>CM057005.1:63081259-64281259 GCA_029891345.1 Dryococelus australis | reverse complement strand
ACGCTGCAGCCAGCAGACTGCCAAAGGTGTCGAGTTCTGCAAACTGGACGTTGCAGCGGTGTGCAGCAGACGACAACTTCCCACCACGGTTGATCTTCACAGGCTAAGGCACACCTTCTCACCACGGTTGATCTTCACAGGCGAAGGCACATACACGAGCGATGGCTTCTTCAACACACGGAACGGTCATGCACGATCCGACGAAAACTTTTATTTTAGATAGTAACAGAAAGCATCAGTATAATCTAAAATACGCGGGAAATTGCATTTTTCGAAATGTCATATCAACACAATATATAATATTATAAATGGTTTAAACGTTATCTTCCTTACAACCTACTTTCCTAAAGGACAAATAGTACAACTGAGCACTTATTTAAAGAAACATACTTATTCAGGTAAACATGTTGGAATAGACGACAAACTGTGAAAATTTAACCTCTGAAAATACAAGCTTAAACATATGTTTCATAAGTTAGTGTTATTTTTGCGGCCGAATTATAGTTTGTTGCGTAGTTTATAAATTTGATTATTTTGGAATATTTGCACGTTTACGTCTTTTACATCCAGGCCCGAATTCATATCCTCAAATTGAGTGCATTACTGATTATCGAATCTTATGCAACGGATACACTTAAACTGCAAGGATTTGGCAATATTAAATAGGTATTAACATTTCATAAAAGTGTTTTATATTTAAAAAAAAAAAAAAAAAAAAAAAAGATAACACTGAAATTAGCGTTTCCCAAAATGGTTTCTGTACATCTACATTTTCCTGAAAACGCTTGAATTAATTTTGCTACCATTTCCAGATTATGTGTACATTACTGTTTAATGTTATGCCAATAATCTCTATCACTTTCTAACTTTCTTTGCGAATAGTCTAATGTATTTGTTTGTGTTTTACAGTTTTATCCCGATAATGAGACTTTAGCCACCAAAATCGGCGGTTCAAATATTGTATCTATATATACAGAGAAAAACGAGATAAGGTGAGTGGTGAAACATAAAATACAAATAATCTAGATCATTTGGCATTTAATCTCGATACAATATCGTTATCTAGCGTGGTGAAACCGGCCCTAAGAGTTATTTGGCCCAGCCTAGCGTGCCCTATTAACCGCACGCGCTTCGTGTGCGCATCGATGATGCGCAGAATGCCATTCTGGAGCGAAAGATAAGGAAGCGACAACCGGATACAACTGACGTAACATTGACACACTAAACTGGCCGTGCGTGTGTTACGTCACGAGGGGCGCCTAGGTTTGGCCTCCTCAGATCTGCGGAGAAATAAAAACACTTCAAAGAAAGCGACGAACTTCATTCGGATAAAACCGGATTCACACGCACAGTGAACCTTGCGCCCGAAAAAAAAAATGGACACCGCCCAATCTACGCATTTAGATTAAGATGAGGCTGCGAACCATGACGGGTAATGTGGTTCCCAATTTAACTACGCACTATTTATCACCGTAAATATTTTGGGATCGACAGCTCTTATTTTGCCAAACTATTGTTTTTATCATTCACGCTCAATAAACTAAACAGTGAGAAAAAGAACATTTTTCATAGTATCACAATAACGGAGAATCTACAGATTGAGCCAAAGTCACACTACCTAGTATGGAATACAGAAAGCACGCAGTGGAGTAACAACTTGCGAAAGGGGGACAGGGTATGCATTGCCTCTCCGTAATTTTAGTCAAGGGGAGCGCCAAAGTGAAACATTCTTGTGTGACGTCAACCTCGTGTGGTTTCAAACACGTGCGGAGCCACTGAAATCACTGTTAAAAAGGTCGGTTGTGTGTTATTGGTGTTGTTAAAACGTATAAAATACGGTCACTGAGTTAACTTGTATCACCTTAATTAGTATTTCTTTTGTTGCAGGTGACAACATATGTCTAAACAACGGCCGATGAGTGAATGTTTGCCACGGAAGAACGGATCGTATCACGCATCCGTACACATGGAATTCAATGAGAGACATTCTAAATGATTTTGCTATAAAAAGTGTTAAAAACCCGCCACACGACAATCAATTACACGAAAGGGGAAGGGAGGAAAGCTTTTTGAAACAGGTTTCATGGCCAGGAATACCATCGACAAGATAACCATCATGTGCTGAGGCTGCTGCGTCAGTCAAGCAGAACTTTCGCCTAAGTATGCAGGTAACCACAAAAAAAGGTTAGGGATATTATACAAAGACACGTGGTTCACAACCGGGGGGGGGGGGGGGGGCAGGATATACAGTGATCATTGCACCTCCCCCCCCCCCCCCAAAAAATCATCCGTCCTCAACCGAAACTAAGTAGATACCCAAAACTCTTTGTTGACAAAGATGTATTGCGGCGATGTACACAGTTTGTATCTAAATTTCGATCGACAAACATTGGCTGCAGGTTAATCACGAAAAAAGAAGATAAAACACACACACACACAGATATATATATATATATATATATATATATATATATATATATATATATATATATATATATATATATATATATACACACACACACACACACACACACACACACACACACACACACCGAGACTTATTGTCTAAAGTGAAACCAAAAGACGGGTACACATCTTTGAAGTTGGACATGAAACATTGTTTATTGCAAATGAGAAAATATTTAAGATGGAGTGCCATAACACACTGTTGCAGATACAAAATGGAAGGCAAGATTCCACATTCCAGAAAGGAGAGGTACATATCAGTGTTGTGCGTATTTCTTGAATTCAAATATGTCTACCGCCCGTAGAATTCGCTTTAGACAATTGGTCATATATATCTCTGTGTGTGAGTGAGTGTGAGAGAGTGGGAGAGTGTGTGAGAGAGTGGGAGAGTGTGTGAGAGAGTGGGAGAGTGTGTGAGAGTGAGTGAGTGAGTGTGTGAGAGTGAGTGAGTGTGTGTGTGTGTGTGTGTGTATGTGTGTGCGTGCGCGCGCTCAACTTCTTTTATCGTGATTAATCTGTACACGAATATTGTCGGTCGCATTTAGATACATACTGTATTATCTATTATTTCTGAAGTTGTGTACGCGCTGTTTCTGATTTTGGTTAACATGGTGTCCTGTGTTATTGCAGAGCGGATTTTTTCTATGCCGAAATTATTAAAAAATATTATTGATTTTGTGGTGAATCAGGAAAAGATGAACCGATTTGCAATTCTTCACACAAGATCACGACAGCCTTGACATTAGCAGGATTTTGCGAGTTATTTTATTTCATGTGGTTATTTATCCAAAAATAGCTGGTAAGACTATATTTCTGGTACTTGTTGAATCGTGGGTTCTAGATTACACATATCTATTTATATTTGGCACCACAGCTCATCTAGGTGTTGATAGCACCAAAATGGAATTTTAAGGGACAAAAATGTCTTAGCAGGACACAAAATGCTTCTCCCCCCCCCCCCCAAATTACTCCATATTTCGGAATAGTTGTTTCACCACTGGAATAAATGCATTACAGACATTTTTTTCGTTTATTTAGATGAAACCTTTCTACAAGAATTTCCCTGCCACCTTTTGTAACAATTGTCATGGTTTGGTACTACTCGCGGAGAGAGAAAAATAGGCAAAAAACCTTACGTCTACCAAAAATCTTACATTATTCGGTCATTCGGCCACTTCCTGATTCACGTACACGCAACTTTGATAATTATTACATCAGCCACATTCCGTTATTCCAATGACCATTTGAAACTAAGTCGCATTAATTATTGTGAACAGAATTCATAACGAATCCTTGCTGCCAGAAGACATTCCACTAAAATTCACACGATGATTACATAAACAAACCTGACCTCGATTTACATGTTAATAATTTACAATAAAATTATACGAAGATAACCAAATAAAAAATTTAATACGCACGGAAAAAAAAAAGGCGGAACTTGGAAAAGTTACTTTATACTTCAATTGGACATTCTTAATTGCCTAGTCTGACTAAAAAATTAAATTTTAAAATTATTTTTAAAAATTTATTTACAGAGGTTGATTTTTCGTGGATGTATAACTTAAGTCCTTTACAGAACACCAGGGCAGTTAGAATCTGTTTTCCGGTTTTATAATTATTTTTCCCTCTCCAGCCCCTCTCCCCTCCCTCCCCCTTTTTTTGTTGTTCATTTTCGACTACTGGTATATTTATTCTTTATATTAATTTTTTTTATATTTGTCTGTAAGTACATTTATTATTTTGTTTTTTTTTGGTGTTCCTTTTGTTGCTTACAAAGTTTGAAAATTTCTTCTCCTTTCGCTTATTAATTTATTCCCTGATTGAATTTAATTTACATATCGTCCCTGAATCAAGTCCAATTGAATTTAGTTTACATATTGGCCCTGAATACAGTCCAATTGAATTTAGTCTACATATCGGCCCTGAATCAAGTCCAATTGAATTCTTAACATAATTTGATCACACTATTGCTATTAAAAAACAAATAATAATTACATACTGCAAGTGCCAAAAATAAGGTTATACCATAACAGCCTTTCGCGAAATAAAAGGAGTGAGCCAAAAAAATTCGTTCATTTCTTAAAGACGCAATGTCACAAGGCACATGTACAGTACATCACACAACTTTGAAGAAACTAGATATGAACGACTCGTAATAATTTCCATAATATCCTACGTAATAACAAAAGCAGTTCTAGTGACGCGGATCGGTTGCCCTGGAACAGGTTTGTGATAGCCGCTAATCAACCTACGCACAGCCTTTTTGGCGAGTGTTAACGTGTGCAGGCCAAAGAAAAAGAAATTTCGCAGGATTACTCGCGTGCAAGAATAAAATGAGTGATCAAACAAATACATACTTTGTAATTTGACTTCGTATCGCGATATTTTTTACAATGTTGTATTTTATACGAAAGAGCGTTTAGCAGACTGTTGGAACAAAATTATGGATACACTTATAATCAATACACTACATTCAGCGACGACATATTACTATACACTTTCCGAACAACATTATAAACTACGCTGGCACTTTCTGCTAAATTATTTTATCCAATAAGCTTGGTATAAATATTATAAAAGGAATTTTTGGGGGGGGGGGGGGGAATTACTCGTTGAATTTGGACAACGTCTGAATGTCGAAACCAGTAGCTTTTTTTTTAAACATAAAAAAGATACATTCTTCTACTTCATAATCCATACACAAATGATGCAGTTTCAGTACACTGAAGAGAATCATAAATAGTGCCCGAGAACCACAAAAAATCCCACCACACGCACACGAGGTATAGTCCATTCACGGTTACTTCAGCCTTTCCTGAAACCCTGCTAAAGTTCTACTTCCAGGATATTCTTCCGCCTCTTGAAACTACGCTTAATTAATCCTGGATAATTATACCAGAGGGGCAACGCACCACATTCGTGCGCACTAAATGTAACAGTATTTTGTATAGGGACTATTTCTCACTAGGCGCTACCAACATACCTATTTTCTCCCTGATTTTTATTCAGATTATTTTTTAATGAAGCATTATAATTTATAGATAAAATGCGAGTGACATTTTAATTTAACAGAAAAAAAAACTTTTACGAACACAAGTATAAAACGTTTGTTATACAAAGCGTATTTAGGAAATAACTAAACATGCCATACATGGGGAGATTTTTCAAAGGTTTGATTCAAAAAGGCCGAAGAAACAGTGAATGGACTATAGTTTCACATTTTCACGCCTTTAGATAATTCCACACGCTGATCTATTTCTCCCACATTTTCCAGCGGATTTAAGATGCTAACTACCAACTGTCGTGCTCCACCAAGGACTCAACAACCCCAAACGCACTGAATGTATCCTAACTTAAACAAACGACATAACTCGCATGGCAGCCACTTTAGCCCGTGTTTTCCTGCATACCAGATTGTAACTCCACACAAGCAGTAGACGGCGTCTTTCCTGAAAGATGGTTTCTCTTCTCCCGAGCGTGTCATTCATTCATGGGAGTTGAATACAGCACGACCACGAGCAGTCTAACTACCTGGTTAACATGTACGGAACCCGTACGACATCCATTTCGTATAGTCCATTCACGGTTACTTCAAACTTTCCTGAAGCCTTGCTAAAGTTCTACTTCCAGGATATTCATCCGCCTCACGCAAACATAGCTTAACTGAGTCTAGAAATTTACACCAAAGGGACAATGCGCCAAATTCCTGCGCACTCAGCGTAATAACATTTTGCATACGAACTATTCATGCGTCGGTCAAGTGAAACTGTAAAATTATTAGAAAAGTAAATATTTTACAGATATGCTCATTTTTTCACTTCGATGCGTAAAAAAGGCGAAAGGAATAATTTAAATTATCATAAATGGCTACCTAACACTTTTTATTCGACGTTACTGAACTACTACCCATCCATCGTTACCAACTTCACTGGGTGCATGTCACTCAGCGCGCCCGTTACAATATATACATGCAGGAGCAGTGACATTTTTCTAAGGTTGATACCAAAAGATCTCCTTTTATCGTGAACAGCCTTTAACAGGGGTATAAAAAACTTGATACATGGCATATCTAAATATCAAAATGTGTCATCCATGGGGGTGATTTTTCAAAGGTTAGATTCATAACATGTGAAGAAATTGCGAATGGACTATAAGCTGTACATTTATACGCTGCAGGTTAGCCACCAGACGCAATTTGACTCTCTTATGCCCCAATAAGATAATGTAGGAAGCACTGAGCATCAGTTTTCGGTTTATCAGCTGCAAAAACTGGCGAAGGGTAGGGGATGAATTACATATTCTACAAGGTTATGCAACGACTTGTGAAGGCATTGGCAAGATTCTCATCCAGTGAATATACGGTCGGTAACGCAAACATGTATCAAAATTTTCGGCGTATGCACTCGCAAGGATGACATTCTGGTATCGCAGCCCCCTACAAACTCCTCACCCCTTATATGAATACGACATCCAATTTAGAATAACTCGGCATATTGCCGGCAACCCTGTACTGTCATTCTGGGCACGACTCCGAACACAAGTCACTGAGAAGCATGAATGACCGATCTCCAATATGTTTCTCAACACCATGCAATATTCCAGACCAAACGAAACGAGCCGTATCTGCGGTACTGATATGCTAACCCATCCTGACTGTACTTTGATAGTCAACGTTGCTCTACACACAGAAGTTTACTTTGTCTTTAGGCTCGGGGCCACGGTGGCTGAGCGATTAGCACGCTCACCTCCCACCAAGGCGAACCGGGTTCAATCCCCGTGCCGGACGGTGCCGTTGATTGGCGGGTTTTCTCAGAGATTTCCCGTTTCACCCACCCCTTCATTCCGGCGCCGCTCCATATTCACTTCAATCACCCTCATCGGCTCTGAAGACCTCGATGTTAAGAAGAGCCCAAATCTCTCTTCACTTCTTTAGCCTCGTGTTGTCATTTATATGATAAAATACAACAAAATACAGTTCACACGGTATTTTAATATCATCATTTCAATTTATGAAACCTGATATCATCTTAATGCATGTTTTAATAGAACACGTCTTCCTAATTCTCTTTATTTTTCTCCCCATTCACATTTTTACGTCCTGCACTTACGCGGGATATTCCTTAGCATAATTTGAACATAAAACATGTTGCTTATCTACGGTGATATATAAGCTACATAAACTTTTTGCTAGCGCATCCAACTCAAGTTCAAAAGAACATCGAACAGTATTTTGGAGCATTTTCAACATATATAAAAAAAAACATGTACGCGATTCTCTATACCTATAGGCTGTTTACGGTAAAATGACCACTTTTGAAAGCCCTGCTTAAGATCTATTTGTATGCACATTGAGTGTTACTCCGCCTTATGCAGAATTAACATTATTCGTTACTCATCTCATTATTCGTGCATCGGCCAAGAGAAACTGTAAAATTATTAGAAAAGGAAATGCTTTACAAATCTGATATTTTTTACACTACTGTGCATTAAAAAAAAACTGAAAGTGAAATAAATAATTTTAAGTTATCATAAATGGTTACCGAACACTTTTTATTCGACGTTAAATTACAGAACTACTTTCCATCCATCGTTACCAACTTTACTGGGCGAATATCACTCAGTGTGCCCATTTATGCATGCAGGAGTAGTGACTTTTTTCTAAGGTTCACTTCTAAAGTGCTCACTTTATCGTGAACGGCCTTTACCCATTCTACACTGGCACTATGATGGGAGAAGAAAAAGGGGGGGGGGGGGAGGAGTATCACAGTAAATATGAATGTCGTATTTGAAAATTTTCAGCACGAGAACGGAGTTTTGGCAATCAGCTCTATACTGCCCAGAAACCCTCCCAACCCCCCCCCCCCCTTTTCCTACCAAACCTGGGGAAGAGAATTACACAGGTATGTGTAAAATTGGAGTGGAAATATCGAGGTCTTCAGAGGCGATGATGAAGCAGAGTGAGTATGGAGCAGCGTTGGAATGCAAGAGCGAGAAAACCCGTCGACCAGTTTCACTGTCCGGTACGATTCTCAAATTCAAATCCCCTAAGACACAACAATAAAAGACGAAAATTCAACTAAAAACTAAGCTAGAGCTGGCTGCTGTTAAATATGTAATACACAGACAAGATTGAAACTATCTCTAACAGTTCCGTGATTGCTGAGGAAGGGCAAGTGGGCGAATCAAATCAACTCAACCTTTTTAAAATTACTTCTATACGAGTTCAGTACTGAAGTTATTTTAGTCTTTCGTACTTCATGTTCAGAAACGAAATTGAGAAAAAAAAAAAAAAAAAAAACTGCAGTTTGCAGCTGTAAGATGGAGAATAGAACTGCGGTTTTAGATCGCGTGTGTTCTTGATCGCATTAGTTATCGAACGTGTGTAACCGCTGCCAGTACACGGTCAAGACTTCAAATTGGTGAGCTGCACATGTAGATTCAGTACTTCTCAAGGACGCGCCATGCTGGTACGTTTTCAAAATTGGTGAGCTGCACATGTAGATTCAGTACTTCTCAAGGACGCGCCATGCTGGTACGTTTTCAAAATTGGTGAGCTGCACATGTAGATTCAGTACTTCTCAAGGACGCGCCATGCTGGTACGTTTTCAAAATTGGTGAACTGCACATGTAGATTCAGTACTTCTCAAGGACGCGCCATGCTGGTACGTTTTCAAAATTGGTGAGCTGCACATGTAGATTCAGTACTTCTCAAGGACGCGCCATGCTGGTACGTTTTCGAAATTGTTTTTGTATGTTTTCTATTCCCAGACATTCTAATTCAGATACCCGGGTGGAATATATGTCTTGATGTCTTATAGCTATACCTACAGGGTCAATCTGAATTCGACCTACAAACTTCGGTGTTAATCACTAAAAAAGAAGTTGAAAATATACAAAAAAAAAAAAACACATGGTCTAAAATTAATTCTAAGAGAGGTACCCAATTTTTAAGTTGTAGAAGAAGAAAAATTTTACTACAGTAGCACTGTAATTAACCTCTCTCTGGAATCTTCCCCTACCTTTAATAGCCACAAAAATGTGATATTGGATATTGTGCGTGCCCCACTTGCCAGGTATTGGTACCTAAATATTATTTTGAAAGTAGAACACAAATTACTCGAAAACGGTGAGGTTTAGGGTATTTACACAAGATGGTATTTTGGTTAATTGTGACAAGAGGATTAAAAATCCCGAATACGCTACCGCGACATGAATGTTAGTTCGAAATAGGGGTAGTAACAGTGGTTATTTACATGAAATAATTTGATGAAAGCGAAAAGTGTTGTGGTGTTTGAAGATATATGTTCAGTTAACCATTATCCAGGCAATCCGTGTTCAATCATAAATATTATCTCCAATATTTGCAATAAACAAGTGTTCCAGGTCCAACTTCAAAGATGTGTAGCACCCTTTGTATTCACTTTATACCATAGTTCGTGCGTGTGTGTGTGTGTGTGTATATATATATATATATATATATATATATATATATATATATATATATATATATATATATTATATATATATATAATGTTTTCAACTTATTTATTCGTGATTAACCTACAGCCGAAGTTTGTCGTTCGAATTTAGATACATTATGTATATACATGTGAGGCACCTAAGGCAAGCCACCTGAATAGCACTGCCAGTTTCAGCGGCAGAAGAAAATGTTTCAGGCAAAAGTTGCTTGGATCCAAGGCGCTAATAACGGGATAGTGATAATTTCCCCGTGGGTGGAAGGGTAAAGAAGATACAAGGATCAACTTAGGCAATTTAAATGAAATGTAAAATTTTATTGACACCCCTTGACAGTGCGTATTGAGATGTCATAAACACGATGATATTTGCTGGTCATTCCAAATCACTGAAGGTCAATGACGAAGCAAACTGCGCCGCCGACACGGAGCAATGATCCGATGTTGCGCCGTCCTGTAGCTGGCGTTTGGTTAAAAGGCGCCAGCCAGCCCCAGACTACGCTTCCTTTGTTATTTTATTATGATTTCAGATGTTAGAATTGGTGACCTTGTGCATTCATACATACTGTACAGATATTCTGAGCGGACAATACCGCACGTCAAATTTCATCTGGACTTATCGCAGTACAAGCTCGTGTTATTCAGCTTTCATGTCTTAGGGAGTCGTCGGGGGGGGGGGGTGTCTTTTCAGACCTGTTGCTTTAATGTTCCCCACAGATAAAAGTCCATAGGTGTTAGGTCTGGGGAACGTGCAGGCTATTTCGTGCTTCCAGACCGACCGATCCAATGACCACCGAAAGTTATGTTAAGAACCCTTGCAATTCTCTGTGGAAAATGCGGGGCATCCGCTGTGTTGGTTCCACATGGATTGCCTTATATACATGCGGCAGGGCAGTTTGCTTTGTCATTGACCTTCACCTATCTTGAATGACCGGTAAAGGTTATCGTATTCTACGCACTGTCACCGATTATCACGGCAAAATAATATTTATTATGGATTGAAAGTAACTTCTACATGATCAAGAATATGTATGTTACCAGTTGTACCAACTAACTTCCGATACAACCAAATCTGATCACCAATCTCCAACTTTATCTTCTTCAGAGAAAACAGAAGAGCATTGCTTAATGTACTAATTACAACAGTATTATTCACAACGCCTTCATGAACAGGAAAAGTCTTCAAACAAATAATTTCACGAGCATCACTATCATTCAAATCCTTAGGTGTTGAAAATTAAAACAAATTACAAATGAAAAGAAAAAAAAAACAATATGTCGGGTGGAGTACATTCGACAGAATAAGCAAAGGTGAGGGGTGGAGACCTGCAGACTAATTAACCAATGAGAAACACTAGTAGGGGAGGGAAAGGTTACGACAATATGTGATTGATTGGAGGAGGATCAGTCGTCTGATGGACATGGTGTTGGGGAAACCTCCGTAAACATAAGTTTTTAAGAACAATTTTTAAATATAATTTCAAAAAATTATTTTTAACAGTATTTTTTATTAATTTTTTATGAATTCTTGGGAAAATGTTGGGATTTTTAATGGAATTTTGGATTAATGGTCAACGGTCATTGGGGTAAGGTCAAATGTCAAGGTCACCAACATCCAACATGGGGTTGGGGTTGGGTGATGTCATAACATGGTGGTTAGTCACTTCCAGACCATGGCCACCTCAAAGTTCAAACATTTAAAATTTTGGTTTCATAATTTTTTAGAACTACTTAGGATTTCTTTTAGAATTTTAAATAATTTTTTGAAAGTTTTTATGAATTTCTTGGGATTTCTTTTAGGAATTTTAGGGTTCAATGTCATTCAAGGTTACGGGGTCAAGATCAAGGTCCAGTACCAAAATGGTTTATGGTTAGGTCTGGCTCGCATACACTATGCCTATAAAACCGATATGGCCACCACTGTTCTACGCAAGAAAACAATCATCCCAAAATCACTTGAACTGGCTAAAAATTGCCTTTCTACGGATCGTTTTGGCAGCTGGGAGGATATGTGCTTTTTTGAGGGAAAAATGGGACTTTTTAGGGGGGAAAGGGAGATTTTGAGATAAAATGGGAAATTTTAAGGAAAAAGAGAAATTTTAAAGAAAATTTAGTATATTTTGAAGGAAAAAGTAAATTTTCTGGAAAAATGGCCGCCGGGAATCGAAATTTTTAAATATATTTTTTGGATTTTTTATTTTGGACCAAAGGTCAAGGTCAAGGGCTTCTAATATGGTCGCCGGGTGATGTCACTACATGGCGGCCGGCGCCTGGCTTCTATCCCCCATCCCCTTGTACCAGACTCACCTATTTTATACTACAAAAAAAAAAAGAGAATGAATTAATACTAACTAAATAAAGTTGGTATTTTGTATTTTGGCTGGGGCCAGTATAGATAACATTTCGGACCAAGCACAAACTTTTACGCTCAAATAAATAGAATTTCTCAGTTTACCGCCAGCTCAATAGTGACCTCTTTGGAACACCAGCGCACCTTGCGGCGGGAATTTACCCTACGCCAAACTATCATCCAAGGAGTGTTGTTATGTTACCAACCTGAGTAGAACAAACCTCGTGAGTTACCTTTGTAACGTGTAAACCACTATCGTTGCTGTTATTGCAAACCTTATAAGTGTTAATATCTCCTTCCAAATTATTATAGGCTGTTCACGGTTAATTGAGAAATTATGAAATCCCTGCTTAGGATCTAATTGTATACACGTTGTGTATTATTCCGCCTTATGTAAAAATAGAATTGCTATGGGACTCATCACTTTATTCGTGCGTCGGTCAAGCGAAACTCTGAAATTATTAAGAAAGTAAATACTTCACAAATCTGCTCATTTTTAAATCTCGGTGCATTAAAAAAAAATTAAATTATTAATTTTAAGTTTTCACAAATGGTTGCATAACATTTTTTGGTCCACCTTAAGATGTGGAACTACTTGCCATCCATCGTTACCAACTTTACTGGCCGAATGTCCCTCAGAGCACCCATTAAAATATATGCATGCATGGGCAGTGACATTTTTCTAAGGTTCGTTTCTAAAGTGCTCCCTTTATCGTGAACAGCCTTTACAGATTAACATATTTTTTGAACATGAAGATGGTCACCAAAAGGTAAACAAAAAGGTTAACACCCTCTTGTATTTAAGTCCCATGTACATATTGTACACACAGCAGTAGTACTTGAGTGTTTCAGCATGCAAGTCACTCATTTCCACTACAACACACGAAGATTTTGTAAACCTAACAAATCACTTACACAGAATCAAAATCAGTTTTCTACTCTTACATTAACAATACCAGCATAAAACGCGAATGTAAACAAACGAATTGCACAAGAAGGCAATCGAAAAATAGAACAGCTTCTAAATTTATTCTAGCTAGCACGCAAGCCCTTGCATAAAAGCCACTTGCAAACAAGTTAGCCAGTCACACGGTGCAAGTTGCATTGAACGTGAAAGGTGTACACCTTCTTGTACAAGATAGGGAACCGTGTGAAACAGGCTGAATATTAACATATTAAAGGACAGGCTGAAGACTCGCTTTATTCATGCATCATCTAGGTGAAACCGTGACATTTTGAGTACAGTATATGTGTTATTAATAGCGGCCTGCAAAATTCGCGTTATTTTTTGTCGTCAAGCTAAAATTCACAGTACTGTATACACTCCAGCCGGCGTCGTTTCTCCATTGGCTGCTACTGCTTAGATGTTAGGTCACTCCCATGCTGAGTGAACTGCACCTGATTGGGGCACACTACTGAGATGTGTTCATTTATTGGCGCAGTGTTACCCGGGGCGTGCCAAATACGGAATGGGCCAATGACAAACGTATTCTAAAGGAGAAGTGTTTAAAGTTTAAAATACTTAAAATAATAATTTCGCAGGTCTCTAGTTATTAATATGCAGATTCATGTTCTTATTTGTAGATACCCGAAATATTCGCGAGTTCAGGTTAGACTATACAGTCCTATGCACAAATATGCCGATGTCAACTGTGCATTGGTTGTCTGCTGTCACAGTGGAAGGCGATGATTGCGCCAGCCTTCTTCTAGGAGGTGTCAAACACCGTGTGGACCAATGGCTCAAGTTATATAAGCGCACGTGTTTTGAATCCTAGCTTGTCCCAAAACGAATCAGAGAATTCTTAAGGTCTGTACTTACTTGTATAAAACAAGAAACAGTGACTTCTGTAGGCATGCATTTAAATAGTAGACTCTCAATACGTCAAGTGTTGGTATTATTTTTAACTAATTCACCGCCAATTTAACTGGGAATATGCGTGTCAGCGTGCGATGTAGCGGGTATGTACACGTGGTTACTTCGCAGTTTAATCACACCACAACGTGATAAACACGCCCACCTGCGCTTAAAAATATCACAGTTCCAAAGCCGGCTTCCCGCTTGCTTATTACTACAGCCTACTTAATTAGATCTTGAAGCCTAACACTTCCGATAACCCCTTTCCCGGTTCGGCGCGGGTGGCGGTAGAGCAGATACGGTCGTGTGACTGCTACCTGGACGACCAGCAACGATGACGGAGTTTCAGATGACTGATCACTTCATTATCGGCACGGCAACATCATGCTCTGATGCCCTAGGATGTACGACGCTTTGGGTGCAACAATCAAAGCAAGCTTGTTTTAGGCTATACACCTTAGAATATATATACTTACCTTTAACGTTTTTTTTTTCCTTATCGCGATGGATAGTCTACTAAAAATAACTGGATAAAAAAAAAATAATACACAGATTGGTGTCTGGGCAAGCATAATCATTAAAACTACCCCGATCGAGGAGGGAGTTTATTTCCTTGCCTACTAAGCATTCTAAACGCCATAATAGTACTAATCGAACAAAAGGACTGCTATATGTTATATTTCCAGTTTTTTTGGCTCTGAAATCAAGAGCATTTAAATAAATGTATTATTGTATTAAACTACTTTTGGTGTTGCACTAACATAGGTTATTCACTTCCTGGTTTTTTACACATAGCACTAACTTTCTGAGGGTTTTAATTACGGGGAGATGTATATGCTCTATTTAAGAAAAAATCCGAGCGATAGTGAAAGTTCCGTGTATATTCCATATACCAACCAAATTTGGTGGCAATTGTTTGAATAGTCGAACAGATATGAGTGGCTATATATTATTAGATATTTCGGGTGGCACTCTCATCAAAAACATGAAGCTCATCTAGTCCAATATTTTTTAAGTATAGGCTGTTCACGGTAAAATGAGCACTTTTGCAAGCTTTGCTTAAGCTCTACTTGTATACACGTTGTGTGTTCTTCCGCCTTATGTAAAATTAACATTGCCATGGGCCTCGTCACTTTGTTCATGCGTCGGTCAAGTGAAACTGTGAAATTATTAGAAAAATAAATATTGTACAAATCTGCTTATTTCTACGCTTCGACATTAAAAAATACAGAAAACAAAAGAAATAATTTAAGTTATCACAAATGGTTACCTAAGATCTTTGTTCGTAGTTAATATATGGAACTACTTTCTCCTCCATCGTTACCAACTTTACTGGACACATGTCATTCATTGCGCCCGTTAAAATATTTGCAGTTAGGAGCAGAGACTTTTTTCTAAGGTTGATTTCAAAAGTGCTCACTTTACCGCGAACAGCCTTTACATGCGAGGTCCTACTACATCCGAACACGATGTTTAACTAAAATCTGTTCAATTGTTTCGTAAATTATGACATATCACCGAATTATTTCGGAAGGTCGATACTTTTTATTAAAGCATTCGATCAGTTTCAACACTTTTACTGCGGATTTTTTCACCAGGTAACATCTGAATATCGAATCTTGTACAAATCAATTTAGCAGTTGAAAAGTTACTGAAGGATGGGACGTACAGGCAAACAACAAATGCATATACAGTGGCTTCAAAAATCATTATTGCATACCCATGTGTGCGAATAGTGTTCTGAAATAAGTACGCAAGTCGTAACAAAAATAGTTTATTCCATAACAGAACAAAATAATGGGCATAGTACTAGAGGCAATTATTAAGTGCGCGACACCAGTCACAAAAAAACTGCCAAAACAGTATTTGCACAATACGAACACCAGAGATAAATACACTGCAAGGTACAAAAACTGAGATATCAATATTTGGTAGTAATTCCATTGACATCGATAACGCCTTGCAACCACCTTGGCATTGACTGTATACCAACAGTTGCGTTAATTCTGGGGATATTTTACCCCATTCTTCCACGAGAACACTTTCAAGTTGTTCTTTGCGTGATATTGCCGTTTTTCGCACGTTCAAATCATTACTAACATATAATATTATATATGCAAAGGTGTGTATGTATGCATGATTGTTTGTTTGTTTGTCCTTCTTTCACGTCGAAACGGAGCAACGGATCGACGTGATTTTTTGTACAGATATAGTTGGAGGGCCGGAGAGTGACATGGGCTACTTATTTTTCCATGAAAATATCTCATTCCTTAAGGAAAATTATTATTGTAATTTTATATAATTCCTTCAGGAAAATTCTTATTGTAATTTTACTGCATATAAAAGCACTGTTAAAAAAAAGTTCCGTTATTTCTCCTTTCTTTTTTGTCTATGGGCTGTCTTCCATTCCTTACCAAGAGCCGTAGTGGCTCAGTAGCTTAAGCTACTCTAAGTGGGGTAGTAGTGGCTTAGTGGATAGAAATAAACCAAGTGGGGTCGCATTGGCTCAGTAGCTAGAGAACCCAATGGGGGAGGCCACAGCTGGTCAGGAGCTAGAGCATCCAATAGTGGGGCCGCAGTAGCTCAGTGGGTATATAACCCAATAGTGGTGCCGCAGTAGCTCAGTGGCTAGAAAACACAATAGTGGGGCCGCAGTTAGTCAGGGGATAGAGCACAAAATATTGGGGCCACAGTAGCTCAGTGGGTAGAGAACCAAATAGTGGCTTAGTGTCGCAAAACTTCATTATTTATCCGTCTAAACACGCGCGCGAAGCCGCGGGTAAAAGCTAGTTCACCATATACCACAAGTTCTCTATAAGGTTGAGCTCTGGCGACTGCGGTGGTGTGTTGTCTTCGGGGCGTACACGTTGCACAACAACCACTCCCTCGTTTTCAAAGCGTCGTGCTTGGGGAGGATGTTTTGCTGGAAACAAAAGGTAACCGCGAGACCTAACTTATGAACACTGTCCGGTAAATTATGGCGCAATACATCGATGTACATCAGAGCGTTCATTGGACCATCGATAAACGATATATTTCCGACGCCTGTGGAGGCCATACATCCCCAAACCATAACATGACACCCACCGTGTTTCACCATGGCTTTCACATTTTGTCTTTGTAATTCTGCGTTTCGCTTGCGCCACACTTACGTTTTCCCATCAGAGCCAAATCTATTTAACTTGCATTCGTCCGGAAAAAAAAATTACGGTGTTTCGAAATTCCGGAAGTTTTTCAAGATAGGTTTTGGCAAACTCTAAACGCCTTTGCCAATTTCTCTCGTTAATAAAATGTTTCTTTCTGGCGCTTCTGCCGTTGAGGCCAGTGGCATACAGTATGTTCCTTATTGCTTGGGCACTGACCTTTTTCCCCGACCTTGATGCAATGCCAGCAGCTAAGGAGGTGGCACTTACAGATGGTGTTTTCGTAACTTGCTGAACGATGTACATCCATTATCTGCACGTTAGTGTCCTTCGTCTCCCTGGTCGTGGTTCGCTGTCTGTTGTTCCGGTCTCTTTGAATCTCTTTATGATGTACATCAGACTGGAAACACTGCGACAGTATTCGCGCTGTTGCGCGGTAACTCTGACCTTCGCCGTGTAGCCGCACAGCTGGAGACAGTTCCTTTCGCTTCAGACCCACGGTTGTTCAGTCACTCACGCTGTGGCACTGCATTTAACTGTGCGTTATCTGGCCGCAATGAGTTTGTTTCCGACCCGGAAAGTATTAGTACGGCGTTGGTTGGCTCGATCAATCGAGGAAAGGGAGATTTGCAAGTAGTTTATTGGCTGTCACGTTCTCACTTTCGCACTTTTCTAACGTCAGTGAAGCAAAGGAAACCCAGTACTTGTATAATGAACTCGTCAGAGGATGGGATATTATATATCTTATCTTCATTCACTATGGGCGGTTATTCGGAGAACTACAATTAACAATAGGGGTGTGCAAATACTTTTTGGAACAACAGTACATCACACATCACATCACAGCACATCACATACATACAACTGTCTGTGGGATTGCCCAAATTTTAAAAAGTCGCAACAAATTAATTCATAAATTTTAAAATCAACAAAATAAACACCTGATTTTCCCGAGTGATACGATGTTGTCGGTGCGGCGAATACAAAACACAGAAAGAAAAATATGTTAATAGCCAAAAGAATTAAGTCTTCATAACGTGTATTAATGTACTATTTTAACGTACAATATTTAGCTGTGAGAACACTTTAAGTACACACGTAGAAGATTTAATATTGATCTTTTATATCATAGCTTTATTAGATACATTTTCCTACCCACAAGAAGATTCCGCCTGTCTTGTAGAGTATTGTGACTAGCAAACACCGTATAGATTTTTAATTTTCTTGGCATATGAAAAAAAATTGATTTTCTACTATCGGCGAAGAGTCTGACAATCAAAAGCTTTGAGGGGAAAAAAAGGTGTGTATTTATATCGTAAGTATCTGAGGTGTGGGTAGTAGACTCGGCCTTACAGACCACATAAATGTGTAGCCAATGTTTGATTGTTTTGAGTTACCTGCCAAATTCACTGTGTCCAGAATTGGAAAATGGCACATTTCAGTTTGTGCACAGTGTGTGGTAAATTAACTTTGAGTATGTGTGCCTAACTCTATATGACTGGTGACTACAAGAATTATGCATACTAACAATATAGACCAGTTCCAGTATATCCTTTCATAAGGAAATAAGATAGTTGATGCTTTTCGAATCGCGAAAAGGCTGATATGGACTTTCAGAGTGTGTCGTGACAGTGCGGAGTCTGTACACGGAATAATTCCAGAATAATCTGGAAAAGAAGATGTTTCGCAGAATAAACGAAGAGGACATGCTGATCGATCACGCCAAATACGAATATTGGCTTTTTAAGAGTGTGTTCTCATCACAGTGATGAAAATCCTGGTGAATGTACCCGGTGGATATTGACAGAGAATAAGTGTGGGACAACCAAGTGTCCAAGACATTTAACATGAACAACTACTTCACACGTATCACATCCAGTGCATGCAAGGTATGCAAGCTTTTGCTGGCACTCACCTACCGCCACAAATGGCTTATCGTACATGGTTACTATGTATGTGTTATCACAATCCGGTGAGCTTCAAAGAGAACAGTGTGTTCAATTTTCACAGCACCCACCACTGACGTTGCAGAGAATTCACACTTCACTGTGCACCCATGAAAACAGCGTATAGTCCTATCCAATGTTACAGTTTCGATAGGAATTGCTGTCGAAAATCGGGCTGACAGGCGCTTAGAAAGTTAATATTACTATAACTATTTAGTGATAACAGTTACATATGCTACTCGAGTATGCCCAGTTATATTTGGCACGAGCATTATGATGCGCCATCGCGTTACAGTACAGTGCGGTCAGATCATATATGGTTGAGCGGTTTATGCGCAAATGCCCAAGTTGGGCAAAGACCAATTACCTGGGCCTACACGCTACCTTTGTATTCAAGCCACACGACGATTACTTGCGGAAACATCTCAGGGCCATCAATCACGCAACGACCTTCAGGACACAGCAACGTTTGACCAGCGCGTGGAACAAGGTTGCCGACAGGTCCACGCCACACTTTTGTTTGAAGATGGACAATTACTGATGCGGCGTGTGAAGACGTGCATCCACGTGCAAGTTCGGCAGTTCGAGCACCTCTTAACAACTGACGCATCACAGGCGGTACACACGCAGGGCTGTAGCTACACGAATAGCGGTGCAGAACGGGGAAAAGCCCAGACCAAAAGGAACCGTCGCAACATATGGGCATTTTCTTGCAGTCCCCGGAAGCAGTATGGTTAGCTCTCTAGTCTTCCGCCACGGCGAAATGAGGACCCGGACATCCAGCGGGATTTTACCAGGGAACTTTATGGCGACCTTTCATTCTGGCGCTGCTCAATCGTAAGGCCCTCTTTCAGTATCACCCCTCAGGCCGCCTACGAGCCATTCGAAAAGATTAGACACTTTGATGTTTATCGACCCCACCCTACGATCCACTTAATACACACCAACGTTTCTGTGTTGTTCTGGGCTCTACTTGTCACACACCACAGTTACTTCCCACATAAAGAAACATATTATGTGTATTACTGCGTAATATATGGGGAACGGTTTACATCAGCATGTCCTCTCAAAACTACACTTGCAATTATCCTCATCCTTTCGTGTCCACAAAATTTTGTATTAGAGCATCTAGCGAAGTAATAAAAATGTTTGTATACATTAAATATTTTACACATTAATGGATAACGAATATAAAATGAAATCTTAACATGATAATATTGCTGCGGAGAATCTCACACGCCTCTAGAACGAAGCGCGCTCTACTTGCAACGTTTCCCCAATTAACAGATTCGGTCAGAAGCAGCAAACCGCACAATACATTTGCGAAGGACGAGGACCCGATGAAACCACGGATAGCTAAGTTTTTTGCTTCTCTCCTTTCACATCAGTGTAACGAGTGAGCTCGTCACAGACTAACCTACTTTACTTGGCCTTTACTATCTGTCGGAACACAGGGTGCAAGACTCCACTACGGTACTATTCAACCCGACTTCTTGTAGTTTACGATAACACTACACACACGAGGAAATAAAAAACACCGCACATCTGGTCAGCCGTACTCCCCCGCCCCCTCCCTCCCACAAAATGAAAGGAATTTCATAGACGGGGTCACAAGTTCATTATAAGCTAAACGAGCCTGATGATGGAGCTGAGGTCATCGATTAAGAGGAGCATGTTATCGTCAAACATGCACAAAAAGAAAAAAGAGGAGCTCCCAGTTGGAGACATGCTGACTGGCTAGTAGAAATAAGCATAAAAAACGACTCGTGATACGCAATTCCATGTAGCTAGCGAGAGCTACTGGAGGGGATAAATCAAAAGACTCCTCCGAAAAAAGAAAAAAAAAAACTTAGTAATGGCGGCCAAAGTCATTATAAAAGTTATGTGAAAACGTAAAGTACCGCTAGTTCGTGACACGGAACAAGCTGAAGGCTCGCGCGAGACGTTTGTCACTACAGTGCGACAGGGTAACAGTGAAAACGTCTACGCTACAGCATCAGTACCACCGCCTTATCAAGCATCAAGTGAGGAAAAAACTGGACCTGCACCCGCGCTGGACTCCTCACGAAGCGCAACACGCAACAAGGAATCAACGACAATAACACTAGCGAGAGTTTGGTGAGTCACTCTATACTATACCTCCACTACCTGAAGTTTGGGGTGAGTCACTCTACACTATACCTCCACTACCTGAAGTTTGGGGTGAGTCACTCTATATTATACCTCCACTACCTGAAGTTTGAGGTGAGTCACTCTATAATATACCTTCACTACCTGAAGTTTGAGGTGAGTCACTCTATCCTATACCTCCACTACCTGAAGTTTGAGGTGAGTCACTCTATACTATACCTCCACTACCTGAAGTTTGGGGTGAGTCACTCTATACTATACCTTCACTACCTGAAGTTTGGGTGAGTCACTCTATACTATACCTCCACTACCTGAAGTTTGGGGTGAGTCACTCTATACTATACCTCCGCTACCTGAAGTTTGGGGTGAGTCACTCCATACTATACCTCCACTACCTGAAGTTTGAGGTGAGTCACTCTATACTATACCTCCACTACCTGAAGTTTGAGGTGAGTCACTCTATACTATACCTCCACTACCTGAAGTTTGGGGCGAGTCACTCTATAATATACCTCCACCACCTTAAGTTTGGGGCGAGTCACTCTATACTATACCTCCACTACCTGAAGCGTCGGATCACGTAATTTGGTGCACGGAGAGTTATAGGCTATTCACGATAAAATGAGCGCTTTTGAAAGCTTTGCCCAAGTTCTACTTGCATACACGTTGTGTAGTCTTCCGCCTTATGAAGTAACATTACATTGCCAAGTACCTCATCACTTCATTCATGCGTCGGTCATGTGAAACTGTGAAAATATTAGAAAAGTAAATATTTTACATAGGCTACATGCTTATTTTCACACTTTGATGGATTAAAAAAACAGAGAGTAAATCAATAATTTGAATTATAACAAATGGTTACCTAACACTTTTTATTAGACGATAAGATATGGAACTACTTTCAATCAATTGTTACCAACTTTACCAGGCGCATGTCACTCAGTACGCAGGAAGGGGCGGTGACTTTTTTCTAAAGTTAATTTCAAATGTGCTCACTTTACCGTGAACAGCCTTTAACAAGAATTCAGCCATTCCCGTATATCACAAAGAATAAAAATGTAATCATAAACACCACCTTAATAAACTTGTCATAATAAAACAGCGTGCTCCCAACGATTATTTCTCGAATTTACAGGACTCCTAATATAAAAAAATTGCCCAGAGAAATTTACACACAAGACTTTCCTGCTGTTAACGTAGTAAACAAATCTGTAATGTAGTTGCTTATGCCATATGAGAGAGTACTGTTTTGAGCCTAAATACGCACTGCTATGCAAATCATAATCAACAAAAAAAATACTTGGCAAATAACGTAACGGCGGCTGGTAACACAAATATTGGTTATGTTTTTTGTTTTAAAAGTGGCAGAATTAATAATAATAAAATATTCAGCAGAATAATCTTTTGCAGCTGCAACATCTTTCTGTTGCGTGTTACATACTTAGCCTGAATAAAGCCTCTCGCTTATTTTATTTAGAGTAAAAAACTATCTCCACAGAAACAGGCTTGCTTCCCGAAGGTCAAGAATGAAGTAGCGCGTATAAGAGCAAAATTTAACCCCCCCCCCCCCTCCTTTTTTTCCCTCACCAAAAGGTATTTAACATATCCCTAAACATTTTAACTTGTTACAAATTTTTTTCAATGCCACAGAACAAAAAAAAATTTCAACACATTTTGAAACAGCCTACTATGGTAATTTTCCCAACGTCTTACTTTTTAATAATATTTTCCCCAATATTCGTTACTGGATTTTCATTACATAGTTTTACTTCAAATTTTCGTTATAATGATGATCCCCTGCAAATTAAACTCCATGCTTACAATACAACATAACTAAAAATAATCATTGTAAAAGGAAATAGCCATCAAAAGTACGCCATTGGATCTTCTTCTTCGTTCGACAAGCGACGTCTTATAACCGTGACGTTAATATTACATTACGCTAATGCCATATTTTCTCTAGGCATTACATTTTTGTAACCGCAATTAAATACTTTTTTTTTTATTATTGGTTACATTAACATGAATTTATTTCAGTTACAGGTGATAGAAATTTCCGCAGTATTGTACAATACGGAATAATTCTGTACACTACGACTAAGTGATAGAACTTTTTCTGCAAATAGGCTAACGCAAATAGGCTCTCCCCCCCTTTTTTTCCCCACCTTCAAGTACTCTTGAAATACGAAATGTGTTTGAAAGTGAGGACAATCGAAATGAAGTGGTCACAATTGCTATACTGGAATATGATGTCTTACCAGAATTGTTCATCGATATCAACTTATCACGTCAGTTTGGGTAGGGCAGTTCGAAAAATAACACCATTTTCACTGACGTGTAGGGATTTGAAAAACATGTATTTTACATGTACGCTGTTTATGTCGAAATTCGTTGCGTTTAGCGACACAAACTGTTATTCATTTTCGCTGGTAAAAGTCTTCACTTAATTTAGTACGCAAAGTTTCAGAATAAAAATGCATTTGGTTCCCAACACTATCTATGCCACTTATATTGTACGTTCAAGCACCTAAGCATTGTCCTCCCTTTTTTTTTTAAATTCAAATATACTAAAGTCATATAGTATGCCTAACAGCAAATGCCTGCACACTAATCAATTTTTTTTGTACTTTTACAAGGAAAAACCTTGGAAACCCAGTTGCCAAGCAAATCCTTTCTAAAATATAAACAGCTTTCTTGTAAAATCTGCAAAACATATTTGTATTATTACAAATGATAGTCTTGTACTAAAACTTTATTGAGAGGTGTACATAAGGTTATTGTTTTCTTCTAGAGCACAAATGCGATGAATTAATAACACAGAATAACTATAAAAAGTAGTTCACTATAAAATTCACGGAAAAAAAAATTTCATTTTTCCAGCACGGGGACTAGAACCCACGCCTCTTGTATTATAATCCCGCACCTTTAACCACAAGACCAAGTTCACTTACATGATTAAAACTTATTTTTATACTAAATATAGCTTCAATAACATACAAAATATTATGGAGGTTATTTGATTAAAAAGAATATGTTTATTTCATTTTAAGAGTTCTGTTGTTGAGTTGAGAGGTTAGGACAGTTCTTAACGGGGTCTTGAGAGCCGATTTAAGAGTTATATGTAGCTAGGAAACATGAACAGTTAATGAGTAATACGGTCACGTTTGATTGAAATTGTCGTTTTATTATGATTATTTGAGTTGTTTTAAGTGTTTCACGTTATTAAAACTTGTTTTTTTTTTTTTTCCTTTCTTTCTTTCTTTCTTTCGCAACTGCACTTTAGATCACCCATGGTTTTTGCACAAACAGCTATATAAGGTTTTACGTTGAGTGTCCGCCATTTTACTTTGAACTCGCGGATAGGGGTCCAAATAGTTCACACACTTCTTCAGGTCCATTGCAAACACGGCCCTTGTAGTTCTACGACACAAAAGAGTAGTTTTACAAGATACATTTTTGTACTGTAACAAGCATTTGTAAAATTACAAACAATTTTTAGTAAAAATTACAAAACTTTTTTTACATCGTGTTGTGGTTTTATTTTTCTTGGAAAGTATAACAAGGTTAAAAACAAGACTGTTACTTAAGTAAGTTCAATAATATCAAGTATTAAAGTTTTCACCTAACGCACTTTAGAAACACAAATCTTCACTTATAACAATCAACATTCTGCATGAACCCGTCAATAAATCCGCAAAACCTATAACGTAAGAATGAAACTTTAACTTACTCCCCTTTCAAATTTTAAATTAACCATTAAGTCGAGAAAACAACAATGTACCAGCACAAATGAGACTATTATTTAATAACTTGGTATTTAGGGATTGAAACATCGAATATCCTTTTAGTACATTTTATTCTTTCATAATTTCCCTTTTTTTTTTTTTAATTTTAAATACTCTTATATTTAATGTACTGTATGTAACTAATATATTTTTAAAATTTAAGTAAAGACATTTAGTTCAGGGTAACAAACTATGGGAGGAGAACGCTACCATTGAACAAAATTTTTGGCAGGAAAAAAAACCATGCTCAGAAACTACTTATCATGACTCATATTCAGCACTCAAAATAGAAATTCAGCAGAGGCTGAGGAATCGAACAATTTGCGGCATATGCCTAGCATTGAAAGAAAGAAAAAAAAAACCATGGGGACACATACACTCATTGGGGAAAAAGACTTCTGATTGCACTAAATAATTCTACTTTTCCGAAATCTTCGAAACTTTCTGAACTATGCGTACACTATACTAATAAATAAAACTGAAGTGTCTGTCTGTTATTTCAAAATTGATACCAACATCTAAGCGTATTATACTATTTAAACGATGTTAAAGCATACATAACTGTTTTTAAAATTTTTGTGTGTCTGCCTGGATGTTCGTCCAGAATAGGCTCCGAAACGGCTGAATTGATTTTTATAAAACTTTAAAAGAGATCATAGAGTTTATTCCTATTTAAAATCTACTCTTTACTTCATCTTGAAATCTCAAATAGTTATGGAGTAAATTCAGTTTTTCATGTAAATTTTTTTTATATTTAGTATATTATTTTTTTGCAAAAGAATTATTGTCAAAAAGCATAGTTAAAACAACAATTTTTTTAAAAATAATCATTGATATAATACACATTATAGAAAAAGATACATTAGTTTTACGAAAAACTTAGTAAAATAACATATTATCAAACAACAAACACCAACGCGACGATGAAACTATTTTCCATTGTAAAGTAACAATCTTTCCAACCAAGGCAGGGAGGCCGCTCAATTACTGTTTCGAAATTCCCTGACTTTTCCAGGTTTTCCAGACCAAATTTGAATATTTCCCTGACTGCTCATTTTTATTTAATTTTCAGGCAGCAGCCATAATAGTTTAATTTAATGGTCAGCAACCCGATATTCACGAAATAAAACTACAAGTGCGGTTGGATGAACAAAATCCCTGAAGGCAAGTTCTATCTCATGTACAAATTTCTTAGATTTAACACTGGCTGCAGAGTAGAAGAGTTGGTGATACAATTTCATCTCAAACAAATTGTAAACACTAAAAATTTCTTATTTGTAACATGTCTCGCATATCACTACAGTCCCAGAGAAAACTACATAAAGTATTGCATCTACAATCACAGTTTTTATATTCAAATTGCATAAAAATATAACTTTTACACTAGAGTTTCATTTCACGAACCTACAAATTGAGTGTAGACATTTTGTATCACAGATTTGGGCATTTGAATTTAATATAAACTTTAATGTAACTCACCTGCTACTTAATAGCAAAAAATTAGAATGAACACATGTAAAAAATTTATACCTGTCTTGAGCACCTACTGAAAACATGCGACATACACAGAGGTTAAATTTTCTGGCATGACTGGCATAAAAAATAATTCTAGACAAACCATTTAACCATTTAACTCCTTATAAAAATACAAAGATGTATGTTAACAATTAAAAAAAAACTGCAATGGAAACAGTTCATTCACATCCATATTAATGATAAATACTAACTTAAAAGCTGAAAATAATTGAAAACATTTCCCTCAAGATTCTTTGCCAGAAAACAAATTCCATGGTTTAAAATAAAAAATTCACACTTCAGCAGTTATCTTGAAAACTCTTTCCTGGCTTTTTTTTTAAATATAGATTTCGCAAAATTCCCCGACTTTTCCCTGATTTTTCCCTGGCCAATACAATTCCCTGACTTTTCCAGGTTTTCCCTGTTTTCCAGAAGAGAGGCCGCCCTGCGAGGTATGAATTTCAATAACTCCATAAAACCTAAACGAAGCGATATTTCTACTTTAAACATAAAACCTGAGCGAAGCGATGGTGGGCTGTATTTTAATAACTCCATAAGACCTAAGCGAAGCGAAATTTTATATTTTAAAAATACGTAAACAAATAATGAAGTCCACGCGAACGAAATCGCGGGAACAGCTAGCGAATAATAATATGCCAATGTCTACTGCAGGTTTATGCATGTTCGAGGAATAGAATGTAACTGAATACCACCACGAAACTACAGCTAAAGGTTCCTTAAATGTATACATATTGTTTTAAGTAATACGATTCATAAGAACGGCATACAACTTTGAGGGCTGAATCACATATGTGTTGCAGGTACTATAGAAACCATTCCAGATGGAAGCATGATCATCTGGCAGAGAAACCGGCTATCTAAAAACATCTCAAGAAAGCAATTCATTTCAACGACAGCTACGTTACATTAAATATTCTGACACGATAGTTTACTCTGTTTTTGACGACGCGTATTATCGACCAGCTTACCTAACCTCAGATCACCTTGACATTTCCCAGGAAATTATGTATTAGAAGTTTTAAGACGGCCGTGAAATGCTTGGCATGGATATATTCGTTTGCACTCGACTTCATGTGGTTTGAAAAGAAAAAAAATACATTTAATAGACAGCTACAAGGAAACTGTACCTACACTGCAAAGGAAACGCCTGAGAATTAATGCAAGCGTATCAAATTAAGAATGTCTATTTGCAAAACTCTTTGAATTGTATCTTTGAAAAGGATTATCACATGTATAAGGTATTTTGGTGCTTTCCTAAATACGTAAAGTATCATAAGAGTTTCATACTTCTGTTACCACAAAAGCTTCTTTTTAATTTGAATTTTACTTGCATTTTATTTATCAGTTATAATATTTCATTTATAATTATTACGAATAACAGGTGTGTTGGGAAAATCCAGTAAAGGCTGTTCACCATAAAGTGAGCACTTTTGAAATTAACCTCAGAAAAAAGTTACTGCTCCCACCGGCATATATTTTAAAGGGCACACTGAGTGGCATGCGCCAAGTCAAGTTGGTAACGATGGATGGGAAGTAATTCCATATCTTAACGTCGAATAAAAAGTGTTATGTGGCCATTTCAGATAATTTACATTATTTCTTTCGCTTTCTGTATTTCTTTACGCATCAAAGTGTAAAAATAAGCACATTTGTTAAAAACCATTTTTTCTAATTTATTTTACAATTTCACTTGACCGACGCATGAATAAAGTAATGAGGCCCATGGAAATGTAAATCTTACTTAAGGCGGAAGAATGCACAACTTGTACGCAAGTAGATCTTAAGCAGGGCTTTGAAAAGTGCTCATTTTACCGTGAACAGCCTATAAACACGAACTCTGATCTCTGTAACAATTTGATTATGCCCAATTTTGGCAGAATTAAAACTGCGAGGTAATTATGAGTCATGTCTCTTACTGCTGTGCAAGGTAATAGCTAGTTCGGTATAGAGTTACTTAAGGAATTTTCTTTTTTAAAATCCATAAAAAAAGCTACACAAACCAACAATCCAATACAGCCGAGGGAGGGGGGAGGTTACCCGTAAAAACCGTTACTGTGGTTAAATTGAGTAAGACAAACGGTTACAGATTAAAACTGAGAATGTCGCTATCGAATCATACTGTATCATTGTCCTGCTACGCAGCCATAGTCTGTTGGGTCTTTCAGATGCATGCCAAAGGTTTATGGTTCGGTGATATCTTAACATGCTCACTTCTTTAGTCTGCTGGAGGTTGACAAAGCCACGTTTAAGGAAAAAATTACGTTCTACCATATTCTGACAGCGTTCGTGGTAATGAGCAAAGAACGTCAATCAACGACAATTAAGGACATTTCAGAGGTTTCACGAAGGTAGAAGGTAAACTTTAAACGAACATACAGCAGTTAAAATGGGAAAGAGTATGACTTCCGCCAAGTTACAAAAGTTTCGAGTTGTACCGGTGGGGGGGGGGGGGGGGGGGGGGGGTACACATTCTTTGTTATGCCAAACTCTGCATAAGAGAAACGTTTAAAACCATTTTCAATCGGAGACGCCTTACCTCATGACACGAACACAAAAACGTAATAAGCGGTGGTTAAACTTACAGCAACTCCAGTTGTTTCTTAACTACACATATACGAAATGTGAGACAAAAAATAGCTGACACGTGTTTACAATTTAGAGAACTTACTAACCTATGTAGTTTTAGTTCTACTAAGTTTTTTTGAATGTTTAATGTTCTAAGTAAACTTTTTTTTATTTACTTAAACCCTCCAAGACGTTACTTAAATTGCTGACCTAAGCTGCCTAACGTAGAATTACAAAAGTTGGACACACGAGACGTAAATAATGCGACAGAAGAGATATAAATGTCAATCCACTCGCACGCAACAAACTACGTGGAGTTCGAATACCCGGGTAAGGCATGCATTAGCGTGTCGTTTAAAACGTTATTTTATATTCACTTTAGTATGAAAGATACTATCACTCCCTTTCCATCTTTTCGAACAGCTCTTCGACATGAAGCGAAAACAAGTACAAAAAAATGGGAACGAAGTAAGCTACCGATAACATTCATCATAATCCTAAGGGCTACACAACAGACTAGTTGGCGATATTCGTGCAAGAGATTGCTCTCCGAAGAGGTCCTTGTTTCTAATTCCGAGTAGAAAACTGATCAGATGCATACTGTAAAAAAATTGTCTTTTTTTACTCAGAAATTGTAATTCTACAAATGTTTGCGGCAGTACAATAATATCTCTTGTAAAACTACAAATGCCGCGTTAGTAATAGAGCTCGAGAAACGTGTGTACTATACTGACCCGTATCAACGAGCTTCAGGAAAATGGCAGACACTCAACAATGTAAAACAGTATATGGCTGTTTGTGGAAAAACTATGGGTTTTGTAAAGTGTAGTTGCGTGTACAATGAAATGTATTGTAAATGCGAATATCGTAAAACACTTAAAAATAACTCAAATATTCATAATAATCCGACCATTTCAATAAAACGTGACCGTAGTACTCATAAACTGTTTTCTAGCTATACAGAACTTTTACATCGGCTCTCAATACCTCGTTGTTGAGAGCTGTCCAAATCTCTCAACTCAACAACGGAACTGTTAAAATTAAACAAATATATTTTTCTTAATCAAATAATGTCACACTATTTTGTAGGCACCTGCTGTATTTACTATAAAAATAAGTGATAAGTTCGTAAGTCAAGCTGGTCTGCATTTTTCACAAGAAACCTGTTTCTAGGTTTACAAAGAATTTTCTTAGCAACTGGGTTTACAAGGATTTTTCTTAGCAACTGGGTTTCCAAGGATTTTTCTTGTAAAAGTACAGAACGTTTGTTAGAGTGAAGTTCGTGTTAGTTTAGTAAGCGAGCCGCCCGCGCATCTATGTCGGTAAACTGATCGGTAACGGAATGCAAACAGGAAAACATGGCTGTTATTGGAAAGCGACGGTAGTATGTAAACGATGCGCGAGTTTCCGATGCAACCTAGATGCATCGTGTTGTTTATTTAATGTTCAAAACGACATTTGACGGTTCATAAACATACGCTGTAAAATGACTAACACCTACGTATTGCGGCTGCGAAATTGGCAAAAAAAATTTTTTTGCCAATTTCAGCCAAAATACGTGCTGTAATATTTGCAATAAACTGGAGTTTCATTTGTACCTCAAAGGCCATAGGTACTCCACCATTTATCACTTAATATTACGGTTTTAAACAATGGAACATAGTCATCAGAGAGATCTGGACGTCGTAAACATAGCTACTTCTCCTGTGTAGTTCAATTCACAGTCCACTTTTGAGTGTGTTTTCGAACATAGTCATCAGAGAGATCTGGACGTCATAAACATAGCTACTTCTCCTGTGTAGTTGAATTCACAGTCCACTTTTGAGTGTGTTTTCGAACATAGTCATCAGAGAGATCTGGACGACGAAAACATAGCTACTTCTCCTGTGTAGTTCAATTCACAGTCCACTTTTGAGTGTGTTTTCGGCGCCTCCTGTAACTACCAGGGTGGTCTACTTGTTTACCACCAACGATGCATCACAGTAACTGGTTTTCAATCCAAATGCATTAAATTCCTCGAAAATGGAGGGGTTCAAGGGTATTAATATAAGGGGAACATTTACGTTATGATATAATTGTTTGATTAAGTGGCCTTCACTGGGAAACCAGTTGTTATTGGACTCGCCAAAAATTTTTCTTTTTTTTAATTGGGCGGCTCTTAACAACGACGTATGGAGAGCCGACGGGGGTGTTATTGCGTGAGAATGAAGCAGCACCGGAATGCAAGGGCGGGGAAAACGAGGAGATCCCCGAGAAAACCCGCCGACCAGCGACATCGCCCGGCAGCAACTCCGCCGAGCATCAAACCCGGTTCGACTAGTCTTACCACTACAAAACCTCGGCTCCCTACTAAAGCTGGAAAGGAAACGGAATGGAACATGCGTGAGAATAAAGCTTTGGAGAAATTTAGATATTCGTGGAGCAACGAGACATCGCCCCATGGGAACAAGCTGGTCCGGTCAAAGGCAATAATCGCAACATGACACGATTAACAACTGCGATCTTATAACACATGCAACAAGATGTGAGCAGTACGCAAACTCTTCATACGAAAATGATAACGACAAATGACATATGGACATGTTTTCACGTCTCGACTTGTGGTGTGATGGTTTATCTGACGTCCATTTTAGAACCAACAAAAAGTTTACAACTCTATTCACGCTTTTAAAGGATTCTGATTCGGCTGAACTAGCGAACGCCCCTAATTTTATACCAATAGGCCAATCGCGAGGGGTGATAGGTGGTTCACATTTTATATTACCCTAAAAATTACACGTAAAATTGGTACACATATTTATAGCTTATCCGGGATTCTAATCCAGTATATAAGAATCCTTACCACCCTTATGCTACTTACTAAAACACAGCAAGTAAAAACACGTCCGACCCAAGTTAAAGGTCAGCAGAGAATTAACCTCACGTTATCAGTGTTTTACGTCTACAAGAGCCGCGCGAATTTTATGGTATCTATTCCACATCGATAACAGACAAATCATATTCTGAGCCATGATGTTAAATCATCGAACATTCTCTAACAAGCTCGCGATAGCAAGGTCAGTACTTTTCCATCGATTACCAGCATATACAAAAAAAAATATTATTTTGCATCTTCTTGTCAGCTTTTCGCGTAGATCGAATTGGCGGCACTACAGCCAACAAAGGCAGCCGGGTCGGCAAGCCGTTGCGAAACACTAAACTCTTTGTAAAGCGGGTCGAGAACATAAACGAGAGCAATCTCTCCCCTGACCAATTTTTTTTTTTTGTTCGCTGCAAAATACATCACCGAACTCAACTTTCTCAACTGAAGTGGGCCTACACTTTTAAACAAGAAGCACATCCGTGTCCTTGCTTTTAATGCATACAGTTTTGCGCAAACAGTGGCTGGCATAACTAGAAGTAATGATGACTGCGAAATACGGAACGATGTTGTATGTTCTAACGTCCTACAGAAAGAGTATTATTCAGAAATTGATTCCGAAATGAATACGTTCCTTTTTATTGTGTGGGCATGCAACAGAATACATAAATGCAAAGAAACACACCCATGGCCACACGACTTTGCAGTCATTAAATAAAGCATGAATAGTAGTAGTCAGATATACGAGGCAACGCAGTTCTTAAAAATGTTCAATTAAACATTCAAGGTCAAGAAGCGAGGGCGCGATACGGGCGACACGAACACGCACGCCTAGCGTCTCATCGCTCCTACGCGCAAGGCATGCATGGGATTTTATTACACGCAATGAAAGCCCACAGATTAAACTATCCCACGTATGTTTGTACTTTCTTCTTGCCGCTTAAGGAAACTGCATGTGCAAGCTTTATAAATGCAATATCTGACTATTATCACGAATTTTTTTCTCTACGAATATATTTGATATGTTAAAAGTAAAAACATACAGGCATAGACAATTGTTTTCTACCTTTTCTAGCAAAAAGTCGTATTTATGGAACACATATTTACCGAGATAGGCGAATACGCGCAAACGATTTCACAAAAAGAATGTTTAAATGCACGTTCCTCTTAAATGCCATTAATTGCGACTCCGGACCTTTATTGCAGCAAGTGAAGTGAACACACTGCCAACGTACTTTTGTGAAAAGAGAAATAATTCCGCTGACTTCTCACCAATTGTAGGGGCGGCCACTCGTGAATAGAATTGTTTTCCCGCCCGGATCTTCAAAAACTGGTAGTCCCACGCGTTTTATCGCACGGGCGAATGTGTTTCATCACGGAAAGGAAATTTATAGTCGACGGCTCCTATATACGCAATCGAAATTAATATATAACAACAGTTTACAGAACAGAACAGATTTAAAATGTCATCAGTCCCCGGCTGTAGGCGATTAATGGTCACAGTTATGAAAATTAAAAAATTTTAAACTACAATGAGTCGAAATATATAGAATCTATCGAGGCATAAAATTTATAGTTATGATATTTGAAATTACAGAAGACTAAAAGATCAATTGTGTTATATTCCAAAATAAAAAACTACGATGACTTATAAAATAAAATTCAAAAGATAAATCGGTGCCTCTGACTGCATCCCTTAGACACCTCACCCTATAGAATATTCACGTTAAAGAGAGCACAATTTGAAGCCCTCTCTTTTGGAATAATAGTCAATAAATGTATGTAATTGAAACCTTGGAAGTTAAATTTTGAGTCCGGTGAAACTTATACACTATTTTTTTATGACTTATATGGCATTGTTTATTTTAAAACTTGGTGGAAGAGTAAAAAAAAATGGCCGATATAAAAAAGTAACTAGGGCCTCAAAAGTGCTCACTTTACAGTGAACAGCCTATACCACAATGTCTTCCCTAAGCGGAGACAGGTGGCTGGTGTTGTTCGTTTGAGGTATCCGAGTTATGTTGTGTTGGAGTCAGTGTTGTGTTGTGTTGTATTGGTTTCAGTGTTCTGTTGTTAATATTGATGTTAGTATGTTGTTGTGTTAGTGTAGTTATACCATTACGAGTTGTTGAGGTGTTGTGTACAATTATTTGCCTGATATTGATATCTTGTTATTGTTCATTTGACATCAATACCAATAAATTAAAGTTTACGGCTTCTTTCACAGTCCGAGAAAAGTATCACATTTGATTCTCCTGCTGGAACTTAACGTTGAAGAGATACATCATGGTTCCTGACCGCGAGAGTTAGGTCAGTAACGTATTTCTTCGATGGGCTTCGCTGAAAGAGTGCTCCAAACAACGCAGTATAAACTCCAACGGAAAACATACAGGGACAATGCGATACCTGTAACTATTACCGACCTTAGAACTCATAGAGAAAAACTTACCAATCATTTATTACGCCATGAAACTTTAATAGTCTTACAGTATATTAACAGAAGTCAGCAAATGAGTTGCAAGCCTCGAGAAAAGTGTTTTCTTGTGACTTTTACGCGTAGAGATATACCCAAGAAATTTGCTCAACTGACTTTAATCTTCGTTCGCAAACTATTATGGCTGTGAATTTCTCAACTTAACTTCTCTAACCGTGATTTACTTTCGTGGCAACAATAATACTTGCCAAACATACTTTATCCCACCCACGATGAGGAATCCCGTAATCCCCCGTACAAAAATTAATAATAAAAAAAAACATTTATAAAACCACAAGAATTTGGAAAATTCAAAATCAACACCGCAGCCCTGCAGTACGATTTTATAGAAGATTAATAAAGAAATTTCCATGTGTATTAAACCCACTTTTTAATAGAATCGAAGACGTAGTTCCTGATTATTCCCAAACGAATATTGCAACTTCCTCAACATTCTAACAGAATTTATGTAATAAATAGTTAATTGTACGCCCGATTATTCTTATACGTGTAACTTTTTTTTAAATTTAGCCTACGGTTGGATAAGAACCAATGTTGAAATAAATCGTTTTTATAGAGTTAACTACGAAGAAATACTACATGAATGCGAAGCACATAAATCACATTGCTCAACACTTTGAGAATCAGAATGTAAATAACGACCATCACACACAGCAAGATAAGGGCCTGGCTACAATTCTAAACATGAATACGTGAAAATCAATATACTAACGTATTTTATATATACCTTCCGTATTAACAACACACATACCTCCTGACTTAAATTTTATTAATGCAAGTGCCCGCTTCATGAGATATTATGGTTCAAAACAAGAGAGTCGCACCTCCACTTTCAATAAATATGCGAGGGCAGACATGTTGCCTTTCTTGGAACACATTTTCATAACTGAAAGTTGGGCTACAGCACAACTGAATATCTTCAAAAAGTGTTTAAACAAGTATTCCCGGGATGGTATTAATAAGTTTTTGTACCAACTTATATTTAGTATATAAAAGCTTGGCGCAAATAGTCAAGAGTCTTACGTAAGATATGTGCTTACTACGCATACGCTAATGAGGTATACGTTCTATATCGCGGCAAGCTTTTATATACAAAATATAAATTGATACTAAATTATTAATTTGTAGTAAACTTTATTACTGCTGTTCGTCTATGTCTTACAAGTTCTACACATTATGCAACTACAACCATAATTATTTTTCTCTTTTTAGTGCCTTTGTAAAAAAAAGTATATTTTTAAAAGGTTTTTTTTTACAGTTAATTCATTCTTGATGAAAGGAGACATTACCAACCGTATTTTCACACGTGTTCTCTGTTCTACAAAACACTATTCACGAATTTGTTGCTTAATAGCAAGTAGTTCCTGATATTTGTTACGAAAATAATTTCAAAGCTAGATTTTTGGGTACGCATAGCTCCCGTAACAATCGCTTTACGGGAAAGTGGTACATACCTTTTCGTCAGGGATAATCTGCCGGAGTTTGTCTGCGATATTTAATAAGACGTTGTATACACGCATACGAATAAGGAAAAGTCTGGCAATACTTTGGTGGCCAGTTAATATCATACGGAAAAATAAAGTCGTGTAAACATTTAGCAGAAATGATCCGTTTCTTCATATCGGTGATAAGAATAGTTATATTATGAACTGTGAGAACGTTATAATGCCGAAAGAATAACCCTCGGACACGTCTACGTGGTTTTCCGACACTAACTCTATGTAAATTTAAATAAATCGTTGGTTTATGAGCATACTTGGCTCGAAGTAGTAGGGTCACACGGGTTCTAACCCACATTTTTGACCTTGACCTTTCAGACATAGACCCATAAGATTAACCTACGGCAGAGATCGCTGGAAATCCTGGGCCACCCAACTCCACATTAGCACCACACAGGACCACAAACAGCACCACCATTGTGGTGCTAATTCTGTGCTGTGATTGGTCAACAACTAGCTCTACAACCTACTCTGCATGCTCCAACCCATCACATGCCTACCCCGCACCCCCTCCACTACATCCTTCACAACGAGCTATACTGGGGTTATCTACACCTGAGGTTTGATACAGTAACAACCCTCTCCACACCTTCACATACCCCTCCACACCACCCCTACCACCATCACACTCCTCTCCACAGATATGGTTGACACCTCCCCAACCACTCATTCCATACGGAGACTCCTTCCCAGTAAGTTCCAAACTTGACAGATAGGCAGCACTGCTGTTGTCATCATAGGCTGTCATCCTAGTTGTAAAGTTGATCACCAGGAGCGCTGATGTCTCTTCATGCTGTCATCGGCTGGTAGGTAGCGCACAAGTTCTCGCAATGCCTGCCAGAGAGTGGGCGAGTCGCTCATCCTCCAAGAGCCAATCTTGTTAATGCTATTAAATGTTATTATGAACTCAGAGATCGGCTGGAAGCTTAAGACAATTCTCTCCATCATATATGTAAGGCATTAGTACACGATAAAAAAACTTTGCTTTTGAATGGTTTTGAACCGGGGAACCCCGGCTCGAAAACTCGACTCGGCTATCGTGACAGTCGTATGAACAGAATTTTAAAAGTTGTATTTATAAAGAGACACATGCAGCCTAACTCTTGCATTAAAAACGAGTATGTAGTATATATCATTATTGAACAACTGATTTGTTAAAGAATAATTATATAAAAAAGTTAGGGAGGTAAGCATTATTTTGTAAATAAAAGTATAAAATTGTCAAAAATACATGTATCAAGCGATATATTCACGAATTCATATTTTAAAGGAGAGTTAGTTTAGAGACTCACAACAGCCAAATTTTATAAATGTAATTTTTTATAAAGAAAAGTTGCCAGTAAAATATTTATTTGTTTATTTTTCTACAAAACGAATATAATCGAGTGACATATCAACATAATCGTATTAATTAAATCCTTAGGAATATATCAGCAGAGAAAATAATTATGTAACTACAGCCATAGCCATCTTGAATTCTAGTAAGCATAGAAGCATATTTCTTTATTTTCAAATTAATTATGTATCCACTCCGAACATCAAATACAACACATCGCTTACCTTTCAACAGGTCCTTTAAGTCCTAAACCCTTTCTAGCAAGATCAATTTTGAGTTAAGCCCTTTTATAAATATAGCTATAATTTCCTAAACATTAATGCTATGGACAACAAATTCATAACATAGACACCATACCCGACATACACCACAGTGCTAAGCTTATTTAATCCCTAAAGTATTTCTGACAAGGCAAATTTTCAGTTAAGCCCATTTATAAGCATAGGTACTCATAATTTCTGAACCATTGAAGATATAGTGATAAAATTCGTAGCATAGGCATCATACCCAACATCCATGAAGATACTAAGGTCATTTAAGCCCTAAGACCTTTCTGACCAGGTAAATTATGCATTTAAGCCCTTTTGTAAAATGTCATAAGTTCCGAACCATTGGAGATACGATAAAATTAATAACATAGGCACCATACCCTACATCCATTATGGAGGCAAGGTCATTTAGAACCCAAGACCTTTCTGGAAAAAGTTTAATTTCAGTTAAACCTTTTATAAGCATAGTTACTCATAATTTCCGAATCACAATGTTATGATCATCAAATTCATAACATAGACACCATACTCGACATACACTATAATATGTGGTTATTTGTTGACGACGAACTGTGATAGAATGTCGTAGAGAGATGATGAATGTTGTATGCGAGTTGAATATAGATGGAGTTAGTTAAAGGAAAGGCATATTGATTAGGTGTTTGTTGTGTAGTGTGTTGCAAGCTGTGATTTATATAAGTTATGCATAATATCAAACACATGTTAGTCGGATGTTAGTTTTGTTTATAGTAATACATATACTTAGAATGAAAATAATCATGTTAGTTATTTAACATGTAAAAACATGTACTAAAAAGTGAGTTTGACTGGAAATGAAGCATGAGTATGTTGTCAAACCTATTGTTTTATTTCTTTCTTGTTATTTTTGTTTTTGTTTTTCATTGGTCGATGAGTATTTGGTTTCATCTCGTTACATCCATATTACTTGCAGTTGGGTAATCATTATGCCAATACTTTGGTTAATTTACTTGATATGGGATTAAAATAAATATCTACTTGGCCTGGATGGTTCTTGAATCGCTATGTATATACTACTTATATCTAAATATTCTCGCTAAATGTGTATTTTTGTTATGCGAATATACATATTTTACTCTTGATGATTGATAACATGTGTACTCCACTCTCCCAATGTAATGTAATCCTTAGCTATCATGTACGATAAAATATTTTAAAGTTTCTCAAAAATGTTAAGCTGTATAGATAACAATAAAACATTGTGATCTCCGGAAGTTTACAAGAATTTTTGTTAGCCTTTCAGAAAAAGTCTTCCTAGAATAATTAAAAATATTAAAATGTTTTGGTTATAATCGGGTATGTTAGGTAATGCATTGACTTGCATTATGTAAAATTTATGTTTGTTGTGTAATGAGTACTTAGCATTTGTGTTATTAAACTTGATTAAATTAGCATGCCTTGAGACAGATAAAAACAACTATAATTTAAAAGAATTATTTAATATGTATTGTTTAATATGAGTGGGTTTAAGCAAATATTGCACACAATAATTTACCTCTTTCAGAATTGAAACAAAGAATGTGTTAGTATAACTGTCCATGCCTGCGTTTAGGTAGAAGTTTTGACTAAATAAGTACATATGCTTTAATTCTGACGTTTTTCGAAGTCGATAAATATAATTACATTTAAACAACATTTAAGCTTCTTGTGCGATGAAAAAAGGTTTAATTTGTTAAATACTTGTTGTGCAGATACGACCTAAGTATCCTAGAAGGATCGAATCAAGTGTTAAAAAGAGCAGATCTTAACAAACATTCCTTTTATAAGAGATTTTTATAAAATAAACAAATTTTGATTGCTATATGTAGTATGGGATAACACAATTCGAATGAGACGAGTGTTTTATTTGGATCTTTATTTGGTTTTAAATTATGTTATATAGTAAATTAGAAAAGTTGAATTTTAGTAAGGTTTTTTCTTCTTGTATATCATTATACTTTAGATTAAATATGTGTGGTAGTGTGTATTGGAAGACAGATGATGGAGATTTGTTCATTTGTGTTGTATGATATGTTGATATAGTTTACAGATATATAGTTTTGCTTGTAAAGTTTTATATTATGGTGTTTTGCAGTTACCTGGTTTGGTAAGTGCAAATGAGTTGTGTGTGGGTGTGTTTTGGAATAGATTTTGGTCATTTTGGGTTAATTTAGGGTTGATTTGAGTTGTTTTGGGAAAATTTGGTTCATTAGGAGCAAGTCTTGGGTAGAAAGGGTTTCCCATTTGGAATATTTTAGGTTCTTTGTATGGTTGTTTGTTTGTTCACAATTATATCTGTTTAACAGAAATTGCTTGTAAGTATAACAACATTTTTCTGGGAGCTGGTATACTGTTTGTTATTTGGGATAAATTTTTGTGATAGGCAGTTAAATTGTTTGCTAGGAGGGATGAATTGGAATATTTCAAGTAATCTATAAATATTTCATGTATCCTCTGGTTAATAGTTTAACAATATGTATGTATGTTGCGCATAAAGCAGATATGTATATTGTGTATACACATATATGTATGTTGCGTACAAAGCAAATATTAAATCATATTCACTTGCAATAGTTTGGGAAACCTTTGACATCTAGGAATCTGTTATATTTTGACACTCTCATGGAAATATCATGTGGTATGAGAGGGAGAATTCTCTTTCACTCTCTAACCTTGGTTTTGTTTAGATGAGTGTTAAGTAGAGTTTATAAATGAATGTAAATGTATATGATGAATTGACTAATATTAAATTATTTTGATAGGAGTTGAATGGTTTGTTCGCTGATTCCATAAACATGATATGAAATGTTGGATTGATATTTTCTTAATTAGGAATCATACCTAAATAATGCACATAGTTAGGGGTGATGTTAATGTATGATTGCGAAATTTTTTTCCTGTAAAATACTAAAATCATGAACTGTCTAAACGGTTAATGTGAATAGATCTTAATGTCATTCTGTTTGTGTATGTTTACACACAACTTGGTAAAAAAGGAATTAAGTATACCTATTATGTATTATATATTTAAGCCTGTAACTTAGATACATCCCTCTATGTTAACATTCGTTTGAAGGGGTGATAACATTTATTCCATATACCCTACAGAAGCATTTTTGGTTTACGATGTTTTATGACGAGCAGTTAAAAAACATTTAAAAACTTTAAAGATATGATTTTCATATATCATATTATCACTTTGTCTGATAGTTACATAATGAGCAATTATAAACGTACGTTGTGTTTAGAGTAATATTATAGGATTGTGGAGAGATGTTTACATTTTGGCGGTTGAAAATCGAATGAGCTCCGAACACTATTGGCATTATGATTGATAAACTGTGTTTGTCATTGTTTCATTCAATGGATCACCGGTAGATTGGATCTCTAACGATTGGTTGCTTTTTTTCCCTCGTATATTACTACATTTACAAAAGGTATGAAAGCTTGTTGTCTTAAGGTATTTAGCTCAGTCTGTTTAGGACTATAGAGGTGAACACAATGGCTCTGCATTCTTCAGAAGAACCCTCGCATCAAGCATTAGATATGAAGCATAAGAGTTGTTATTGTGCTAAGGAGTATTTAGATGAGGGAAAGTTATGTTCTCATGAGCGCTACTGCCATAGTAAACCTAATTTCAATTTACGTAGATGTTTGCAATGTCAATCTTTGTTTGGTACTAGTGATAAACTAGATCTACATGTTATGAGCTGCTGTGGTGTTACTCCTGCAATGGGTGAACCATCCCTTGGATTACACTGTCAGCACTGCATTAAAACTTTAAACATATTCGCAGTATGCAGTACCATGAAATAAATAATTGTGTAATGCATCCTGAGTGTGTTAGGTATTGCTGTACAATCTGTGGACGTATATTTACGAGACAATATGCATTAGCAAGGCACGCAGTGGTATGTAAAGGTAATACATTAATGGGAATACACCACATATGTCGTTTCTGCGGAGAAACATTTACCTCATATCGTTATGTTCATCATTATGGAAAGAGAGCCTGTTCCAAGAATACTACTTTGAAAGTATACCGATGTGGAATATGTCTACGTTTGTTTAAGAAAGAGAATGCATTAAAGAAGCATGAAAAGAAATGTAAATTTCCTTGCAATCAAGTGAATTGATAACATCATTGGCAACTACTTCGGACGAGAGTACACAAGCTCATTTCCAGTGTAAAAATTGTGAGGAGGAATTTACTTCACATCGTAATTTGAGAAGACATCAAATAAAAAATAATTGTTTAGGAAACATATTTAGAAAGAAATATTCATGTAGCAAATGTTATTCAGTGTTTAGTGATCATACCGAACTTGAAAAACAATCGTTAACTTGTGATGGAAGTGTTGCGGTGGATAAATAAATGGTTTCTGGAAATCAGTGCCGATTTTGTCTGAAGTTATTTACATTCCGTAATTTTATGTATCGTCACATGACGAGCAATTGTTTAAAAAATCCTGAACGTATAGTATCGGTGTATGATGTGTGCGCGAATATTTAGCAGGAAGTCTATTTTAGACAAACATATAGTTAAATTTAAACACAATGTAATGCAGTAATGTTTGTTTTTCATGGAAACTGTATATATCTTTAGGTGATGTACATCTTATGAAAGGTTTTTAAGGTTGTAATATTTATGTCTGGGTTGTTTACACAAATATATTTTTGATTGGAGAATATAATTGAGTGTATTTATGTATGTAATTTTGACTATTGTGTGAAATAAAATTAGAAGTGTATGGAATACAATTTTTTTTATTCATTCCTCCCCTTTATTAACTGATTGGGAGAAACGTTTTAAGTCTAAACTGAGTTAAAGGTGAATTGAGGTGTTATCATCAAATATACATTTTTTTCTGATGGTTGTAGAAACTGTTATGATATATATTATATATATAAGCTAATATAACTATATCTATTGATATGGAGATCTCTGGCAATTTAAATGGTAATTAGAAGAGACATATGCGACTTCTTGATGAAATAATTTTTTTTTTCAGTAAATATAGAAAATAAAGGAAAACATGTGTTAATTAATTATTTAAGGTGAGAGGTTTTTCCCTCCTACTTATTAGTGAATTATGTGCATATAGATATAATTGCATGACTTCAGTAAATTCTCAAATGTTATACCACCTTCCAGTAGTATTCGCTTTGACACTGGATAGGGTGTGGGAGGTCGTATCTTTGTGAAAATGAAGTATGTCTCTCAGATGTTGTGATATTGAGCACTGAGTTTATTTCTATATGCGCAAATCATTCGAATATCCTAACATTAGATGGAAAATATATAGGTGTTTTTATTATACATCTTTTAGTTATACTTGTTGAGTATAAGGCGAATGAAATGACTTACGCAATGTGATGGAGAAGGTATGCGAATTAAATGTAATGTTGATTGATAACTTTTTTTATAAAAAATTTAATCTTGAATATTTGGCTGTTGTGTGTGTCTAAACTAAATCTCCTTTAAAATACGATTATGCGAATATATCGCTTGATACATGTATTTTTGATAAAATTTTAAACTTTTATATACAAAATAATACTTAACTTCCTATCTTTTTATATAATTATGCTTTAACAAATCAGTTGTTCAATAATGATATATACTACATATCCGTTTTGAATGAAAGAGTTAGTATGCAGGTGTCTTTTTATAAATACAACTTTTAAAATTCAGTTCTTACAACTGTCACAATAGCCAAGTGGTTAAAGGCATCGAGTTTTCGAGCCGGGGATCCCCGATTCAAAAGCAAAATTTTTTATAGTGTACTTAATGCCTTGCATATATGATGGAGAGAATTGTCTTAAGCTTCCAGCTGATCTCTGAGTTCATAATAACACTTATAACATTACCAAAATTGGCTCTTGGAGGGCTAGCGACTCGCCCGCTCTCTGGCGGACATTGCGAGAACTTAAGTGCTACCTACCGGCCGATGATGGCATCAAGAGACATCAGCGCTCCTGGTGGTCAACTCTACAACTAGGGTAACAGTCTATGATGATGGCAGCAGTGCTGCCTATCTGTCAAGTTTGGAACTGAAGACATCCTATCTCGCTGGGAAGGAGTGTATGGAAGATGGGGTTGGGGAGGTGTTAACCATATCTGTGGTGAGGATGATGAGGGGAGGAGTAGGGGTGTTGGTATGTGAAGGGGTGGAGAGGGGTGTTACTGTATCAAACCTCAGGTGTAGATAACTCCAGTATAGCTCGTTGTGAAGAATGTAGAGGAGGGGGGTGCGGGGTAGGTAGGTGGTCGTTTGGATCATGCAGAGAAGGTTGTAGAGCTGGGTGTGTACCAATCACAGCACAGGATTAGCACCACAATTTTCGTGCTATTGTGGAGTTAGGTGCCCTAGGACTTCCAGTGATTTCGGTGCTAGGTTAATCTTATGGGACTACGTCTGAAAGGTCAAGGTAAAAAAAAAAGATTTGTTAGGACCCATGCGTCCCTACTACTGCTCGACAAATAAGTATATAAAAATATATTTATTTTCGGTTTGGATTAAACTTTTTATGATGATTGCGTTTTTATATGATACACCATAGAGCTTAGTTTATGTTAGGTAAAGTTAGGATTGGAGCGAATATATTTGGGAATCTCTTAACACCGATGTCTTGAGAGCCGATGAGGGTGAAGCGAGGTGAGTATCGAGCAGCACCGAAATGCAAGGGCAGGGGAAACGGGAGATCCCCGAGATAACCCGCCGAATAGCGGCATCGTCCGGGCATAGTTTCCACAAGCGAAAATCCGGGAGCGCAACCCCTCCGGGAATCGAACCCGGTTCTCCTAGGTGGGGGACGAGTAGTCTAACTACTACTCCACCGCGGCCCCAGTTAACTTAGGTCAACTAGTTAGAAATTTCATTGCAATAAATTTACTACATCATTATATAAAAAATTGATATAAAATTGATGTACAAAAATAAAATAAAATAATTAACATATGTAAATTATAAATTATTTCACTATTATCCCTCTTCATAGTGCACTCACTCCCCATGATGAAAGAAGGTATAAGGTATTCACGGTAAAATAAGGAATTTTGAAAGCCCTGCTTAAGATCAGCGTGTACGCACGTTGTGTATACTTCCGCCGTATGTAAAATTAGCATTGTCTTGAGTCTCATCACTTTATTTATGCATCGGTCAAGTAAAACTGTGGAATTATCAGGAAAGTAAATATTTTACAAATTGCTCATTTTTAAACTTCGATGCATTAAACAACAGAACGCGAAACAAATAATTCTAGTTATCACAAATGGTTACCTAACACTTTACGTTGGACGTTAAGATATGGAACTACTTTCCAACCATCGTTACCAAACTTCACTGGGCGAATGTCACTCAATGCGCCCATTAAAATATATGCAGACAGGGCAGAGACTTTTTTCTAAGGTTCATTTCAAAACTGCTCACTTTATTGTGAACAGCCTTTAAGGCGAAGCCATGCGCATGTTTCCCTCCGTCGCATTCCCTGCATGACGTCAGCTTGGGGACGCGTCGGTAACTGCACGTTTCGTTTGCCTCGAAGTAAAATATTTTCCGCCTGTTGCTGTAAGGTGATTGTTATGTTTTAAGATTATGACACTAATGGAAAACAAAGGCAGTGACGTAAAATAATTTAGTATCCCGAAGGAAGTTGCTCAGAAGTGGACAGTGGCGTGCGCGAGTAATAACGAATTTAACGCGAGGATGTACAAATACTCTCGATTCAACCCCTTTGTTATAAATATTCCATCTTAATGTGGCACGTTAGTTTGTCCCATTAAATTTGCAGAGTAAACGAAAAGCTGTTGCGTGGCGTGTACAATATTACTTTTCGCCTTGATAATTCCCATGCCATTTTTAAATGACGATTTGTATTTGAAATTGACCAAAGTGGATGATTTGACTAATGCCGTGGTTAAAATGTAATAATTAAATCTGACGTACAACACAGAACTCTTCGACTGACTCGATACAAATAACGGGTTTTTATTCTTTGATATCGAGGGTTTAACAGTTTCAAAAGTATGTGTGCAATCTCGAACGAAAGGGGTGTACACCACACGAAATTTTAATTCTAATCTTTGAGAGTAGAGAATCTACTAGGACTCCTGAGTCATAACTATGAATCATTCTGAGACAGATGTAATTATTCTCACTTCCGTTTGGTCCTGTCGTAAATTACCAAAGATAATTCCATTGCGTTATCGCTACACCAATGTGCCTTTGCAAAGAAACATAATGTAACTTAAGCGTTTATTTGCATGTAAGATATGTCGATACCTTTATAGCTTCTCAGTTTACGTCATGGTTTCATGATACATTGCATAAGAACTGGCAATACAAGAGTGAGACGTGATGTATCATAGGGTGCAGTTACTTTTGTAATAATACGAACACCGTTGGAGATGCCATGAAACTGATACGTTACGGTTCAACGATAAATGTGCCACTTTATATCTTCTCAAAAGTAAACAGTGTCTACGTAACCCACGCGAGATTGATAGAAGTCTCGCCACTTTTCCAAAATTACAAAGAAGTTGGGATCAAGCACTGTAGCCTCATTTCAGTGAGAGCATGCACATGTGTTATCGAAAATTATAGTTTATTTGGCTACCAGCCTGTACGGAAATGTAGCATGTTATATACACAAATGCAGATTTTACTGAACTTTCAAAACTTTGTGAAAATACATATATATGCCCTGTTAAAACTTTGTTTCAGCTTCATATAAATTATGTAAATATGTATACAATTGAACAAGTGCCGCTTTAATGTGTATAAAACATAGTGAAATCACTTTCAGTGGCCGTCAAAATAAAAACAAAATTTTAATACGACGTTATTCAACTACTTTTCATGATCTATTTCTTAAATCACTTCTCTTAATCTCCTCAATAAACCCAACAAAATTACTTGAAAATATACGAGCGGCGGAAAGTAGGCTAATAAGTTACATCGAAACTTCCTGTTTATCTGGCTGTACACGGTTACCAACTGAATCCTAATTTCATGAGTTTTACAACTGTTTCGAGTAGTGACAACGACTGAAAGCAGGGGCAGCATCTACGACGTACCCGAAGGTGCTTTGCAGTTACGCCCACTAATTCTTCAAGCATATGTTTGTTTCTGGTGCCATATTGGTTTTATAGGCACTTATTATGCCAAAACTTAATTCAAAATAAACATTGGGTATTAAATAATGCGGAACATAACACAATTTTTAATTCCTTTATTTCATTCCCCAATATATTTCTCAATTTCACTCCTCAATTTATGATACAGTTGCTATAGTTTCCATCATTTCGTTGTAGAGTGTTCTGGTAACTCGCGTTTTCAGCATTTTTTTCTAGAGTGCGCTGATGAGGAAAAAATGATGTCGCATTGCTCGCTCGTGATTGGATGTCGGTCACGTGATATCTCGGACTCTTAGGGGTATATACGGCGGAAAGATTCACGCATCGTCTCACGGGAGGGTGGCTCAGTTCTGTCCCCCATCACCAGGGCCCCATAGAGCGATCCTGGTTACACACCAGTTGCGAACTCATTTCATATAACCCTGCACCAAATTCACAAAAGTCTATCTTCGCTAACTGACAACTTGCCCTACTTTATCCAGCCCCAATCCAGTCAAAGGAAATAATTTTATACCCCGCGAATGTCGCATAGATTTTCCACGGCCCTCTCCGCTTTGCCTAGTTTGCTATGCTCTTCTATCTAAACCCTTCTTCTTTCGGGGTGTGTCCATGGCTACAATTGCGGTCATGGCACCAGACAGACCTGCAATAGCCGCGATGCATGCGTCCATTTAACCATAATAAACCCGACCTAAGGCGTAAAGGGCTTGCCTTGAGACGCATCCCATTCTCCAACCGTCTTAGCTACTAACATGCATGCCGGAGGGCACACAGAACTGTGAAGGTGCTCACGCTGGCGTACGGGATTTGGGGACTCACGAGAATAAATAAAAAATCGCATCGTCTCAGTTCATCGTCTGATGCGAAATGTGATGGATCGTCTTCTCTCTCCTGACCTCATCATTCAGTTCGGTAAGCTTTCTTTTTATGTTCGACTCTTCCATTAAATTTTTGCATACAAGGTTATAGACACGAGATAACGGCCAACGTGAAGATATTTCGGTGGCTCTTAACATCGAGGTCTTGAGAGCCGATGTGGGAGAAGCGAGGTGAGTATGGAGCATCACCGGAATTCAAAGGCGGGGGAAACGGAAGATCCCGAGAAAACCCGCCGACCAGCGGCATCGTCCGGCACCAGTGGTGTGTGGTGAACTGTTGTTGTAAGGTAAGCTGACGTTAGCTCTGTGCTGTACCCTGATGCTTGCTAGTTTACACTTCCACCACTAAAATGTAGTTCAGCAGGTGACGCCACAGGACGTGTGTAATAGGTCCCTTGCCTGTTAGCTTGTGAGTGGTCGAAATACGTTCAGTTTCTCTAGGCTACGCAGTGGTTATTGGCTCCTGGTTGCGTGCACCGAGAATGTACAGTGGTGAGAAAGCACCAGCTTACCTTGCAACAGTTCACCACGCACCACTGTCCGACACGATTCCCACATGCGAAGATTCGGGGGCAACCCCGCCGAGAATCGAGCCCGGATCGCCTTGGTGGGAGGCGGGTGGTCTAAACACTACACCACCACGGTCCCCGTCAAGGTCAAATGCTAAGGTAACCGATATCTAACATGGGATTCGTAGTCAGTAACGTAATATGCTAGCCGAATTTCACGAATTTATTCGATTTTTTACAATTTTTTTCGAGTGTGTGTTTTCAAGGCCATCAGGGTCATGGTCACTGGCGTAGAACATGGTGGTCGGAGTCATCGATGTAATTTTTCCTCGATTTTAAACTTTTTTTCGATTTTTTGGAGATTGTTTTAGAATTTTTTGGCTTCAAGGTCAACTACGATCTAGGTTGAAGGTCACGGTCATCAACTTCTAGCACGGATGACGAAATGGACACTGGGCAACCTAGTGAGAGCCGATCGTGACGGGAGCTTAGTCGATCCACCTGTCATCGAACCCCGGACCTCCTACAAGTACATCTTTAAATTATGTTCCCAAATATTTTTTAAATTTATTTAAATTTTGTAATTTTTTAAAACTTTTCATATGTTTTTTGTTTAGTTTTTATTTTTTGGATTATTAAACAAAATTTTGGGTTCAAGGTCATTCCAGGTTACGGGTACATGGTCGAGGTCAAGGGTAAAAGTCGAGGTGACCTATATTCAATATGGCGATTGGGTGACGTCACAACATGACGGGGAGCCGGCCGGCTACTGTGCCCTTATGCTCGAATCGGCATAATCATTCTATTGTCATCTACAGATGAACATTTGCACATCAAGCAATTACATACGCTGCTGACTTTTCTTCCCACTATTTATAAATATTATTGTCACAAGTATGACAATTAGCTCATTTCGGTTATCAGTTTCGAATGTTATTGGGTATTTCCTAAGTTGCTAATACTGAGCTACTTTTTTATTTTTAAGTTAAACACACATATCCTTCAAACCTACATGTGAATATAGGCTATTCAAGGTAAAGTGGGCACTTTTGAAAACCGTCTCAATTGGAATAATAAAGGCTGTTCACGATAAAGTGAGCACTTTTGAAATCAACTTTAGAAAAAAGTCACTGCCCCTGCCTACATATACTTTAATGGGCGCATTGAGTGGCATGCACATGATAAAGTTGGTAACGATGGATTGGAAGTAGTTCCATATCGTAACGTCGAATAAAAAGTGTTAGGTAATCATTTGTGATAATTTAAACTATTATTCTTCACTTGCCGGGTTTTTAATACATCGAAGTGTACAAATAAACAAATTTGTAAAATATGTACTTTTCTAATAATTTCACAGTTTCACATGACCGACGCATGGATGACAATGTTAAAGTTACATTAGGCGGAAGAATACTTCACGTGCATACAAGTAGATCTTAAGCAGGGCTTTCAGAAGTGCTCATTTTACCGTGAACAGTATATATATATATATATATATATATATATATATATATATATATATATATATATATATATATATATATATATATAATTTTAGTCTTGTACGTTAACTTTCGAGTGTGGTGGTGTATATATACACTGTTTTTTACTTAAATGCCAATATTTTATTTACAAGGTCGTTAAAGGATAAACAATGGCTGACAAGAAAAAGTAACTAGGACCTCAGCAATGCTCGCTTTACCATGAACAGCCTATAATCTTGTTCAATTTAATGTTTCGATACTCTTGATTTTCGATATGTTTACTCTAAAACTCCAAAAGTTGTAAGTTCTATGCAAGAAAATACGTTAAATGCAGTAATAAAAACAGAAAGCAATGTTAAAAAAAAATAATAATTGTTTTAATGATTTTGCAGGATTTAAAAATAGTGACGGTTTCAACAGATTCATATGCGAAATTCGATCAACCTAAGCACTCTATGCTAGAAAATAACTTTCACCTTTCTTGCTCGTAAACACAACAAAAGAGTGATTTCTCGTACGTGTCTGTATGCACGAAACGTTAAATCACACAGACTGCATACACAGCCACTGGTTATTTATACCCCATTACAAACAAGCTCAAGAATGTGTTAATACCCACGCAATGAAACAGACGCACAATCAGTCCAAAATAAAAAGAAAACTATTGAAAGAAAAAAAAACGCGGTTTTTGATACGTGTGTCGATGGTACTGGATCCAACGTAGAAATTCCCCAATTTTCTACATAACACTTTGGCCATTATTACACTCACAAGAATGATGGAATTTCAACGAATTTAGCCATAGATGTTTCATAGCGTCCAAGCTCTAGTTTTCACTTTGATGCTAATTTCCATGAGAGAAAGACCTACATATCTTGCAACACGTTATTCATTATTCATGACCAAAACGCGTTTTTTTTTTTTTAAATTTGTTAAAGTATAAACAAGGAAAATATAATTTTAGTTACTTAATTAATATATCCTACATAATTGCGTAGTCAGCAGTCTCAACTGTTCGGGATGAATACTCGCAATATAATAAAAAGCTTTAGAAACAAAAATGGCATAAAGCGAAACTGACATTCAAACCACCTGGGAAGCTCCACCTAGTTACTATACTCTTTATTACGCAGTGTCAAACTCACTTTTGGTTTTCTGAATATTTTATGGTACTCTGATTCAATACCTTTCGAAACATCTAATAAAACAATACAATAATTAGTGAATAGCTCAAACATTAAAGGTATTACTAACAAAAGGTTACAGCGCCTAGAAAAAACTTCGCTCGACTGCGAAAAGAATAAAAACAAGGAAACCTAAACTGGACTTCACTTCAACACATATTATTACTATTTCTTAGAAACAACAGTAAATTTGGCTTCGCAAGTTAGATATTTGCGGTCAACTTCAAAACTGTACGAACATGAGATAAACAAGCAATTTTAACAAAAAAAAAAAACGCTAAAAGCAGCCTTGACGTGATTGCGTCTTTAAAAACAGAATGACACGAGATATAGGCTGTTCACGGTAACCTGAGCACTTTTGAGGCCCTCGTTACTTTTCCCTTTCAGCCATTTTTTTTATCCTTTAACAACGTTTTTAAAATAAATATGGCCATAAGTAATAAACACAGTGTGTATATTCCCCATCACCCGGTAGTTAACGTCTAATGCCAAAATAAAATACATTTACTGGCTATTATTCCAAATTATAGGGCTTTCGGAAATGCTCATTTTACCGTGAACAGCCTATACCAAGACTGAAACGGCAACGTAACGTTTGCAGGGTGACCCGTTATAACACCGTAACTTCGTGACTAATGACACGATTTCAAAAAAGTGGTCACTCTCTTATACAACTAAGATGCGAACATGACCTCGAGTTGGCACAGCGCATGCGTTACACGCGGGTGGGGGTCCGCGACGACTGCCTGTAATTTACGGCCGTATATCTAGCGAATCTGATGTGCCAGCCTGGCGCCGAAAGAAAATACATCGTCTAAATATATCGATTTAAGTCACAAAAGCCAAGTATCCATTTTTTTTTTGTTTCATTTCATTCCCACGTCTCAAAGAAAAGAATATCCGCTAACGCATGCGAATTTACGCAAAACCCACGGTCGTGTTACCGACACAGCCACACTCCAGTTTCCGCCGAAAGACTAAATCGATGTAGTGGTTAGGCTACTCGCCTACCCACCGCGGCGAACCGGGTTCGATTCCCGGCGGGGTCGCCCCGGGATTTTCGCACGCGGGACTCGTGCCGGACGATAACCGCTGGTCGGCGGGGTTTCCTCGGGTATCTCCCGTTTTACCCCGCCCTCGCGTTCCGGCGCTGTTCCATACTCGCCTTGCTTCACCCTCATCCGGTCTCAAGACGTCGGTGTCTTTTTTTTTCTAAACTACCTTATTCTACGTGTTATGTGAAGTTAAGGCCCGAAGGTAGGGCGGGATTTTATTGCCTACTAGGAAGGGAAATCATGCAAGGAGACAAGCATCGCGGCAAAGAGGGATTGGACAGCCATGGCCTGCGCTTTGGGGCCATGACTACCTCCCTAAGTGTACTTAGAGCTAGTCGAAGAGCAAGGGAAAAACCGTCAAGAAAGACGTGAAAACCCTTGCGACAGAGAAGAAAAAATTTCGAAAATTATTGCATGCATTAAATTAAATTAAATAGAATGCTACAGGAGACAGTGTTTGGAACACATGCTCTTAGTTAATAGAGTTGGAAAGACTAGAAGAGAGGGGGCGAAAGCCAACGTCAATGTCAAAAGCAGCCCAAATCTCCCCACGCTCCATGTAGTCGGCCTTGGTAAAACCCACAAGTGTCATGAAAAGGAAGGCGTAGCATGTGGGTGACCTCCGAGCCCGTGTCAAAGGTTCTCCTGGCGTTTGGTCACGGTGGGAAAGGACTCGTGCGGGCGATGGTTTGAAAATCGCAACCGGCGTGTCTATGTCTGTGACAGACACAATTAATATCATTGAGAGAATAATATTACATTACCCTTTGGGGTAATCAGATCCCGCTGGTAGGCAGATCGTGTGCCTTACTTCGATACGACTCCATTAAGCCGAGCCAAACACGCAAACATTGAGAATTATATATCACAACTTCTGTGATGGCGACCAGCTGAGGACTGGAGCAATAACAGACCCATGTTGTTGTCCTAGTCGGCGGAGTCCTGAAAATCCGGGGGGGATCGGAATAGAAGAGAAATACAGAGTCGTACGTTGAGAGTTACCGCCAGTGACTGATGCTAATTTCCACCTCTGCACCAAGGAAGCCCACCTACGATGGGGCAAACACTGGACTTGCTACGCCAGCCGACGTTTAATTTTCCGCGTGAACGGAGAGGCGGTGCCGCGAATACTAAAGCAATCTCGCGTCGCGACAACGACCATCGATCATGTCCAGCGGGCGGTGCTAGCTACTGTGTCCCCGGCGCTAACAACTACGACCACCGCTGGAAACGAGCGCTGGTTGATTAAGCCTGCACCGGCACGGGATGTGCGTTATCCAGCTCCACCTATCCCATCCCCAACTTCCCCTCGCCCACTTCTCTTGAGGGCGTTCAAAGGATCCTATGCATTGAAACGTTTACTGTGGAATCGTTGTTTGCGCGTAAACGCGTATCTCGGTAAATAAAAGTTCTGGAAATATTACTTTTTGTCAGAAAAGATAACAAACAATTATCTATGGCCGTTGTTTTTTTTTTACTTTTGTCGTATTGAGGAAAAAAATCCCACAACATGGTCAAATATCGCGTTTTCAAAGCTTGTCTATGCAGTTTCCATAATCGGCCAAAGAAAAGCACAAAAATACGGAAGTAGTTCAATCTGTGGGCTTTCGTCCCGTGTAATAAATCCCCTATGTTACAGATCTAATTTGCACAGTACAGCGTTACGACGGAAACACTGCACGCCGTGCGCATAGGAGCGATGAGGCGCTAGGCGTGCGTGAAACTGTCGCCCGTATCGCCCCCTCTCTTCTTAACCTTGGACGTGCAGCTACATAGTCCCCTTAAGAGGCTAAAGGTTGTTCACGACAAAGTGAGCACTTTTGAAATGAACCTTAGAAAAAAGTCACTGCCCCTGCCTGCATGTATTTTAATGGGCTTGCTGCATTAATGGGCTTGCTGTAACGATGGATGGAAAGTAGTTCCATATATTAAAGTCGAATAAAAAGTGTTAGTTAACCATTTATGATAACTTAAATTATTTCTTTCGCTCTCTTTTATTTGTTTTAGCATCGAAGTGTAAAAATAAGCAGATATGTAAAATATTTACTTTCCTTATAATTTCACATGTTTTACTTGACCGACGTATGAATTAAGTGATGAGGCCCATGACAATGTTAATTATGCATAAGGAAGAAGAATACACAACGTGCACACAAGTAGATCGTAAGCATGGCTTTCGAAATTGCTCATTTTACCGTGAACATCCTTGAAGAGTATTTTCTTCAATTTGAGCATGTTATACAAAGGGTATATGAAAAACAAGTCGAGATTAAAAGCGCAACATCAATAGACTAATAAACAAAAAATCCTAGTAGCAAAAAGGTTCGAAAAATTCATTTGGTATTTCTAAATTCAATTTGATGTAAGGTATAACAACGTCGGGAATCCGCAGATTTATGAAACTGCGTGCACAAGTTGCATACATCACGAAGGCGAACGGAATTGACGCGTCCATCTTCATGCGAGAATACGTTTCCATATATGATTCCGTTCGCCTTCGTCGTATGCAACTTGTTATGCACGCAGGTACGTGTAGCTGCGGACTCTAAACGTTGTTATGGTTAACTTCAAATAAAATAAAAAATACTAGGTGAATTTCCCAAATATTTTATTTTGCTTTGGTTTTTAATAGTCCATAAGTGCTGTGGTTTGAATTTCATGTTATTCAAATACACCTTGTATATTACATACGTATATATGGGGTTGGAACTTTGTGTAGGCCTACTTTCTGTTTGTGTATTATTGTTCCTACAGAAGAAAAATGTGTTTATGTTACTTATGTGTTATATCTGTCGCAGTAAATAACCGAATGCTAATGCACCTGCCATACTATGTCATTTCCTGCTAGGTATACACCCGTAAACTTGAAGCCAGTGGAAAGACGAATACTGTTTTCAGCCCCTGTATGACCTGCATGTTACAACAGTGAGCAAATATTTCCTTGGTAAATGGTTTGTGTAGAAATTACATTAAAAGGAGATAGGCCACAAATGAAAAATATACTGCTGGAGTGATGTCTATAGCCTTATGTTTCTTAGCCTGTAGGCCTATACACGTACATTTTTTTAATTGTGTCTAAATTTAAACTTATTTTCTTTTATACTTTAGCATTATATTCCTGACAAATATTATATTTTATACATGCTTTTATGTTTTTACTTCCGTGACCTTGTTATTTTTGAGATATAAATCCCGTTAAATTTATTTATCATTACAATGACATATACATTAACTGATTAAATAATGCAAGTAAACAATACAGAAACTACTTGACCCACTAGCTCATGGTGGATGGCTAAATAAGCGGAAAGTAAATATTGCCACTGCTTTCGCCAAACTTTCAAAATCATGCCTTCGCAACTGGAAAAAAGTGTGTGCACCGAAATATCGCGTAAACGAAAGCCTTGTTTGGTTACAAGTTTCAAAAACACTCTCTCCGCTGAAATGACACTTATTAATGGTGAAAATTATAATCTAAATAAATGAAAACGTTTTCAGCTTCACACAATTTAACCAGATGCAACCTTGCTGCAACTGCACCATACACAGGTTTCAACATTTCCAAAGCCAACCATGTGATATTACGGCGTCTAGCCATGCTACTAAGGTAACAATTTAAAGAAAAGCATATCTATTGTTCCAAAATTAAATTTTGCATTTGGATATACATTCTGCTTACGTAGGTGCAAGATTAACCATTCGTAGTGAATTTCCCTGGCCTGACAGTAAAACCTTAGTGCATTCAACTGATTCGCCGGTAGATAACATTAATTACTATGATATTTAGGAATATAATTATACTGATTGAAATCACTGCGGTTTTCTGTATAAAAGAAAATTTGATACAAATGTAAAATCAGAGTAAAAGTAAATTTCGACTACTTTATTAGCACAATCATAGTTATTTTAACATTAAATCATATGTAAGTCCAATTTAAAAATGTTAAACACAATATCCGATTTCAGCATGCTACATGAAGTCATAGGAACGTCATGAAAAAAAAATTTGCACTCTGGCACTTTGGTCGCCTACGTTTAGGTTTAATTTATAACTACTTTTAACTAGAATTTAATAGTAGAACTTTAACTAAAATTACAAACGAACAAAAAAATTTATTTTCGTTGAATTTCTTTGTTTTATATTGGTTACTTCATTAATGAATTTGAACTGCAGGAAAATAAAATATTTATGCAAAATCTATTTATTGTTTTTGTTGTAACATATACTTTATTAGCCACTTTTTATGGCACTTCCATCACACCAATACTTGAAGTAATATCACAAAAATATAGAAACTACTTGCTAGCACTTAATGTTCCTGATGGACGATGGGCACCCACGGATGCTACCTGGGTGCTAACCCCTACCGTACTTCTCCATTACCAAGCGTGGGTGGAGGAGAAGGTCAGAGTAAGACAGATAGAGGAAGAGAGAAAAAGAAAAGGAGAATGCGAGAGTGGAAAGTGAATGAGAAAATATATCAAAAGAGAGAGAGAGAACGAAAGGAATATAAAACGAGAACGAGAGGTAATGAGAAAACAGAAAGAGAGATGGCATACTGTATGTACACGTTGAACGACGACTGAGGCTGGACTGCGTGAGCCACCTTGGGTGGCGGAGAGAATGGCTTACCATGCACACGGACAGCTTTCTGAAATACCAGCGGGACGTCGGCGAGGCGTAAACCCCCGCCCGTCATCGCATCAATGACGCGTTTCAACTCCGCGCTTGCACTCGACGAGCGATAAACAAGACACTCCATCGTGTAAACACTTCTCCTTTCCTCCTCCAGTAGAACCTAATTCAGGCACTTTGGTTTTCAGACGCAGCTACCGCCACAAGACCTAGGCCCGGTTGCACCAACGTGGTTCGAAACTCGATCTGAGATCGTGTCTAACATCTACACAGAAAACTGTTGCACCATTCGAGCTGGACTCGAGATCGAGATTCAGTTCATTTAGAACCGCCGTTGGCGGTTCGAAATCTCTATCCGTGATCAGCAGCCATCGTCGACAAATGTAGTTTAAAAATACGCCAACAGATAGAGCTACGTTCGATTGTTTTCTTGGGAAATTAAAACAACATTATACGCGCCTGAATATTATTCAGTAAAATTCGTACGACAGTAATTCACTTAAAACAGACAAACGATCGCACATCTAGTTCTATCTACTATGAAAAATACGCCTACTTCCATGACGCCATACAGTACGAACCAATAGCAAAATTTGTCTCATACTTAATATCGATCTCTCACTTGGGAACTAAGATCGACGAATCATGAAATTTCGTTGATGCAACACTTTTACATTAGAACCAAGATCAAACTGGATCCTGCTTCGGAACTAGGATCATTTGATCTCGGATCGGGGAAGATGTTGGTGCAACCGGGCATTAGAGAGTGAAATCACAGTGGAGCAGGTCAGATAGCACATCCAGAAAGAAGAGCAGAGGGAGATATGATTGCACATATTCAGACTGGCGAAAATACAGTATAGGGTGGATGCAGAAGCAAGTGGAGCAGAGAGCACAACGAAAAGTGGACAAACTGAACAAGCCATTTTGTTTTCCAACAGAGGACCTCGTTCTTAGCCCAGCGGCAACTACGGTGTATGTGGAGTGGGTCAGCTTCGCCAGCTGTGGCATGCCTTCCATAGTCCAACGATTCGCATTCGCTCAAACTATCTTCATTTGTTCATGCCTGTATCGAATACGTCCCCCAGGCATGCTAGCTCACTGTTTAAAAAATGTCCATTTTACGGAAAAGTGCTGGTAAAAATTTATCCAGAAGTGTCCGTAAACACTCTCTAAAATTACGGACACATTGATTTTCAGAAACGGACTTTCCGTAAATTTCACGGAACCTCTTCGTTAATTTCCAAGTTAGTTTTCTGTACTTTCCGTTTAAAATAACAAGATGTAGTGAAAATGTCTTTAATTTTCGTTTTGCGGGTGTTCTACCGTGTATAAAAATGATATTAAAAAAGTTAAAATATTTTATACTTAGCGAGGTTTGAACCAGAGTCAAAAAATTACCAGTCCACGACTCTGACCATTTACCTACAACTTTCACTTGAAAATTGTGTTATGACATTTATATTTGTATTCAAACGACAAAAGCAAAAATTCAGTTTCTAATAAATTTAGAATATTGTTAGTCAAGAGCCTTACGCACAATATGTTCTTCCTATGCTTACGCAAATGTGGTATACGTTCTATATTGTGAATAGTCAAGGGCCTTACGTAAGATATGTGCTTACGACTCTTACACAAATGAGGTATACGTTCCATATTACGTCAAGCTTTTATATACTAAATATAAATGGATACAAACATATTAATTTGCAGTAAAGTTTATTACCACTGTTCGACCACATCTTACACGATCTACAAATTGTGTAACTATTATAATTATTTTTCTCTTTTTAGTGCATTTATAAATAAAAGGTTGGTTTTAAAAGTTTCTTTACATTTATTTTTTGCTATAATCACCAAATTTATTCAAGCATTTGTCATAGCGTAACATGAAGTTTTCCATTTCTTGAAGATAGAAAGTGATATCCTGCTTGTCAGGTCATTTTACCACTTCGTCGTCGCTGGATAATCGTCTGCCCCATATGATACTTCACTTTCCCAAACAGAAGAAAGTCCGAAGTACCGACTGTACAGTGGATGGGGTACACGTTGCCAATGCCCGGTGTTTAGTAAGGATATTATAGTGTGGGCGCTTGGCATTACCAAGCAACATCTTTACTCGTCGTACGAAAATACAAGGTCGTCGACGTCGAATAGCGTCCTTCAGACGCCGGAGGGTGGATTTACGATTGACTTAACAGAATAAGTGTGCCGTGTGCTTAGGATATGAATCACCGTGTTCAAGGACACTGGTTTAAGACTGTCGTGTGCGGATCGTGACGGGTCGTGTGCGTTCTTTGGCGTGACTTAAGATATCGTGATATTTTATATCTTAAGCGCAAGTCAAGACGAAGTAGCCAATCGGAGCACAGCGACAGTTATTGTTGGCGGGGAACTGTATTTACAACTTGTATTTAGGTTATTTTGTATTGTGAAATCGTATGAAAGTAACTATTTTAACCGCGAGACACAATCCTCTTAATTTAAAGAACAGTTCATGGTCATGTTTTCTTTCGTGGAAGAGGTTAGTGAATTCGCTTTAATTAACCTTTTCAGATTTATTGATGTAAATGTTTAATGTTGGCATCGGCTTCCCCTTCTATGAAATATCACGAATTTTTCAAAAACAATTACACAATCAGTAACCACAAATTATTATATATATGTCAATAATCTCCACTCTTGTCCATTTTTCTAGGTTATGTCGGCTGCTTTCGTCTCCTACGATTCTGATTGGCTAGACTTAACAGTTGCTAATTCAATAATAAACTGCAAAACTTATGACTCGAGAAGTACACGGAAAATAAGTACCACTCTTATTTCTTCAGTATTTAATCGTAAACCCACCCTTAAGCGGTATTCACAATAAAGCGACGCAACGTGTCGCGCATCAGCCAATAAAAACCTTGACGCTGGCGTCGATCGCAGAGGACTTTTGGTTTTGACGCTCGTCGTCAGCCGTCGGGGAATAAGAAGAATAACATTCCTGTGCCTCATAACTGGCGAGAAGCTGAGATAAAGAACAATTGAAAAAAATACATAACAAACGGTTTGCAGAGATACTAATTGGAGTCAAAGTTTATATCTACTTTACTTACCTTTAGGAAAAATATGTTTTCCGATTCCTGAAAAGTCGTTCATATTCTACAACACCATTTCGAATTTTAATATAATACTTTTATTAACGACAAGTGTATATGACTATAAAATAACAATTCTAATAACTAAATGACAAACAAATCCACTGTAATTCGTTTGTTTGTAGCATTTCATTGGAAGCTTCCTTGCAGGAAACAGATGGCAGCACGGTGTGTACCGCCGGCGGCCGGCGTCAGTCAGCCATACGTTGGTTTTTTCGTCCGTCAATTGAAAGCGACTCACAACAATCCGTCATCCGTTGATCCGTCGGGCCAGAAAATTTTCAGTGTTACCACCCAACAACACTATCTTTCTCGCGCACAGACAAATATTTTTAATGAATGTAATAAATACATTCTCTTTCCCTAACGTAATTTATCAGCATTTCCTCCGAAAATCTACAAGTCATCTTTAGTTCAATTCAAAGGTGAAACGTAAACACATTAACAACTTCACTGCCTTGTGTATTTCAAAAGAAAAATACTCACAGACAAAAAGAAGTGACTGTTTTCCGACAGCCATGTTCAAGGAATGATATTACAAGGCGGTGGCCCATCCGTCCGTCCATCGAAAGTTAAAGTTTAATATATATTTGACGGGTTGATGGATAGAAAAAAAAAGTTGCCCTCCGATTGGTTGGAGATCGCGTGACTGGCGGACGGACGACTGACGGATGAGACGGATGGTTGTGAGCCCAGCTTAACGCTCGTCGCTGGCGGCCAGCGTCGGGCGCGACGCTCTATTGTGAATGCCGCTTTAATGTCTCCTGATATGCAGCCGTATTCACAGTCGCGCCACTCCAAAAAGATGATTATAGGTTATTCACGGTAAAGTGAGCACTTTTGAAAGCTCTCCCATTTGTAATAAAAATAAATTAATCTGTTTTATTTTAACCTTGGATGTTAACATCCGAGTGCGGTGGAATCTATACACTGTGTTTATTACACTCACGAAGACTTTTTGAACAACACAGTAATAATCCTATGTTAGTTACCTTACGCATGTAGTGTATAAACTTTATGTAAACCCAAACACCACCACATTTGTAAATCGCACCCAAGCTAGGCCGGGGCGTGTCGCTAGTAAAATGTATGTAAAAGCTCAGTTTCACCAAAACTAAGATTTATGATAACAAAAGTATAAAACTCTTGTGATACACGACACGTTCAGGAAACAACCACACACATCGTATATGAGGTGATTATTCAAACGTTTCATTCAGAAAGTTCAAAGATACCGCGAATATAATAATTATATAGACTTATATCGTCATCAGGCACAGTTGTTAATGACAGCTGTGTTTATTACTTGCATTGCAATTTTTTTATTTTAAATGGTTGTTAAAGTACAAGAAAAAGCTGAAATAAAAAAGTACCTAGGGCCTCAAAAGTGCTCACTTTACCATGAACAGCCTTTACCACCATCTCCCCTACGTTTCCAACTGTCTTTAAACTTTTTGCGTGTTGGTGACTGGCGATGTTAACATTCAATGTTTTCCATTTCCGACTCTTGACTGAAGTGGTACACCCACGTCACATCAACTCTGACGATGAGCGACGGAAAGGGATCGCTCTGAATGACATGACGCTGCACACTCCAAATTCGAATCAGTGGGAAACCACTAATTCGCAGTGAAATTCAACTACTCTAATCAGTGAAAATGGGTCCACTGAGAATCAGTGGAAAAATTTCACTGATTAAATTAGTGACGTGAAACAATTTCACTGATTGAATAAGTGACGGCCGACTGCAGTGGCAAATTAATTGTTGCTTTTATTGTATATAATAAAATAATTACGTGAAATAACCATATTTACGACATTTTACTATTTATACTGTGCGATTTACACAAGTCGGCCACCCTACCCCTGAGCTATGGAGGCAGGGCTTCCTGAGCTGCCACGCCAAGTTGGAAAAATATATATCTAATAGTTACGCTGCGAAATCCTGCAGTTTGAAGTTGTACGCTCATAATTTTCGTGTTTGGTTTGATTGGTACCGTTAGGATGGTTAAATCGCGCAGTATATATGAGAGCACTTCTTCACCACATCAAATGCTGTTTAAAACCTTCAAACAGAGCGCTGTGGCAGTTACATGCAATCGAAATGAAAGACGCAATTACGGAACAAAAGGCTGTGTGTTCACATTACTCAGTAAAATGGCGTCTTGAAAGATGAAAAAAATTTAGAAAGTAATTTGCATTAATTTTATTTGTTTATTCGTTGTTACAGTACTTCACTTGATACACGTTGTTTAGCGGCCAATTTTTAAACGATGTTCGACGGCCATTTTTACACGCAGTTTCACTGATACATCAATCAAAAATAATTAGAGACGGAGCGAGTTGCTCAGATGTTTCACTGGTCCATCAGTCAAAAAATAAACCACTGAGAAAACAGTGGGAAAAAATGACTGACGAATCAGTGGGAAATGCCACTGAATGAATCAGCGAAGGAAATATGGCATTTTTTCACTGGTTCATCAGTTAAATTCACTGAAGTGACTGTTGAATAAGTCAGATACGCTTGACTGATTGAAACAGTGAAATTTTTCACTGATTCAGATTTAGAGCGCAGGTTGGTTAGTGATGTGGCATTTCTATCGAGCTTTAGGGCCCTTACACAATTGAAAACTTTAACATGTGACTTTACGTTTGCTTTCCTACATGTTGTTTCTTATGGAGCTTTACACAGTGGAACTGTCAGAGGTAAAGTCAAGCACTCTAAAGTTGAAACTTAAAGTCAAAATCAAGCAGCCATTTTGCCGAGCATCTAACAGAGGTTATGTGGAAAGTGCAATATTTTATTGTAGTGAGAGTTTAATCTCGGTATATTATACAAAGTTCGTCTTAAATTAAATAAATGGCAAACGAATATGATTTGAAGAGGAAATACATGAATTTACATATTTTAATGAAGTAATCAAATGAGTTTTTTGTTTTAAAATAAACTTGTAATATAAATTTTAAGCCTATTTTTTTTTTTATAAAAAAAGGTGCGTAAAATGCATTCCTGGATATTATCATTATTATTTTCATAACAAGATACACATTTTTACGAAGCTCCCAGAGCCGATGTTCAATTGTCTGAACTCTGACTTTACAATTCTATGGTGTTTGGTGGTTTCGTCAGAGGAAAGGAAACGTAAAGTCAAATGCTAAAGTTTTCTATTGTGTAAGAAGCTTTAGTTGGTCGGACCGTTGTTCAGGGACCCACCTGGTGCGCGCTTTCTGGTATAGGCTGTTCACGGTAAAGTGAGCATTTTTTAAGGCCCTTCCAAAAGGTATTAAACCCTTACAAATATACTTTATTGCAGTCTCAGACGTTAACATTTCTGAGTGAAGAAATGTATACACTGTATTTATTAGTCATATCACAACGTTTAAATTTAAAAGAGGCAAAAAGGTAGAAATTAATTGAAACGAAAAATTTAGCAGGGCTTTAAAAATTGCTCACTTTACCGTGAACGGCCTAGAGCGAAAACGTTGATGGGCAACGTCCCACAAAGTGCCGTGTGGTAAACAGAAGTGCACCTCAAAATGTTTCAGCATCACACGTCTCTCCTCCCGCCCCATTTCATAGTTCTCATTAACAACTCTGTCTGATGACGATAGAAGTCTATATAATTGTTACATTCCGGTATCTTTAAACTTTCTGAATAAAACGTTCGAATAATCACCTCATATACGATGTGTGGGGTTGTTTCCTGAACGTGCCGTGTATCACAAGAGTTTTATACTTTTGTTAACATAAATCTTAGTTTTGGTGAAACTGAGCTTTTACTTACATTTTATTAGCGACCCGCCCCGGCCTAGCTTGGGTGCGATTTACAACTATGGTGTTGTTTGGATTTACAGAAAGTATATACACTACATGCTTAAGGTAACTAACATAGGATTATTAATGTGTTGTCCAAAAAGTCTATGTGAGTTAACACCTTTAAAAAAAAAAAAGACAAAAATGGTTACTGTGGGTCATCCTTAAAAGATAAACACATACTGTCGTGGACTTTTTTGTAGACCTTTTTGAGATCTACAACTCTGTAGTACATTAATTTGGCGTATCTCTTATGGTTTAGTCAGCGTAAGCCTTGTAAGCGCCCGAAAAGTGGCTTTTTCCGACTTTATTATAAAACGTCGGCATTTTTCTACTATCCTTATAGTAAATATTAATGTATTATATACCCAAACCTTCCTCGAGAAATTGTCTACATGATGGTGAAAACCACATCAAAATCCATCTAATAGTTTAGAAGCCTTAGCCGAATACACACACACACGCGGCCGGGCGACTTTGTTTTATACTACGTATAGATGTATAAATTTCATTACATTGCATTGGGAATAAAAACAGGGGAAAATAAGACTATTGGTAATGCCTAGTAAGAAATAGTTCTCATACGAAACATTACTACACTGAGTGCGCACAATTGCGGCGTGTCGTCCCTTTGGTGTAATTTTCTAGAATTGGTAAAGCTTTATTTGCATTAGGCGGAAGAATACACTGAAAGTATAACTTTAGCAGGGTTTCACAAAAGTTGGAAGTAACCGTGAATTGACTATACTCTGCTTTCATCTTTCACATCGTTCGACCCTCTGCTAATTCCCGTCACTATTTCCGTACTTGTTGGAAAGATATCACTTTCTCTCTGCACACGGATAAAATACTCCCGTAAGTGGGTCCAGGTGGCTGAGCGGTTAGCCTGCTCGCCTCACACCAAGGCGATCCGGGTTCAATTCCCAGCTGGGTCACTCCGGACTTTCGCATGTGGGAATCGCGCCGGACGATGCCGTTGGTCGACGGATTTTCTCCGGGATCTCCCATTTTCCCCGCCCTTTCATTCCGGCACTGCTCCATACTCACCTCAATCACCCACATCGGCTCTCAAGACCTCGATCTTAAGAGCCGTCCAAATCTCTTCAATACTCCCGTAAATGTTGACAAGTGCCGTGTCTTCTGTCTGCAGAAAACGTGACCAATCGTTCGGTAACTTCGTCATTGTGCAACTGTCGCAGCGCTCAGAACCTGTTTTATCGACTTGTGAACTTATGCGCGATCTATTAGCGGAACTACGAACTAGCATAAACATATGTTTCTGCGAGCTACGATTATTTGTCTCTGAATAATGTAATACAGAAACTTACCTTCCGACTTACCCTCGTACTTCGTGTCCTACGAGCCGAATCCTTCCGCCACGTACAAATTAAAACGACCGCGAACTTTTGGACTTAGTGATATCCGACGATCGAAAAACACTAAGTTTTTAAGAGTACATAAGTATGCTACCAGTACCAAAATCACTCCAATGTATGTAAAACGAAAAGAAAACTTTTTCATTTAATATTAACAGAAACATAAAACTTATAATAAGATATTAAGAAATGGAATACTTTTCTTAATACCGCAAGCATACTCCAGTCGGTGATTTCGCTAAAATAAATGCACTCATGGGCAGGGAATTTTTTTAAAGGCAGAATTACAAAATGCTAACTTAATGATGAACAAGCTATTTGCATGCACAAATCTACAGCAAGAGGCCTGTTGCAAGGTACGCTGAGGTTTGCTCTTTAGAGTTCCTGGTAGTGTAAGACTGTTCACGGTAAACTGAGTATTTTTGACAGCCCTGCTTGGAAACTACTTTACTTATTATTTTGTATTCCCTATGTGGTAATTATGTAAAATTAACAATTCCATGAACCGTCTCACATGATTCATGTCTCATTCAAGCGAATCCGTATAGCCATAAAATTAAACATTGCAGTCTCAATACGTCAGGTATTAGGACTATTTTTATTAATTCTCTGGCAAATTAAGTGGGAGCCTACATGATAGTATGTATTGTAGAACATGCTGTTCACGATAAAGTGAGCACTTTTTAAATCAACCTTAGATAAAGTCACTATCCCTACCTGCATATATATTAACGGGCGAGCTGTGACATGCGCCCAGTAAAGTTGGCAACGACGAATGGAAAGTAGTTCCATATCTTAACGTCGAATAAAAATTGTCCTTATTGACATCCTTACTAAAAGACAAAATATTTCGGTATACCTTCTTAGGATAATATCTAGACATACGAGTATGCCGTGGAACCATTATTGATGTGTCTTCTCTAATGACACGGAGCGAAATGAAATAAACGAACAAGTTACAACCTTTATAAACTTCACGAACAAATTACGGCAGAAAAGCCGGCTGCTAAGCCTTCGCCTGATAAGGGGTCGGTGAGATAAGATATTGCGTGTTTTTTAGTGCTTTGTGTATTTTTCTTTTTGTGTTATCTATGGGATTTAGTTTATAAAAGTTGTAACTCGTTCGTGTATTTCATTTCGCTCCGTGTCATTAGAGAATACACATCAATAATGGTTTCTCGCCATACTCGCTTGTCTAGGTATTGTCCTAAGAAGGTATACCGAAATATTTTGTCTTTTAGTAAAGATGTCAATAAGGACGATAGGTCTTGGACTGTTGAGATTGTTGATATAGAAGAGTTATATTTTGTTGTTGTTTTTGTACCGTTTTGGTCTTCAAGGAATAACCGCGAAAGCAGGTAGTGGTTTGTTGGAAATGTGTTTCTTCAGGAAATCGCATACTCAAAAGGATCCTGCGCCCTAAGGAAATTAGTGACATTGACCCTTGTGATATAATATGTTGGAAGACTTTTCCAGTTCATTACGGGAAGGCCGACAATACTGCTGTTATTAGCGTATTTGGTAACGCTTCCATGTTTTCGCGTAAGAATATTAAGTTAGAACTTGGTGATTAGATTTGGTTGTATCGCAAGCTGGTTGGTACGACTGGTGACATGCATATTCATGGTCACACTGAATTGTATTTTAATACATAATAAATCTTTTTTGCCGTAATAATCGGTTAATGTTTTGTTATTGCATCTGCTGTTGGCTCTTGCGGTACAGTTGTGAGCAAATACCCAGCATGCTTCTGCAACAGTCCACCACTCCGAGGAGTGGAGTCAGGAGATTTGGATGGCTCTTAAGGGTCCTATGTACCTGCGCGTTCAAGGTCAAGAAACGAGGGAGCGATACGGGCGACACTAACACGCACGCCTTGCGCCTCATCGCTCCTACGCGCATGGCGTGCAGTATTTCCGTCCTAACGCTTTACTGTATAAACTAGATCTGTAACTGTGGGGTTTTACTACACGCGATGAAATACCACAGATCAAACCACCTGCGTACGATTGTACTTTTCTCTTACCATGTTAAAAAAACTTCACAGGGAAGCTTAAAAAATGCGATATTTGACCACTTTAACGATTTTTTTCCTTTATTAATACACTTAATATGATAGAAGTACAAAGATAGCGATATAGACAATATATATATATATATATATTTTTTTATCATTTCTGGAAAAACTTCGTATTTCCAGAACATTCATTTACCGAGACACGCGTTTACGGTCAAACAACGATTTCACAGAAAACGTTTCAGTACATAGGACCCTTAACATCGAGGTCTTCAGAGCCGATGATGGCGAAGCGAGGTGAGTACGAGGCAACACCAAGGAATGAAGGGGCGACGGGGGGGGGGGGGGGCGACCCCACCGGTCCAGGGGTGAACACCCTAACCACCACGCAACAGCGACCAGCAGTCGACGAGGTTCACTCACCGCCGTCGGCCCCCTTGGTAAGCATCTTCTCGACGGCGGCCGTCTTGGCCGTGTAGCTGCTGACGTTCTCCACCTCCATGCAGAGCTTGCGGAACTCCCGAAATGAGTTGTCCTTGTGGCTCCTGCCCGAGGCCTCCTGGCTCGAGCCCTGCGACATCTGATGCTGTTTTTTCGCCTTGGCTTTCGTCTCTGCCAGGGCGGGCGTCGCGTCGCTTGGGTCCTTCTTCTTTTTCGGAGTTGCATCTGCGCATCCAAAGACAAGAAACTACTTCAAAAATCAGGGCGTGGCTGTGTCCGGGTCACGTCTATGTGTTTTACGTTACAGGGTGACACTTTCTTTTGGATGTTGGGATGAAATTGAAGTAACGAAATTGATAAAGGCTGTTCGCGATAAAGTGGGCACTTTTGAAATCAACCTTGGAAAAAAAAGTGACTGCCCCCGTCTACATATAATTCAACGGGCACGCTGTGCGTGACATTCATTCGCCCAGTAAAGTTGGTAACTATGGAGGGAAAGTAGTTCCATATCTTAACGTCAAATAAAAAGTGCTAGGTAACTATTTGTGATAACTTAAATGATTTCTTTCACTTTATATTTTTATTTATTCATCGAAGTGTAAAAATGAGTAGATTTGTAAAATATTTACGTTTCTAATTATTTCACAGTTTCACTTGACCGACGCATGAATAAAGTGATGAGGTCCATAGCAATGTTAATTTTGCATAGGGTGGAATAATACACAACGAGAGTACAAGTAGGCCTTAACCAGGGCTTTCAAAATTGCTCATTTTACCGTGAATAGTCTATACTAAGCTTTTATGGCTTAACGGCCTTGCCTACCAAGCCGGCAGCCGCGAACTTCAAATGGAGAATCAATGTTAAACGAAATTCCTTCTCATTGCGTCGATTTTAGAGATAACTACTTCAAACAAAAAGTATTCTACTTTAAATTTCTTAAGGAATTATTCTATGCGAAGACATCTTGTCAATTGTTATTACATTTTTATCTCAAATTAAACATTAAATTTTACATAACACGTGAAAAAATGAATTAAAAAATTTTTCCCAAAAATAATTCTTATAGCAATATTGTCCGAAAAGTCGCGTCAAAATGTTCTCGTTTGAAATAGTTATCTGTATAATTGACGCAATGAGAAAGAATTTCGTTTAAAATTGATTTCCCATTTGAAGTTCGAGGCTGCCGGGTTGGTAGGCAGGGCCGTTAAATCGACAGAGCTATATGCTATTCACAGTAAAGTGATCACTTTTTAAGGCCTTACAAACAGGCATGAACTAAAAATAAATGTATTTTGTTGGTAATTTTTGTAGGTAGCGACACTTATGCACTTATTTTATTAATCACGTGGCAATAAAATTGGCGGAAGGATAGGAGTTGGCTGACATAAAAAAAATTTTTGCACGGCCTTGAAAAGTGCCCACTTTAGCGTGAACAACCTATAGACGAGATCTATCGGTGGGCACCTAAAACCAGCCTGCTGGAGCATCGTGGATCGCGTCGCGCATGCGCGGCTACTGCTCAAGGTCAACTCATACAGTCCATACTCATACTCGCATAGTATACCACATTTATTTCAATCGTGTCGTTAGTCATCAAGATGCAGAGTCGGAATGGATTACCCTGCAACCGTTACACCGCCGATTCCTATATGTCGGTCTGATTTTAAAGACGTATTCACGCAAAAAAATTGAAATCAACTCAGCAGCACTCCTAAAGTGTATTAAAATGCTACTTGAAGCAAACGCTGCGGGAGAGTTATTTAACGTGGAACGAATCCTTACCCACGAGTTGCCGATTTTTATATCGTTTAATGCTAATTATTTTATATTCCGATTTTAACTTGACTTTCTCCAATACCGATGCATTTTGTAGTAAACAATGGCAGAAATAAAGTGTAATATAATTATGATGTAATAAATTCTGCTTGATATATTTAGCCTTGCACACTACATCACTCCTAGACGAATGACATTAGGTATAGGATGTTCACAATAAAATGAGCACTTTTGAAAGCCCTGCTTAAGATCTACTTGTATGCACGTTGTGTATTATTCCGCCTTACGTAAGATTAACATTGCCATGTGCCTCATCGCTTTATCCATGTGTAGGTCAAGTGAAACTGTGCAAATATTAGAAAAGTAAGTATTTAACAAATCTGATCATTTTTACACTTCCATGTATTAAAAAAAAACAGAAAGCGAAATAAATAATTTTAAGTTATCACAAATGGTTACCTAACACTTTTTATTCGACGTTATGATATGAAATTACTTTCTATTTATCTTTACCAACTTTACTGGGCGAATGTCTCTCAGTGCGCCCATTAAACTATATGCATGCAGGGGCAGCGACTTTTCTAAGGTTCTAAAGTGTCCACTTTATCGTGAACAGCCTTTATTCAAATTTACGAGTACGCAGTTGGTAAGTAGGAGGTTCAGATTATAGATACATGGAGGTCCGTCATATTTATTTACCTTTGGAGGCTGCATCACCATGAGAAGAAAAAAAAACTCTATTAACTTCACATCCAGTGTATGCTACTATTGGATATTGCTTACGACAGAATTCACATTCGAATATAACGTCCTACGTCTTGGACTGAACTCCAACCAACCTTCGGTGCAGTTTCCTGACGTCCTAACCATACTGTCACTCAGTAACGTGCTGGTAGACAATTAGCTAGGAATGGGATAAAATGGGGGGGAACCTGTAACGGCTGAGTAATTTCTCGAACTGTGATGTCTCACGAGTTAAATAAATTGTACTCCAAGTGCAACAAGGGCCACGGAATACGTTACATCCGCGACACGACAAACGCTCGCCACGGTGAAAATTTCTAGCATATGTTATTAACAAACAAATTTGGACACTGTTATTACATATAACTAAAAAAAGGTTTTTCTTTCCACCACACATTGCTTAAGCATTACGTCTCGCGTAGTAATGAAATCTGCAAATCTACTACGTCATAAATAGCTTGAAAGAAACTCATCACCTTGGCCAAATTTTTGGATACGAATTTGGCAAAGCTGGTTACTTAGATACTTCCAAAATACGGCATAGGTAAAATACTTCTCATGCTATCTACAGTAATGAGGCCAAAATGTAAAACTACACTGACAACCCTACAAACTTCGGTCATTGTTGCTTGGGTCGATAAACACTGTGACGTACAAAATTGCGTTTTACGCGACGTCCATTAATGATGTCCCGAACCCTTGGAGTTGGCCTATACTAATCGTTCTGCCATGGCGCCCTGAAAAGAGATTCAAGAACAATAAGGACAGGGAAAGAGGGGTTTTAAAACGATGCTGGTTTAGCCGTTGTCTGTGATTTCACATACGACGGCTAACTCCCATGAAAATAATTAACTAACTATGGAAATAATGACGGTATTGTAATAATTAGAGACGTGAAGAGTTCGCGTTATTATCTGGCAAAGGCTGTTCACGGTAAACTGAGCACTTTTGAAAACCCTGCTTAAGGTCTACTTGTATGCACGTTGTGTATTGTTCCACCTTACGTGAGATTAACATTGTCATAGGCCTCACAACTTTATTCATGCGTCGGTCAAGTGAAACCGTGAAATTATTAGAAAAGTAAATATCCAACAAATGTGCTAATTTCTTCTCTTCCATTCATAATAAAAAGTAACAGAAAGTGAAAGAAATAATTCAAGTTATCAGAAATGGTAGCCTAACATTTTTTTACTCGACGTTAAGATACGGAACTACTTCCCATCCATCGTTACCAACCTTACTGGGCGCACATCACTCAGTGCGCCAGTTAAAATTTATGCAGGTAGGGGCAGTGACTTTTTTCTAAGGTTGATTTTAAAAATGCTCACTTTATTGTAGACAGTCCTTAACATACCAGACTTCTCACTCCCCTATGATAACGTTAATTTTACTCAGGTTAAGAAAAAAAACAACTTTTCTCACGGGAGCGTTTGGTATAGGAAAAGGTCCGCCGCTAGTTAAGCGCTAGTGTTCCAAAGAGGTCACTTTAAATTAAAATTTTAAGCTGATTAATAAAAGAGAAAGATTTCACTTTTTAAGTAGTTACTTTATATCTGATTTATGATTATTGCAATTATTTTGTTTTTTTAACGTAGAAAATAGAAAAAAAATCCTGTACACAATGCGACACTAGCGCTTACCTAGCGGCGAAAAATTTTAGTTACCACACTAAAAGCATTGAGCTTCTCAACCCAAGTAGAATAAACCTTACCTATGCCTACCCGAGCGTAATTAGTAATTTCATTGGCTCCCGGCTACTGTTCAACGTAATTAACCTTTACAAGCGCTTCACTGTAGATTGGTTGCTCAACCATTCCGCCGTAACTATTTGTTAAAAGCGCCCTTGAGACGTGCCACATAAGTCCTCGGCCAATGGCAGATGCCAAACGATCACACTACGTCATGGTGTTTAATCTGTGTCCAAAAAATAACGCGAATTTTGCAGGGCCCTGATAATAACATATCCAATAAAAATGTTTCGATTAAAATAGCTATATCTGTACAGTGACCCAATTAACACTTATTTCTACATTTCTATACAATATTGAGGGCACTTTAACTGAGAAACAGTTAAAATGCCACTTTGCAGGCTAACAGCTAGCCAATAATGAGTATTTTGCTATAGACTATCACGGTAAAGTGAACACATTCGAAGCCCTAGTTACTTTTTCCTTTCAGTCATGTTTTTTACTCTAACCACCTTTTAAAATAAATATTGGAATGCAAATAATAAACACACTATGCGTATTCCGCCGCTTTCGGAAGTTAACGTCTAAGGCTAAAATAAATATTATTTCAAATGAGAGGGCTTTCAAAAGTGCTCACTTTACCGTGAATAGCCTATACACAGTAAGCACGTTCGCTGTAGCATGGACCAATAAGACAGCGCCTTGTGTAAATACGGAGGCCAAAGGAACTGGCGTTCGTGTAGTGGCATATATCAGCGATTCACTTTTTGCTCGGAATTACAAGAAAATGCGTGTCGACATACAAAGTTGACAGCTGTAAAAGATCGGCTAATAGGCAGACGCACCAATATAAGAAATTATTTTCAAATATATTATATCATTGTATACGCGTATTTAAAAACGCTCAAATTTTATTCCCCATACAGTCATGGTAGCGTTCCTACGTCTGTTTACGAAAGACTCAAATATGCGATGAAGGTCCTAAAATTGTATTATAGCATTTATACATTCGCAGCTTAATGTATGGCAGGTTAAAAATTTCAATTACAGTTTAATAAATTTCCTGAAAATATTCTTGCTTAGTACACTACTAACAGCCGATGGCGCTTCTTCTAAACAAGCCCATATGATGTAAGAGATGGCGTATTTGCAGCTGATGTTGCACAATTCGTGAATACGCATGACGGCCCCGATGTTTAACAGATAAACAGCGTGTCACGCATCACAATGAAACAAATAAAATATTGACGTTTTTTTTGTGGACCAACGCAATACCAGAAAGTTGGCGCACGATAATATGGGAGAAGGGGGGAAAAGGGGGACCATCCAAGACAACTGTTTGTTACCTCTATCAATACCCAAGGAGCCGAATACCTAAATGCTCTCGGAAAATGTGGCACGCAAACCCTTACTTTTGGATGCGTTTGAAAAAAAAAAAATTGTTAATCACACAACGTTCCAGACATTTAAAGCTTAACTGACCCTAACTTCCGATGCTCCGTTACCAACCAAAAGCCCACGTGTTCAGGGTTTCTACCCTAAATCGTTAAAACATCAGCAGACAGGCAATCACTGCAGCCCTCAATCAACTGATGTGGTTAAAGTATTCAGACCTTCAGACAAAATACTTTTCTTGGCACATATTAACAGTGGGATGGAGCTGTGCGTCCAAGGTCAAGAAGCGAGGGAGCGATACGGCCGACACTAACATGTGCACACCTAGTGCCTCATCGCTCCTACGCGCAAGGCGTGCAGTGTTTCCGTCGTGACGCTGTACTGTGTAAATTTGATTTGTAACAGTGGGGTTTTATTACATGCAATGAAAGCCCACAGATTAATCTACGTCTGTATTTTTGTACTTTTCTCTTGCCGCTTAAGGAAACTGCATAGGCAAGCTTTAAATATGCTATATTTAACCTTTTTCACGATTTTTTCTCTCCAAAAATACACTTAAAATGACAAAAGTAAAAAAACAGGGGTTACATATAATTATTTGGTAATCTTTTATGACAAGAAGTCGTATTTTTTTAACGTTTGTTTACCTAGAAACGCGTATTCGCGCAAACAACTATTTCACAAAAAAACGCGCGAGTCCTTTTCACTCTTAATGTCCAATTCCAAAAGTATTGCGAGCATATCACGTATTTTTTTTAACTACGTGTAGTGGTTCGTTACCTATACCAAACTATTCTAAAATACTTACACGGGTGTCATTCTGAGAACAAGCATCTGAAATAGTAAAATTATGTACCTATCTGTGGCGTAAAATACAACTAATTGTATGTCAAAATTTGCATAAGTCTGTTGATTAATATTTTTTTTGCAATTGGTACTATCTTCCAAAGAAAATTAAAAAAAAAAAAAAAAAAAAAAAAAAACAGTTAATCAGCATAATAGTTAATATTTGAAACGGGTACTAAAATTTATGTACGTCCTATTTTAGATTATGTAAATTTAGGTGGCCTACCACAGCACAATGGAGGAATAAAAACTCAATTTTTAAAATTTAACATTGGCAGCTATCAACTGTTCACAAATCCATTTTTGTTCAAATCGGTTGAATGGCTCCAGGGCATCGGGAAATTTCTAATGTCTGCAAGTTTGTAAATAGCCATCCGGCAAGGTCGAACACTATTACAAAGTAGATCCATTTTCAAAATTAATTGATCGCCATAAACGAATTGCGCGAGTAAAACGAATGTTGCCACACAGTATCGTCATACTCCGACATGTGTCCCGTCTGCGTTTAATACAGTTTGCTTAAGCGGATGTGCCACTAGGGGGCACACTGTCCCTCCATTATCCGTGGCTGCAATACACCGAATAAGGCCTTAGTAGCAGCGAGATTCACGGAGCCAAGTTCAACGAACACGCATCATGCCCCAAAGGCGCACTCGACAAGCCTTAGCCTAGTTGGATGTGTTTGAGAAAGGCGATGCATCGTCAGCGTGCTAGAGGGAAGTAGCAGCACATTTCGGCGCACTGCTCGCCACATGAACCGTTCTGCCTACAGAGTCGGTGTTGGTCGCAGTGACAACTGAGGGGGGGGGGGGGTACGCATTCCCGTCGAGAAGGCTCGGGTCGACCCCGGGCGGACCCCACCAGCAGGTAGGTTCGTTTCATCGTGCGGACTACAGGCTGTAAGCACTCCACAGGCGTCGCTGCGTACCATCCAGGGACATGTCACGGCAGCAGAGCGGGATCCGTCGTCCCGACGTCTACAATTACGACCTCAGCATCGCCGAGTACGTGTGAAAACGGGCAGCACGGCAGCTTGCGGATTGGCGGCCACAGTGGTGTTCAGCGACGAGTCGCGGTTCCGTCCCATGGATACAGACGACAGCCGAATTCCAGTCTGGAGACGTCCTGGACAGCGCCGTGATCCACGCATCGCTGTAGAACGGTACACGGCCCCAACGAGAAGTGTCATGGTGTGAGGGAACCATTTATATACGATTCCCGCGCCCCACTGGCGGTGTTTGAAGGAACCCTGACGACGCGGCGATACGTCCAGGAAATTCGGCGACCTTGCGCGCCCCCCTTGCTGGTCCAGCTTCACAACCCTATTTCCCAGCAGGATAATACCCCGCCTCACACAGCACGGGTATCTCTGGCTCACCTACGTGATGTCAACAACATACTTCCTTGGTCAGCGAAGGTCCCCACACCTCTTGCCCATCGAAAACGTTTGGGACCAGATTAGACGGCAACTTCGGCCAGCGGCAACTACGGCGGATGTGTTGCGCCAGCTGTGGCAGGATCTTACCCAAGAGAACATCCGACGTCTGTATGCCTCCATGTCCGACCGTATTGCTGCCTGCCTTCGTGATGCGGGTAGTCTAACACCACACTAATTGCATCCTGCAAGTGTTGATTCCCTGCAATGCATGCTTGGTGTAATACAATATTTCGATGTTTTCTGTGTACACATACTACCATGTCCTGCGCCTGTGCCCACTTATACCTCTGCGATGGCACCTTCAGAGGGATCTATTTTTTTTTTACAAATGTGTGTAGTTAAAATTAAATAATAGCAGCGAGCATCCTACTCACTCAGACTGCAGGGCGAATTCAGTATTTTTTTTTTGTTTGAGAAGACAAAGCGAAGTTCAATTTTGTGTTATTAATTAATGTGGAGAAAGAAGAAAAATTCTGGGGAAATAAGGTAAACAACAGAGGTTTAGCCATTGCCTTTTAACTTTCCGACTTCGATTTTTTTCCAGTTTAATTCTACCTAGTATACTACTGATCTGGATACAATACTAGCGACCTCGGCAATGGAGGTCGCATATGATAATAGGTTCCGAACCACCTGTCAACCGACAAGGTGCTCACGCTGTAATTTGGACTGCGAGCTTGTAAGACGGTTTACCCCAATAATTTACTTGGCGCAATAACCATCCTACTTGCCAAGTTCGAACAATATGAAAATTTTGTACAAAGTGTTATTTGAAATCAAAATAAGAGCAGATTTTATTTAACAGTAGTATTTCTTGAATGTTAAGTTATTTTTAATCAAGAAGGTAATGTGTGTTCATTTAAATGTATGTTCCTCTGTGATTACTTAGGAACTGATCGTTCTAGTTTATGATTTAGCTCTACTATGAAACTTAAGCAGTAATAAGTAGCAACTTAATTGTCTGTGCTTCGTTCTGAGTCACGGCGATGGAAAACATTCTAAATTGACTGCTTAGTGCTCAAGTTTTTCACTTGGTGAACCTCTTAAGGCCTATTTACATCAGCAACGTCCAAGAAGAGGAAGGGGAGTGGTGCATGGTAGGTTAAGAGGGTTTCGAACATAAATTAACTTCGAATATGTTAATTGATATCCATAGAATTTTGGGAACCTGCATTGAAAAGCTATGAAACGACAGTCCTTGGTTACGGCTTTTGGCAAACTTTTTGGGCACTATTTTCCCATACTGCTGCATTTATTTTGCGTAACATCTTAAGGCGCAACAGCACACAACATTTTTACGGCATCAGAAATATCTCGACAAAAATACGTAACTTTGGTATAACATTTATTCACGGAGTTAGGAATCCACTGAAGTAGGTTTGCCATTTCTTGTTTTTTTATTTATATCGACTTCCAGGAATTTGTGGAGTACGATCCACCTTTACAGTGTTAATCTATGGACACACTCTTAAGGCCACGTCGGCTCACAAAGACTAGGAAGGGGTTTGGTATATCGTAAGTTAAGGGCCCTGCCTACAAAGCCTGCAGGGAATTTAAAATGGGGATGGGGAATAAACGTTAAAGGAATACCTTATGAGTGCATCAATTTAAAATATAACTGTTTGAAACAAAATATTCAACGCGACTTTGCACAGAATACTGCCAAAGATTACAATTTTTTTTGGGAAAACTTTTCTTATTTAAGATATTAATATTTTGTAAGATGCAAATTTATTATTAAAATTTAACAACAAAATATTGATCCATAAAAAGTTTTTTAAGTTACTTTTGGTTTGAAATTGTTATCTTTAAAACTCGTGCACCGAAAAGAAATTTCTTCAACATTGATTTCCCATTTAAACTTCTTGGCTGCAGGCAAGGCTGTTGCCTAATTTGAAAGCGGTGAGAATATGGTCGAGGAAAATTTCGGCTTTAATGGCGTTCCTGTTAAAGATAGATATCCCCTCCCAAGGATATTTTTTAGCATAAAAATACACGCTTCTATTCTATCGAAGGCTTTTGAAAGTATAGATTATTTCCTGGAAAGATCAGAAAACTTAATAATTAAATAATAAAATTACTGAAAAACAAATTGTCATATTTGCCTCGACAGAGAGCTTGAGGGTATAATTTCTCACACTTAGGTTTTTGTTACAAGTTTATATCTTCAAAATTGGTTTCAAAGACCGAACTTTACTAACGTGTATTTTCCTGCACCAAATGCTCACTGCTTTCATATCAGGCGACAGCCTTAAGGCAGATTCCCACCTGCCATCTTGGATTTATGGAAGTTTTGCCATACTCTGGAAATACAGTTTTGTATCATGTTTTTTGGAACGACAGAGTACAAAGCATTGCCTACTGCATTGTCCAAGGTCAGTATTTATCGATTACTGTTCATATTGTCGCCTTTGTAATCGTCCGTAAGAAATAATCTCGCGTTTCGTCTCGACAGTTACCAGCTAAAAAATAAATAAATGTAGAGAAGCTGTGGCAGTTCGATAAAGTTTGGGAAGCTGTTATTTAGGCTATGTCGTATGGGAAATTTCAATACACCTTCTGAAATACCAGCTTCGCCGAAAATTCTATAATCCAAGATGGCGGGTGAGAACCCGCCTTAAGCTGGAGTCACAATAACACGACGAACACGATACGACACACCGACACGACGTCAGAGCCCGACGGAATCTGACATATTTTATTCAGTGTTCACAATAACACGACGAAATCTGCCCGACCAGTGTGTTAGCTGGTATGTTCGTTTGTTTGTTTTATTATGCCCGTAAAGTCTTTTTTCAATACATATCTGTACAAAGATATTTGACAAGTCAAATTACAGTATACAAAGTTGGAAAATCCTAAAACGGCAAGCTATCCTATTAATGCCCAATATTTAGTTTCTAAAACTAACGACAAAGCGAATAATTATTTTACTTTTGACAATATTTTAATTTATACAAAAGAAAAACATGTATTTAAGAACAAACCGAAACGTTATTTTGGCGGCAAGTTAATTTATTATTTAATACAGTATGGAAATATGCACGAAATGTTGTTTTCTAATGTTGTATTTATTTTTCTGCGCGCTTCGACGAACCCGAAATGACGGAAAGTAGAAATATAGCCCATTCACGACTGGAACAGACTTATGAAAACCAATTTTGGAAGAAAAAAAACACCCCAGCAATTAGCTGCATGCATAGTTGGTAAAAAAAAATGGCTGGTGCGGGTACTATACCCGCACCCGCCACTTTTTTTTTACTAACTATGCATGCAGCTAATGGTGGCTAGAGTGTTTTTTCAAAGAATGATTTTCATAAGTCTGTTTCAGTCATGAATGTACTATAAAACCTAACATTTTCGGGCTGTCGGGGCCGCAATTCGGTCGGGCTGACGTCACAGTGCCCTTGCGTTTCATTGGCGGCTACTCAAATTTCGTCGCGTCGGGGATGTCGTGTCGGACTCGTCGGGGTATTGCCACAGGGGCTTTAAGGGCCAGGGCCGGGTCACCGACCCCTTGAGCAGCCGGGCAGGAACTTGAGTATCTCGTCCTTGTCGTCGTCCTCGAGGTCGCTCCAACCGTCGATGTCGTCGGGAGACTCGATCTTGGGCGTGGACTTGCGCTGGTGCGAGAACACGTCGAAGAGGCACGGCACGTGGTGCCACCGCTTGAGCAAGCCCGGCCCGAAGGGGTTGTAGCCTGCCTTGGCGAGCCGGAGCTTGCCCGTCTCCAGCTTCTGCTTGCACTTCTTGCAGTTGGCGCGACCCGTCTTGGCAAGCTCGGCGAAGAACTTCTTCTCCTCCTCCTCTCCTCCTCCCCCATCCCCCTCCGCTTCGGACATCTGCAACAGTCACACACCATCCTATATAATAAGTAGTTGGTATCTGCCTGTCAGTCTTTAATACTTTTAATTTCCTTGAAACTCGACAGAAGTTCTTGAAATTTTGCAGAGCGAATCCTGAGGGTCAAATACAGGCCAAGTTCGAATTTCAGCAAGATCAGAGTCTGCAATCATTACCTTTTACCCTAAAAACTCATTTTTAATTACTTTTTCATATATGAGTTAATTTCCACGTGGGGCCACAGTGGCTCCGTGGATAGAGCGATTCCAAGTGTGGCCTCAATGGCTCTGTGAATAGAACCATATTAAGTGGGGCCACAATGGCCAGGTGGATGGATATATATCAAATGGGGCCTTAGTGGCCAAGTGGATCGAGAGATTCCAAGTGGGGCCGCAGTGGCTCAATGGATAGAGCAATTCCAAGTAGGGACCGCAGTGGCCCAGTGGATATAGAAATATCACACATGTATTATTTTTCAGTCTTTGTATGATAACAAAAATTTGTAACATCATAACTGTTCTAGGCACGTGACAAAAAAAAATGTGCTGGGCCCCTTGTAGTCGATATTCGCGGTTTCTTCACACTTTTCTTTAATAAAACCTCTTAAAAATCACCCCATGTACATAAGGAGTCCTTTTAAAAGAGGCCCCGTGGGACGTGTGTAACGGAGCGAGGGAATGAGGAAATACATGTGACAACAAAATACTTACAGTAGGTGTAATTTTAAACTGCTTTGTACACCTTACTCCATGTGCGTTTGTCACACTGGTCTGTATTGCCTCATTCCTTCGCTCCGTTACACACATGTCCCACGGGGCCGCTTTTAAAGGACTAACCCCGTATTAGGTGTTTAGTTATTTTCTAAATATTCCATGTATCACAAGCGTTTTATACCTCTGTTAAAGGCTATTCACGATAAAGTGAGCACGTTTTATTTAAGTCAACCACAGGAAATTTTCACTTCTCCTACCTGGCATACATTTTAACGGGTGCACTGAGTGACGTGCGCCCAGTAAAGTTGGTAATGATGGAAGGGAAGTAGTTCCATATATTTAACGCCGAATAAAATGCGTTAGGTAACCATTTGTGATAATTTAAATTATTTCTTTCGCTTTCCGTTTTTTTTATGCATCGCAGTGTAAGAATGAGCAGATTTGTAAATTTACTTTTTTAATAATTCCACAGTTTCACTTGACCGACACAGGAATAAAGTGACGAGGCCCATGTCAGTGTTTATTTCACATATATCGGAGGAATGCACAAGGTGCGTACAAATGGATCTCAAGCAGGGCTTTCAAAAGTGCTCATTTTACCGTGAACAGCCTATAACATAAAAGAGTATTAGTTTTTGTTAAATTAAAGTTTTACGTATAATATGATAAATATGAATAAGAACAGTGAGAAAACATGTGCTTGGAAGCGCCTAGTAACAAATAGTTTTCATGCAAACTATTATCACACCTGAGTGCGCACGAATTCGGTGCGTTGTCATTTGGTGTCATTTTCTAGACTTAGTTGAGCTTGGTTTGCACGAGGCGGAGGAATATCCTAGAAGTAGAACTTTACCAGGGCTTCAGAAAAGTGGGAAGTAACAGTGAATGGATTATAACATGACTTATTCTGTAGCTGCCGTCTGAGATGGTTCGGATTTAAGGACCTCGGCGTCAGGGTTGGGACGTCAGTTTTGTGCGATAAAAGTTAACTACGGCCGGTTGGTATACAATTTTAGCAGTAGGAACACTTGATTTGTAGGACTAACACGTTTGAATCAATTACAGTGCCCGTCAAAGTTTAAAACCATTAATAAATTTGTTAAAATATTCTTCTGCTTTAAAACCTTTGGTTCAATCAATGTTACACAATTTTCTAATATCGTTACTGTCAAAACGCATATTAGCATGATCAAATTATTAGAATCGGTCAAATAATTTGCAGGACATCTTTATTGAAATGATTACATTAATTTGGAATAATTGTACAAACTTTTGTATTAAACGCAGCGTACACACGATTATTTTGAAGTTATTTTAGAATAATTATTTTAATTGACATTATAAATGCACTTAAATATAAAAAACTGGGGCCATAACAAATTGACAAACATGTTTTTTTGTTAACTGAATTCGCGTTGTAAGGAATATCAGCTGTAAATTCGCCAAAAATTAAAAACTAACGGTACGTTTGGCGCGTGACCTCCAGGTGCGCTAGTTTCAACTATAGGCTATTCACAGTAAAGTGAGCACTTTTGAAAGCCCTCTCACTTGGAACAATCGTCCATAAATATATTTTAGCCTCAGAAGTTAACATCCTATTGCGGTGGAATCTACACTCTATGTTTATTATTTACCTAAAGGATAACACAATGGTTGAAATAAATAAGTAACTAGGGCCTCAAAAGTGCCCACTTTACCTTACCGAATTACACGTCCAAATATAAATATATATTGCAATGACATCACTGGAATGACATGGCACGATCACAACGAACGTTATTTCAAAGAAAGGGAGTCTATATCACAATCAATATACAGTATAACATTACCCGTTTGTTACCGGGAAATTATAAATTCACATATTATTTCAGTGGAAGTTTCGAGCCATTATAGTGTATAAAATTGAGGGGGGGGGGGGGGTGTATTACCTAACATTAGGTAGCAAATTTTTGGAATGAGTAAGTGCAACTAAACACGAGAAATCGCAGCCTATGCCATTACGACAATTCGCGTAGTGCAGCTGAAAATGTAGCGTAGGGTGCTCACTTGAAAATATTTACGCATAGATTTCCGACTCTTCGGATTTATACAGAAAAGTAGTACGCAATCTTACAAAGGAATGCGATAGAACGGTTCCAACAGATTAAACCGTTCGATAGTTTTTATGATTGCAGCCCACTTGAGCATTTCTAACGCATGTGTATCAAACACAATAAACACTTATTTTCCAAATAGGGCGCATAATACACATGTGAAAACTATATATTATAAACGCCATCAATATATCGAATATCCAGGGACAGGTATAAGTTAAAGTTTTTTTTTTTTTTAAGAAGTATCGAAAGATTCCACAGTGTTTACATATTTCTCTTATTGATTATGTCCTATATCATGTAAAAGTTCAGTTTTCATTTAGACCTTGCGTGGTCCTGAACTTTTGATGTGCACTGTAAGTGTACTATATAATCCGTTAAAATTCATAAACAGTAACGCTTAAGATTCTTATAAATATATATATATATATATATATATATATATATATATATATATATATATATATATATATATATATATATATAGCAGCTTACATGTTGGTTTCAGAAAAAAATTCTGTTACACTTGATCTGTTGGGGCCCGCTTCAATCTCAACATGCTGCTATTTCCCATAGAACATAGACTAAAGTTGAGGTACACCGCTTTTTCGTCTTCTGCGTATGTACCCAACATTGACCTACCCCAAAGGAACACAACTGTTAAAGTCACACCGTCAACAGCGATGAAAGCGTTTGTTTATATTTTAATTTTCAAAAGACTAGCACTTTTATATGAATAAAATAATTTTACCAGCCTGAATTAATTACAACTGCATTCCAAATTGGTTAGAGGAAGTTTACATACATCTCAAAAACACTTGTTTACTAAAGAGGGTTCCAACCTCAAATCCAATCCACGCCGTCTTCGTTAGTCATATTGGCAGAAAAGTAGTTCAATGTTCGGACACGGAGATTGGTTGGGCGCAGCCTGAGAGTTCGTTCTAACTAATTTTTAGTCTAGGGATGTTGATAACGGAATAAAATAACGATATTATTGATTTTGGCTTTCCATACACTTATCGTTTTACGAAACGATATATCGAAAGAAAAGTATTGATTTTCGGTACAACGGAATCCGATATTTTACGTATTAACGGTCCTATGTACTGAAACGTTTTCTGTGAAATCGTTGTTTGCGCGTAAACGTGTATCTCGGTAAATAAAAGTTTTGGAAATATTACTTTTTGTCAGTAAAGATAAAAAACTATTATCTATGGCCCTCGTTTTTTACTTTTGCCATGTTGAGTGAATGCTTTGAGAAAAAAATTTCGTGAAAATGGTTAAATACCACATTTTTAAAGCTTGCCTATGCAGTTTCCTTAAGCGGCAAGAAAAAAAAGGACAGAAATACGGACGTAGTTTAATCTGTGGGCTTTCATCGTGTATAGTAGAACCCTATGTTACAGAACTAATTTGCACAGTACAGCTTATCTAATTTGCACAGTACAGCTTTACGGCGGAAACACTGCACGCCTTGCGCATAGGCGCGATGAGAGACTAGGCTTGCGTGTAACTGTCGCCCGTATCGCTCCCTCGCTTCTTGACCTTGGACGCGCAACTCATAATCTCCTTAAAGGATTTGACAATAATGTAAAATTGCTTGGAGTATTACATAATGAGGACACGAGGCATTGCAGAAAGATGTAGTGCCTGTTTTAATGCATGTTGCAAAAGTATACATAGTAATTTTTTAATTCAAATATTTTATTCAAAACAGAGCTTATTAAAAGAGTATTTTTAAAATATTTATTTTCGATATCTAGGAAAAAAACCATTAATTTCGATTAAATATCGTTGAAATAAATCTGCGATTTACATCGATACATCGTTTATATTGATCGTCATTTCGATATATCGATATTTTTTCAATCCCTATGCTATTACTGGTTTGGAGAGGCACGTGAAGCGGCGCCCGCCCGCTCCTGCCCATTCCTCCGAGCTGCAACCCACCACGCGTTCGTGTGGCGCGGCAACGTGACCCCGCCACACACAGGGGCAGGGCAGGTCGCCTAGACGACAGAACGCTTCCGAAACGGTAATTAAGTTGGCACCGCGCAAAGCAGCTCGATATGTAAACACGATATAGCTGTCGCGTGTTGTAGCGTATGAGAAGGGGAATTTTCTCTTAATATCAGACCGATACATGAAGTACCAGGACGGAAACAGAGGCGAAACTATTGCAGGGTGATCCATTCCGATGCTATAAGTAACACGATTGTAATTAACGTGGTCTCATTCGATCGGGTAGGCCTATACGACTAATGCCCTGTTGCACCATTCTGGTTAGAAATTCGGTCCGACATCAGATCTGAGATCGACACAAAAAACTGTTGCATCATTCGAGTTCCGAGCTGGACTGGAGATCGAGTTGAAGTTCATTCCGAAACGCCGAAATTGACGATTCGAAATCTCGATCCGAGATCACCAGCCATCGTCGACAAATGTAGTTTAAAAATACTCCAACAGATAGAACTACATTCGACTGTTTTCATAAGGAAATTAAAACAACAGTATTCACACTTGAATATTATTCAGTACAATTCACTTAAAACAGATCAAACATTGCACAACTAGTTCTATCAATAGTGAGAAATACGCCTACTTCCATAACGTCGTATATTACGAACCAATAGCAAAATTTGTCTCATAGTTAATCTCGATCTCTCACTTTGGAACCCAGATCGACGGTTCGAAGATCAAGAATCGAGAAATTTCGTTCGTGCAACACTTTTAAAAAGGAACCAAGATCAAACTGGATCCTGGTTCGGAACTAGAATCATTAGATTTCGAATCGGGGAGCATGTTGGCGCAACCGGGCATAAGATGCGAACATGATCTTTTGAGTTAGCACCTCGCACACGCTAGGTGCGGGTGGGGGGCCGCAGCGACCGGTAGTGTGTCTCGCGATTCCGGCGTGCTACCGCACTGATTTTAGTGCCAAACGAAATATATCGTCTATACCTGTTATCTTACGCAATAACCAAGCATACGCTGTTCACGGTAAAATGAGCACTTTTGAAAGCCCTTAGGATCTACTTGTATGCACGTTGGGTGTTCCTCCGCCTTATGTAAAATTAACATTGTCATGGGCCCCATCACTTTATTCGTGCGTCGGTCAAGTGAAACTGTAAAATTATTATAAAAGGAAATATTTTACAAATCTGCTAATTTTTACTCTTCTGTGCATTAAAAAAAAAACAGAAAGCGAAAGAAATAATTTTAAGTTATCACAAATGGTTACCTAACACTTTTTATTCGGCGTTAAGATATATAACTAATTTCCAACCATCATTACCAACTTTAGTAGGCGAATGTCACTCGGTGCGCCCATTAAAATATACGCATGCAGGGGCAGTGACTTTTTTCTAGGGTTCATTTCTAAAGTGCTCACTTTATCGTGAACAGCCTTTAACCATTTCATTACAGGCTGTTCACGGATTATCTGGCCACTTTTGAAATCAACCTTTGAAAAATGTCACTGTCCCTACCTGCACATATTTTCACGGTAAAAATAACTGGCAAGCGCCCGGTGAAGTTGGTAACGACGAAGGGAAAGTAGTTCCATGTATTCTCGTTGAATTAACCCTGATATAGACGGGCATATTTTGTGAACAAGAAGGCGAACACACTCATGTATTCAAGTCTCATGTACATACTGTACACACAGTAGTAGTACGTGAATGCTGCAGCATGCCATTCTCGAATTTCCACCACAACACACCGAAGATTTTTCAAACCTAACAAATCGTTAATACGCAATTAAAATTTGTTTTCTACTCTCAAATTAACAATATCAGAACAAACAAATGTACGGGAACTACATAAACGTATAAAACGCCAAGGTGCAAACGCTTGCACAAGAAGGTGAACGAATAAATATAACAGTCTGTGATTCCAGCTAGCCCTTGCAAGCAAGCCACTTGCAAACAAGTTAATTAGTCACACGATGCGAGTTGACTTGAAAAAGAAAGGTGTTGTACAAGAAAGTGAGCCATGCGTATCAGGCTTTACATGTTAGGTGAACATTTGTGAATAATTAATTGACTTATTTTGCTTTCTGTTCTTTTAACGAATATGCGTGTAAGAATCAGCAAATGTGTAAAGTATTTACTTTTTTTTTTTATAATTGTACCATTTTGCATGGACTAAGCATGAATAACATGACCAGGTTCATGGTAGCGTTAATTTGACATATGGTGGAAGAATACACAACGTGCATACAAATAGATACTACGCAGGGCTTCCAAAAGTTTTCACTTCCTTTGTCCAAGATAAAATATTACCCGATTAGGCCGACGCATTCCACAAAACTTAGGGCCATTTCCTCGACACCGCCCTACCCTGTTGCTTTAGGCGAAACCCACCGATTCTTGAATACGCTAAATAAATATTACTCGGCTGGTCAACATGCAATTTTGTATCTTCCCACGTCATTTCCCATGGTGGATGCTTGTGAGTTTCCAGCGAATTCATTTTGTACTTTTGAGTTCTTAGTGTCCGTGTACGCTAAAGTGTCATGTTCATGTTAACGATGGTGGTTCGAGTCCAACATCCTGCATGACCGACTTTCTTAACACCGGATCGATAAGAAATGAGTCTAGCGAGGTCACATTGAGCGGAATATTCATTAGGTTTTCTCCAAAACTTTTCCACTCAAATTATTGTGTGTACTATCAAAAATTTCGTCAAGCGGACGTTTTAGTTAAAAACACTTTGCGATGCGTAAAAGTTTTTTGTTAGTATCTTCGCAAATTCAAACAGCCAAAGCCGCGTTGATCGCGGAAATATGCGTAAATTTTTGTATAGTAACGAAGGCTTGAATTGCTTGTGACATGTGTAGGTACCTAAGATATGAAAGTATGATATCTTATGTAATGCTTCACAGCAGTAACGGACACGTATGTGATTTCAGAATTTTCACACGAAGAACGAGAATAACTTTTATATCTCAAGTTAAAGTTTGGACGAAGTAGCCCATTAAAGCATGGCAATAAATACTGTTGGCGGAAAAGTGATACCTGTAATAAAGTAGTCATAAAAAAATATTCAAAAAGGAAATATGTGAGATACGTGGCCAGATTTATGCGACCGATACATCATGCCAACTATTCTTTATCTTCCGAAAATTACCCAACACAGGAAATGTACTATGTGCAGTTGAAAATGTACGACAAATACGTTTTAAATGTGCCGGCACATGCGGCATGCATGCAGGAATGTCAGGCAAGAAATAAAAACAAACATGGCTGCTTGGAATCACCGTTTGATATATTCTCGTACAAACCGTATACAATCATGTGAATTGGGTACGTATCTTACATGCACGAGCTGTTTAGCATCCTTCAAGGTAGTCTCCGAGGTTGTCCACGGTTCGTTGACAGCGACCAGGCAGACGGGAAATACCATCGGCTGCATGAGATCCGTCAATGTGCGCCACCTCTCGTCGAAATGCTGTGACAATGTCTGCCTCCTCCCTGGCAAAGAACCGTGGACATCCTCGGGGATTACTTTGAAGGATATTAAACAACTCGCACACGTACGATACGTACCCGTTCACATGAGTGTATACAGTTTGTACGAGAATATATATATATATATATATATATATATATATATATATATATATATATATATATATATATATATTGAAGGTTGATTTCAAGCAGCCATGTTTGTATTTGTTCCTTGCCGGATATTCCTGCATCCATTCCCCATGTGGTGTCACTTTAAAAATGCACTTTTAACTGTGCATAGTACATTTTCCTGTGTTGGGTCATTTTCGGGAATAAACAACAGTCGCCATGCTTTCTGAATCAGTCCTTGTATTTTCTTGGAAAGTAGTACAGTAGTTTCGACTTGCAAATATTCGTGAACTCCAAGCAGCATTAAAATATTAGTTGCCCGTTGTAATTTGTTTCTAAACATTGAACTTCATAGAATTAAGAAATTATCCATCAATGTGATGTGATTCAGAAATCATTGACATCATCATAAATATCATATAATTCCGAAATCAATAACAGAGAGAAATTATTTCCAGACCCCTGACATGTAAAATATTTTCACTGTGCGAAATACAAACAGTATAGTTCACAGATCCTAAGGCACTATGATTACCGCTAAGAAACAATTTTAAGAACGGGCAAATTTTAGAAAAAGTAAGTTTATAAAATTCTTTGAATTATATTATTAAAAGTAATATCTTATAATCTAACTATCCCACTAAAATGCTTGTGTATGCCAAAAGTTTCTATATCCAGACTGGCATATTTTTATTTATTACTCATCGTTATTGAGGAAAGTCGTAATAAACGGCTGAGAAATGGTGGCGTACAAACTACAGGTTTTCTTCAAAATACGACCCAGGAAAGTCTGTATATCAACTTCAGGCAGCCAGTCGCAAATTGCCACATTATAAGTTACCGGAACTTGTTAACGAGGTGCTATCGACAAGTTACAAACAGCATCTACGGGGCTTCGCGGAGTGCAAGCCCAAGGCTAGAATTCCGTTTCGGTCGCGCCAACTTTTGCCATTCCAGCGATCACGTTGTTCTGAAAGGTTGGCACAGCTACAGACACGAAAGAGGGATAGCCAATAATGTTTATAAACAACGCCACGAGCAAGTGAAGGCCTTATCCCGCCGTACCTAAACCTTCCCCTCTAATTTCGTTCTCGTATAGGTCTCGAGTCACATGAACTTTATTATTTTAAAACTATAAAGTTGGCGTTTAAAAATACGCCAAAGTGCCTAGGCTTTACCCTGTGCATCCTCAACACGTTAATTGTGGATGTTAAGCTGGGTTCACTCATGCTACACACCAAACTATAAGTGGGTATGTGCTTCATAAAACGGGCATTTCACGTCTAAAAGATTATATAGTGTTTTTGGTCGACGAGATGGTATCTGTGGCCATAGCACCACTGTTGTTAGGTTCATTTTTTATCACGACTATTGTTCAGGTGTTCTGAGTTTCGAAGCCATGAAATGAATTGCCACGACATATTTTAAGCACATACTTGCTGGATAATAATGAAGTGACGGGTAACTTCACCCGAGCAAATGGCCATGTCCCGAATCTCGGCAAGAGTTCATCGATGGGAAATGATCGTTTAAGACACATGATGTACACCTTCCTAACTTCTTTACTGGCTATTATTTTCAATCAGAAATTTCTACTACAGTGAAAAATTGATAACCTGTCCCCATTCATACTTTTGATAAAGTTTTGAATGTTTTCGTCCTCGTTAGCATGATTCCCTACTGCGCCTCAAAAACATGTTAAGATAGAATAGAATCAAAATACTTCATGGAGAAAATGTACATTCGCTGAAGTAGGTAGAGAGATTCGCACCTTTTACTTGGTGCGTCTGTTCAGCAGATTTATGCTTGTCATGGCAATTTAATACTAAACTAAGTAACATTTCCGTACTGATTTCGAGAAATGCGCGGAATTACTCAAATCAGTGCTAAGGGGTTTCGATACCATCTGCGCCGAGTTTTACATACGTTGTATCAGATATTATTAAAATGGAAAGCCTAGAGTTTCGTTTTACGTCACGTATATAGCGCCTTCGGCCATGGACTAATTACGGAGATATCGTTTTAAAGTTTGCTAATTTAAAGTAATAATTTCTTATTGCTTAGGTAGAATTATGGAGGCTTGAGGATCAATTACTTGAAATCGTTTGGCGCATAACGTGACTAAAAACAAGCCGACAGATTACGTAGAACGTACTCTGAAATGGAACGATACTTGGTTCATAGACAAAGAAGCAAGTGTCGTGTGATCCTCCCTCACTTTCACTAACTCGCTCTATCTATCTATCTATCCATCTATATATCTATATGTCTATAAAAAGTGCTAAGTAACAATGTGTAAAATTGTCTCGTCTTCTTTCCGTTTTTTTTTTAATGCGTCAAAGTGTTCAAATGAGCAGATTTGCAAAATATATACTTTTCTAGTCGGTTGGTGCGCCACCGATCTGGGGCGCGGGAGACTCTGGGTTTCTAATCCCAGGTAAGGTATAGGTATTAATTTAAGTTAGGTTATAAGTTAGTCTGTAAGCCGTCCCCTGCTAAGCTTTCAAACATAAAACCGGGAGACGTTAAAAAGCTCAATACAATACAATTTAATTTTTTAGTAATTTCACAGTTTCACTTGATCGGCGTATAAATAAAGTGATACGGCCCATGACAATGCTAATTTTACATAAGGCGGGCGAACACACAACGTACAAACTGGTAGATCTTAACATGGGCTTTCAAAAGCGCTCATTTTTACCGTGAACAGCCTATAATTACCCTTCACTCCTTCAGAGAGAGTTTTGTTAGCCACTCGTTAATCTCACAGTAAATATTGGGGACCGAGAGTGAGTGAATAGATTTGGCCGGCTCTTAACAGCGAGGTCTTGAGAGCCGATGAGGGTGAAGCAAGGTGTGTGTGGAGCAGCGCCGGGATGAAAAAGCGGGGGAAACGGGAGATCCCCCAGAAAACCCGCCGACCAGCGGCATCGTCCGGCATGATTCCCTCGTGAAAAAATCCGTGGACGACCCTGCCGGGAATCGAACACCGGGTTCGCCTTGGTTGGAGGCGAGTGGTCTAACCAACACACCACCGCGAGCCCCTGGAGAGTCCCCAGATTGCAATACGCAATTGTGGTATATATGTAGGTAAAGCCTGTTCACGATAAAATGAGCACTTTTTAAATCAACCTTAGAAAATAGTCACTGGCCCTGCCTGCATGTATTTTAACGGGCGCACCGAGTGTCATGCGCCCAGTAAAGTTGGTAACGAAGGTTTGAAAGTAGTTCCATATCTTAATGTCGTATAAAAAGTGTTAGGAAACCATTTGTGATAAAATAAATTATTTCTTTCCCGTTCTCCTTTTTCAATGCATATAAGTGTAAAAATTAGCAGATTTTTTAAATATTTACTTTCGTAATAATTTCACAGTTTCACTTGACCGACACATGAATAAAGTGATGAGGCCCATGATAATGTCAATTTAGCATAAGGTGGAAGAATACCCAACGTGCATACAAGTAGATCTTAAGCAGGACTTTAAAAAGTGCTCATTTCCCCCGTTAACAGCCTACATAAATTATTTGCACCTCGCGGAGCTCGGTCGCTCTGACATTTCAGCAACAAAAATAGGCTGTCCACGGCTGTGCTTGCTGGGTTTCTTACCATATGCACGTGCGAGCTCGAAATAAAAAAAAAAAAAATTGCCGTTGAGTCACACTGCCCACTGATGCCTGTAGCGAGACGCCGATATGATTGATGGACTCATCTCGCGGCCCTAACAATCGACAGATTATATCGCGTGTGAGGAAGAGACCTACCTGCCAGATGTTCTCTACGCCATCGATCGGCGGGGGGAAAAAATAGCGCGGGAGCAAACACCATTGCGCGTAGTAACACGCCGATGTAAGCATTCACGAACCAGCACGGCCGGATGACGTCTGCGTACAGTGGACGGAGAATGGAAGAGAATCAGATAGGTCGTGGGTTGCAATATCAGTACTTGAAAATTTCACACGCAAACTTTCCAAACTACAAGATAAATTTTTTCCTATATTACTAGAGCAATTAAGAAAACTTTATACAAATAATATTTCAAAAAGTGTCTTACAATGTCGACAAACTTTTTTTTTTACTTTTAATAATCGCTGCAAAGCCAATTTAATTATTTCGTCTAGGTCCAACACGTTAAAAGTCTAATTATCGCAGGATAAAATAGACAAGTCACTAAAAATTAATAATATGAAATATATCCAATATATATTTAGACAGAAATCCTTATTACTGTGTCAAGTAATGGAGTATATTTAAAGAGTAAAATTTCTCTAAATTGGTCAATGCGAGAATCCCGGTGATTCATGCGGGATAATAATTACGCACGCATGTTCAAGCGTACAACAAACTATTTCCGCCGCTACACAAATTGCATTAAACTGACGAAAGTAATCGCATGCAAATTGAAAACACGATGACATGGTAGTTTATGGCACAAAATAAAGGTAACTTATGTCCATTTCTGTACGTTAGCTTAACGTTTTTCTATTGGAATTTCCCCTTATGATTAACGGGTGAAATATTGTTCCTTTCAACATGCATTTTAAAAATTTCATATCCATTTCAACATCATATTACATTATAAAACGTCTGTATTATCAATTCTGTGGCCTGGTTATGGCAGAGTACCTATTCTTACACTTAACCACATAAATTCCTATAGTCGGTCGCTTCTTGAATCTTTTATGCACTCACTGATGACGGGAGTGGGTGAAGAAGTTTGGGTGATTCAACAGCGAGGTCTTGAGAGCCGATGCAGGTGAAACAAGGTGAGTATGGTCCAGAGCCAGAATGAAAAGAAGGGAGGAACGGGAGACCCCCTAGAAAACCCGCAGACCAGCGGCATCGTCCGGCACGATTCCCACTTGCGAGAATCCGTAGTGAACCGGAAGGGGATTGAACCCGGTTCGCCTTTGTGGGAGGCGAGCAGTCTAACCACTCAAAGATGACACAATTGAAGAAACAATAGATGCATTCCAGGATGCAATAGTTAACATATGTGATAAACAAGAAACAGCAAATTTAAACTAAAAATAAAAACAAATTGGTGGAATAAAGAACTAAAAATAATGAGAAATAAAGTAACAACTAAACACAGGAAATATAGGAGCTGTTGTGAATGTAATGCTAAATTGATTCATAAGGAAGATTACAAAAAAAAATTAAACGGGAATATAAAAAGTTAATCAGGATAAACATAATAATAAATTGATTGAATTTGTTAAAGAAAAAGCGAGAAAGGGACCATAGAATTTAGTAGACAAACTGGCAAGGAAGAAGTTGAGGGAAAAATAAACCATCAGTAGCATAAAAATTGGGAGAATATACACAACAATAATTAAGGAAACATATAAAGTTATGATGGACAAACAAATGCCTAATCTTGAAAGAACAGAAGAATAAATGGAAATGCATACTTTGGAAGAAGAGAAAAAATTTCCCGGGAAGAAATTAAAGAAGAAGATATTAAAAATGCAATAAAAAGATGCAGCGTTAAAAAAGCACCGGGAAACGATAGGATGACAATCGAAGTAATAAATCAAAGCTGGGAAACAATTAAATCAATACTAAAAAAAATTATAAATATACGCTATACATTAAGCAGATATCCGGAAATATGGAAAACAGGAAACATAGTATTTTTATACAAAAGTAAGAATAAATTAAAAACAGAGGTTTCATCCTACGGACCAACATGTCTCTTATCAACATTGGGCAAAATATACGAAAGGATAATATATAGTCAAATTAAATCAGAAATAGAAAAAAACGCTTCAAGATAACCAATTTGGATTTAAAGAAAACAAATCAACCGAACAGACAATAAATAAGGTATTAAATTTAACTGAAACAAATACAAGAAATATTTGATTGGCATTTCAATAGATATAAGCAACGCATTTTCAACAGTGAGATAGAAAGACATTAAATAACAGATTAATAAAATACCAATAGGGAAAAAATGGAAAACAAAATTATGGGACTATTTGAATAACCGGAACACAATAGTACAAGATAATCAGATAATGTTAAAAAGGGAAATAAATCGCTGCTGTCCACGAGGATCAGTAATAGGGCCAAGTCTATGGAACTTAGTAATAAATGATTACATAGTACAAGACAATAATGAGGATTCAAAAGTTGTGGCATTCGCAGACGATTTTATAATTTTGATAGGAGGTAATACAAGAAAGGAAATAGAAGAACGGAGACAAAATATAATGGATACGACTTTAATATGGATGAAAGAGAAAAAACTTAATTATCAGTAGAGAAAACAGTTGCAATTATTTTAAAAGGAAAATGAAATAAAATACCGCCAGTGATAAAGTATGACAAACAAACAATAAAAGTTAAAAAGGAAATAGTATACTTGGGCATTATTTTGGATAATAGATTAAGTTTTGTCCCACATGTTAAATATATAACAGAAAAATTAAGAATATATTTTTAAAACTAAAACAAACGGTATGGAATACCAACAATTATAATAATAAAAATAAGACAGTAATATATCAGGCATTGTACCGTAATATTATACAATATACTAGCACTTGTTACAAAAATAAAATTGAAAATACACACATTAAAAGAATACTAAGAGCATCACAAAGATATGTATTGATAAAAATAAAGAAGTTAACACCAAAATCATCATATGTATCCTCGATAACTGTTGGTAAGGAAATTCCAATAGACTATAGAATAAAAGATTGGAATATGTTATACCAAATCAAAAATGAAGTAGACGAAATAGGATACAACGGAAATAGATATAATAAGATAGTAGAGCACAATTATATTTGGATTGAAAAAAAAAATCAACCTATTAGTTTAGAAGAATTAAAGAAAGAAATCTTTAAACTAAGTGTTATAAATGAGCAAACAGAGTACAATGTAACAGAAACCGGCCTAAATACTAAACATTATATAAAAAATATACAACAATGGTACGAACGTAAAAGCAACATAAATAATAGTGTGTTGGATGTAATAACGGGACAGTGTAGAATTAAAGAATATTTAGCTAAAATAAACAAAATAGAAGATGACAGTTGTCAATGTGAAAGGGGAGCTCAGACGGTATACCATATTCTGTACTTGTGCGACATGTTTAAAGAAGAATGGAAATAATTAGAACAGAAATTAAAACCTTTTAATGACAAATTACCATTACAAAAACATAGTATATATATGACAAGGAAACTGTAGAAATAATAAATGAAACTAACAGTAAAATATATGATTTGGTAAAAACTATGAATGATGATTTAACTGAGTAGTCTAGGGAGCGGATGAGTGTGTGATGGAACTAAGGGAATTATTGAGTGAGTGTTTGTGTTTGTCTAGTGTTTTATCGTTTAAATTAAATAAAAATTATAAATAACTCTCTCTTTTAGATAAGAAACAGAATTCTCAGTAAATATTGAAGTTTTGCAGAATAACAGTGGGGAAGAAAGATTGAAAAGTTCCAAACACGAAAGAGTTATAAAGAAGGACACAAGATCTGAAATGAATACAAGAAGAATTGAAGGAAATATGGAGAAACATAGAACAAGGAGGAGGAAGTGAAGAAAAAGAAGAGAAAGAAGAAGAGGAAAGAAAATGGGGAGAACGGAGAAGGAAAGTAGACGAACAACAGAAGAGAGAAAAAGAGGAGGAGAAGCAGCAAGAAAGAGAAGAAGAAAGACAAGATCTGAAACGGATGAAAGAAGAACGGAAGGAACTGCGGAGATGAAAATCTAAATGAGGGAAAGATGTGATAATATGTTTATTGATGTCTGTGCATGTGTCCGTGTTAAAAAAAAAAAAAAGGGGGGGGGGCAAGCGTAGGAGCGGAGCTCCATTTCCTCATCCGCCGGGAAACGAAGGCCTAGGTGTCCAGAAGGGGTACTTCGATGTCCTGGACGATGCTTAGGTTGGAGCAGAACGGTGGGCGAGGGAAAACAATAAAATTAACAAAATAGAATAGTACAGATAGGGAGGAGGCTCGGGGCTTTCGGGTTCGTGGGCGGGGCCATTCGATCATTGGGTGTCATGGCGAACCGGCCGAAAGGCTAGTTAGCTGTGTGCGGGCCCGAAGGCGTCTGGTCGGGCGGGCTGATTCGTGGGAATCCCGGTCCCTGGTCTTTTCCAGTGGGGGCTTCATAATAGGAAGGGGGGGGGGGGCCGAAAGGATACCCGTCGGGGAGCTGTCTCAGTCGGGGCAGAATAGCTCACCACCTTCCTAGGAAGTGTGAATGATGCTTTTGAATAGAAATAGAATTTGTAGCGTAAATTACTAGCGCCCAGACGAACAGTCGCCCTCCCACAAAAAAATCTATATAACGAATATACTGTTTGTTAAATTGTAGTAGTCATAATAGAATTGAACACCCTGGATGGCTGTACTGCTAAGTAGGGTTAATGAAATGAAATAAAATAAAATAAAAAAGTTTAACCGCTCGGCCACCGTGGGCCCTAGCCGGCGAAAAGTTATGGTCAACAGCGCCAAGCAAAAATTTTAAATTTTAAATTAACATTCACTACGAGTTAATACCACAGCTGTTTGGAATACTTGTTTTGAAATATATTTTCTAGACTGTGCTAACTGAAAAGCGTCGGCCTAGCAATACACCTGTCAAAGATTACTTTAAAAATATTATGCTGGAATCAATTTTAAATGGGAAAGAAAGTTTAGGGGCGACTGGAAAGAAGAAGGGATACAGGGCGGGCAGACAACTCGAAGGGACCAGCTAGCTATACTCTATTCGAGGTATCCCCACATTTTTCAAACTAAACCCTTGAAAATTAACATGCATGACGTGTTCGGTTATTACCTAGATATGTCACGTATCACAAGCATTTTATACGTGTGTTCATAACAGTACCTTACTTTTGGTTTAATTGAAATATAATCTATATTTTATTTATCAATTCAATTATAATTATAATGAATAAGAACAGTGAGAAAACAGGAGTGTTCGTGCTGCATAGCAAGAAATACTTTTTATGCGAAATATAATTACACTGAGTGAGCACGAGTGCGGTGCGTTGTCCATTTGGTGTAATTTTCTAAACGTGCACTCTAAGAAATTATTCGGAAATCTACAATACCAATGTATATGCTCAGTGAGAATGGTAATTTTTTGCACTATACATTCATTGTAAATCCCTACATATGCTCAGGAGACAGTCAAATTCTTAAAAAAAAAAAAGTTCCCAACTTTGTACACGCTACACATTCTTGCATCTGCAGCTTGATGTGTAGTATTATTTCCATACAGTGTATAGGTTAAAAGCTTACATTGCAGTTTAGGAAATTTACCAGAAAAATGTTTACTTTGTGGTTCATCTATGCTTGCACGAGGTGGGGATATATACTGGAAGTAGAACTTTGGCAGAGCTTCAGAAACGTACGAAGTGGCCGTGAATGGACCGCAGCTTCATTGCGAAGGTTGTTCCACTTCCAGGTCCTACAGTGATTGTAGAAATGTCGCTGAAGCCACGTGACCATATGTAGCGAGGAGGTGCAGTGGTAAATCTTGTGACTTGCATTTTGGACGAACTGGGTTCGATTCACGGTATGCCCATCGTCGTGTACCGAAATCTCTCCAGACGAATGCTGGGAATGGTTCTTTATGGCTATGGCAGATTCCTGCTTCTTTAACAACTCAACCTCGACTTCTCACACCGGCGAGAAGTTAACGTCTTTACACGCTGGTGGATATTAATTTCATTGTGCTTAGTGTCGCCATCACTTTTATGATGGAGTAGAGTAGGTGGAGTGGAGTAGGTGGAGTGAAGTAAGTGGAGTAGAGTGGAGTAGGTGGAGTGGAGTGAAGGGATGTGAGCGAAACGCCGGAATGCAATGGAAGGGGGGAACGGGAGATCCCCAAGAAAACCCGCCAACCAGTGATATCGTCTGGCAGGAATTCCACGTGCGAAAATCAGTTAGCACACTCGCTACGAAACGAACCAGGTTCGCCTTAGTGTAAGGTGAGCGCTCTAGCCGGTGGGCCATCGCGGCCCCCTTTTACGCTGTTGGGCTATGGAGGGCAGCTAACATCAGAGACCTAACATCACATCCAAGAAGCGGCCCGAGAGCGTGCACCCATTCACACATACACACACAACATTGCTCACCCGGGATTCAAACTCAGAACCTTCTTCGTAGGGGCCATGGTAGCTGAGCGATTAGCACGCTCGCCTCCCACCACGGCTAACCGGGTACGATCCCCGGCCGGGTCACCGGATTTTCGCAAGAATGAATCGTGCCGGACGATGCCGTTAGTCGGCGAGTTTTCTCGGGGATCTCCCGTTTCCCCGCCCCCTCATCCAGGCGCAGCTGTATCTTCACTTCAATCACCCTCATCGGCTCTCGAGACCTCGATGTTAAGAGCCGCCCAAATGTCTTCTTCTAAGTGGTCCGAACGTAGCGTCTTCAGAGGTCGCCACGCGCAGTTGTGTGTGAAGTGGAATCGGGACGTGTCCACCCCCACGACCAGGGCACGCACGCGAGCAGACGAAAGTTGAGCGAGCGACGCGCGGACTTTGGGCGCCACCGGCCTCGTTTTGGGATTGCATCGCGGGTTCAAAGGTCAGCCGAGGAGGCGCCACTATTTAACTACGCAATCCGACGAATGGGTCGCACGGCGCTCGCCTGGAAAGCCATTTCATTAAAAACAAAACTGACAGGATTTCAATAACGTCAATGTCGCATGGGGACGTTGCCGTTGGCCGGTGGGTTTTCTCGGGATTATTCCAGTTTCCCCCCGTCACTGCACTTCGTCGCTGGTAAGTCTTCACCGCGCTTCACTCCCACCTCCCCTCTGGAGCGAATCTATGCATACTTTCCGTTTTAGGTAGAGGGGGTGTCAGTGCCGATGCAGGGCTTAACATTCGATTCGCGACACGGGAAGATGGTTTTGTTTAATAATAGTTGTAGGAAACACTATTACATTAATAAAATAAAATAGGTATTTAAAACAATAATGCTATTTCATTTAAGAATTTAAACATGCGCAGGGCAATTTCATTTCAATGTAAGGTTTCTGGAGGGAGGGGGGGTATGTCCGATGTGACCACGCCCCCCTCCCTTCTGGTCCACCCCTGACGACCCCTCCACCCTCTTCGATCATTTCAGATTGACTCAGCTACAGTCATAGAGGAATTAATTACTGAAGGCGTTGCACTCGATATAGCTTCCAATATTGGTACTATTCTAGATGGAGATAGGTTTCGAAGTTCTAACGATACTGAGCATAAAGACTGCTGCTAGTTTGTAACCAATGTTATATAACAGCATCGCAGTGAGGATGTATACTTTAATAAAATGTCAATATATAAGTTCATAATAACCACAGAATCACAGTGAGGATGTGGACAATAATAAATTGTCAATATCAAAGTTTACATGTCGACATGTCGAGGTCGAGATACCGCGTTGGTATCGTCGAGACCGACACGTCGAACTTTTGTCGATATGGATGTCGCACATCCCTGCGCTCTTCCTGCGGTGAGATAAAACACGCAATTAAAAACAAATACATTAACTGTTTCTCGTAAACAATCCATCCCATGACAGATTTCAAAGTAGAGTTCATTAAGCATTACGCTTACAAAGCATACCGTCTTCAAAATGATTCGGCTCTCAAGACCTCGATGTTAAGAGCCGCCCAAATATCTTCATTCATTCAAAATGAAGAGAAGTGGAGAAGAGCTGCAGCCAGCTTGCTGACTAGCCAACAAGGTCAGGTCTGTCTCAAATTTCGGCATGTGATAAACGTGACGGACGTTGTTAGTGACGAGCGGGTTTTCTCCGGACAACCAATCCAGTCTTTCCCCATCGTTACGATGGGTGTGTGTCATTTGGCCGAAAGTCACTTGGCTTAAAACTATTTCGCCGACATTTTCTTGGCTTAAATGTTATTTGGTCTTGGATCACTTGGCCTAAAATAATTTGGTCTAAAGTCACTTGGCCTACAATTGATTATCCAAGTCACTTGGCATAAAATTAATTGGCCCAGTCACCTGGATTAAAATTATTTGTTCTACAAACCTTTGCTCAAAATAATTTGGCCTAAACTCGCTTGGCTTAAAATTATTTAGCCTAACATTTGGCCTAAAATATATAGTCAAAAGTAACTTGGTCTAAAATTATTTCGCCTAGTCACTCAGCTTAAAATTATTTAGCCCAAATATTCTGGTTTCACATATTAGGCCTGAAGTTTGTTCGCCTAAAATTACGTGGCCAAATCTAGCCCAAATATTTTTATGGCAAGTGGCGGATACCCATAGCTTATTGGCAACTCTTTCTGGAAATTCTATCTTCGACCTACCTTCCACTTCCCACGACATATGGCGGCCGTATCACTACATTAATAACAATAATAATATACTATAAAGTAATGCGCCCTTGTGGCCAGCAGCCGTCGAAGTGACAATATTTTAGTCTGGACCTTTAGACACCCTATAATGCAACAGAAACGAAGTTAATTGGCGAGGGATAATGAAGTCTACCTCATTTCCTACATGCGGGAATCTGGATCGTATCCGCCGGGGATCGAACCCGGATCACCATGGTGGAAAGTCGACTTGCCAATCGAATACCAGAAGCATTGTACTTTGGGCTTCTCTCTCTTGTTGCAGATATCAGCGCCATACGCTATCGACGAGATGATACCTTGCGAGTGCCACTACTCCGTATGCTACCAACGTAGACGTCTTCCAGCCGTCTCGCGTCGTTGGAGGACTGCACGCGTCGAAACAGGAGGTAATGGTGAGTAGGCTTGTTAAGTTCCCCATCTAAAGAGCGACGGCAAGAGAGCTTTAAGGCTCGACCTCGCACGCCACGTTGAATTACTGGCTTATTTAAATTGTTCACGGACACACTTATTACAAGCTTTCTATCTAACTTCACTTGTTTGTATGCACGGTAGGTATCTGTGAGATGTTGGTCCGGCGCGCGCCGAATCACTAGCAATCGCGGTGTATTTGGTGGACAAGTTGTCGATTACTGGTGGCGTGTAGAGTTCCAGTGCCGGGGAAGTCCTCATCTACACATGGCTGTGCGGGTAAAAGACCATTCAAAACTTTGAAACACAAGAAGGAACTCAAATGATCGACCGCGTGTATGTGAAATACCATTTGAAGATTCCGAACTGCGTGAGCTCGTATTGAAATGTCAAATACACAGACATACACACACGTGTAAGATGAATAACGAATATTCCGTATGCCGGTTCAACTTCTCGCGAAAAAGATTGCACTGAAACTCGCCTGATCGCAAGCGATACGGATGACGGACGAGTCTGTGAATATATAAATAGTTTTACCTATATAATTAAAAAAATAGGCGAGACTAAAAAGTGAAAAGTAAATTAACTGTAAGAAACCTTTTAAAACGAAGCTTTTGTTTTTAATTTAACAAAAGATAAAAATAATTATAGGAGTAGTTACAGGATTTGTAGGAATTGTAAGACGTGGTCGAACATCCTTAATAAACTTTACTATAAATTAATATTTTTGTATCAATTTATATTTAGTTTATAAAAGCTTGGCGCGAATAACTAAGAGCCTTACGCAAGATATGTGCTTACTACGTTTACGCAAATGAGGTATACGTTCTATATCGCGCCAAGCTTTTATATACTAAATATAAATTGATAAAAAAATATTAATTTGTAGTAAAGTTTATTACAGCTGTTCGACCACGTCTTACAAGTTATACAAATTCTGTAACTACTAGTATAATTATTTTTATCTTTTTAGTTCATTTATATATAAAACCTTGGTTTTGAAAAGGTATTTTTACATTTTAATTTTTTTGAGACTACAACTATTTCTCTCTGGACATACACTGCACTGCAGAACAAATATAAAAGATGAACTTCTGTCAAGTAATTATGACGCAATTAGTGCAGCATCATTTTCAAATTACAAATAGTTTATTGCCTTTACACAATTATCACACAACGTATGGATAAAATTTGGCTACTACATGACAGGGTACTGGTAAAATGTAAATGCGATATAACAAGAAACATCTAGTTATTTCGATGAAAAGTAAGTTGTGGCACGTAAATGGAAAATTGTAAATGGCGGACGGGACCAAGTCTTAAGAGATAAAATAGGAACATGGGATACATAAACATTGGAAAAAAAAATACACGTGGTTCCACTCATCGCTACTTATCATAGAACATCAATTTCAATCGACAGCGAAGTGGACGTAAGCCATTAACTGATACAAAATAGACGATTTCATGACCACCCACTCAATTTCATCAATTTTTTTAATGGCTTTCATGACCACCTGCTCCATTTCATGACTTTCTCATTACTTTCATGACTGGTAGACGCCCAGAAAATACAACTTTCTCCTTACGACGACGATCAGGGTCTAATTACCGGCGGCACCACTGCCGATTTTCGAATGCGGAAAACATGGCAGACTTTGTAGTTCGTCGGTGGGTTTCCCCGGGGCGCTTCAATTTTCCCTTCCCCAACTGCATTCCGTCGCTGATCCGTCTTAACATCGCGTCACCGCCATCGGCGATGAAGACTAAGCTGTTAAGCATCGTCCAAATCACTTTGGCCCAGAAGTCAAACTCACTGAGGAGCGTTGCAATAAAGCACGCGGCTTTCAATGCAGCACCACATCGGAATTCAGAGTCTGGCATTTCCGACGTTCCTGCCGAGTGTCTTTCTACAGAAAGCGTAACCGCCATGACGCGAAGAAGTGAGAATGGTAACAGTTCTTTCCCAGCCTCCGGCATGGCTCGATTTACTCGTGCCGAGTCACATACCAAGACATTCGGAGCAGACACCATATCGACCTGTTTTAAGCTTTTCTGAATAAAAAAAACATTTTATAAGTCCGAGTTAAATAAAAATATTTTTTTTTATTAAAAAACCGGCGTAATGAGAGTCTCAGCAGCAATTTTGGAGAATAAGATAGTTGGCATTAAAGTAATGCTCGTTATTTCAAAACTCAAAATTTTTTGACGGAAATGTGATATCTACGATAAAAACATCGCTGAAGCTTTAGGGCTGTATCTCATCAGAATCGGTTTGAAAAACAAGATGAATAGTTCTTGTGAGGAGCTAGAAACACACACACACACACACACACACACACACAGCTTCACGGGCATAACTGAAAACATATGCCTCATACACAGAGACTAGGTAATTTATTATGCTGGTCTTTCCAAGATAATATTCGTCATAGGATATTGTGACTTTGAAGCCGGCAATAAGCAATCCAATTATTCATATGCTAGTGCTGAATATAAAACACGTCTCCGCTCAAGAGTGTAAAAACGAAAGCGATGATTCAGGACTCCACAGATGGTGGTTTGCGAGACAGAAGTATATATCAGCAGTGACTACTTGAAAGCTCCACCAGTCTTGAAACTCCCAAATATACAGAATGATTCTCAATTAGACCTACAAACTTCTGGAGGTGATTCTCCATGAAAAAGTAAAAATAAAACACATATGATGCTTTATACCTAAACCGAAGATTGAGGGAGGTATGGTCCCTTAAAAAAAAAAAAAAAAAATAATGAGCCGTATTTATGCAAAATATCGGCTCTTAAGTTGAAGGTCCGAGAGTTGTCATTGTATTTTACTTCGTCACCGATATTTTGCACAAATACGGTTTAAAACCTCGTTTTTTTAAGAGCTCATACATCCCTTAATATTCGGCTTAGGTATAAAGTGTCACATATGTTTTCCTTTTTACTTTTTCATGAAGAATCACCTCCATAAGTTTGTAGGTCTAATTGCGAATCCACCTATATAATGTTCATCGTAACACATGTTCAAAGTGTTTCAGTAAGCTCTTTTACTGACCAGTGCGGCATTTTTCAGCCATGCTTCTTAGTTTCCTTGGAACTAATACTTATCTATACGTAAAGTGTAGGTCACCAACCATCAGTATTATAATCCATTCACGGCTACTTCAGACTTTTCTGAAGCCCTGCTCAAGTTCTATATTTCCAGGATATTCCTCCGCCTCGTGCAAGCTAATTTCAAATATTCTAGAAAATTACATCAAAGTAAAACGCACAGAATTCGTGCGCAATCAGTTGTAATGCTATTTTGTATGATAACTATTTCTTACTAAGCGCAGTCAACGCATGTTTTCTCGCTGTTTTTACACATATTTAGTATAAATTAAATACTATAATTTATACATAAAATATTGGTCAGACTTAATTTTAACGAAGAGTAAGGTACTTTCATTTTAACAAATGTATAACATTCGTGTGATACATGGCATATTCAGAAAATAACTAAACACGACATACATGGGGTGATTTTTTTTTAAAGGTTTGATTCAAAAGTGTGAAGAAATAGCGAATAGACTATAGTATGGATTTGCCTTTGCCCACTGTATTTACAAAATATCTGTAGAAGGTTGTAAGATTTTTTTTTTTTTTTTAACCACTTACGCTCAACGGACTACATGCATGCGAACGTGATGATGGCCAAAAAATCCAACTTTGCGGAAACGCGTGCCGATGATGCTTTGTAAAAACTCAAGCAGGGGTATTCTCAAATCTTTTGAAATGAGTTGCGCAGCTTTGCAACCAGAGCTCGTGCGCCGCGGCATCGCTCAATGCATACAGAGCGCCGGGCACAAATATAATAAACACGCCAAACGAACTCCAGCAGAGCTTCAAAGGACGGCAGGATTTTACAACGGCAACAGAAAATTCCCCGTAGCGGCAGTTTGTACGTCCTACTACTAAAGGTAATTCTGAACATGAGCTGTATTTAGGCAACCGCAACTGACTGAACATATTTCACGTCATTTGGGGTGTCCCCCTCCCCCCCCCCCTGTAAACTGAGTTCACTTTAGCCGCTACAATTAAATAAGGCTTGTCCAAAGTAACTTTATGGGCTTCATGTACACTACTCTTTTTACGATTTTTTTTTTTACAGAACTGAACGTTTCCAAAAATTAATCTGAGATGTTTTATTATGCGATCGCACTCGGTTCGTCAAAATTTCGATCCCTTTTAACATGGGCGTTGTTAACTGTACTTTTTAATTTAAAAACAATTGTTACTTTGCCGTGATTTGATAACATCGTTATACCCCATGCACACAAATGTTGTAACAAATTTAATGAAAAGCTTTGTAATTATTTGTTAATAAAGTACACAGTCTATACACAACGAAGGTTGGTTACTTGTCTAAGAATGTATTCATCCATATCTCACTATATGATAATTTACTGCATGTGATGTATTAATTTTTAGTATTACAATCGAACTAATATAAAGGTTTTCAGTGTAAAATGCGTGCATTTAGCTTTTTTTTTTTTTTAATAAAAGAGATAAAATTCAGTAATAATGGTTAAATAAGAAGATAATTGACCGGATACGTCAACCCATCGCCCTGACAACTATAGGCTGTTCACGGTAAAATGAGCACTTTTGGAAGTCCTGATTAAGATATACTTGTATGCACGTTGTGTAGTCTTACGCTTTATGTAAAATTAACGTTGTCATGGGCCTCATCACTTTATTCATTCATCGGTACAGTGAAATTGTGAAAGTATTAGAAACGGAAATATTTTTAAAATTTGCTCATGTACACTTTGATGCACTAAAAAAAAAAAACAGAAAGCGAAATAAATAATTTAAGACGTTACAAATGGTTACCTAACACATTTTATTCGACATAGTTGCATGGGACTACTTTCATAATATCGTGACGCAACTTTACTGGGAGCATTTCACTCAGTACGCCCGTTAAAATATATGCAGGTAGGGGCAGTGACTTCTTTATAGGGTTGATTTCAAAAGTGCTCACTTTATCGTGAATAGCCTTTACACTAGAGGCGGTTTATCCCAAGTGGCTTATACCCATTTCCGAAAGATGTTGCGGTTTCTCGACCATCAAGTTGTGATTTATCTAAGTGTATTAATAAAAATAAAGAATAAAATAAAACTCACAGGCGCATCAGTTAATTCTTATTTCACACAAAATATTCACAAAGCCGATTGAAAATGTTGAATTCTAACAACCACCTCTCATTGAAAACGGCTATTGATTGGCACAGTATTTCAAAACCGATATAACGTTACACGATACTTGCTACTGTAGTCGGCCTCCTAAAAGCTTCTACGCATAGCCTGCTGCACGAGGCAATAAGGGAAATTCCTCTCTAGCGTGAGCGAAGCAAAATCACTGTAAGCGCAGATAAGTAGTCGATAAGACATCTCAATCGCTTAACATTAACTACGTAGAAACAAACGTTGCTCCAATTTGCAACAGCTTTATGTTGGAATGGTTTCAATTTTACTGGTATTCATTAGTATTGTATAGACATCAGCGTATTTTTATAGAATAATCTGCACAGTGATTTGCAAAGTCTCACCCACTGTCACTTCTTGCACGAAATTATGAATCCACATTCTAAGTTAAAATAGTAATAATAAATTGTAAGCATGGATAGAATCCGCGCCCATAAAACAATACGCTAACATTGAACAACTAAGTCATTACGAGAATCGATTAAAATAAATAGATAAACGTGTATATGAAAATCACTTCATTAGTCTTATCCGACGTGTCCATGGATTTTTTTTTATTCTTGAGGATATTTTTCAAGTGGTATTTTGAAGTTCCTGTACATAGCAATGTGGTATGTTAGAGAGCGATATGAATGAGTTTGAACTTCGTGGATATAATCTCTCATGGCCAAAATTATGTCGTTATTGCCGCGAATTATCTACATGTGAACCTACATTCTTCAACGGCGAAATAATTGGTTCTAGTACGAAAGATAGTAAGAAACTTAAACAAAAAATAACAAATCTCCAATTACCGAATCAGATGTGATATCCGCCACGATACAATGTAAAAGCAGCTCTATTTAGCTGGCATACCAGCTAATGAACCCATTACCCCCTAAAAATGCAAAAAACTAACTATCCCTGTTCTATAATAGCATCCGCATAGTGTGTAAGTATCACAATACTGTAACCAGATGAAGGGGTTAAAAGAACCGCAGTAGTATAAAGATGCCGATTCGAGCACAGCGCCCAGTTATGAGAAAAACGGTAAATTAAATGCTCGAGCCATCAGAAAAAGTGTACTCTTAATTTTCCGATCCAAAACATCAAATGACGATTCGAGAGCAACCACAAAAAAGTGGCTCAAAAGGTTGCGTTTGAGTGCAGCCGCAAAAAAGTGGCTCAGAAAGTCGCATTTGGGAGCAGTTGCAAAAAAGTGACTCAAAAAGTTGCGTTTGGGTATCTGCAAAAATACGCATAAAAAGTAACGTTTGGGTGCAGTTGCAAAAAAAGTGGCTCAAAAAGTTATGTTTGGGAGCAGTTACAAAAAAGTGGCTCAAAAAGTTGCGTTTGGTTAGATCGTAGTCATTAGAAAAAAAAGTTGTGTTAAACTTTGCGTTTGCGTGCATCTGCAAAAATACGCATAAAAAGTTGCGTTTGGGCGCAGTTGCAAAAAAGAGTGGCTCAAAAAATTTGAATATGTAAAAATATAATATTGTATATAATAAATGGGCGCAAATAAAAATCAACTGATGTCTAATATGATGACGACCATAGCAATGAAAAAGGCTAACGCAACTGGTAATGTTTGGAAAGAATATAAATCTAAGAAAGACGTTTTTGCGAAAAGAAAGAAAAAGAAATCTCAAGAAAAGTATGTCAAGTGTGAAACATGTAATCACTTTTACATACCATCTCTCATAAGAAGTCATCTTAAAAGTAGATTGCACAAAGGTCTTACACCAATACATAATAAATCACATGAACCAACAAATGCATGGGAAATTTTTTTAAATATCAAAACAGAAGTTTCCGCAAGAGAAACAAGTGAAATGTGTAGTTATTATTACAAACCGTCTCTCATAAGAAGTCACTTGAGAAGTAAAATTCATAAGTACACATCCAGATTCAGTGTAGAAGAAATCGAAACAGCATTTCAAAGTAGAATCAAGACTTATGCTGTAAAGAATGTGAATGCATACAAAGACCCAAATCATTTTCTAAATGATGTAAAAGAAACTGTCACGGGACTAATTAGTAGACATTTAAAATCACTCAAAGTGAACCTGAAATTCCTCACTGAATACAGAAGGGGAATTGGTGAGAATATTGAATATGTAGAAAGCTCCTTTAAAACAAAGAACAGAATTATACTGAAATGGACTAATCTGAAAGAATATTATACCAAAAGCATATCGAAAATCATAGCTGAGATGGGGGCTTTCGAAGCAAAGGGATCTCAGTGGGTACTCAACAGAATATTTAAACTAGAAGTGCGAATAAATAAATATGTATCATTCAAGGGCAGTTCTTATGTTGATCTCCCAGAAAAAATCAAAGCTAAGCAGGCGGTAATTAATGTTAAGAACAATGATCAAAATGTTTTTTGTGGTCTGTTCTATCTGCATTACATCAAGTACAAAGAGACTCTCAAAGAGTGAATAAATACATAGCTTACAAACATGAGTTTGGTGATGTACTTAAGGGTTTGGAATTTCCAATGAAATTGGTTAGCATACCAACCTTTGAGAAAAGAAGGGGAATATCTATTAATGTATACACATACGAAGAAGATGGCAGTAAGAAATATATAATCTGTCCATTAAAAACAACACAAAATAAGACAGATAAGCACATAAATCTACTCTATATCAAAGACGAAAAGAACGACCACTACTGCTGGATAAAAAGTCTTTCGAGACTTATCGCATCACAAGTAACAAATAATGGTCACAAAATATTTATATGCAATAGATGTTTGCAATATTTCTACTCTGTAAATAAGCTAAAAGAGCACGAACAAGACTGCCGAGATCAAGATGGTGTTAGAGTTGAACTACCATCTAAAGGAAAAAATGACATATTAAGATTTAAAAACAAAAATTATTCTTTGAGAGTTCTGTTTGTAATATATACTGATTTCGAATGTTGTTGACTAAAATTTAAACTTGCCAACCAAACCTCAACAAATGTTACACGAAACCATACCAAAAACACGAGTCTATTAGCTTCTGTTACTATGCACAATACGAACATGGATACTAAAAAACAACCAGTAACTTATGAAGGATCTGATGCATCTAGTGTATTCATTAAATTGCTAATGGAAGAAGTAAAGTCTATTGGTGATATATACACAAATGAAAAACCAATGCTTCCACTAACTCAGAAAGAACAAATTGTTCATGATACAGCTACCCATTGTCATATATATGAAAAGTCTTTGAATGGTGATTCTGTGAGAGATCATGATCATCTTACGGGGAAATTTAGGGGTGCTGCACACAGAGATTGTAATTTATCGTATAGAAATCCATGTTTTGTCCCAGTGTTTATACACAATCTATCTGGTTATGACACACATTTATTCATAAGAGATCTTGGCATCGATGAAAATACAATTGATCTAATTCCCAACAACAAAGAAAAATATATTTCTTTTACGAAGCATGTATGTGAAAGTGTAAATCTTAGATTTATTGACTCATTTAAATTTATGGCTAGTAGTATCGATAAACTCTCTAACAACCTTTCCAGAAGCCAATTCTGAGAAATATGTAAGCATTTTTCCAATGAAATTCTTGACTTTGTTATAAGAAAAGGTGTTTATCCTTATGACTACAAGGATAGTGCTGAAAATTTTTGTCAGACACCACTACCATCCAAAGATGCATTTTACAACTCAATAAATGGGACATTACAGACAAAGATTACGAATTTGCGAGAAAGGTGTGGGAAAAATTCAACATAAAATCTCTAAGAGAGTACACAGAACCCTATAACAAATCTGATGTATTGATATTGTCTGATATAATGGAAAATTTTAGAGATGTATGTTTCAAAACACATAAGCTAGATCCAGCATGATATTTCACAGCCCCAGGGTTAGCGTGGGATGCTATGCTCAAACATACTAAAAAAAAAAAAAATTAGAATTATTAACAGATTACAACATGATTTTGATGATAGAAAAAAGTGTTCATGGCGGAATTTCACAATGTTGTAAGCGATATGCTAAAGCAAATAATAAATACATGAATGCTTATGATAGTACAAAGGAAATATTTTATCTTACATATGTGGATGCCAATAACTTAAATGGATGGGCTATGAGCCAATATTTACCATATGGTGGGTTTAAGTGGAGAAATACAAATACAGATGTAACAAAAATAGAAGATGATTCTAGCAAAGGTTATATATTGGAAGTTGATTTGGAATATCCACATGAACTACATGATATCCACAAAGATCTACCATTGGCACCAGAGAATAAAATACCAGAAGGTTCAAAAAACCCAAACTCTTAACTAATCTGGATAATAAAGAAAAATATGTATTACACTATGTAAATCTTAAACAATATCTATCTCTCGGAATGAAGTTGAAAAAGATCCATAGAGTTCTGGAGTTTGATCAATCAGATTGGCTCAAGTCCTATATTGATCTAAACACAAATATGTGAAAAAAGTCAACAAATGACTTTGAAAAAGATTTCTCCAAATTAATGAACAATTCCGTTTTTGGAAAAACAATGGAAAATATTAGAAACAGAGTGGATATACGGTTGTGCACAAGTTCTAAGCAAATGGATAAACTAGTGGCTAAACCAAACTTTAAAGATACAACTATATTTGCTAACTCTTTGGTTGCAGTTCATATGATTTAAAAAAAACTGTGCTTTAACAAACCCATTTATGTTGGAATGTGTATACTTGATCTATTGAAAGTATTAATGTACGAATTTCACTATAATATAATGAAACAAAAGTAAGGGGAAAATATTGAACTGTGCTACCAAGATACTGATTCGTGCATCTATAATATAAAGACACCAGACTCCTACAGTGACATGAAAGAAATGGTCGATCATTTTGATACTTCTGACTATAAAAAAGATAATCCATATGGTATACCGTTAGTTAACAAAAAGATTATAGGCAAAATGAAAGATGGATGTAACGGATAAATAATGGAAGAATTTACTGGATTGAAATCGAAAATATACATAGTAAATGTGGAAGGTGGTGTAAAGAAAAGAGCAAAGAGTGTGAAAAACACTGTAGTCAGAAATGAGATTAGTTTTGGTGAATACAAAAAAGTTTGATAAAAAAGTGTTCTACAAAAGTATGAATCTTATTGAAAGTAAGAAACATGAACTCTATATGATTGAGTTGAGAAAAAAAGCATTAAGTGCCGAAGATGATAAAGGATTTATTTTTAAAGATAGAATTAATACACTACCATGGGGGCACTACAAAATTGAAAAAGAGTGATACTATGAAAAATTATAAAAAAATATTTTTTTTTAAATTGATAACCATCCATTAAAAACTAATAACCATACATGTTTGCACACTATTGGACTTCGGTGATTCTTTCACTTTTAACATCATAAATTAGGTTTCTTTGGATTACTAGTACCACATTACAAATAGTTGTAGCCGATATTAGTTTATTAAAATCACCTGTAAGTTTCAGATTAGTTCGATCTTTTACAATAGCAGTTTTTCTGTAAGAACAATCAATAACATACAATGGTCTACTCCTAATAAATGACCCAGAGTTGAAGTGCAGTTCATTATTACGATACGAGGTATCTAGTTTAGTCTTTGAATTTCTACAATAATTATAAGCAATATACATTATATCGAAAATTTTCTCATCCATGTTTAAATTCCAATTCTCTTTGGGAAACACTTCATTCTGTCCATTCTTAATAGAAATATTTTTGACAAAACAAGAGTCAAACATTGAACAATGTGTGAATTGCCCAGGATCTTGTTATCTGCTGTGCTGAAAACCAACAATGATGAAGTCTGGCATATCGAATTGGATTGAATTGAACTGATCTTTTATATCAAACTGAAATGAGTTTGCATTAGTAGGTACTGTTTTTTCAAGACATTGCCAATAATTAAAACTAATTGGAATTTTGGGGTGTTTGTATAATTTTGCTTTAATATCGTCTCCCTAAATATGGTCGTATTCAACAATTGGCCACAGAATTCCCATTTTCTCAATAACAATTTTACCAGCATCTGGTATATTATCTCCATCATTAGATCCATCTGCTTTCTTTGGGGGTCTTCTGTAAAAAGAAACATCATCATTAGAATTTCGAATGAATGTGATCTTGTACCCACCTTTCCAGAATATTTCATCACAATTTCTCATAAACCCAAACAAATATCTTAATGGATAGGAAATTTCTTTACGCTTATCGTTCCTAACATATTTATCTAGTTCTATCCCCGACATTTGGAAGTATGCTGATTCTGATTCCGAACCTAGCAATGTATGCACCATTGTTAAATTGATGCCAGGGTTGTCAATACTTTCGATTATACAACCATGTTTAGAGATCTCTATTCTTGAGAACTAAAATGGGAAGAAATTCTCACAAAGATCAATAGTTGAAGTTTTTTCATAATCTGAATTTGTATCTCTTTTAGTTAGCTTATACAGTTGGTATACACAAGCTTCATTCGGATGTGAAAATGCATCGCCAATAGGAATATCAAACTTAATGCGCTTGTTGTATTAATTAAAATTATTTTTTGTTTGGTCGTTTGGCGGGAATGACAGACACTCATAACTTTATATTTGTTTGTTGATCCATTTATTAAAAGAAAAAAAAATTTCTTAAACAACTACACTTTTCTTATCAACCCAAGAATTATGACTACTATCAAAACCTAACCATTTAATTAGCAGCTTATTTCCTTTTCTTTGCAAAACTTTTTCCACTAAGTAGTCTTTAACATATTTGTTCTTTAGTAGCTATGGCTCATAAAAAATACCTTTAATAAGTTCATTTTTTAAATCTTTTATTCTATATCTCGTGGGGTTTGTGTGCAATACTTCACACACCTAAAATACTTCAGTGAACCAATTTGGTGTATATCCTTTTTCAAACAAATTTTTACTTTTACTTATACAAACTTTATCTCTTATTGCAAACTTTTGTTTAACCAATTTACTTTCTCCTCCATACATGTTGATTAGAATAGAACTTTCATGCTTTGCATTTACATTGGTGGGGTTCATTCGGATTGTACTGTGAACATGGTTATTGTATTCACTTATTAATTTAGGTAATATAGCCACACATTTATAGTTTCCCTGCATAGTACGTATGTCCACATTTTCTCCTTCAGTGTTCTATTAAATCTTTCTACAACACTTGCTTTCTTTTCACTGTATGTTGAATAGTGTGTTATGTTGTTATTGGCCATTAATGCCTTAAATGATTTATTGTAAAATACTTTCCCTTCGTCTGTTTGTAAATGTGTGGGTTTGCGATAGTTCAAAATAGTTTTAAATGCTAACATAACATTTTCACCAGTTTTATCTTTGATTGGTATTGCCCATGCATATTTGGAAAAAAACATATATCATGGTTAACACATATTTAAACCCCTTGTTAATTCTATGTATTCCTTTTAAAGATCCAGAATTCATCTCAACTAAATCAGCTTGCCAAAGATCATCGATACCAAAAGATAGAACAGTTCTTCTGGGAAAGTTTTTCGTATTGGTTTATGAATTTCATTTACAAAATCGTTTTTTATACCCCCACCAGTGAATATCGAGTTATTGGTAACACAACATCGACAAACACATTTAATTCTTACTTTGTTATTATTTGTAAGTTCATATGAAATTTTACCACTTAGTGTATTTTTCATACATTTGAGACAGTATACATTTAAGTTATCATTGTTAATTTTATTTATTTATATAATAAATGAAGCAGCAAAAAACTGTAAACAATATAGAGAAGAATATAGAGAGAAAAAGACAGCTAATTGAAAAGTTTAAAACTTTTAGAAAATTTCGCCAAGATGAATATGATAAAAATAAAAAACACAATCAACCGTTGATAGATGCGATAGAAGATTTGGGACAAAAATTGGACATGTAAAAAATGAGAATAAGAAATTAATAAAAGAACTTGTTCCATTTGCTGTTAAGAATTTAGACTACCCATAAACACCAACAGAAATATCTTTTGAAAGAAAACTGTTTGGTAAAACAGATACCGATGAACGCTATGATGATGACATTAAACAAATTGGTGATGACAATGAACGCTATGACGATGAACGCTATGACGATGGTGTTAAATGCATTGACGATGATGATGAACACTATGACGATGACGAACGCTATGACGAAGTATTGGGGCATTTGAAAACTGATATCTTACAGTTAACTACCTACAAAACAACATTTATTGATAAGAAAGCGGCCGATTTATTAATTAACTGCAATGACGATGTTTTTGGACTAAAGGCTGATAAAGGTAGATTGTATATTGGTGATAGTGAAGTAACATGCATCAATGATAAATTTACTGTAGAAGGTCGGACACAAACTGGAACTGATGGTTTGATGAAATTACTAACTAGTAAGAAAGTAACAGAAAGTGACTACACTGCAAACCGACTATGAACACTACAGTCACATCATAGCAGATAAACGCAGTTTTTCAAAACAATGATCCAAACTTGAGAATGCCAAAATCGAGTAAAGGGAATAAACGGAAAATTATTGTTAAACCTATTTATGATTCGATTAAAAAGAAACGTCCCTCACCTAAAAAAGGGAAAGGTATAAAGAAGTATACAGACTATCCCACAGAATACATATGGATGGATGATGTTATGATGCTTAGTGATCAACTTCTCGTTATTTATGGCGAAGAGAATGCTGACAATGATAACTATTACAATGAAAAAGTTGGAATAATGAATATGCTCAACAGTAAGTTTAGTGACTTTGTTTTGAATAATTCAAAAGGTATTCCATATCTGATATGAGTATTAAACACATTATGACATACTTTTTGGGAGTCGGAGCATCACGAAAAAGGGTTACTCAATGACATAATAAATTTGCTACCTTTTGAGTTGCATGCAGCGGTTATCAGTACTTAGGCCTAGGTACCAGACTAAAAGAGAGAATTCAGAGTGGTGATAAACCCATTAATCTATTAGATGCGGCTGCAATGGAACATGATATAGTTTATCATCATCATAAAGATCTAGCTGAAAGACATGTAGCTGACAAAGAACTAGAAAAGAAAGTGTTCAAAAGATTGTTAAGTTCAGATGCTGATCTCAATGAGAGATTGAGGGCTCGTGTTACTGGATCTGCGATGCAGATTAAATGTAAGGTTGGCTGGGGAATTAAAATAAAATGATAAAATATTTGTTATAATAAATGAAAGTAAAAAACATTGTATTTCAAGTTCCTAACAATCAGTTGAAGGGTTTGAATATTGATTGTTTCCTAGCAAAAGACCAACTGGAATGTAAAAACAAGAAATTTAAGAGGGCAAAGGAATGACTATCATAATTTCAGTTCCACAACTTAAGAAAATGTCCAAAGAAATGAAAACTGGAAATGGTTTGACAGTTCACAAGGGTGAATTTTTACCCTTAATTTTCGCAGCATTGGGAGCTCTAGGAGCGTTATCTTGCGGTGCATCATCTATCGCTACATCAGTAATTAATGCTAAGAAAAAAAACCACGAATTGGAAGAACACAGACATAATTTAGCTATGGAGGAATACGGCAACGGATAGAAGAAAGTTAAGTGGGGTAAGAATGTTAAAGAAAAATAACTCCACTCAGTAACTTTGATATTGATCAAATGGTTAAAAAAATTAAACATTAAAAATTTTCGAAGTGTATTTATGATCGATGAGCTACTTAATACGCCACTCGATTGTGAATGTGGGATTGCTAATCTAGATGTTTCGACAAACTCTGTTACACACTGGGTATGCTATTGGAAAAAAGAAAACAACAAATATTATTTTGATTCATTTGGCAGAAATCCACAGCGGCAATTAATAAATAGCATATCTCAGAAGTAATATTTTTTATAACGAAGATAGAATTCAAAATTTCAATCAACTAACTTGTAGTCAATTGTGTGTAATTGTGCTAAATCACTTTTCACATAATTCCAAATTTCCAAAAGTTATTTCACTATTAATAAACAACGGATATATTTGGAAATTCATTAATGAGCTCTTGGGTTGAAGATCAAATTAAAGAACACACGGACATGATACAACCACTGAGAAGATCAATCCTAATGATTTTGTTTACAACACACAGTTCAATGACTTTATAGTCACACTGACAAGAAATAAAAGATAATTGGATAAAGCCTATCTTACTTACTTGGAAGTAGATAATAATATAGATTTTGAACAAAAAAGACTAAGAAATGTGGGAGATCCCATTGCACCGATGGATGCAATCAATTTAGAGTACTATCAGAAAAACAGAATTAACATTATTCGTTTAGTTGGAAAATACAGTTCAAAACAAAAAGTATTTTACTTTGATAACCAAATAGATTTTTTTTTTTAAGAGAGATGGAACTATAGTTGAAATAATATTAAATACAGAAAAATATAAAAGTGTTAACTTATGCCATCAACGGAAAAAAATTGATATGCATAGAATTTTTTAAGTATACCCTGATGATATGATATATTCAAAAATACCGAAAGCCCACAATGTACCCGAAGGTACAATCGTGTTTATTGAAATAGCTATGATATATGAATGCATTTAAAAAGATCAGATTATGTAAGTTTTTAATGGAAACACTTCCATTAAAAACAAAACTTACTTATAATCTAAGAATTTAAAAAGTATTTGATTTTATTACAGTACTTACCATTATTTAACTTATGAGTCATATATATTGTAACAAAACCATATTCATTATTCCAACATTTTGAACAGGTCTCCCTAAATTTCTCAAACGACATATCACCACCAACATAATCACTATGAATATGTTTCAGATTTGTATCGTCTTGTCTGAATATGCAAAGAAAATTAGCATTGTCTCTTATAATCTGCTTAGGTACTTCTGAGTATGTCTGGGCTAAATAGAAACAATCAATATCTTTGTGTCTACTGCGAGTAAAGTAATCCCTTGCCATATTTTGGTTTTCGAGTATGATATCATCGAAAACAACTACAGACTCTTTATGACATTCATTTACATCAACCATTTCTTCATTTGATGGAAAGAAGTATGCTATTGGTTCATTAAATAACTTGGTTGCTACATCTATATCTTTCTTTAAATTGATATATTTTGGTTGGTTCAGACTTTTTGAACATACACAGAGTACCAAAGTCCAACCATCCCTGAGCATATATAAAATTATCTACCATAAGTGTAGTTCTTGCACAGTTACTAGGACCCACTATCAAATATATAATATTATTAGGTAATAATTCTCCATGACGTTTTGTCGATACAGTCTTGTCTGGTATTCTTATTTTAATATCTCAGTCTACATGTTTCATGTTTTTCTTGCTTATTTATTAATAGATTTTTAAAATGATATAATAAATGAGTAAAGTATTCAAACTAACAGATAACATATCAGTGTTGAAGAAGAGACTACATTACCCTTTAGAGATAGAGGGGCACTTATTGGCTTTAGTTCAGTTCTATACTTCTTATCTAATGCATAACATTATCTCTGGGAGAAGTAAGCTATATTTTGTGGGTCAGAATGATATGGAATCAGCAATTGATATTGCAGTTGATCAATATAGCTTAAAAGATCTTGAAAAAACTATAAAAGCAATTTTTTCATTTAGTGTAGATTCAATGGGTGGGAAAGAAAATTATATATCTTTCGAGCTGGATAAAGTAACAGAGTGAAAGTAAAATGTACGCTTAAATTACAGTTTGGAAAATGGGGTTCAATAAGAAAACTTTTGGGTTTCGTAGCAAATAAAACTCTGAAAAAAAAGGTGGACCATTAAGGCGATACAATTCCAAAATTTTCTCCATTTGAAACAATAAATATACACTGTAATATAGTAAATGGTATGATATTAAAACATGATGAATATAATCATAGAGAAACTAACACAATTACCACTTTTAAAACAAGAACAACACTTGGATTTGGCGACTAGATCTATTACGAACCAGCTTATCCATTATTATTTACAGGGCAAACAAATCAAGTTAATGAAATAACAGTTGAAATTAAAGATGAAATAGGTAAGTTAATTAACTTTGATTTTTCCGAAATAACAGTGGTATTAGAGATGAGACCATGGATATTTTTTTGGGTTGGAAGTAGTCATCTTCTATATATAATAACGTTAATAGTTTTTAAACTCTTAATGTTTCATGTGATAAAGATGAATAATATATCTCTAGAAAGTGCAATGAAAGATTTAGAAAAATAATTCAATGTTTCGGCTACTTTAATGCGTCGAATTTGGAGATGTGTATCTAAATTTTTAATTAGACTATGTTGTAGCACATTGCCGAAGTCAGAGCGATAATTATGTTTTAATGATTGGATAACCATTAAAACTTTATAGAGATATGAGCAAAAATAAAAATCAACTGATGTCTAATTACAATACGACGATCATTTACTCTTCAAAAAATCGAATAGAATGCATTTGTTTAACACCACAATCCACCATTCCATCATATGCAAATCTTATACCTCCACCATTAACATCATTTAAAATTTTTTCACTGAAAATCTGAACATATCTGTCTGGTAAGGTTACTTTAAAATTTCCAGAAGTAATTACCACTTTGTATCTATACTGTGTATCATTTATTTCAGCATGGTTTATGGGATAGGACTGTCCAATTGTAAGTTAGGAAAGTTTCTTAAATTGCTTGGTTCCATTTAATACATTTAGGAACCGATCCATCTTTATTATATAAAATATTTTATTTTTTACGTATTTAAATTTTTGAGCCACTTTTTTTTTGCAACTGCGCCCAAATGCAACTTTTTACATGTATTTCATGCAGATGCACTCAAATGCAAAGTTTAACACAACTTTTTTTTCTAAAGACTACGATCTAACCAAATGCAACTTTTTGTGTCACTTTTTTGCAACTACGCCCAAACGCATGATTTTTACGGGTATTTTTGCAGATGCACTTAAACGCAAAATTTAATACAACTTTTTTTCTAATGACTACGATCTAACTAAATGCAAATTTTTGAGCCACTTTTTTGCAACTGCTCCCAAACGAAACTTTTTAAGCGTATTTTTGCAGATGTATCCAAACGCAACCTTTTGGGCCACTTTTTTTGCAGTTGTGCTCAAACGCAACTTTTTGAGCCACTTTTTTGCAGTTGCGCTCGAATCGTCATATGATGTTTTGGATCAGAAAATTAAGATTAACTTTTTCTGGTGGTTTTCTGATGGCTCGAGCATTTAATTTACCTTTGTTTTTCTTATAACTGGGGGCTGCGCTCGAATTGGCATTTTTATACTACTAACCGCAGAACTGTTACTGAGTGGAGAGATTTTGACTGGTACTTAACATCGAGGTCTTGAGAGCCGAAGTGAGGTGAATATGGAGCGGCGTGAAGTGCAAAGACGGGGGAAGCGGGAGATCCCCGAGAAAACCCGTCTACCAGCGGCATCGTGCGGCACGATTCCCACATGCGAAAATCCGGGTGCGACCCCGCCGGGAATCAAACCCGGTTCACCTTAGTGGGAGGCGAATAGTCAAACCACATCACCGTGGCCCCACTAACCATACGGTTGTGATAATGTTTTTGATTGCTTCTGTAACTACATCCAAGTGTTTCCTAGAGCGAACTGTTTCTACTTCAGGCAAAGATAGTTCCTACAGCAGACCAACGTTAGCTCTGCAATGTTTCTGTACAACGAGAACTGCAATAAACTTAAGTAACATTCTCATGCTAATACAGAAGTTAAGCCACTGCCCAGAAATATATCACGGAACTACTCTATTATCTTTTCTTTGCTAATTGTTCTGGGTGTAGCTTTTGATTAAATGAATAGTAAGTACTTCCAGTTAATATTCTCATCTGATGGACTGCTGCAGAATGAGCAGGAGAAAAAAAAACCATTAGCTATCCCAATTGTCGTAAGTTTCAAAGATTCAGAAAATATATAGTGTCCAGTTTTACAACTACACGTCTGTGGTTCGTAATAACAATTTTTTCGTTACACAGACTATCTAACATAGGGAACGTTGATTACGTACTGAAAATTGTAGTTCCTAGGAAAATCAACAGAAAAGAGATGAAAAATCACATTCATAATAATGCTTCGAAAAAACACAAATTTTTTAAAGTTATCTACATTAACATCTTTGACACGTTATTAACGCGACTATAAAAATAATAAATGTGTACATCGTACGTCTTCACAGCGCGCAGACAATTTATTTATCATCTAGACAAACCACGTAGATATTTAGATGTAAGATATACACGTTTTCGTTAATGTGAAGTATCTATTAAGTCTACATTACAACTGGGGCACGGTCATTGAAATGAAAATCGAGCAACACAGAAATATCTCATTACTTCCAACACACCAGTGGAAGAAAAATACAACCACTGTCAATAAAGTTCGTGGGCAGACTGGAGTGTAGGCAGCCACACATCACAGCGACGGTCAGTAAGTTCGTGGGCTGGTGCTCTGAGTTTAGGCAGCCGCACACCACGACATCCACTAACTTACTGACTGACTGTACTAGGTACCGGTGCGCTGATGTTCTTAAATAAAACCGACTGCTGGGCCAAAACTGTCGAGTATTACATTCGAACGAAACGGACGACAACCTAACGTCCAGGTCTGATAATAGCTACCTATATTTCTGTAAAGAAAGAAAAGCTTACACTGGATCGCGGAAGAAATCTTCGACTCCTCGCACTCTTAATTAGTGATTTAAAAGTTATCAGAAATAACTATGTTAAATTCGGAGATTAGTCGGCTGGAGAAGATTAACGTACTAATTTCATTTCATAACCCTACTCGAAAATATTCACGATCTTATTTCAGCAGGCTACAAGTGCGTATAATGTAATGAATAGTCACTATATCACTGAGGAAAAAAACCACTAGGCTCTTTTGCTTTTATGGCATTAATCCGCACATCCAGGCGAAGCCTTTCGTTTAGACGAGCAAATCGGAGTCCCAAGACATTTATCTTCGCATACAGAACCGCAATAGAACCGGGTTAAATATATTTTTGAAGCTACCAGGACAGCAGGATCAGGAACTCCACGCACGACACCTTACAGCAGTTCACGACACAGAGGGGATACGGGGTAGAACACGCTTAGCATTTGCACAGTAACCACTCTGTGTCTTTTTTTTAATGCTGTTCAAGTTAAGCTAGGCTCACAACTCAGCATCGCACCCGTCAGCCAGTCATCCGTCTGTTTTTTTCATCCGTCAGTTAAAAGTGACTTACAACAAGCCTTCGTCCGCCAATCCTTCTGTACGGCAATATTTCAGTGCAACATAACATCGTGTTCTTTCTTTAGTTGAAGGTATATTTTGGTTGTAAATACATTTTCAAGAGAGAAAAATTTCGGGGAAATAATTTTTTTACGCGATAAGAAGTAATACCAAATTATTGATTACATTTAAAATTCCTGAATTCACCACTAAAGATAATGTACAAAAATTCCACCGCCTTGCATTTTATTTCAAAGTGCGTATTCGCATCTACGGAATGTCGTCAGAAGGCGGTGGGCCCATCTGTCGGTCCGTCAAAAGTTAAAGTTTGAGATATATTTTACGGATTGGCGGATAGACAAAAAGTTGCCCTGCGATTGGTCGAAGATCACGTGATCGCCTGACGGACGGGCGACTGACAGATGCGACGGATGATTGGTTGCGAGTCCACCTTTAAGGTTGAAGTAAAGCAACTGCCTATGGAGCCCTGCACCTGACTATACAATGTGAATAACTCATAAAAATTAGCAAAGACACCATAAAAATTATCAGATGTGTGCGATTTATTCCGTATATAGAAGAAGAATGTATATGTTTTGCAAAATTAAAAAATATTTTACTAAAATATACTTTTTAAATGCAAAAAATATATATTAAAATTGTTTGTATTTTTAACTTAATTTAAGCATATTTCCATTCTGGATGCTTCAGAAAGCAGAATTTGCAAGAAAATCTTCGTAATTGAATATCGTCATAATTTTTACTATGGTTGTATGTAAGAAAATTGCAATGGTATTGTAGGAAATCATTTTTATAACTAATTTTATATGCGTCCATTTTGCAACAGACATTTATGAATGAAACTGACGTAAATAAAGTTAATTATAAAATAGATATGATACATTATTACTATGATTTTATTACATATGATCACAGTAAATATTATGGCGATATTCCATTTCGAGGATTTTCTTGTAAATTCTGTTTTTCGGAGTATCCAAAACGGAAACGCACTTCAGTTTTGCTAAAAATGCGGACTATTTCAATGGATCATTTTTTTACAGCTAAAAAGTATATTTTAGGAAAATATTTTTTAATGTTGCAAAATATATGCATTCTTCTTTCATATACAGCATAAATCGCACTTTTCTGACAATTTTTATGGTGTCTGTACTACTTTTTTATGAGTTCTTCACGTTGTATAGTCGGGTTTAGTGCTCCATAGGCCGAGGCTTTACTTCAACCGTAAAGTGAACAATTTAGAAAGACCTACTGAAGTTCTGTTCTATTTCTCTCCACATTTTGTATTCTTCCACCATATGTAACATTTACATCGCCGTGGGCCTAATAACTTTATTCATCAGCCAATACAGAGTGAAAACACGATAGTTAGGAACCCAAATGTGTTACTTATATGCAAATTCATACTACCGAGTACAAGTAAAAAGAAACACGAACATAGATTGCTACAAATTTAAACATTACACAATACAACTCAAGACTTGGAGCCATTTTACTTAACTCGCTGCTAATTTAACTGACAGCCTGCGCGCCAGTGTATACAGTAGCACATATGCAGTTAACGGGTAGTAATTTTTTTTCCAAAGGTTGGTTTCAAAAGTGCTCATTTTACCATTAATAGCATATAACAATGAAATGCTTTCGTCAACAAAACTATAAAAGCAGCGTGGTTTGTATTCGAGGTTAGAACATTATAGGTTCTTTAGATTTCTGGAAGATCTATTCTTACAGAGTTTTTAGGCAACTTATAAATATATATGCATCTTATATACGCACATATATAAGCATATATATACAGCATATATATGTATATTGATTTACAGATTGTTTGAAAACTCAATGCCCAAACTCCAGACATAGTTTCTTGATTCTTTGGAGCAATAGTAACACAAAAGCCTTATACATTTATACCGAGAAACTTATTTTTATATCAATAATTGTGTTCTAAATTACGGAATACCACACCTGCAGAACAAGGCAGTTCGATCATGCGTGTAGGACAAGTTGCATTACTAAGTAGGCGCGCCACACTGCATAGTTAGTTTAGTGTTGCGCGCCTACTTCCTCTGCAACTTGTCATACGCCAGAGAGATCGCACAATCTTGCCATCCAGGCGTCGTACGCCACAACTTCGAATACAATAAACGAAATAAAAATACAATGTTACTATTGGTACAAAGAAACTATATCTGGAGTTCGGGCATTGAGTTTCCGAATACCCGGTACATATAAACACACAAGTCAAGAGTTTTGTAAGTCAACAAACAAAATGAACTTGCAGAATATTTAATGCTTTAGGTGGAAAATTAATTTTCAAAAGTGTAACAAAAAGAGTTCACGTTAAAGTTTGAGTTCTTAAAAAAAAAAACACACAGTTCATTAAAAATCCGTTGGCAAAAAAATACTATTCTCAAATGAACGACTGAGGTGAAACAAACAACAGACGTGTGTATAGAAGAAAAAATTAAGCGACTGACATACCAACGCCTAGCATCGACCACTGATGAAATTTGGAGGAAAAACATGTCATGTAGGCGGCTTCCAGGGAGTATTTTTTTTTTTTTTTAATCCAACCCCTTAAGCAGTGAAATGGATGTCCAAGTTTGTATGAGGGGAAAAAATACTAGATTGTCCTATCAACTATAATCATCGTGAAAGTACTATTAAAATTAATAATTCAGCACATGGTTAACAGTTCCTTAGAAATCAACCACTAGTAAAACTTCGTAAAAATATTCTAAGTAATAAAGCTTTAAGTAGTACTCTGCAAGACATAAAGAGTAACAAAATCTTAATCGGTGGTGTGACAGTGTTGCCTATAGGAGATGGAGATGTTCGCCAATATTTACCAGTGATGCCGAGAGTAACGTGTTCCGATGGAATCAAGACAGTGCCTCAAGAGATCTTTGTGGCCCTAGGTTGGTTGATGTTGTAGAACTTACCCAAACGATTAGAGTACATCTGCGACGTGAAGTGTTTGCCGGTCTATCTTCAGATCCCTGCTCTAACTAGGAAGTAGTAAACAGTGATCATCCACAAACAGACGGCATGGAAGCTATCCCGGCCAAGCTGCGCACTGTTCAGGAGCTGATGGCAGAAATTTATCCAGGCGTTGCCCACATACAGGACAAGTCTATGGAATGGTTATGGGAAATATCCATCCTGACCACCAAAGAAAACAACCAAGCCGCGGTCACCACTGACAATTTGCTGAAATCATTCGAAGGGAAAGAAATTGCATAAAATCCAATAGACAGGGGGGTAAATACAAACGAAGCAGTTCATTATCCAGTGGAATATTTGAACACTTTAAATCCACCGGGTCTCCCATACCATAGGCTTATACTGTGAGTGGTCACACCTGTTATGATGCTCAGAAATTTGACGCCACCGAAACTCTGTAATGGCTCTAGGCTGCAAGTAAAAGCTCTATAATCCATTCGCGGTTACTTCAGCCTTTCCTGAAGCCCTGCTAATGTTCTACTTCCAGGATATTCCTGCGCCTCGTACAAACTAAGCTTAAGTCTGGAGAAGTACACCAGAGCGACAACGCACCACATTCGTACACACTCAGTTGTAATGATATTTTGTATAAGATCTGTTTCTCACTAGACGTTACCAACATACCTATTTGCTCCCTGTTTTTATTCAAATTATTTATCCATAAAGCATTATAATTTATAGATACGACATTAATAACATTTCAATTTAACATGAAAAAAAGTAACTTATAAGAACACAAGTATAAAACGCTTGTGATACAGGGCGTATTTAGGAAGTAACTAAACACGTCATACACGGGGAGATATTTCAAAGGTTTGATTAAAAAAGGCCGAAGAAACCATGAATGGACTATATATCGCAATGTAGTCGAGGCCACTATTTTAACTGGATGGGCTGGAGAAACAGTGTTTGTGCCGCGTATTCCATTCATTCCCAGTGACCTCCATTTTGAATTCAATACATAGTTTCCCCTCAAAGTGTGCTTTGCGATGACGATAAGCAAGTCGCGGGGACAAACACTAATATTCGCAGGGGTTGACTTGAGATGGGGCTGTTTCTCCCACGGTCAGTTTTACGTGCCGTGCTCACGTGTAAGCTGACCCCTCAGTCAGTTTGCTTTGGCGCCATACTCTTACAATTAAAAAAAAACATTGTTTACAAAGAAGTATTGTAAAATAGTTAAATTACATGTTGACACGGCCGATTACAAATAACTGCACACTTAACAACCACGGTACTCTTATTTTTTAGATTTGCATTTCATTCCACTTTCTAATTGAAAATAAGTATTCTGTTTCAAACACATGCTTAGTATTAAAAAAATATTGCTAACGAAAACACGAATTCCATGTGGAAAAAGTCGAGGGCAAAAGCTAGTTTACATATAGACTTTAAAACTCGCAAAACAAACTTCAGGCACATGTACACATAAACTTCAAAACTTAATGTTTTGGTGTTACATATAAAAAAAAATCTACAAAGATGGCTATGACTGATTATAAAATGCATGTTTAGGTAAAATTGCAACCCTAAAATTGTTAAGTGTTAACGGAGTCCCACTTCGAGATGGATGTCTTCGAAATTCTCTTCCGATAACCGGTCTCTAATACAGGTAAAAATGTCACTAGTTACTGTGGGTACACGCTCAGCAGTAGCAATTGAAGGTATTCCAATATCAATATTAAAGTACAACTTCAGAACTGGGAAACTGTGATAACATTTTATACCTGCCAAATAGACGAGAAGTAGGTACTTATCAAGTTTTCTTGTCCTAGTTACACTAAGATGGTTTAGCGACTAGTGACTGGAAAAGTAACAACAGTTTGTTTGCTAGCAAGCAAATTTTGAAACTGCAACAATTAGAAAGGCATACGACATTAAATCGATGAGCGAGTTTCTTTAAAAGCCCACGCATTATGAAAGAGTTAATTACAAAACACTGTAAAACTGATACAAAAGTATAAAAGATCTCATACTGCCACGCAAAAAGCAGTTACTAGATACCCACTTACGTAATTTATAGTTATACATTATACAAAGATGTATAGGCTTGTATCAATCTGTATCAGATATGTAAAATTCCTGTCCCACAGTGTAACGTAAGAATACTGAACACTAGGAAACAGTACATTTTACTTTGACGTCTTTTCCGTACTGGTAAAAAGGGCTGGAACAAATACTTACATTTTTGGATTGGCAAACGGTAGGATATCGGTGGCGTAGCCGACGATTCTGGCCTGGAAACGCCGAACTGCGCACGTCCATGTACATTGTTACGATAGCGTGAAGAGTCCTTAATTCGACGCACTGCCTGAAGACGCCATCACTAGAGACTTGCAAAATTAGCGTTATTATTTGAGTATAAGTTAAACTTCAAACACGTGTAACTTTTGCAACATGCTTGTCATTGGACCATACTTTATTTGACACGCCCCGGGGTAACTCTGCGCCTATAAATGAACGCTTCACAACTGTGTTCTCCAATCACATGCAGTTCAGTCAGAAAGGGCGTGGCCTCACAGCTATGCAGCAGGCTTCGTAGAAGCGACGTCGACTCGAGTGTATACAGTACTGTAGAGTTTAGCCTGGTTCCAAATAATAACGCGAATGTTGCATGTCCCTAGCCATCACATACGAACTGTAATCAGGACAGCCGGTGTGTCAGTCGGCGTAGGTCCTCCCTGAATGTAGTTCTCCGAGCGGCGATCGGGGACAAGTGTCTTACACTAGAGTGAGAGAGCAGGCCCAGAGCCCCTTATATTCTTGTCCTCCCATAACATATTGTCCTTCACACCTACCTCGAGCCCTAACCCCACGAGGCACATCGCACTGTAATTATTGTTATAGGCTATTCACGTTAAAATGAGAACTTTCGAAAGCCCTGCCTAGGATCTAATTGTATGCACATTGTGTATTATTCCGCCTTATGTAAAATTATCATTGCCATGGGCCTCATCACTTTATTTGTGCGTCGGTCAAGTTAAACTGTGAACTTATTATAAAAGTAAATATTTTACAAATCTACTCATTAATACACTTCGATGCATTAAAAAAACAGAAAGCTAAATAAATCATTTAAGTTATCAAAAATGGTCACCTAGCACATTTTATTCAACACGTTAAGATATGGAACTACTTCCCATCCATCGTTACCAACTTTACGGTAACTCAGTGCATCCATTAAAATATATGTAGGTATGAGCAGTGACTTTTTTTAAAGGTTGATTTCTAAAGTGCTCACTTTATCATGAACAGCCTTTAAATTTAATCAGTAAAGATCCTCCTGGATGAATTATTTTTGCTTAGTTAATTGTCCCGCGACTTCCTTTCACGAACTGCATGAATTATACTCCTCTTAAGGAAGTACGTGTTACTGAAATTTAGCTGTAAACAGTGATGAGGCATTAACTATTATAGGCTGTTCACGGTACAGTGAGCACTTCTGAGGCCCTAGTTACTTATTTTCTTTCAGCCACTTTTTATCCTTTAACAGCATTTTTAAAATAAATACTACCATGTAAGTAATAAAGACAGTGGGTATATTCTACTATACTCGGAAGTTAACGTCTCAGGCTAAATAAAAAAATATGTATTGACTATTATTCCAAAATGAAAGGGCTTTCAAAAGTGCTCACTTTACCGTGAATAGCCTACATGATGTGTTGTGGCAGCGTTCACACGTTGCAACTGCAAAGCCTTTCCTCGACAGTACGATATGAGGAAACCAACATACCCACCGCACACCACAGACAACCACAAAGATGACGCTACATGCCTGTCGCGATGCAAGGGTGAATGCATAGTTATCTTCATGTACGCTAGCATCCCGCACATCTGAACAGCGCCAATAAAAGGCTATCATACGCAGGTCGTATCCTATCCCGCTTCCACGCAGGTCGTATCCTATCCCGCTTCCCGCAACGTAACATTCAGTTACTCCAACTAAACGCCAGCTGGGAGAGCGTCTCGCTGACGTTCTACATAAACGTGGCGAAAGCCAACACATGACACACTTTAAAACGTAAATTAGTTCTTGTTTATATATATTGCTAAGGAGCGTCACTTGCGACGCAACTCACTGTTCGACTTGCACTATGGAAGCTGCTCCAACATTAGGGTAAAATACGGATGTAAAAACACTGCGCAAAAGAACCCTTCGCCTTTTTTTTTCTCGCCAAAAACCAATCGACCAGGTTCGAACCAATGGCCTCTAAATGCGAGTCAGATACATCACCACATGAGCCCTTCGCCCCATCGCACACACGTATCGCATTTGTGTAAGCTTACTCTTCGGCGCAACAGTGACTGAGAGATCTGAGCGGCGCAGAACAGATGAGAAGCATTCCGCATCTGCGGGGAGATGAATTGACGTGGAGATGGAGCAGCGGTGGAATGAAATTGTGAAGGAGGGCGGGAAGTCCCTGAGGAAACCCACCACCGACCAACATAGCAACGTCCGCCGCGTTTCCCCCGGTGAGAAAATCGGGAATGGCTCCGCTGTGTGAACGAGTGCGCTGGCCATCAGACCATCGCGGTGCCCCTTTTGGGAAAAAAGTACATTCATTTTAAATTGCACACAACTGGGGGGTTTACAGTAAAGTTGTATATAGTTTCGTACATAGGAAAGCAGCTTTGAAAGCCATCTCCGTGTGCTACAAATAACGCCTGTATCTAGTAAAACTAGCATGGAGCGCCTTAAATAACCGTTGACACCTCTAGCGAGTCGGCTCATTTAGAACACTTCGGAGTCAAACTCGCGTGCACTGTAGGGGATATCGCCCCGCCACCCACGTAAAAAAAAAAAGGCGTGCTGATGTGTGAAAAGCGAGGAGAAATGTCAGAACCCCGGATTCCATTTCTAGTCCGGAACTTAAAAAAAAAATTCGCTTTATATAGCGGATTTACCGGCAGAAATATTCCTCCGGACTAAAATACGATTCCGGAGGGACGGTTATACATCACTGTCGACCCTGGCGAGTCCACTTTGCTCGGAAGAGGGGCGGTGGGGGAGTGGGGGGAGATCGGAATCATTACTTCTTGCGGTCTGATTCAGCAACAGGTTACAGGTGTCGAGATCTCTGGGAAAGTTGGGGAGGGTAGTAACGTGGATGTCGTGGGGGGAGGTGGGAGCGAAAAATGCGGGAGGGGAATGCAGGACGTTTGCGCCCACAGTAGCGAATATTGAGAGAGATGAAGTTAAAGTAGGGGGTAGGGGGTATGCGTAGGCAACGGGCCCTGCTGGAAGTTCCGAAATGGGGGAGGTTTGATTGTACCCAGCCCCGTGGGGGTAGTTTAGGAGGGGCGTGGAGGGAGAGTAGGTGAATGGAGGGGTGAACGGAAAGCAACAGGCGCATCGCAGCGCACCTACCCGTCCACGCTTTTCTCCCCCCCCCCCTAGCCGTCCATCGCCCCCCCCCCCCCCCCGTCGAGTGCCACCCCCCGGCATATAAATATGGGGCATCACATGCCCGGCACCTTCGTGGTCATATCATCTTGGTAGCAGTCGTCGAGAGAAGTCGACCCACCACCACCCTCCCTTAACTCGCCGCACCGGACAGCGATAACGACCTTCGCAGGTGAGTGCCATCCCGGCGCCCGCCGTAAAAGTAGAACTGGGGTAACGAAGAGTGCTCATACAACATGCGCGTAGACGGTTTACATGGTCCACCATTATACTGATTCTATGTCCATAGCACTATCAAAGACAACGGGGTTAGGAAACTTGACGTAAGTAAGCGCTTCTATGTTAGAGTACACTTCACCTAGCCTACTTTAAACGCTACAAGAATATATTCAAGTTAGTCAAAGTATTTCGTTCTAATAAAAATACGGGTCATTTAAAAATTTAAATGTAATGAAGCCCATTCACTAATTATCATGTGACTTTGACAGTTATACCGGAGTTGTTAGGGACACGCGCACAATACTACAAGAGTTGGACGAATCCGATAAGGGAAACGAAATTCCGACAGGAGTCAAAGCTGATTTTTATTTCAGAAACAGGAATTTAGGTTACGTAGAATTAGTTGTGAGTGCGGTCGTTTAATCAAGGTTCTAATTTCTTAGGGAAATCCACGGCGGGAAATAATTTTTGTCTTTTGGAGCACATCAGAAGGAACCAATGACACCAAAGTAAACCTTTTGAAAAACCAAGAAGGTCGCGTACGCGAGCTTCCTGGCATTGTTTTTAGAATGTTTTTAATAAATGCGTTCCTAAAACTGTGTGACAGAGAAATTAAGTAAATTATATTCATACAACCGAATGTGATATGTAATTTATCTATCAAAAAATATATATTTATTCAGTTATAGTATAATATTCGCGGTACACCACGACTTACGTTTTTGCCCACAAATGCCAAATAAATTGTTTTATATTTTTAAAACGATTTATACAGCAAACATTTAATTGCAATTTTCCTAGAATCAGCTACTTGAAACCGCCGACCGTATTAACTGAAGTTCCCATGAATGATTCTAATTCATCACAATTACTTTCCATATCATAAAAATTAATTCCGTAACAAAACTATAATAAAATTTCTGACTCGGAATATATACCCAGCCCTCCCCCAAAATTACAGCCTACGTCTAATATATGTAATAAACTCCCTTGTGTGTGTTTTCATGCGTATATTATCTTCTAATTTATTTATTTGCATTATATTTCAAAGTGCTTTCATTTCACAATGGTGTAATCGTAAAAGTATACAATTGAAACATCGTTAGCTTCGGTAATGAGCGACAATCCATTGCTAACAAGCAAAGCATTTACTGGAGTAATTAAGCAAAAATGATGCGATTTTACTGATGTTATAAACAATATCATAATTACTGACTTGTGTCAAAAATAAACGTTCCGTAACTAACCCGTTTCACTGACCTTCCCCCCCCCCCACCTAAAAAAATCGACACGTCCAAGTCTTACGACATTATTAACTCAGGCCTCAATGGTGAGGTGGAGGAAGGATTATATTGTGGTCCACTGACAGGTTTCCCATTGTTTCCTTCCTTCATAAAACTGTTACCAGTGTCGAGAAAATATCCTCCGACATTAAAGAAGTTTCTGTAATTATCTGTAAGTTTCAAAAACTTATATTTTCATTAAAATGTCATGTTTAATCATATACCCAGGCAACAGACGACATGTGCTTTTACGCAGTTTACATGCGTCAGTTGAGAACCGAATTTCTTGCTGGCCTCTAGGAAGACTAGCTGACAAGCAGATAAATACACGCAAGGAACCAAAATTACGTCAGACCATATTAATTACAGAGCCGGTATTAGTCGAACACTAGAAACCACGAAACGAAATTTGGACACCTCAATGGTCAAGGCTCTGCCACATGCGACAAAAATAATTTGGAGACGACCCAGGAAGTAAATGTAGGTTTAAAATGTCAACATAGAACAAGAGGATAACCGAATTTCTTGACGCATCCTAGTGGTACGAACCTCACGTGTTAGTCTAAACCAATCCACGACGACCCCGAAAGGATGGGAACTGCACGCAGGTTGAATTTGTCAGCCGACCCGTACATGATACCGATTAATTTAACACACAAATGTACGTATCGAAACTAGCAAAACACAAATCGTTTCCAAGGGTGTCTCAAACAAAACACGCTATTTGAATGTTATAAAAATTAAAAATAACTAAAAAATAAATATTCGTAAGAGTAGAAAATTAGTAGAAATAATACGGGGGAAAGGAGTTTGAATATTACGAAAATAACTCTTTGGCGCTGTTGACGCCTGGTATGTAGGCAGTATGCTAACATGCAATGGCACAACACCGATTAACATACCAGGGGCATATCATGTGGTCGTCCCTTTGTCACATTCTGAAATGCAGCTATATTTTGAAAACACAGGTTTCTAGGCTCCTACGAATGTCTAGGGTACACTCGTTCCACATTTAATGAAATATCAAACTTTCTACAGAGCGAACAAGCATGGCTAACCAATTAAGTTATGGCGAAAATTTCTAACTTAGAAACAAAAAGCTTATGAACTGCACCGTTACTTTAGTAATTCAATTAAAATACTTATATGGTGTCAACAGAAATAATTTACCTCAACCAAAATTTAACACATAGCAAAATATATTTTCAAAAATCAGAAATTTTTATAAGCTGTTCAAATACGTGACCTATTTGTAGCTTCTGGGAAGTATTCATGTTCTTTCACCTTCCCACCTTCTCAAAATGTCATCACTGTGTCTACTAGAATCATACGTTCACGTGCGAGCTGCTAGTAAGGCGTCCTGATTTGTATCACCTTAGAAAATTCACACGTAAGTGAAAAAGGAGCGTGCTTAACAATGACTTTTTTTATTTTATCGAATTGAGATTTAATAGTCGTTACTTGCACAGACCACAGGAACAGTTTTACTTAATTTTATACATTATAATCAAGAGATTCGGAGAAATCCAAAACTTTTTAAAGTCTGTTACTAAAAACTGGCGTGGGTCTAAAAGTTTATTTTTTTCGATCGAGAAATCAAGCCCCCCTAAGTTCGCCCAAAAGCTACAGAAATGGAACGAACCTAAAAATAAACGTGCCAGGCAGGACCTGAATGCATTTCTCGATTCTCACTATACACATTCCGGATAGAGATGTGCTTACGTTAGCTACGCAACACATATTTATGTTCAGCGCAATCAACAACACCCACATTTGGATTGTTTTACTACAACTACGATTCCTTAAATTTAAAAAAAAAAACAGTTTTAACAAGGACATGTTCGAGATCAACCTGCGTACCTGCTAAATGCCATGAGCTTCTTTATTAGGATAGTAATAATACTACTCTTGATTTTCGATGTCAGCCGCAAATGGGACATACTAGTCATACATATCTCATTTTAATTCTTTATTTAATAGCTCCCCCGTTTTGAAGGATTTTGGAACTTGAATTAACATATCAATATATATTATGCAAATATATGTATATGTACATATAGACATACGTAACATATAGATAACACCCACGTGCATATAAGTATGTAAATCACGTATTCCTTCCACCGAAACACAATATTTCTTTTATACCGCATTGATTTTAGAAAAAAATATTGCTTTAGTCTATTAATACATCAAAAACTTTTTATACAGCTTATAAGCCCCAGGCTTAGCAACGGGATTAGTTCGAATTCGTTTGTTATATAAACAAGGTTCGCGCTCTACGTCGTTAAAGCATTCCAGCTGTTTTCGGATTCTATTTAACGTGGCTATTTATATTTGGCCAATAAGCGGGGCTTTTAGGAGCAACACGTTTCTCTGCATGCTGAACTTCAGCCAATAGTTAAACCTTTTATTCAAGCTAGCTCCCTATATATATATATATATATATATATATATATATATATATATATATATATTTGGGAGCTAGATTAAGTTGATAGTTCTCTCGTTTATACGTTGTGAAATAGATATGCCCATATTGCTTAATTTTTATGAGAGAGTATTTAACGTAGATATTTTCTTTTCTTTCTTTTTAATACTGCTAAGGCAGGGAATCCTGTTAAAATAATTGTAAATTTTAGAATAATACATTGAATCGTGACCAGTCAGCTGAAAGCGATGGTTCACGAATGGCTATAAAAATTAAAATAACCATCTCGTTGTTTATGTTACGTCAGCTGAACGAGCGTGAAAATCAATTGTGACTAAAACAATCAACGTTATGGCGGTGCAGGCCTTGACATAATTGTACGGTGGCAAATTTTAAAAGGTCAGATACACGCACTGTATTCCGGGACTGCAAATAGGCCACTTATTATTATAAAATAGTTTTCAGTGTACATGGTACTGTATGTGCTGGGGGAGTTTGACTGTTCTTTCGTTTGTAGCTAGCGTTAAAAATTACTTTTTTGTGCACGCGTATTTGAAATGCACCAACAAATTATACAAGGCTCTGTTTAGAATTTATATGTTTATTTTCGTCTATAACAACATTCGCTGAGAGAACAAACCTACACTGTAAACATTATTTTAGCAAACTCTTTACACTATAATGAAAGATTTTTGCCAATGCATTGTATGGGAAAAATGCCACTTATGTCTCAGATATAGGAATGTTTAGGGTTGATACTACATATATTCTTGGAAATTCCCTATCCTTTTGACTTTTTCCTGGGAAAATGTATAAGCGCTATCATGGGGGTATGGGGAAAAACCTTGATCATTCGCACTTTCTCACTATTCGTATACACTGATGTGGTAAGTTTGAGAGTAACTTCCTTAGAGTGTACGCTTATAAGAAAATTCGAACTTGTTACCTATGGTAAATTAAGGTTTACACTGGTGTAGGGTCAGTTTCTTCAGGAACACATGATTATGGTGTAATGACATTTTCACAGGTGCATGTCTTTCCAAGGTGTATGGTTACATTAATGGAAAATGTTTACTGAGAAAAATGAATATTCCGTGTCCTGCATTTCCAAATAAAGTTAAAACGGAACACGGACGTTTTTGTTTACAAGCTCTCGTCTAGACCCAAAATACCAACACCCACCAACCACTGTTGCACGCTAAATATACGTTAGTAATTATCACGGAATACGTTAAACTAAAGTTGATCTCCGAAATAAAATCACAAAAAAAAAAAAAAGACACTACCTTTAGGGGCCGTAGCAATGCAGTGCACCAAAAAGTTAAAATACGCGTGTAAAGAAAAAACTTACCGAGATGAAATAACTAAATTTATTGTAGCTGCAAGAAAGTCAATTGTGGTTTTTCTTGTGTTTTGTGATAACGAACAACATTCTGTACACAATAGCAACGATATAGCATAGAACATTTTGCATGTTACTTATGTCTACATGAAAAAAGTTTATTTTTTTTTGCGCTGTCCTTCGAACAAAAACAGACAACCCATACAAGCACTACACTTCCGTTGTTTTTATTGATGATGTTCTAAAATAAATGATCGTGTGTACAGTTTATATAGAGTACTAAGGTGTACGCCAAGTTATGTATGTTTTCCAGGTACTTTTCCTTTTGAAAAGTCTACAAAATTAAATAACATTTCCCAGTGGTATCTTACTAGTCAGGATACTGGGTACTATTGCAGGTTTGTGTAGGTAGCCATCATTCAAAATACTAGCGCTTAAGTTTTTATTTCTTTCTGACCAATTTTACAGTGTAAGAATGAGAATGAGTTGGCAGCCTCGAAGACCAAAGGCCGATTCACACCGCACCGAGCTTCATGTTAACTTTAACATGAAGCTCGGTGCGCTAACTTTACGTTATCGTTATGTTCAAGTATAGATCGCGCAACAGAATATTTACATTGAATTAAGGTCGACTTAAGATTGATGACTTTACTTCAAAAAATGCAAAATTAACGTAATGCTAGCCAAACGGGTTAAAGAAACGATTTTGTTTTTCTGTTTTTGCTGTTCTGCGTTTATTTTTATTCCTACCAACGTTAGTGTGAATTGTATACTGCGTTAATGGCATACGATTGCAATTTAAGTGTAAGTTTTAATTACGTTTGTGCGTGTCCCAAGAACTCAAGATGGAGAGTTTTGGACATTCGCCAACGCGATGTAGATGTCTGTCATGGGGAAAAAAACAGGACTGAGCACGAAAAAAAAAAAAAAAAAAAAAAAAAAAAAAAAAAAAAAAAAGACAAAAGAAACCTATGGAAGAGAAAATAAATATATGTATACAACAATTCCACGAGGAAATAGAGTAAAAAAATAGAGCACATAGAAACCAAAACAGGCAATAAACTTGCGACAAAGTTAGGATAACACTGATACAGTAATTAAGAACAAAATAGGACAACACAATCACAACAAAGAAACGCACTAAAACACGCCAGTTTAACCAGACACGACAGAATACAATACTTTTCAAGTATTTTTTCGTGCTCAGTCATGTTTTTCCCATGACAGACATCTGGATTCTAATGGCGAATGCCCAAAAATCTCCATCTTGCCATTCATCCCCATTGCACTATTCGTTTAAAGATCACAAGAATAGGTATGTACAAAAAATAGATAGTGCCCGCGTATTTTTATTCCAAGTTAGGTACCTTTTACATCACTCTGCTAAACCCTTGCCACGGCCATTACTTAAGTGTGTTAGTTATGGACGTGTGAAGCCAGTAAGGTGTGACTGTCTATGTAAATAACAGCTGCGGCGCAGAAACGCACTCGAGTTGTCATGGAAAATATTGTAATTTATTTAGAAATAATCAATGTCCACTTGAGTCTCGGCGAATAACATTTAGCAATGCATGCGGGATGTTATTTGTAGTTTGTGACTAACGACAAGTTATGACGGATGAAATCGGACCTCTTAAGTGTCATGTAAACACAAATTTCATACGCGCAATTTAATTCTGTGGAATGATCTAAAATGCCTGGAACACAGTAAATAAAGCTGACTATAAATTACCTGGACGGCATATTGTAGCCAGATATTCCAAATAGGCCAGCATCAGTGACTTGACTTTGATGTAGACCAAGCACTCTGGAGGGAAAACAATAAATAAACAAACATTTTCTGGTGATTGGACTACGTCCGCCAGTAGGTTAATGAACTCCAATTAGATTCATCAAATCAAATTAAAAGAGCGGTAGACATTTAACGACGTCGGATATTCAGCAACCCGCCCGAATAAGCCGGGAGTGGTAACTGAATTTTGTCGATGATTTAGTTTTTAGATTAATTTTTATTATGAACGTCGCATTGGTGGATTTGTAACATGATGTTAAACAAAGAGATAAAGTGACAAGAAAAGTTAATTTCCAGCGTTAAAAATTTGAGGGATTTACTTTGTTAAATATGTAGTCTGATACTAACATTATCGTTGAAAATTCCACATAGTTTAATCTAAAATCCCTGAAACTCCCAAATCATAAATATCCCCCCCCCTTTTTTTTTATATCTCTTCGTCGTTGTTACAACTACATCGAATTAAAAGTTTATTAATAAAACCGAAAACTTAAACAAGAGTTAAACTGGAAATTCTAAAAGTATAACTTCCTTGTCACATGAGAGGCATTAAATAAAATCATCGAAAAGAAAATTCTATCAAATAAGAAAAGGCTGCAGCTACATATGTAACTACTAAGCAGCAATGATTATAAGGTAAGTCGTCACTCCTGACATATTTTCCTCTTTCTTAACGACATTTTTTATTTTCAATAAATGCTGCGCGAGTTCTTCTTACTGGCCATCCAAATTTCAGCCTTAAAAATTATCAAAATAATTTTGTTTGAAAATTCGTAGGAAGCGAACTTTGAGATCTGTTTAGGTTACATTGATACCTACAGGTGACACGACCTGGATTGACGCTTTGGATAAATTATATTATGGGGATTAAGAAAAGTATACTGTTTCCGACGTCACAAATTATCTGCAAAACTCCTGTTCAATGACATTAAAGATGTCAGCTCTTAACTATTATCTTAATAATATTTTTGTTTGTACATTTTATGTGCCACCTTACAGACGAAAGGTCAATTACAGGCTGACATAACATACAAACTCATAAAATCCAGCAACTTGACAGCAGTGTAACATACAAAAACACGAGCAACTTACATAAATTAAAAACAACTATTCAAATATAAATATACAAGAACGGATAATCGGAAGAATTACATATTTCTGAGTTCACCAATTTGTCAACCGGAATCACCTGCAAAAAAATTGCCTAAATAATGTTTAAAAAAAAAGAGCACAAATGTATAAACATTTTAAATACAGGAATTATTGGTGTAATGCTTTTATAAATGAAATTTCATATTGACAAGAAAGGTGAAATGTAATGTTTTTTTCCTAGCCACATAAAACTTGTATATTTACTTCGTCGAGTTTTTATTTATGACAATAAAGTAGACATATATTACAAAAACAACAGTAGCCCTATTACATGATGGTATTTCCAACTGTGTCTTAAAAAGTCATGAAAACATATTTTCGTGAGGCAATACAATAAAAATATACTTGACGCGCTATCTTCCTATCTTATATAATTCCAATTCAAGGACGTATATAACTGTAACCTAATTTGCAGGTATTTATTTGGTTTCCATTATGTTGCTAGAATGCATTTTGAAAAGGCAAGGGCATATCTACTGTGTGCCCATTACTTTTTATTTTATTTTATAAACTTATGAATGCACTGTTAACATTTTCGTATATTGCCGGAAATTTCCACATAAATGTACAGCTAATGTACGGTCATGCGATCGGTAATGACGAAAAATGTATCTGAGCTCTGTAAACAAAAAATACGGAAGGACTCCTTATTTCCTATAACTTCGGGTTACGGGAACGAACACTGCCGAATTTACACCAAGATTTCTTGGCCACCGTAAGACATATCCTTACACACATCGGAAAGTATAGCATCAGGAACTTATAACAGCAACACTTAAGAGTAGGTTTACGATTGACTTGACAGAATCAGTGTGCCGTGTGCTTAGAATATGAATCGATGTGTTCGAGGCTATTGGTTTACGACTTCTGTGTGCGGGTCGTGATGGGTAGTGTGTGCGTTCTTGGCTTGACTTAAGATATCGTTATTATTTTATATCTTAAGTACAAGTCAAGACGAAGTAGCCAATCATATCCCAGTGAAATTTGTTGATGGCAATTGTATTTACATCTTGGATTTAGGTTATGTCATACCGCGAAATCGTATGCAATGAATTATTTTAATCGAGAGGATACAATTCCGGTCATGTTTCATTTTTTTGGAATAGGTTATTGAATTGGCTTTATTTAACCTCATACAGATTTAATTATGTAAATTCCCAACGTTGGCATCGGCATCTCCTATAAGATACAAGTTTTTTTCAAAACTATTACACACGCAGTAACCACAAATAATTATATATATATATATATATATATATATATATATATATATATATAATAATAACCTTCACTTTTGACCATTTTTACATATTACGTCGGCTGCTTTGGTATCCTACGATTCTGACTGGCTAGACTAATTGCCAGATCAATCATAAACTGCTAAACTTATTTTCAGTGTACTTAACGAGTCATAAGTACAAGTCTAAATTCTTCTGTATTTAATCGTAAACCCACCCTAATACCATACGCGCCGACGTTTTGTTTTCAGAAGGTGGATAAGTCTGAAACTTTCTATAACAGTGCTAAGTTCATTTAAATCTTATTTGCCCTCCCCCATTTTTTCGCTCTCACACTATGAGTTTTGTGTTTGTGTATGCGGTTATGCACGAACGTAACACGTATTCCATATGGCCCGAGGTTTTAAATATTTAAATAAAATAACTTGCATTGAAATATTGCTGTTTTGTTTGTGTAAAGGCCTATACACAAGATATATTTTTGATACCTGATAATGAAGCAAGCAGTCGACAGTAAGTAATAAATATTTATTACAAACTGAAGTAGTGGCCAGCCACTGTTTATCCACCCAGGGGGTGACGCCCCTGCTGGCTGGTGGAGGGGCGCGTTCCAAAACGTTACTCTGCGAGTAAATTTCTCTCTTTGGATGTCCCAAAACGTACTGAGTAAATGTTTCACTAGCTCATGGCAGTGTCCCAAAACTGCACAGTGTTTACTCTAAGCATCCTGCTACAGTAAAACTTTTACGCGCACTATTTCAGCGAGTAACGACGGGTAAACTGAAAATGGCGGGAGGTTTAGTAGAATTAAATAAACCTGAAAGGAAATGTACACATTCTGGTCACAGGCTAACATGGGAAAATTACATAAGACGGGTGATAAAATTCGTATTTCTATTTAAACGTTAACTTGTATAATGGTTGCAGTTTTAGACATACTGTTTACGATTAACTTATGGTAAGCAAAGTTGTGTGTATACATGCCTACTTTTCTGGAAAAGAAAGCATTTGGAGAAAGTGATACATATCTTTTGGAATTTACATTGGTTGCTTATACGTTGGCTACGCATTTATTTGTAAACACAGAATGCTATTTACATCACGCCATGCTCGTTCCAAAACAACATCTACTCTTGCTTTCCTTAACTGTTACTCTGTTAATTTACTCTACTCTCAAAAGCCGCCTGGAAGGGCGACCGTCCCGTTGCCCCCCCCCCCCCCCCCGCCAACCCAACCATTCTCCGGCTCATATGCTTAAGACACACAAACATTGCTATTAACTCAGATCATTACTTATGTCACATTCGCATAAATTAAATTGTTCTAATTGCATTGTTACATGATGGTAAAAGAGCGGTTGAGTCAGACTCCATAATAACACTTGGCTCGTATTCAAATCTCGCTTCACAGCAGAATGTGGTAATTTTTTTATAATTTAATTTTTATACGCGGTCAAACAGCTACATATCAAAAATTTAAGATTTTTGTAATTTCTTTTTAAACCGCAACTGCAGGAAAATTAACTAGTCATTTTACGGAAAGTTTCATAAATTTCAAGTCAATCCTGTAAAATTTACGGAAAGACTTTTATTGAAAAAGCAAAATGTCCATACTTTTACGGGGAGTTCTGGAGAATTTATCAGTAATTCTCCGTAAAATGACGGAATAATTTTGCAGCAGTGTGGTAGCCCAAAGCTTTGGGCCTGCGACAGACTAGTGCTTCAACTGGCTTGGGAAAGTTATATTGGGTATAGGGAAATACATGTTAATGAAATTGAATTTAGAGAAGCCAATTTCAATGATATAAACTTGAAACAAAAACTTATGAGTGAGAAATAATAATGTGAAGCTGTGGCTATTAAAGTTTTAATTTTTGAATATTTCCGGAAAACAGGCTATACATTAATGGTACAAAAGGTTTCTTCTGGCAAGAAATACGTATTTTTCTGCTCAAAAAAGTCAGCGGCGGCATATGTTTATCTTGAACAGGAATGTCACAAAAGCGAATATTGTTAATAAATATTTGGTGCAGGGGCAAAATTTACACGAGAGCGTACATACTATTGGTGGGAAGACAGCCGCGTACCTGCCTTGCCAGGTTCAGGTAGTGTGTCACCAGTGTCCAACAAGGGAGAAGCTATTAGCAGTAATCCCCCGTTACTCTGCCAGATGATGCATGTTATAGTTCGTGAGCGCACAGGGCGTTTATCCTAGATAAGAATAAGGAGGTGAGTACTCCGAAAGCTGTCATTCGTCATTCTAGCGCCTCGCAGTGCAGTGTTTTGTCATGTGAACATTATTTTGTTCGGTCATGTGAGGAAAATAACTTTGGCAGCACTAAAATTGAATTTACTGACAATGGCAAAGACAACTACCCGCAGAAAATTTAACCGTATCACACGGCGTAGATCCGTCAGAAGAATAGCGGCGCGATCCCGGAAAGCCAAGCTGTTGAAGTCTTTGTAAGTATGATTTTATTTTCTTTCACACCTAGTTTTTGTAATAATAACTAAGAGTATGTTATTCAAATTGTATTTTAGACTGAAACAAGGAGTATTAAATGAGCTTTCGCTATTCTTGAACACTTCCCACGAGTTGCTTTACGAAGTTCGTATTCGAAGTAGTATTAGTTTAGTGGCGGACACGCGAAATGGATCTTTTGTATGCGAGCAACCAGGAATAAAGGCGCTAGATAAAGACTTTTGCAATTGCACATTCTTGAAAGTACTCCAAAACGTTTGAAACGGATGAAACATTTGTAATAAATAATACGAAAATCATAAAAAATATTTTATTTGTTTATTTCTCTTTATTTCTCATCGAGAAATAATGCATTAGGTTTTTCTTACATTCACACATGAACACTGTTGTAAACCATATTAAAATATAATTTACAAAAAAAAAAAAAAACTTATGTAAAACGATAAAATGTTGACAAAATACTCAACATACATATAATAGCAGATAAAATAATCTTTAAAGCTTATGATTTGCAGAAACCAGAAATTGACAACTCAGTTTTAAGTTGAGATGAATTTTGTACTGTAAAATACTGGGTTTCTGACGATTTTTAAGTGCGATCGTGTTTTCATGCCTCTGCAATAAAGTAATGCATATAGTTAATGCAATGTTTGGAGAAGTAATCGTTATTCAGTAATACGTTTGGAATTTAAGTTGGTCTCGAAATTAAATAAATGCTTTACTTAAATACAGAGGTGCGTGAAATATTTGCTAACTTTCTTCACATAAGTTAAAGGGACAAAAAAAAATTAATGCGCTAGCAAATTTCATAGTTTTTTTGACCCTACATATGCCATCTAACTCACAGGAATATCGCGCATGTGTTAACTTGGTGGGAAAGGGGATAATCCTGACAAAATTTTCCCGTGTTCGAAAACCGGTCGGGAAATTTTACTCGTTTATTTTTGTATAAATGCGGTTTACGTATTACTACACAAGTGTGACATTAACTATCTGATCGCTGAAAAATGTGTTGCTAACTGTACGTACGTCAACAATTAGTGTTATATGTCTTTTTATTAATATACTTTGTACTTGTTTGCTGCACTTCCATAGCATACGCGGAAAATGAAAAGTTACGTCAGTGTATTACAGCAAGGGAATTATAATACAAAAAGCATTATTCGAAAAAATACAATTAGGTTGTGCATTCATACGCGATACCGTCTTACTTGTTCACCTACGAACGCGAAAATGGTAGTGAGAAGGAAAAAATATATAGATAAAAGCGATCAACCCACGATACGTTTTTTATCAAGTGGAATTTGTGTGGGCAACCGACCAAAAGAGTCGCCACAGGTAAACACCAATGCCCTGCGGTTATGCTTACATTATGTTTTAATCCACATTTTGGTACACTCTAAACTCGAATCAGTGATGAATCAACTACTTCAATGAAATTTCAGTACTTTCGGTCAAAAATGAGCCACTGAAGTTAGTGAAACTGTACTGAATGCCACTGATTTCAAGGTGATTCATACTCATTTCCAGTGAGTTTCACTGGCTTGGTAACTGGTTGACAGTGAATTCCAGTGATTCGACAGTCGTTAACACCTTGTCAACTGGATTTTCAGTGATTAATATGCCACTTATCGTAACCGCTGATTCGTATTTACAGAGAAACTTGTATTATCTTCCCCGATTATTTTACTATATTTGTTGGAATTTGTTTGAGCGAATAGGTTTCAACTGCACCATATGCGGCCTTCTCGTTATGTGCCATCAGTGTGTTTGTATTGGTTTTAAGGCGCTTCCACAATTGAGTATATGTGTATGTCTGAGCTGTTTGGCCATGTTGTCCGTCTGTGTCGTCTGGCAAGTTGAATACTATAGATGTTTTATCTGATGCGCTCGGTTCCAGTGTGCATGCCTACGTAGATGGCAGCATATTAGCAGGCATTTTTATTTCATTTGTTTGTTTGCTTCTGACATAATTGTTTAGCCGAAAATGTATTTTGGCTGTATAATACGTGTCTGAACAAATAATTTAGCTGTAATTCTTGCCACAAATAGGTAGTAACTCTTGGTATTAACGTAATCACCTGGACAAATGTAAAAAAATCTTGACAAATCAATTTTTCTTATGAGACTCAAATGTATCAGACATAAATAATACTAGATTACTGCCAGGACCAAGTAATACGAAGGAAACAAAATACTATTTTATATCTGTACATTTGTTTTCGGACGATTTTACTCTCTGTTTACACTTGTCTCGGATACCACTGGTCGTCAGATAATGATGGTACAGTCTGATCACTCCGCTCTCCAAAATTGGAACTTGGTGATCTCAAGGCGGCCAGCACTGTATCAACCGTTTGCACCAGCAGCATCTGACGTCAGAGGTTGCATGGACCAATCTGATACGGTATCGAGGTCATGCTCCTTTTGGCTGCTCATTCTCCGACATGGAAGCAACCAAAGAAACACGCCAAGGTCTCGCGAGTACAATATATTTCAAGTGCAAAAACTGCAGTACTGAAAATAAAATCCATACTGAAAGTTATGCTGGAGAAAAAACCTTCATGAATGTTAATACTGCTGCTGTTAGTGGTTCCATGGCTATAGGAGTGGGATTTTCGCAGCTCGGAGAATTCTTTGCGGCACTTGATATGCCTTTTATGAGTAAATCAACGTGGAATACGCACCAAGAACATGTTGGTAACGATAAACGTTTCTTATAACTATTGCAGACATTTACATAATTACAATTACCAAAGAAATACTGCATTGGTGGTGTTATTAGAAGAGCTTTGTGGATTACATTAGTACAAAAGAATGAGGTTTTTCGATAATGTCCACATATTTTTATACGGGTGTCAACTCTTTTCCAAGACGTAGGCAACAAAGAAATGGAAAAGGCGGCAAAAGATGAAGCCACGGTAGCCCGCGAATGTGGCGGAGTTGACAAAGAAGGTTTCCCATTGGTAACAGTCGTCGCAGACTGCATGTGGGGAAAGAGATCCTACCGGAATAAGTACAATTCCCTGTCTGGAACAGTAAGTAACGTCGCGAATTTCACATCTTTATACGCATCTATATTTTTATACATATCTATATTTCCATACAGTTATTCTCACAGATCACAAACTGATTTCTTCTTTCGCAGACTGCTATCGCAGGCTACCGAACTTAAAAAGTCCTACGCCTGGAAGTGAGAAATAAGTACTGTGCGATATGTGATCGAAAACACAGGAAATCAAACATTCCTCCGCATAAGTGTTACAAGAACTGGACAGGAGCACCAACTGCAACGAAAGCCGATGGGAGTGTAGCAGGTTTCACAAAAAGTGTTCCGCCACATGGAATCAAGTAAGTGGTAGTACATTTTACTAACTTAAATTTTTAACTGATTTGCAAATTACAAATATTTTTTTAATGTTATGCACTGATGTCATTTATTTAATTTTCTCAGTAATATTTTTCTTTGCAGGTGTGCACGATTGATTGGTGATGGGGATAACCGTGTTAATAAGCAAGTGATTGAATCTTTGCTTTATGGACCAGATTTTCTCAATGAAACAATTAAATGCAGAAATCATATTCTACGAAATTATATTAACAGGCTACGGGAATGGCCTTCCTCGAAACGTTAGCTGCGAACAGTTGAGAAAAGACATTTTGAATTGTCCTTATCACGTATTTGGCTACCACACTCATTGTCCTGAAAGAGGATATTTTTGTAACGTTCCGAAGCCAGAAGAGAGTAATAAGGTTCCTGTTATGAAAGAACCTGGGATTTTCACTGAAATTCTGTCAGCATTGAACAGAGTTGCTCAACATACAAACAGTTTAATTTAAGATGTTGACAACAACTGTGTGGAGCAATTTAATTCTTTGGTTGCCAAAACTATAGGTGGAAAACGTATTAATTTCAGCATGCGCCAGTCATTTCAGGTAACGTCAGTAAATTTCAATATATGGTTGATACTTACGGCAGTAAATAATTTTTCATCCTAAGTAATTGCAACGTTTGCTGCAATTTCCTATCCGTCAGCAGCGTTTGGTATTGTTTTAGTCAACTTCATTGAGAATACCTGTGCATGTTCCCAAAAAATTTTAACATGCCTAAAATATTTGGGAGTTGTTTAATATATGAAAGCGCGAATGAAATGGTGCACAAAAATATACATAGGTGATCATTTTACTGCTTTTTTTAGAAGTTTCTAATATTTACAGACTTGCATAATTCTTTATAAATTAATTTTATTTACATTTAAAACAATATGGCCTACTGTATTATATCCAAACACCTAGTACCAAACATTAAATAGCGTAATAAGAAAGTTGACATCTGTGATGACTTAACTTACCGCTCATAGAAATAATATTTTTGATATGAATATGAGTGATAAAATACGCATATGTTACATATGTATCCCATTTTAATATAATTTTGGCGATAAATAACTGTCACAATTAAGCTTAAAGCATTTAGTACGTGATAAATTATATATGTTTTCGTACTTATTTCACAATTTTTATTTTTCGTTCCTGGGAAGAAGTCAGTGTGCAGTTGTGGCGCACAACTCAAAGAGTGAATTGCATAACATTGCATAACACAAAACATTGACTAATAGGAGTCCTGGAGTCTTTACAAAGAAACATATTGCTCAGAACAGGTCCAGCAATAAAATACGCCAACGCCGAAAGAAGTCAGTTGCAAAAAGATCACTCAAGTATAGTGGCACAGGCCCAGATGAGCATTAAGGACCACATACGGCAGAACCTTTACCAGACACCCCTGATGATAAACTTGCTGTCCTAAAATAGGTGTATTTGAGATCTTTACAAGAAGAGTGTACCGATGAAAGAAGAAGGGCAATACAAAGTAACACAAAAGACAAAAACTAATTCACAAGAATGAAGAGAGCAAAGACGAAAACGTATCACTGGGTCACGTTTCTGAAAAATATGTAAAATGCGAACCACGACTTTTTGTGCTTCTGTAGTAGAATATATCCACTATCTGACATTCTCTGGAAATGCAGATACAAGATAAGGTATAGAAATGGAGGCAACTGTATTGCTTTCAGTCAGTGAAATACTTGGGGAAAAAATTGAAAAATGTGGTTTCTTTATTCACAAAGAGTACCCATATCTTAGAGCAACCCCTGATGCCGTCATAGAAGAAAGTGCAATCGTAGAGATAAAATGTCCTTCCTCAACAAAAAAAGTGTCTCCAGAAGAGGCTTTCACTGCAGGAAAGCTTAAATTTCTACGTAAAGAAAATTACACGTTAAAGTTGAAAGAAGAACATCCATATTTCTACCAAGTTCAAGGTCAACTTAACATAACAGAACGAGAAGTATGGTACTTTGCTGTGTGGAAACCGAAAGGTAGGTCAAAAATTAATCTTTTTTTAATGATTTATTTATACTCATTTTATGAGTATGGCTAAATGCAGCTAAGTGTAATTCGATTATATAAAGACAATTCAGTTGTATTACTAGCGAATTTGAGAGCATATATATATATATGATGATGATGATGTTCCCATTTGAGGCAGCACCAGCGAACGTAATTTGAGGTGGCTAGCGCCAAGAGGGAGAACGGAATTTGATGACGTAGGGATGAAATAACATCGGAATGAAATTAAGAGGGAAACGTGAATACCCCTAAAATAAAAACCCTACGTAAAAGTTTGCCACATTTCCCACATACTAAAATAAGGCGTGACCCCTTTGGATTCAAACCCGGGTGGCCATTATAGGAGGTGATTGATCTGGCCAGTTCACCACTGTGTGGCCACACACACACACACACATATGTGTGTGTGTACATATAAATATTAATCCTATATGCCATGCCATTTCATAAAATTGTAATAGGAAATAGAACTCATTCATTACTAATATTTCCCTTGCCCCCTATACACATGCGCGTCGGCCGCTCCGTAATACGAGAGCGCTTTGATTATCGTTATGTAGTGCACGAAAAAGAATTGCAATGCAACCCGCAAAAAACGAGAGGATATAGTAGACGAATCAGGCAGCCCTGTTAAGGAACTACGTCTGCCCTTGTTTTGGATGACGATGAAAATAAATCACGTGGATAGAGCCAACACCAGGTCAACCAGCTGAGATCGAAATTATAACTTCTCGAACGAAAGTCAAAGGTATGCTACTGCACAGCCAAACATGGTAGGTGTCAGCAATTCTCTAAATTCGCTAAGTAATACGAACATCGGATGATTTATAACACCTGAAACGTTATTCATAGACATACGTACTTGATAACCTTCATTGTGAAAAATAATAAAAAAATTACAACAAAAATTTTATTTAAGATTAAAGTATATATGATTTCCTTAAAATAACTGTACGGTGAAAGCGTCGAATGTTTTATTCGCATATTTAAACACGTACAATCAGAACGTTTCCAAAACATTGCAGAACAGCATCGTAATTATACCGGAATATAATTAAATATTGATAGGTTACAAAATTTTTTCGATGCAATCATTTTCACGCTTTATTCCCAAGCGAGGCAGAGTCAACGTCGATGGAATTACTAGGGATGGGAGGGTTCCGCGACTTCATTCGCGCACAAGCTGTGCTTCAAACACGTGTATATTTGAGCTGCTCGCGCAATTGGCTCACCGTTTATTACACGCCTCCTGGATGACTCTAGGCCAATAACAAACATGTAAGTAAAGGAGGACGGAATCCCGTGACTACACGTCTGAGGTAAATATGACTACGCACTGGAGCAGCAGCCAAAGAAGAAACAGCTGAAGTTTGAGTATACAACGGACTGTGGAGTCTAGCATGCGGCTCATTGAACCCGTAGAATTATCCCACCCTTATACTGTAGATGAAAAATGCTACCGCCAAGCGAATCTGGGTCCTCGTTGGCCGTGTACAAAGGAACCACATTTATATGGCGAGGAAGTCGGACCGACAAGGTATAACTAGAAAATTTCTGAGCACTGAGTCTGTACCAAAAAGGTTCGGAGTCCACCGTAATCAGGGACCCGTCGTCTTTCACGCCTCACGCCTGCGCATGACCGTGTGACGTAACACCACAGCCATGCCAACCTATACCTACACAGTTATAAAATAAAGGATCTGCGGCAAATTCGGAGCCGTAGTTAGACATATCTTAGTCTTCTGTGCATTTCGTCAACACTGAGTTCACCAACTGTCACAGGAAATGTCAAAATCACGTGTTCAACCAGATACTTGCCAGTATTTTGCGTAGGTGGAAGTAGAAGCTGCGTTGACCCCCTAACATATTATTCACGTACAACATGTTGTGTATACGTAAATTCAAGGTGATTGCTGTACGATGTCAAAAGTCATCACGGACACACGCAGAGGCGTTACCTTGATAATGCTACTGGCTGTAACTGGCAAGCCAACGTTACATAATCGCTTGCTGCTTGTACCATAAACCAACAAAAACTTTCCTCATGGGTTCCACAGTGTAAGTTATTGCAAGGCGTTGTTAGAGTACTTTTCGAACCAAAAATTACCTCTGTTGCGAAACACCTGAAACATAAAATTAACTCGGCAGAGTAATTACTAACACTTTCAAACCCGAGTAAATGTGTGGTTTCAGGTGTTGCAAAGAAAAAATTTAACGATGCGTACTGAAGTCGACACAACACTTGTTTCGTTGCCACAGCCAATGAGCTGTAGGCTAAATGTTCGGCTACAGTTATATTAACCAATTATGACTACGTTAGCGTAATCTACACAACTGTGTGCATTATGTTTGAATGGGTTAACCTGGGTCAAAGCCACGTAGCTTTGACAATTGCAGAGGAAAAATAAACGTTTGACATTGAGACAGAGAGATGGGATGCGCACACCCTCGACGATGTCTACCAACTTATGTAACGTTACAGGATGCCATCTTGGAAGAGTCCTTGATCTCTTGTCAGCCATTTTGTAAGACATCAGCTGATAACTGGTAGTCGTTACTTTAATTTGTTGTTCCCGGCCAAACTTACAAGAGTTTGTGTGAGTGTGAAAAAGGGGGGAGGGGGACAGAGGAGGGGAGAGGGGGAGAGAGAGCGATATAAAATAGAAAAAAAGACATACTGTATTGCCACCGGAACGTTTGTGAGCAAAGCTTCAAGGTTATAAGATATGTGGTAGTGGGTCAAAATTATCTTAAAAGATTTCACGCTAACAAGTGAAGTTAAATAAAAGCTTGTAAATTGTGGGTTTTCAGTTGTATGGTCACGTACAGAAAGGCTAAATACGATAAAAACCTCCAGGATAGTAGGCTCCAAATCATTTCGTTATTTATTAACTGAATTCATGCCGAAGTTTCACTGTTCCAGATTCCCTGCCATGAGCATATAACCATCCAGGAGACAGGGAAAAAAGAATAATGTTTGGGGAGAAGGCATTCCAAAAATTTCTAGAGATATAATATGGAACTATGCGTCATTCCTAGCGCAACGGTAAATGAGTTTAAAAACAATTCATAACCAGTTTCGTGTACAGCGGCAATAAAAGGCTTCCTTAAGCTACTTATAAAGCTTGCACTACACTAAAAGTGATTTCCAATGGCTAGTTGTCGATTAACTAATTTACTATTAAGATAACGCCAAGGAATGCGAAATTCACATCGCCTCCCAAAAACAATGCAGCATTTACTGTAAAATATACCTTCTTCACTACTTTTCAGAAAGTATCATTATACATGTTTGATTGAAACGCCAGTGTTTGGCCACTACTTCGAAGGCATACTGACGACAAACCAGTAACATTTTTTTTTTTAGACAACTTTAAAAATTATCATAATAGTATGCAAAGTGAATAGTTATGTCTTAATAGCATAATCGATAGGCTTTCACTAGCAACAGCGTGTCTTTCAGCCATCACTAAAAGCCATTTTTCATCTGTTATATTGGATATTTGTTACAACTGACGGTATGGGCCCGTTTGCATGGTTTTGTGGCACTGTTCTAAGGAAATTATCACTTTACACGCACGGCTGAGAGTGAGTGGTCACAGAGTGAACATGCACAACTTAGAATCCAACAAGTTGCGGATCCGATCCGGATTGTCCGTGTTTTTTTTTTTTCCCCGCGTGGATTTTATACATCCCCACTTCAAACGAATTCTGATGATGCGGTTCCTAACTTTGGGTCCCTGTGCTTCTTCAGCCATCAGTTTATGATCCCGATAAACAATTTTCCTTGAAAGGTTACCAGTGTAGCAACTCAACTCACGCCAGCGTCACGAAGACCACGTGTGATCGGGGACAGGAATACAAGTCCGTCGTAAAACGAAAAATTCAACTACGGTGCCATCAAGGTGGATGCCGTAATCACAACAGGCCCAGAATCACAATAGGCCCACGAATGCGCAGAGACAAGAAGCTTTTACAATTAAACACACCACACGAAAATAATTGATTCAATAAAAAAAAATTGCAATACTGTATAATTAGTTCGTACAAAATATAAGAATATACAGAATATATTTAAATTCGACCTACAAACTTCGGGTGTAGGTTAATCACGAAAAATAAGTTGAAAACATATAAACGAAATATAATCTAAAATTAATTCTACGGGAGGTACATATTTTTAAAGTTGTAGTAGAAGAACATGTTATCTACAGTACCATTGTAATGTACCTTACTCTGGTATCTTCCTCTCCTTTTAGCCACAAAAGAGTGTTATTGGGTATTGTGCGAGCCCCACCTGCCAGGTATTAGTATATATTACTTTAAAGTAAAACACGAATTACTCGAAAACGGTGAGGTTTGGGGTATTTACACAAGGTGACATTTTCGTTAATTGTGACATGAGGATTACTAATCCGTCCTTTAAATCCCTAACATGCTACCGCAATACGGATGTTAGTTGAAAATAATAGTAGTAGCAACAGTGATTATTTACATGAAAAAATTTGATGACAGCGACACGTATGGTGGCGTTTTAGAAGATCTCTGTTAAGTTAACCATATCCCGACAATAGGTGTTCCACCTTACATAATATTATCTCCAACAGTGTTCCAGGTCCAACTTCAAAGATATGTACCACGCTTCGTATTCACTTTAAACCATAGGTTATATGTATGGTTTCAACTTATTTTTTCATGATTAACCTACAGCCGAAGTTTGTCGGTCGAATTTAGATACACCTGTATATAACACATATTCAAAAAGAAAATCTTTGAAGGAGTCCCAGGCATTCGGTAACCTGAAAGGCAAAAAAAAAATATCTGTGACTCTGGCGTCCACGTGCCTTTATAGGCTGTTCACGGTAAAGTGAGCAGTTTTGAATTCTCATTTAGAATAATATTCAATAAATATATTTTATTGTAGCCTTAGGCGTTAGATTCCGAGTGCAGTGGAGTATACACACTGTGTTTATTATTCACATTAAAATATTTATTCAAAAAGGTGGTTATAGGGTAAACAGTGGCTGAAAGGAAAAAGTAACTAGGGCCTCAAAAGTGCTCACTTTACAGTGAAAAGCCTATAATAAGATTGCACCGAAGCTTAAAATCTCCCATACTCTCTCTAAATAAAATACACAATCCATAGGCTGCCGTCCTCCCGTGGTTGGTGCGCCACCGACCTAGGGTGTGGGAAATTCTGAGTTCGAATCCCGGATTAGGCATGGCTGTTAATTAAAGTTCGGCTATAAGTTAGTCTGTAAGCCATCCCCTGCTAAGCTTTCAAGCATAAAACCGGGCCACGTTAAAAACCCTATACAATACAATACACAGGCAGGCTATGCTAAATTGATGGCTGCGCGGAGGGCGAGGGGGCAAAACACGACAGGGTTAACGCCCGTAATCCATCACGGGGCTACGAAGTCGCTGCCACCGTACAGGTATCTTTCGAGTTGCCCGGCAACAGGTATTAACTGGACTACCACGGGGCTGACAAAGGCACTTAGGCCGCGTGGGAATTTGCCCAGCGCGTCGCATCGGCAAACACATTCCCACAGCCTATACCACAGACTAGAAACGATGTAGACTGATCTCGCTGACTGCGCACAACCTGTCTCCGTGTCACAACATTGAACTGCTTTTCTGCCAACACGTCTAGTGAAAGCGGCATGATTTGGATTTTAGGTTAGAATGATTTGTAAAGAGATGCTCTGAGGTATTTGTATACACACAAAGCAATTTATAATGCATTTTGATTAAATTATAATTAGTAAAAGTATTTTATTCATAAAATAGTGCTTGTCATTTAAAAATTAAGTTACAAACTAACACTTTCATCAGTGTTGACCATGTGACTTTGACAGTCGTGTTCCTTTGGGGTAGTTCAATGGTGGGTACATGAGCAGAAGACGAATAAGCGGTCTAGCTCATCTTTAGTCTATGACCGATACATGTCTACTATAGAAGGTTGTTATTTAACGTAACGGTTATAAAAAAACTATTAGAATTTGGTAACACGTTCCGTTGTTTAAGCCATTATTTTTGGAACGTCTTGGATTGCCTCAACGTCTGACTACTATGAATGCGTAAAAGTTAATTTTTGGAACATCTAGCTTTTTCTAACATAGCCTAGTATACCAAAACCATATTTAAACAAATAATACTTCAAAGCCGACATTTTCTATCACATAAGTTTATTTTTGTGAACAAATATAATCGTAAACGTGTGCATACATACGCCATTTAACAGTTATTTACACTTACATTACTGTAAATAACAGTTTCCCGCCAACAATACAGACTGCTCTGTTCTGATTGGTCGCAGCTGCAAAAGTTTCTCTTAAGATGTAAAATATAACTATTTAATTTAACGCTTAAGGAAAATCCCAACAACCCGCACGATAGATAACATGATTTCTTTTCTTCTGCGCACATCTTAACACAAACTTTAAAGTTTAATTATTTTGTTGTAAACGCAACTTCCCTGTTCAACTTCCCCCGCCATTATTTTTTGGAACGTTTCGACTGGCAACTGTGAGTGTGCACATGCGTAAAAGGTTTGCTACAGAGCGCATTCGGGAACGTTATTTCTTGGGATGCCAAGCCTTGGAACACTGAACAACATCATTGTTATTTCTCGGAAAGTCGGGACAGGCAAGAAATATTTTACAGTAACCTGTTACAAAAATAACATGTTCCTGGAAAGTGTTACTTGCTCGGAAATATATCGAAGTAACACGTCACACGAAAGTAACTGTTTGGCCCATCCCTACTCTCTACCTGCTACCGAAAAGTACATCGACAACCACGAACGCGGGGGACCGTGAAACCTGTAGTAAATACGAGGCGAGTTTTTAAAGTAAGGTCCGCTTCGAATTAGAGGAAAACTATATAAAGTAAATATGATTTATTATGGCCAAAATTCATTTACATAGTTACTTAATTCTCTACATAGTCACATTTAACTTCCATATACTTCTGGTATTATGTTCGCAGTTTCCTTTTCCCACTAATCTATGACGTCAGTCTCCTGTGTCATGAGTCATTGATTCACACTGTTCCGAAGTTCACCATCATCTATACATAGTATACAACGAAGTCACCCGGCCATGTGTATGTGTGTATTCGGATAAGGCTTCTAAACTACTCGATAGATTTTGATGCGGTTTTCGCCATCATTTAGATAATTTCTTAAACAAGGTTTAGGTATATAATACATTGAATATTTAATGTTTTCTAATAAACTCGGAAAAAGTCGCTTTTCTGGCACTTGCATGGCTTACATTGACTAAACCATAAGCGATACACCAGATTAATGTACTACAGAATTGTGGATCTCAAAAAAACCTACAAAAAAGTCCGCGGCAGGATATGTTTACCTTTTAATGATGACCCAGAACAACCATTTTTGTCTTCTAAAATTTGATTAGAAATAGAACGTTTTGAACGACACAGTTCTAATCCTTATGAAATTAAATGTTAGTTACACTATGTCATTTTCGGAGCTGGCACAGATTTATTAATTACGCGCAACAAAATAATTACAACGGTCGAGCGAGCTGATGATGAAAAAACTATGATATATTGCTCACCGCGGCCAGCTCTATACAAAGCGATTCGCAACTAGACAGACAAACTTTGGTAGGTGATTCTTCATGAAAATATAAACACATGTGGCACTTTATACCTAAACCGAATATTAAGGGAGGTATGATCAAAAAAAAAAAAAAAAATCAGATTTTAAACCGTATTTGTGCAAAATATCGGTAACGAAGTAAAATACAATGACAACTCTCGGACCATTATTGTATGTTATCGGGACTTTCAACGTAAGAGACGATATTTTTTTGCACAAATACGGCTTAAAATCTCGTTTTTCTAAGGGCTCATGCCTCACTTAATATTCGGTTTAGATATATAGTGTAACATATGTTTTCCTTTCACTTTTTCATGAAGAATCACCTCCCGAAGCTTGTCGGGCTAATTGAGAATCATCCTGTATAGGTAAATCGCACCAGAGCGATGCCGGGGCGGGTCGCTAGTATACTATAAACAGTTGCGGTAAGCCAAGTATAGAAGAGATGATAGTCACTTGGTGCCAAATCGGGGCTATAGGAAGTATGGCTAAAAACTTTCCAGCAAAATTTCCGCAACATTTCAGCAGTTAGACCCGCTGTGTCACGTCGAGCATGATCGTACTTGACACTTGGCCCATAACTTCACAAATATGCCTGTGGGTCTCAGCTGCCCTATTGTTTTTTGGCTAACAAAAAAGCGGATCGCATCAGGAGCTTCACAACTGGCGAGATTAATTGTTCCAATCATTTTAAATTACTCAACTGAAGAGCGCATTCAATATTCTCAGTATCGACTGATGGCAATCAAATATAAAATAACCTCGTAACTAAGTAAAATCTTTCTCTGATATTATTCACGTAGCTTAAATTTTTCTTATTAAAAGTGACATCTTTGTAACACTGCGCAACTAGCGGTGGAAATTTTCCCTACACCAAACTCTCCCATGAGAAAACTCGTTTAGTTCCTAACCTGGGTAGAATTAACATTACCTACGGCAACGTCCGCCATATTTCCGCCGGGAACAGATCCAGGATCACCGTGACACTGGGCCGGTGTCGTCAGTAGATGCGCCGTGGGACGACCAGAGACTAAAGATTAGGTAGACCGCTTATGTCAGAATCACATATCCCCGACCAACACAGCACGACACGACCAAAAACGCAAAACCACGACACATTTCAATGTGACTACTTGAATTTACAGCTCGACCGACACCACGCTCTCGGCATTTAACATAACTATTTAGAAGGCACTGATAGGCTACGTTAGTTTCAAAGGCGGTGAACAAGAGGGAAATTTGCAATACATAATGGTGACGAATTGGTATCGCTAATGCAAACACTTTTACAAATTCGAATTTAGTCAACCTGCAATACGAATTGGTTAGAAGAGGTATAAAAATCTCTCCCAGCACTTGTTTACAAATCAGTTTTCTGACCTATAATCCAAAACCATGCCGTTGTCGCTAGACGTGTTGGCAGAAAAGCAGTTCGATGTTGGGACACGGAGATTGGTTGCGCGCAGTCAGCAGTGATTAAGCCTACCTATCTTTAGTCTACGGGCACGACCAATTTCCACCTCGGCTTCAAAGCGGCGAACTGTGGGAGCTGATCCGGACCCGACAGCGGCTCAGGGATCACTTCGTAATCGCCGCGTCGGTAGGAAGTTTTACGACCGCCACACGACACACGCCGGCTTACCGCGGCGTGAATGGCGGCATGTGCCGGCCGAGCACCGCGCCCGGAACGGACTCCGCGTTCCGCGAACTCTGATCCGTGCTCCCGTCGCTGCTACCAATTACGCTTTATCGATGACACTCGGCACGTGACAACCGAGATCACTCCAAACGAATTTTGGGGTGGTGCCTTAAACCCCCTGTCAACTGTCGAATTTTTGCCTTCAACTATATTTGACAATAAAATTCGACGACAAAATACGACCATTAAATTTTTCCTTCCAACAAATTTGATCAAATATTCTTGAATGTGTTTGAAAATGTGCCACATTATCAAATCTTTTCATTGCGATAATCTAATTTGAAATATTATTTCAAAATTATTTTCGTAGTGAGATACTGCTTTGTTTTCTCACGTGGTCCATTACAGGAAGAAACGTTAAGTAATATTGTAATTTATTTTCATTTCTTTAATAAATTAATTTTATTTATAAGATATGTTTACTGCACAATTAAATAAAGGCCTCTGAATTCCTAACATTATGTGCAATATTCACTGAAAATATCATTCATGCCCAGACAGCTTCTACATAAATTAACTATCTTAATAACTTACCTCGTTTCCAGCCATTGTTCGTTATTTTAAGTTTCTTGACGTTCACTTTGCCGTGGACGACTCTGATTGGCTGAGACCGTTAAACATCAAATAAATTTTCGAACCGGTCCAATTTTCAAATATTTGATGGAAACTGAATCCATCCAATTTTGTCAGGCAAAAATGGCGGCGTTTATGACGTTTCCATGACGCCATAACTGCCCAACTATATTTGACCAAACTTATTGGAAGCAGTTCGACGGAAAAATTAGCCAGTGTGACAGGGGCTTAAGGCCTTGTCTTCGCGGGAGAGAGGGGGTATTCAACACACTAACTCAATACTATATTAAGACTTTTTTTCTGTGCCAAGGACACGTGGTTACGCAATCGACACGTGACCGCTCGTTGTAGTTTTCCACCCTTCAGCAGGTATCGCCGGAGCTGGGGGCGCATATATGCGAATTTTCTTTGGGGCGGGCCCAGACGACTAAAGCTTTACAGTCGATGCCACGGTAAAGTGAGCACTACCAACGGGCATTAACAACTAGTAAATATATTTTGTTGTGGCTTCAGACTTACTACCAACAGAACACACTTATAGCGAACAACAAATCTTAATTAAATTATAAAATGGCAGATTAGTGCGGCACGTTAAAGCATACATAAGGTTTATCCCTTTTATTAAAATAACTACTTAGCCTCCCCTACTTCCAAGGTAGATCACCATTGATAGTACAATTAATTTTCTTCTATGCCCATATCATAATAATCCTAAGAATAATTGTACCTACTGTCAGATATACTATAATAATATTTATTTTTAATAAACATACAGACCGAAATTTACTACAAGGTCTACTGTGTTTATTATCACATGGCAAGGTTTATATTAACAAGTGGCGGAAGGAAATAAATTGGTTGAAAGAAAAAAGTAACTAGGGCTTCAAAAGTGCTCACTTTGCCGTGAACGGCCTATACACATGTTAAACAGGAATATGCCACTAAAAATTATACAAACCAAAGGAAAACTTTTTTGAGCATTTCCTAAATAATTTACATGATAACATTAAATAAATTACATGTTTGCATTATTCCAACAGAATTAATTGCCTAAGTCAGAACAATTGTGAGTAAAAAACTTAGTTTCGCCTCATGACTGTGTGTGAAGTTATGAAAATTAATTTACTGAAGACATTTTAATAACAGATGTATGGTGTTTTAAATCAATATTTCCCCCCATATAGCTGGTAGGGTTTCATTTCAGAAGGCAAAAATATCACGTTTCTAACAATGGGCTCCCTGCATGCATCATTTTTGCGACTAGGCCTGTAGCGATATAAACGTTTTTATGTATACATTGTGACATTTTGCGCTACAAACACTTATAATCCGTGTTAAGATTCCGAACCGTGCACTTCTTTTGTTATTTGTCATTGCCTAAATTGTTTACATTCCCCAATTTTCAGGGTGTTATGATCCCTATCGACCCTTCCCTTAAATACGCCCCGACGTCGGTGTATAACGGGAATTTTTATAATTTGCATAGTTTAAAGATAATTAATTCCATCGCCACACTTAAAATAACCACAGCTGCCAAATAAGTTATAATAAAAAAATTAAGACTTGTCAGAATCGAACTTATTCTCTTAAGATGACTATGTAGCTGCGCGTTCAAGGTCAAGAAGCGAGGGAGCCATACGGGCGATACTAACACGCACTCCCAGTACCTCATCGCTCCTACGCGCAGGACGTGCAGTGTTTCCGTCATAACACTGTATTTTGCAAATTAGATCTGTAACTGTGGGGTTTTATTACACGCGATGACAGTAAACAGATCAAACTACTGCGTCCAATCATACTTTCCTCTTACTGCTTAAGGAAACTGCACAGGTAAGCTTTAAATATGCGCTATTTGTCCACTTTCACGAATTTCTTTATCCATTAATACACTTAATATGATAAGGGATATAGACAATAAGTTTGTATCCTTTCTAGCAAAAAGTCGTATTTCCAGAACTTTTATTTACCGAGATACGCGTTTAGGCACAAACGTCTATTCCACAGCAAACAGTTCCGTACATAGCCCTCTTAAAGGCTGTTCACGATAAAGTGAGCACTTTTAAAATCAACCTTAGAAAAAAAGTCACTGGCTATGCCTGCATGTACTTCAACAGGCGCACTGAGTGACATGCGACCGGTACAGTTGGTAACGACGGATGGAAAGTAGTTCGATATGTTAACGTCGAATAAAAAGTGTTAGGTAATCATTTATGATAATTTAAATTACTTATTTCACTTTCTACTTTTTTTCTAATGCATCATATGTGTAAACATTAGCAGATTTATAAACATTTTTACTTTTCTAATAATTTCACGCTTTTGCGTGGCCGATGAATGAATAAAGTGATGAGGCCCATGGCAATGTTAATTTTACATAAGGCAGAAGAATACACAAAGTGCATACAAGCAGAAGTCAAGCAGGGCTTCAAAAGTGCTCATTTTACGGTGAACAGCCTATAGCTGTATCAAAATAGTACGCCGAAGTGCGTAAAAAGCGGTATTGTTCATCCAACCGTTATTTGAAAATTGCATCCGCAGTTCCAACTCTTGGTTCTCCGAACCAGATTATACTTCTAAAATTAAATTAAATAAAAAAAAATGCCCCGTTAAACCACTGAGTTCGCGCCAATCATCCACAGTGCGCTTTTAATTACGGGATCCAATTAAAATGCTACTTTTACCTTGATCGCGTGTTAACAATGATAGTTCAAACGTTGCGGCATACACGCACGTGGGAGAAAAACGGGACCTAGCTTCACGATTTAAAAAATGCATCCTACAGAAATAAAACAGTAATTTCATGTATTCAAGTAAACAATATTGTGCATGCGACTGGCACCAAAAATGATAAATATATTACACCACATATAATGCCAACAAAAATTCATTACTAAAGTATAATTCTCATGTGAATCTATACAGTTTTTGTTCTGTATGCATATATTAAGTTACATAGTAAAGCAATTCAACATGTGAAGTCCCTGACACACTGACAAATTTTAACCTTCAAATACACCCATGAACAGTTTAATTAGAGATACCTGCCTATAGACTATTCACAGTAAAGAGAGCATTTTCGAAAGCCCCCTCATTTGGAATAATAGTCAATAAATATATTTTATTTTAGCCTTAGACGTTAACTTTTGAGTGTAATGGAATATGCACACTGTGTTTACTATTTACATAATATTTAATTGAAAAAATGGCTGAAGGATAAAAAATGGCCGAAACGAAAAAGTAACTAGGACCTCAAAAGAGCTCACTTTACTGTCAACAGCCTATATAGGCTGTTCACGGTAAAATGAGCACTTTTAAAGCCCTGCTTGACTTCTATTTGTATCCACTTTGTGTATTCTTCCGCCTTATGTAAAATTAACATTTCCATGGGCCTAATCACTTTATTCATGCATCGGCCAAGCGAAACTGTGAAATTATTAGGAAAGTAAATAGTGTACAAATCTACTTATTTTACACTTCGATGCATTAAAAAATACAGAAAGCGAGATTAATCATTTCAGTTATCACAAATGGTTACCTAAGATCTTTGTTCGTAGTTAATATATGCAACTACTTTCCACTCCATTGTAAGCAACTTTACTGCACACATGTCACTCATTGAGCCCCTTTAAATATATATGCAAGTAGCGGCAGTGACTTTTTTCTAAGATTGATTTCAAAAGTGCTCACTTTATTTTGAACAGCCTTTAGCAGCATGTAGCGCGTCGTTTCACCGCGATGGCGGTGATGCGACGTGGCATGTACTGCACAGGGCACGAGAATCTGTCGGGAGCCACACTGAGCCACGACCGCTGCACACATCCCCACAATGCACGGAGAATCACTCGGAGCATGGTCCACGGCGCGCACATCAGCCTCCCAGACGTGCTCCATGCGATTCAGGTCGGGTGACCTCAGGGGGCCAGGCGAGCAACGTCAAGCCCGTGGAGTGTTCATCCAACCACTCGGTCAGAGTTCTGGAGCACTGTCTTGCTGAAGGTGCAGGTAATTGGATCAAAGTGATCCATTACACCAGGCAACTCTTTACTGGCGATAGTAACGTCAAGGCAAAGTTGCACAGCTTCCGGCTCGTGCAATCTCCGCTGTGTGACGTCTGTGGAGTGGACGACACAGTCCAACATGTAATCATGGAATATCTGAAGACCGAAGACATCAGGCAATGGCTGCATGGCATGGCAGAGAGAAAGGGCATTCCCTTGACCATAAAATGTCATGGTTGATAAAGCTCTCCATAAGTTCTGGGAAGAGTTTGCCACTAAGATTGGTAGAAGACTGGAGGACTTCGACAAGTGGCAAGGAGAGCAAATTTCCGATGACCCATGATGGGGTACTCGGGTAAAGGCTTCCATAATACGAAGTCGGAGTATCTCAGATTGGCGAGGAGGGCAGGTTTTACAGAGATAACTGCTAGAATACCGTGTAAAGGCATAAAGCACAGTGAATGATACGAAAAGATAAGAAGAGAAAGTGCTGAGCACTGTCTTACTTATCAGAGTAGTCACAGTGTGGGAGGAAGGAGGGAATGCCGGCCTTCGGGCCATAAAACCTGTAGGTACAGGTATCCTCCAGGGCGCTATAGGTGCACAAATAGGTGCGCGTGATCTCTCGACAGGTTCCTGTATCGTTCGCTGGTGAAGGGACGACAGCATGTGTACCACGGGACCCATTTCATCCCACATAAAGTCACCATACAAGGATACCACCACCGGGCCCTAAAATGTACCCTGCTGACATAAAGGACCCGTTGCTTTATGTGCCATCAGGGCGAAAGGGGATGAGACATGCTACTAGGCATGTATCTTTAATTCACGTTGCTTCTCGTATCCTGCCATTCGCATGCATAGACTGTTCACGGTAAATGAGCACTTTTGAAAGCCCTGCTTAGGATCTACTTGTATACACATTGTATAATCCTCCACCTTACGTAAAATTAACATTGCCATGAGCCTCTTCACTTTATTCATGCATCGGTCAAATGAAACTGTGGAATTACTAAGAAAGTAAATACTTTACAAATCTGCTGTTTTATACTTCGGTGAGAAAAAAAAAGTGTAAGTTATCTCAAATTGTTACCTAACACTTTTTATTCGACTATACGATATGGCACTACTTTGCAACCATCGTTACCAACTCTATTGGGAGAGTGTGACTCAGTGCGCCCACTAAAATATTTGCATGCCGGGGCAGTGACATTTTTCTAAGGTTAATTTCTGAAGTTCTCACTTTATCGCGAACATCCTTTACCAATGTGTACCTCGACTCATCCGCCCAAGCGACCTTCCTTTTCGCATGCATCGAGGATCCAATTATGTTCTCGCGCCCTTGTGACACGTGGCAAGCAGCGATACCCTAGTGGAGAGATTTCTGTACCACGTAAAGAGGAGACGGTTATGGATTTTACGGCTTCTCACACGTCGCGGTCCAGCATTGAATCGGCTAGTGCAGTGGCGTGTAGTGAGTTTTTTTTTACAGGGTAAGGAAACGAAATGAATGTAATAATAATTAAACTGAATATTATTTAGACATTATATTGCAAATAAGAAAACTCTCGTTTCCAAGGAAAAATGTAGGGCTGGAGGATGCAAACAGAATAACTGCTTACCCTGCCGAAGGAACACGGTTGGTGACTGAGGAGCTCGACCGTGTGGCGTGTTGCGTGTTGTTGCCTGCGAGTTCGATATCGACACATCACTACTCGCTCCCGTTTGAGGAAATAAATACTAGATAACAGCACAATGCATGTACAGTACAGGAGTTACGAAAACTCTGTTTCTCGAATAGGAAAAGGGAAACTCAGAACTAAACGTTTTAAAAATGACACTATGTATGGCATGTTTAGTTATCTCATATTTATGCCAGGTATCACAAGCGTTGTATACATTTGTTAACATAAAAGTACCTCATTTTTCGTTAAATTGAAGCTTTACCTGTATTTTATTTATAAATGGTAATATTTCATTTATAACAAATATGATCAAAAACAGCGAGAAAACGTGTGTGTTGGTTAGCGCCTAGTAAGAAATAGTTCTCATGCAAAAATATCATTACAACTGAATGCGCAAAAATTCGGTGTGTTGTCCTTTGGTGTATTTTCTATACTTGGTTAAGCTTTGTTTGTAGGAGGCGGAGGAATATCCTGGAAGTATAATTTCAGCAGTGCTTCAGAAAAGTGTGCAGTAACCATGAATGGATTACAGTTTATAGCTGAGAGCGACCTCTGTCTTCGATACCCTGTACACCGCGGCAGATGTCCCTGGTGGTGGTTGTTATATTCTACTCCATGAACTCATGTTACACCTTGACACGGTGACCCCTGTCAAGTGCCTGGACGACTTTGGAGATGGAGTGCCCCATATGTCTGGTCCAAACAATCTGGCCACGAACAAATATGCCGAGATCTTGTTACTTTTCCATTTTGTGCTCGACTGTTCGACAGCCTGACCTATTGAAGGGTGGAAAACTACAGCATAGGCCAAGTACAGATTGCTTAACTACGTGTCGATTGCATGACCATGTGAGCTTGGAACAGAACATAAAAAAAAAAAAACTTAGTGGGTAGGAGTTGTGACTCCTACCGCTAGATATTTCGTAAAATTCGGTCTGCATCGAGGTCGGAAATCAAACACTAGTCCGTAAGAACTTGGTCAGCGGAGGCAGGTCAGCTGGCTTAGATGGATACACAAAGTTTTTGGACTTGCTGAGCAGGGGGACCTTTCCCGAGTTCCCTGGGTACCTTGTGTGTGGTATCGTTGGGCTCGTCGATTCTCTGCAGACAAGATAGAATCGTTGCTTGCCTCTTGGGAAGCACTCGCGAGGTGCTAGACGCCGGAATTGCCTGACGATTCGGTAGGCCGCTAGTTCCGGACCCACTAGGGCCGGGCTGGACTTCCACCACAGCCTCGGTCTGCTGTTCTTTTCGCCTCAATCGATGCAAGAGACTCCTCTCCGTGCTGATGAGTGGTTGGGCTCGTTCTCTTTCTTCGCTTTCATGATGAATTTTTGCATTTTGGTCTCGACTTAGTGACGTTTTATCTTCTCGGCGCTGCTGCTTCCTCATTTTTGAAATAAATAATATGAATCAAGTACTCGAAGATAGAGAACTTATCGGGATATGTGATAGTATAATTGTTTTTCCCAAATTCGCAACAAAAAATGGGGTTATTCTATTTTTTTACTCCGATGTTCCGACACAGAATCGCGATTTCGATCACTAATTTTAATGAGTCACCACAGGAAGTGTTATTTATATATCCAAATGGTTCAGTCACCAGACGGTTTGCGCAATCTTAAGCTCTCGAACGCCACATGTGTCACTTTGGAATGTAGGGAACTGACTGGGCTATGGGCGCCGCCAAGGAACATGTTTTCGTCCCACATACTTTGGAGCGCAGACAAACACCACCCCCCCCCCCCCCCCAAAAGGACCGACCGAGAAAGACGTTCATTCTAATTTCACATCAAAAAGTCCCAATATAGTATTGAATGTCCCCCTGAATAGAATACCTTGGTAGAACACCCGATATTAAGGAATAGGGAAGGAATCGGCCCGGTGCCTGTAAATTTAGTCTATGAACTAACCCAACATTCGCTTGGAGTGATCTCGCAAATGCCGAAAAAATTTAAAGTCAGGATGACCGGACCGGGGATTGAACCCGGTTCTTAGCGAATGCGAGCCCAGTGAAGTTGCCACTGCGCTCGGTGAAGAATTGGTTTTATTGTAGGTACCTACTCCAAGAACTGGACTATTAGTTAAATTTTTCACATGTTTTAAGAGGAATTTGAACTCTGAATCATTCTGAAATCCCTACTAGTCATTTTTCTCGTGACGAAGTCTTAGCCATAGGAACGAACGTTCCAGGAGTGGGTGAGGGAGAGCGAGATGGGTGGCAAATTTCAAGCGTTTAATGCTCGAAATTTGGTAAGTGCTGTACGTAATCAGATGATTCTCAGAAATATAGAGTAGTTTTTAAATTAAAATTTATGTTAACGAGACTCTGCAAACTATATGGCGACCACTATAGACAGCTTTAGTATGTTCTTTGTATGCACGAGTGCGGTCTTTGAATGATTTGAATTAAATGGTATACCTGCAGTGTTGGCCAAATGGGGAAGTTGTTGCCCCATCGAATGGAACAGTGCCTAGCCACTACATCACTGGGATGTCATGTCAAGTGAATATTATTTTAACACTGCAGAACTGCACGAACTATCGTGTACATCAGCATTCTCATCAAAAAGTTCCGAATCCGCTGGAGGTAGAAATTGGACGATACACAGGACCACAAGTGAGAATTAAAAAAAAAAAAAAAAAAAAAAACTACTGCTTACATTTGCTATGTAAGTTTACTACAATAACAGCTCTAGGGCTATAAAAAAAAAAAAAATTGCCGATTTGGCGATGTAAAATCAATTTTTATGTTGGATTTCTAATTACCATGCATGCTACCTCTGTAAATAAAGATTAAGACGACCCAGCAGATTCGATAAATTTTGTGAATACAAGTTTCACTTGCGAAGGCAGAAATGGTTATAATCCATTCACGGTTACTTCACACTTTTTTGAAGCGCTGCTAAAGTTCTACTTCCGGGCTATTCCTCCACCTCGTGCAAAAAAAAGCTTAACCAAGTCTAGAAAATTACACCAGAGAGACTGCCCACCGCATTTGTGGGCAACCAGTGTAATAAAATTTTCATAACAACTATTTCTTACTAGGCATTACCAACACACTTGTTTTCTCGCTGTATTTATTTGTATTAATTAATAATGAAATATTATAACTTATACATAAAATATTGGTTTAAAATTTCAACTGAACCAAAAATAAGGCACTAGTGCGTTAACACAAGTAGAAAACACTTGTGTAACATATATTTAGGAAATAACCACAGATTTAAAAAAATGCGAAGTAACCACGAATAGATTATATATGTGAGTGTAGAAAAAACTGCAATTACAATTACTATTCTGTCAACTGCAAACAGAATGATTATGGTCAATTGAGCAATTTTGAAATCAATCCTAGGAAAATGTAACTGGCCCTTCCTGCATGTATTTTAATGGGAGCACTGATTGGCATGCACCCAGTAAAGTTGGTATCGCTGGAGAAAAAGTAGTTCTAATTCTTAAAACTAAATTTAAAGTGTTATGCTAAACATTTGTGAATACAGAAATAATTTCCTTTGATTTCTGTTTTCAATGCAAATAATTTAAGAGTAAGAATTGACAAACTTCTAAAATATTTCCTTTAATAATAATAATTTTACATTTTCATGAAAGATGTGATTAGGCCCACTGCAATGCTATGTTTACAATGGTGGAAGAATACACGATAAGCACACATGTAGATCTTAAGGTGTAGTACTAGTTACACTTTTTATGGCCGATCTCGATGAAATTTGATACACTACTTTAAGATATTTTTATTGTGTATACCTGATTTTGATTTTTTTTTTATTTAGTGGAGATATTTAATAATCAATTTCATTAATCTGTTGCTTCATAATACAAGAACTGTTGAAAATATGTGTACGAGGTTTTGATCATGTGAACATACAACCTTCTGCTTTGTTCTGATGAAATTTGGTTTATGTAAGTAAGATATTTCTGTTATTAAATAATATTTATTTGCATCTCTGCATAAGGTCACTGCGCAGACTTCGGAGAAATTGTCCACTATAGATTATACAATACTGGAATACAGATAAAAATAGGACACGCTACACTCACGCCATTATGCTAGCATTGTACGACCATACAACGCCTTCACAACAACCGAGAAAGCCAAACTAGTGGAATAAAAAGCATCAAATTTTCGCTGGCGATGGGTACAAGTTAGTAGAAAATTACTTCCCATTCAGCACATACATAGTGTACCAAGGTAATAACTATGGCATTCTACAGAAGAAACAATAATCAAAATTTTTATTGCTGCCACACATCAGTGCCATGTTCGAAAATGCCAAATTAACAACCATTAGAAGCATAAAATTGATTGTTTTACAGACAAATCTGTTCGGATTTGAGGACATTCTCAGGTCAATGCAGTGCTGCTGCAGAAGATCGCAGTGGCGAGTTTGGGATCTTTTTCAGGCTAGTGACTGGCAGAGTGGCAAAGGTAGGAGAGTTTAAAAGCACTTAGCAGACTGCTGGCTCATTATCTCTTCTCGCGATCGGATTTCTGTTTTTGAGTGAACGTTTCTCAGAATGCTTGTGATTTCTGTAGTTGGCTGGTAGGCCAGGCAGACTGAAACACTGTGTTTCGTTAGACTTGGATCTTTTGCATGAGCTTGCAGCGTGATAAAGTACTACAATAATTTTGTTATGAAAATGTACATTGCACACTTCATTTGAAAGAGCTAAGGTATTTGTATTTGATGATTGTGAACCATAAGCTAGTTGTGGGAATGGTATTATTAGGTATATTTTTACACTGATAAAATGATTATATTGAAGATAAGAAAATAGTTTTGTGCAGCAAAATTGATTTTTTTTCTATCTGTGCAACGAACTATTTTGTTCCTGAAACATGTTATGTCTGGTTCGTTTTTGGCTGTCCCAGACACATACAATTTGGTTGGTGCAAATGAAGATTTTTATGGCTGTCCATAAACTACAGTTTCGGTCATAAATATAAGATCTAACATGACCAGGTTCCGAACTCATATTAATTGCTGCTGAATTCTGTGTCTTGACAACCACGGCCATCGTAAACGTTTTGGCAGTTAACTTATTTTTGTTGTTATAGAAAATTCAGTGCATGGCATGTACGTAGATTGGCTAAAATGTCAAGTTATGCAGATTTTTTGGTTGAAATCGTTTCATTGGGATGGTTGAGCATATTACAAATGAACACTGTTGAGCATATTACAAATGAACTCTCTAGCTGTAAATTCGAAGGTCATCAAATGACTCGGTTGCACTACAGCCAACCAAATACATGCCAGCACTGTACCAAGCTGACTTTGCTGTCGCGAAAACTTCTGTAACAGTGGACACATATGATTGTTAGCTAACCGTACACTTATTAATTTTAAACAAAATATTTGACTATCATGATATTTATAATTTAGAGGGTAACGAAACTAATTACATGAATGAACATGTAAAATAGTTAAGTAAATATCCATAAAGACGTTTAAAAATTATGCTGGGACAGTTAGATAGTTATTCTACTCGAAAAGTTGTGATTAAATGTTCCGCTTGGTTAAAGGGAATAAATTCACATGTTTGGTAAACATTAGATTGTTCGAGATAACAAAATATTGTTCAGTGTAAAATTGTTTTCAAGCAAATTTATTACAACCTGTAGCTAAACCTTTTTATCGGCGGATACTTGTATAAATTCATACTGTGCGGTTTTTTTAAGAGATAGAAATTTCATTTCTTGTGTCTTTCTATGTATAGAATTTTTTGTTGCAGTGTATTTTTTTGCCAAAACAGTTTATTGTGTGCTATAATGATCAGTCAATGCCACAGTTTATTTTGATTATAAACTATACGCCTTTATTACTCCTCATGACAGCACTTATGGCAGTCACATAATCCTATTATATAAGGAGACTGTCTCTGTCCGTCTTTAATACTTTTAAGTCCCTCGAAACTCAAAAAAGTTCTTCAAATTTTGCAGAGCGAATCCTCGGGGTCTAATACAGGTCAAGTTCGAATTTCAGCACGATCAGATTACGCAATCATAACTTTAGACCCTAAAAACTTTTTTTATTACTTTTTCCTATGAAGGTTTTGTATTAATGCATAGAGATATGAAGGTAATGAAATATAATTTTTGTTTACTTTAAATGTCTCGCTTCAATGTTGAGTTAATTTTAAATAATTTCATAGAACTATATCAAGTGGGGCCTTAGTGTCCCAGTGGCTAGAGCGATTCCAAGTGGGGCCATAGTGGCTCAGTGGCTATAGCGATTCCAAGTGGGGCTGCAGTGGCTTAGTGGATAGAACTATATCCAAGTGGGGCCGCAGTGGTTTAGTGGATAGAACTATGTCCAATGTTGAGTTAATTTCACATAAATTGTTTTTAGTCTTTGTATAATAACAAAAATTTGTAACATCGTAACTATTCTAGGCACGTGACCATTCTGAAAACATGGTCACGGACTAACCCCTAGTTAATATATACCCATCTTTAGTAATATGTGATTCATGTGCTCAAATAAACATACGTACATATATGTGAGTATAAATTGTTGTTTAGTAACACAATAGCTTTGCATATAAAAAATGATAATTGAGGATTTTGTCAAAAATATAGTATTAAATATAAGTTATTTTATGCAAATATCTGTCATTCATTAAAAATTGAGCTAAAGAACATAAATTGTTTTCTGTATTTTTTGGCATCAAGTAAAAACTACTGAGCGAATTTTCCAAAATCGCTGCGAGTGTGGTAATTATTAAACTAATACTTAGATATGTAACATCCTATATCAAAAGGAAGACGAGAAGTAAAAACTTAATTTTTTATATGAAGTTTTGCTTCCCAGAACGTATTTCTATGCACATATCTTTATTGTATTAGTTTATTGTTACATTGCTGTTTCGTTACGTTAGTGGATTAAAGGTAAAGTGTAAATAATCATGCGAAGTCAGAAATGAGCTCAGCAGTGTGAGTTAGACCACTATGTTTTTGGTTAATACCAGGTTGCTGTATATAACTTGGAAGTGGTAATCACGGTTATTCCGGCGAGCGAAGCCATGGTTTATTTATTTGTAAATTTATTTTTATTTATTTATTTAAATTTTTAATTTTTTTTTACTTCATTCTATTTATTTATTTACGTTACGCCAAAAACAACAAAACAAATACCTGTTGGGCTTGGTTTTGGGTAAAAGCTGTACTTAATTTCAATCTACCTGATTTATCGACAAATCCAAATTCCGAGTGGCCAAAGTCGCGGGCAAAAAATTATTTTCTATCTTCCAAACGCCAACATCTATAGATACGTGATTTCTGCAGAGAGTTCCTCGCAGCCTTGGTTTAAATAAGCTACGTATACACCGAAGTTTCCTTTGGTTACTGACCATGTGTCCTTGAGAGAATATTTCGCGGAATGTGACTTATCCAATCTGAATTTGGATTCTCTGTTTCTAAACATCTCTTGTTTGCGGGCAGGTATCCAAGGCATGGAACAGATAAAACCATCCAGTGGGGAACGTTGTTCGGAGCTAAAAAGTTTTGAATTACATATGGCAGAAGTTCTTTTCGCAAAAGTAAAGTGCCCCTACCAATATCAACGGCATATTCATTTTCGATGCGGGCGAAGTGGTGGCAAAGACTTCGTTATATTTTATTCTGCACCACACTAATCCAATGAAAATTTTTAATTCCGAGCGTGCGAATCAGCGGTTTAACAACTGCCAATAAAATAACCATTTTCCCCATTGTTCCGACTTGTAGGTTGTAGCCTTGAAACGCAAAGAGAGTTAAGTCAGTTTTCACTAGGGCCTCAATAGTAGTGAAATTTCCTTGACTGAAACTTCCGCGAATAAGTGAATGTGCCTATTGGTACTGTACATTGGTTTGTACCACTTCCCTGGTCAAAACTATCTAAGCAGATCCATTGTATAAATTTTTATTAATAATGTACGCAGTGGTCTTTCATGTCTGCTGTAAACTGTAGATCAGTAAACATTTGAATGCATGAGTTTGGTATAGGTCCCTATATACAGGATGTCTAAATTCCCATTACACGTTGTAAGGGCTTGTAGTGGGGACCAAGACGGTTACGTTTTGCACAGGAACTTACGTGCGGAAACGTACCGTTTCCCCGCGACAAACAAAACACCCCCGCCGTACAGTAATATCATATCGGTGTATTCCCTAAACGTGTAGTTTTCCATGTTCAACAGCAACACACAGGCAAAGAATTTCAGCTCGGGCTCCACCATGGAGCATAATCACAAATTGAACACAAGCACTACAGCAGATACGAACGTCAACTGATTGACGTATCTCCTGGCAGCTCACAACATCAAGAGAATGGCGTGTAAAGAAACCTATCGCGGACACGGGACATCAAGTGATCGTCGAATGACGCACGTACTACCCTATTCATTGGCACCCGCATTGTCTTCTAGGTACTCTCACGGGTGCCCGATTGCTTGGCCTGCACGTTCGCCCGACTTGACTCCGCTAGACTACTTCCTCTGGGGTCACATGAAGGGCTTGATTTACCAGACCTCTGTGGAATCAGAGGAAGAACTGCTGGCGCGGGTTATGGCTGCGACGGGTCTTGGACGTCCAGGTATCGGTGATCGTGTGTACCAGAACATGGTATATAGGTACCGTGTTTGTGTAAGACGTCACTTGTCACATCGAGCCCTTCTTGTAAGTGGATCCAGAAGATAAGCAACGTACAGTATGTTGCAGACGTGGGAGAGGTCAACATGTGATGTAGTGGTGTTTTATTTGTCGCGGGGAAACGGTACGTTTCCGCACATAAGTTCTATGCAAAACGGTAACGGTCTTGGTCCCCACTATAAAGCCCGTGCAATGGGAATTTAGACTCATCATATATATATATATATATATATATATATATACATATACATATACATACACACATATATGTACAATATAATACTTCATAGTATTTTTGCATTGTAAAAATAAATTTGAGTATTAGTTCTAATCCATGATGAAACTCTGACAGCACAGTTACAGGAATTCTGTGTTCGTTTCGTTGTAACTTGATCTGCTATCATAACAATTACAAATTGTACTAGATCTCGTAGTTTGTGTTATTACAGTTCCCTGTCATTACAGTTTCATTAAAATAAAGTATAGGTTAATTTTAAATGACATAAAACAATTGAATTAAATTTGGTAATTAAATTACAATACTGCGTATATGGTAAATGAACATAAGAGAATTTGAGTAAACCATCGCCAACTGTGCAAAAAGTTTTCCAGAACTTTCGAACAGTTAAATGCGATATACGCATTCTGACAATGTGTATACGTAAATTATGTGATTGATCGGAGATCATATTATATGAGTGTATGCATGTGTGTATATTGTCCCATCTGCACACGTTTTTTTCAAGGCATAGAAAGTTTTCCAGATTTTTTTTCAATATGTATACCATACAAGCAACGATAAACAGCGATTGATTAACGTAAACGGAAAAATTAGTGATTAGAGCTCGCCATTAGAATTATATATATATATATATATATACACACACACACAAACATGCATACATATACACACATAATTACAGCTTTTAACATCGCTAAACCTTTTCCTTTAGTATGAAGCTAGATTTATTTACTTTAAACAAAACACGCTCAAGCAATGTGTATTTGCTTTAAATAATCTAGGATTACCATTCACAAAACATATAAAGAAACATTGCAATAACAGGAAACCTGTATATATCTGTAATACTCTCTTTGAACTAAACCTCTATTTTGCATTACTGAAAACCAAACACCTCCAAGAAATGTTTTTCCTTTCTATACAGAAAGTGTTGTATGGATTTTTATAGTGCAGTAGTTTCATACTAACTCGTTTATTGACAGCTCGATTATGGAAATCAGTCTCAATGGTAATAAATTCAATGATTTGCAGATATTTGTGAAGAAAAGTTAGTAAATTACTCAGCATCGACAGCGTGCAATGGTAGGAAATTGTATGAGGTCATACAAGTGGCAAGCAGATATATATTTTGAGTTCTCCAAATAATCACAGTTAATTATCATTCATCTCTAATTAATGAGAATTTAGACACTCTCATTTAATGTCATTAAAGTAAACAAGGAATTACAAACTGTACTGTTCAAATTTCACCAAGTCAAATCTGGCCATGCGTACCTTTTCTTAATAACATTCATAACAGCAGTTAGAAAGTCTCTTGAATTATGAACGAATATTAATTCGGAATACAATAGTGTGTGGGTAAATAATACAACTGATTATTAATCATGATTTGCTTATATATTTCCTTCGCGATTAAGAAATATTCTGGAGTAGTTATGTTCGTGCATTGTAGCCTATCAATTTATAATGTCTTTCACAGTGCTGTATGTAACTTCTTCTTCTTCACCTAAATCGTGCAAAGGCAAGTTGCCTTGTGCTTAACCCGCGTCGCAAGCAAAAATTCAAATTTCGAACACAACAAACGTCGAAAACAACAAAAAACGTGGTTAAACACGGCAGCAAAATCCTCAAAACTCGACAAAGCCATTATTCGAAAGTTCATTAAACTCGCAAAATCGTCAAACGGCACACAGACACAGTGACGTCGATGTTCAAAAACCCCAAACCGTAATCGACGGCGGCTACAGAAGAGCTCCCTATGTAACTGTATGATTTAGAACCGGAAAATAAATACGAGGAATTACTTTATTCGTCAGCCATTATATGCCAAATAACTATAGGCTGTTCACGGTAAAGTAAGCACTTTATAAGGCCCTTCCAAAAGGTATTAACCCATTATAAATGTACTTTATTGCAGTCTCAGACGTTAACATTTCAGAGTGAAGAAATGTATACACTGTGTTTTTTAGTCATATTACAATGTTTACAACAAAAAGTGGCAGAAAGGTAGAAATTTATTGAAATTAAAGATTTAGCAGGGCCTTAAAAAGTGCTCGCTTTGCCGTGAACGGCCTATAACTACATTTTCCGTATGTAGTTGAAAAGTTCAATTAAATCAACATCGCAGTAATCCTTAATCCCTTTTCCAGAATGTTTATTGCTTTTTTTTTAGAATCGGCGACGAACACTGAGGAAGAGTCCGTATCGCTCGGCCGCCGCCTTTTCTATCACTCACTGCTTGAGCTCAGAGCAGGTGTAGTACAGACACTTGTCCACCCAGCGATGGAGCGTCACTTGTACTCGCTGCAGGCTAAGATAAAGTTTCTCTCCCCGCCTACAGCACACACACAGCTGTAATTACGGTGCTTGCACACCGCAACTGCAACAAGTAGCTCGGCAAGCTTATTCCTCAATGTTCACCTCCGAGCCACTTCCTGGAAGGATTTGGCGGGGGGAATGGAAAACTCCCATCTGGTTTTGCAAATTATTATTAAGGCCTGAATTTGGAATATAGAAGCGCTTTTACGCTATCACTGGTCACTAAAGGGGGCCAGAAATACGTGGAAAATTAATCTGCGAATTTTAATTAGCCACAAGAAGTTAGTAATAAGACGATTAGTATTGCTTGACTTTAAACCGTGAGGTCTGCTTGCGTGGGACAAGAAGAGGAGGTGGCGAAGTTAATGCGTAGTTAAAATTCAAATAGTTGAGACACTGCTGTTTTGGAATTTATTAATCAGTTAATATATGATCTGTCTCTTCTAAATAAAGTTAATACTATTACAATTAAAAAGCGCTAAAGTTAAATAGCTGTAATGCCTGGAGACATACGGTTTGTGAAAGAGAAAGAGAAAAAAAATGGGGGGGGGGGGGGCACTTGTGGAAGCAGCGAGAGAGCTGCCGGCAGAGTATCGCTCGGAGTCTTGCTATGCTGTCCCGTTATCTGTCATCTGACCACACTAGTTAATGGCCACTGCGCGTTCTGAGGGGATTAGGAGAGAGTAGGTAGAGAAGCCCCCCTCCCCCTATCATCATCGACAACCTTAGTTCTGGACCAGAGCATACGACCCCTGCAGACAAAATTGCGCCATAGTTGCTTCGACGCTGCTGTTACCTAGTGGCAGATAGCTGAACTTTAAGGTGGATTAGTTCCCCACCATCTTGGATTTTCATTATTTTTGTCATAAGTTCCATTTAAGAACATTTAATGAAAATTTTCGCATGGCATGGCATAAATAATAGCTCCTTAAGATTAATCAACATATTACATTTCTACATAATTTATTATTTTTTCACTATTGATTCAAGGCAAGAAATGATTTTTTTTTTTTTGCTTTCGGTTACAGAAATTGACCTGGCAAACAATAGTCTAGCAATACATGTTTTAGAACATGTGCAATGTAATGCCCTACGCTTTGTCGAAGCCCAAAATAAATTGCAAAGTCCGTGATGCAATTTACATCGAAAATTCCGAAAATCCAAGATGGCGGCGACTGACGCACCTTACCATGGACAAGTTTCACTGTTCCACTGAATATTTCCAACGCGAATTATCTAGCCCTGCCAAATAGCGTCGTTGCAGTACTGAATGCTCCCTTTTTCCTCTTTGGAAACTCGCCATGAATCAAAGCGATAAGTTTTAACGTTCCCGCGCGAGAATCGAAAAAAGTAAACAATTTTCCAGTCGAGAGTTTTACGTACGAAACCAAACGCAAAGCTAGCACCTATAAGGTTTCCCCGTAAACAACAGCGCCACTGACAGAAAGCCTGCTACAGTCTATTCGAGGTTTCTTCAAGCTTCTTGAATCAAACATTTGAAAAATCATCCCGTGTATGACGCGATTTCTTACTTCCGAAATTCGTCACGTGAGACAATCGTTTTATACTTCTGTTAACATAAAAATACCTCATTTTCGGATAAATTTTACTCCTACTTATATTTTACCTATAAATTGTAATATTTAATTTATAATAACAATGAATAAGAACAGTGAGAAAATAAGTGAACATTTTCGAGGAAATCAACATTTGAAAAAAGTTACTGCGCCTATAGGCTGTTCACAGTAAAATAAGCACTTTTGAAAGCCCTGCTTAAGATCTACTTGTATGAACGTTGTGTAATCTTCCGCCTTATGTAAAATTATCATTGCCATAGGACTCATCGCTTTATTCATGCGTCGGTCAAGTGAACCGGTGGAATTATTAGGAAACAAATACTTTACACAAATCTGCTCATTTTTAAACTTTGATGCGTTAAAAAAAATCAAAACGGAAGAAATAATTTTTGGTTATTACACATGGTTACCTAATACTTTTTGTTCAACGTTAAGATATCAAAGAACTTTCCATCCATCGTTACCACCTTTACAGGGCGAATGTCACTATGCGCCCATTAGTAGACATGCATGCAAGGGCAGTGACTTTTTATAAGGTTCATTTCTAAAGTGCTCACTTTATCGTGAACAGCCTTTACCTACGTAACGGGCACACTGAGCGACATGCGCCCAGCAAAGTTGGCAACGGCGGAGAAAAGTTGTTCATTCTTTAACGTCGAATTAAAAAACTTAGGTAAACATTTGTGAATACTGAAATTATTTACTTTGCTTTTTTTTAAAATGCATATAAGTGCAGAGAGTCAGAAAATTGGTAAAATATTTACTTTCACGATAATTTCAAAATTTCACTTACTCGACGGATTAATAAATTGATCAGACAGATGACAATGTTAAACGCACATAAGGTGGAAGGATACGCAAAGTGCATACAAGTAGATCCTAAGCAGGGCTCTCAGAAGTGCTCAGTTTACCGTGAACCGCCTTTAATAAACAGTTCTTACGCTGAATATTATTACACTGAGTGGGCACGAATGCGGTGCATCGCCCCTTTGATGTAATTTTCTAGACTCGGTTAATATTTGTTTGCACGAGGCGGCGGAACATTCTGAAAGTGCCACTTTAACAGGGCTTCAGGAAAGTTGTAAGCAACAGTGAATGGACTATAGTCTTCCGTGCGATGAGGAATGTGGGAGAGGGGGAAATGAGAAAAATTTGCCGGGAGCTCTCGACAGGGACGAACTGCGACATGAATACAAACAACGCCTGTAGCCCGGCCCCTTCTCCCCCCCCCCCGGATGCAGATGGGGAGGATGCCTACTCAGCTTGCAGCGTGTCGCTCCGCAACGTATCTTGATTACGAAATCATGCCCCTGGGATGATAATACGCGACGACCGAGACCTTGGGGGAGGAACGAATCGTTCACGCCAAAAAAATTGAGTTCATGATCTAGTAACCAAGATCTTGTCCGAATCACCATCTTCTTTTTTACATCTAAAATAGTCACGTGATTCGATTTGAATTTATGAAACAAATCTGCACATATAAACAACATAAATTACGAAACTAATGACGTGTTTGGTTGTTTCATAAACATGGCGTGTATCACAAGCGTTTTATACTTCTGTTAACATCTAATTATCTTATTTTAACTTCAATATTTACTGATATTTCATCTATCAGGGTTGCCAACTTTTTTTGCATTGGAAAATTCCCCGACATTTCTGTGATTTTCACACAAAAAGTATCTTTTTTCTCTGACCTTTTTCTAACATTTTTTTTCTGCTAGGATTGGCTCCTTTACATTATAACACACATTTACACCAAAGTACTTCTCAGATCTTGCAACACTGCTCACTACACAGATTGCAAAGAAAAATGCCTACGCATTTAGTTCACAATCAAACAATTTTATATGATTCTGGCAGAGGCGCACGATTGATGACAACTGCGAAATATATCATGCATATCACAGAATTCCCTGACAGTTTTCAAATTGCCTGACATTTCCCTGTGTTTCAGAGCTGTGGCAACCCTGTCTATAAAATACAACATCTATTTTATAATTAATATGAATAAAAACAAAGAGAGAATATGTGTGTCAGTAACGCATAGTGAGAAAAAGTTCTCAATATTATTAAAACGAGTGCGCTCAAATACGGTATGTTGTCCCTTTGGTGTAATTTACTGGACTTAGTTAAGCTTGTTTGCGTACGGCGGGGGATAACCAGAAAGCAGACCTTAAGCAGTGCTTCACAGAAAAGTTGGAAGAAACCATAACTGGGCTATGAATAAATTTTACGGTGTTTATAAATGAACTCCTGTGTTCTGTCTAAAAACAAATAGTTACGCTATGGAAGAAAAAATAGGACAGAATGGATAAAATAACATATTTCTCTGAATACTATACGTCATTGTTTAAACCAGACAGTTTACTTATCCTTGCGTCCCAACATAACTGGGTAAAATACCAAACAGCGCATTATATGAGCAGATAAGATCTGGACGAAAAATGGACGTAAACTACACCAGCATGTGTGTACGTTTGATACAAAAAAAAAAAAAAAAAAAAAAAAAACTAACGAAAATCAATCCCTAGTGCAGCCAGCGGAATCGAACCCACGGCCTCCTAAATGTTAAGTCAGACACTCAGTATGGTCGAACAAGATAGATAAACCAACTATTCTCGGTATGATCGAACAAGATCGGCCAGACACTTTGGGTACTACCGAACAAGATCGGTAAACCAGACACTGGTGGTTCGAACAAAATGGCAAATAAGACGTGGACTGTATGGCCGAACTAGCTCGGTAAATCAGACGCGCTGTATGATTGAACTAGGTAGGTAAATCTGGCGTGCACTGTACGAACGACCAAGATCGGTAAACCGTACATGCTTGGTATAACTGTACAAGATCGGTAAACAAGATATGCTTAGTATGACTATACAAGATCGGTAAAACATGTATGCTCGGGATGACCGAACAAGATCGACAAACGAAACATGATCGGTATGAACGAACATCAGATACACTCGGTACAACTGAACATGATCGGTAAACCAGGAACGCTCTGTTAAAAGTGTATGTCGCCAATAATGTTCCAAGAAAACACTGCAGAAAATAGAAAAAGTTTAATTTCTCTTTCTGTATGAATTTTTTGACATTGGGCATATTTTGCGGATTGCGTAACTGAAGATGGAAGTGAAAACGCAACAATCTAATCTAAAAAGATTTTCGCCAGTATTATTATTTAGTAAAAATCAAGTTTCATTCGAGTAGATCGCAGACATCATTCAGATAAAACAGCCACAAAAGAATCGTTCGGCCAGTATAGTGACCTCGAAATTTATTATCGAAGGATTAAATATGCTATTAAGCTACATAGCAAGCAAGTTTCCTGCTAAGTACAACGATAGTCCTGAAGTTCAAAAGCAACATAAATCTACGACGACAGACTCCATAGGGCCTTAGAAGCCCTTCACGGTTAAATGAGCACTTTTGAAAAATCTTCTCAAAATCTACTTTACTTCCCGCTTTGTGTCATCCAGCCATTTGTAAACTTATGAGATTGCCATATACCCGAGCACTAAATTGATACCACGAAAATGTTATGAACGCACCCTAAATATTTTGCTAACATGCGGACTGTGACACTTGGTTGTTCAACAATTACGATGTAACTTATTTTCTTTAATTTTTAAGATTTCAATTTTATCGTAAAACTTTTAAGGAAACTAAAATTGTTTTCGAGGAACCTTTTTTATTGTATTCTTGTGGTATGGCACATCATTCCGAGCTGTACAGCCAAGCATATTTCTGACGCACCATTTCGAAATTTGCCTAGCGTGAGTGATAAAATTAAAACTCCCATGCCTCATTTAATTCTTTTTTTTTTTCCCGCGTTCTCACAACTTTATTGCACTGATATTTGATACCATGCCATAGAAATTAACACATTATGCAAATATTGGAGGAAAAGGGGAAATTTAAAAACAATTAAATAGCAGTCAAATTCCACTCAGGTGTTTACGGGTTAGGAAAAAATTGTGTATAGTTATGTTTCGCGCCCGCTTACTAATTGTGCAATGCCGACACCATTGCAGAATCGTACGTGGGACATAAATTAGCTCCAAACACATAAACTGTTATTTTACAATTTTTTAGAAGCTAACAGTGAGAAACTAAGAATAAGCCTTTCTAGATTATGGCTTTTTCAAACTTATTAAGTAACTATTTTTCGTTACTGGTATTTTCGCCGCAGTAACATACAAATTTTTACGGTACGAGAAATGCCTCACAGTAATGCTTCATTCTGGTAAAAATGTTTGCTCACGAAGATAATTGTCTTTCTTGGTTTTTTTTTTATCGGCTCCCCTTAACTTGGAAGATGGTTAACCTTGAAAGCGGTAATTACAACCCACACGCGCTTACGAAAACACGCCGGGATCGACGTATCGAGATATATCTCACTGTGTCGTCAACCCGAACGAGCATTTACAGGTAATCGCTGGACGACTCGTGCGCAGATTCCTCCCCTCCCTCCTTTTCGGCAATCTATTCCCTGCTACCACGCGACGAGCGTCACTCGGCGGGCCGGAACGAACACCGTGGTTCCATGACGGAGCAAAAAATAAAATAAAATAAAATTCGCGCTCGCGTCGCAAATTGAAAAGAAGGCACGTTGGGAAGAGGGTGGGACTACGCGCCGGATACTGACAACAGTATATCACCGCCGGCCGGTCAGCGCATAATGACGTACGTACGGGCATCACTGCTGTCCCCCACCCAATCCCCGTCCAAGCATCGGGGCATCGGGACGTCGAGGCGACACGGCGCCGGTAAATCCAATATTAATAAAATAAAAAAAATCGGATAGCGGTATGTCGGCGTGGGAGTAAAAACTCATCGACACACCCGGGGGCAGTGTTTCCGATCAACCCCCCTCCCCCAAAAACCACTTACACAACAATTCTCAACGAAACGGGCCGGCCAACCTGGGCAATGGCCATTCATGGGACTCGTATACGTTGGATGAAGAGTAGGAGAACCGGGGAGGGGGGGGTGTCCCTTGGCGTTATTGCCGCCGGTATTTCTGGCAGCTCTGAGGGTGAAACGAGGTATGGAGCAACGCCGGAGTGAAAGTGCGGGGGGGGGGGGATATCCCCAGAGAAAACCCGCCGACCAGCGGCATCGTCCGGCACGATTCCCGCGTGCGAAAATCCGGAGGGCGGAAACCAACCCGGTTCGCCTAAGCGGGAGGTGAGCGGGCTGACCATTACACCACCGCGACTCTTTGGTTTTCCGAGGCTGAGCCGCGACGAAGTGGTATATTTAAGCGACATTTCTTTCGCCACGGATTTCAGGTTTTCAACCCTGATGACGTCTGCTGAGATGTAGGGCGAGACGTCAGTAAGCTCTGCCACTTCTAACGCTGTTCGCACTTTGAAGCCAAGGATACACACACACACACACACACACACACACACACACACACACACACACACACACACACACACTTAAGTGGATATTTTTGAATGACAGTTCACAATGTGGCTAAAAACAATGATGTCTTCAGTGGAGGATGATGGAACAATCTTATCAGAAAAAAACTTTTAGCTTGGGTTTTATGTTTTATGACTGTAAACAAAAAAGGTTAAATATGATCAGAATTCCTCAATTACCAGCTTGGTCTCTTATATTATGCTAGAGATTGGATACATGCCACCATCTTTGGTCCAGCTTTCTTGTCGTGTGTTCTTAAATGTCAGTATGCTCGGTCTATTCGAAGAGCAAAACAGGGAAATAACTCCAAGAAAACCCTCTAGCAAACATAGGCCCTGTTTCTTACCTTCATGAAGATGTGTGGACAGCCACTGAAGCCTACTAAAGGTTGTTCGCGATAAAGTGAGCACTTCAAATCAACCTTTGAAAATGTTACCGCCCGTACCTGTCTCTATTTTCCCGGCCACGCTGATATGCGCCCTCTAGGATTGTCACGTGTGGGAATCGTGCGAAACGATGGCGCTAGACGGCGGTTTCTCGGGGTTCTCCCGTTTCCCCCGCCCTTACATTCCGGCGTAACTCCATACTCCCCTCACTTCACACTCATCGGCACTTAGGACCTCGATGTTGAGAGCCGCCCAAATATCTTCACTTACTCACTCTAAGGTTGGTAATGACAGAGAGAAAATGTACTTCCATGCCTTAACATTGAATTTAAAATGTTAGGAAAACATTTGAGAATACTGAAATTATTAGTTTTACTTTCCATAAGAGTATGAATTGGCAAAATGGTAAAATATTTACTCTTCTAACAAATGCAATGATTTACTTGACCGGCGCCTGAATAATGTAACCAGGCACAGAGCAATGTTAATTTTACATATGGCGGAAGTATACGGGATGTGTATACAAGTATATCTTAAACGAGCCTTTCAAAAATGCTCACTTTACCGTGGACAGCATTGATCAATTTTCTTCTTATCTGTGGATGTCCCGAATATTTGTTAAGTAGGCGTAACTTATATTAACCATTGCTTAAAATGACCTAAAACAATACCTTTCAACTTCCCTTTCTAGTATTTCTGTAAATTACTTTAATTTATTTGTGCTCCAAAAACCGTAAAAATAATTTATGATTTTAACATGGGAATCGGGTAATTTTGTGTGATGGAAGCATCATCCAACACAATCTCTACGAACTAAAAGATGTTTATTACAGAAATATTAATTTTCGCTTTCTTGGAAGGGTATTTTTCGCCCAAAATTACATGCCAATGTAATTATGCCCTAAGTCGTCACAGGATAGGGATTGTTGTGCACTTTCCATGTGTCTGTTATTAATGTAATTTTGAAAATAAAACGTGGTACACTGGAATATATTTAGTCTTGATTCATATGCATGATCACATGTACTAATTAGACAGGAATGAAAAGCTTCAAACTGTTACCTGTAAACGAACCTGGATGTTAATAGATCGCGGAATGAAGGTTGTTTACGCCACATAAGTAGGGTCAGGCTTCGCTTAATGAAGGAGGCACGCGCCGATTCGCCTCCGGCTTCTCTAATGAATTAGCGAAAAGAGAAAGGAATACACAGGACTGATGAGATAGTGGGGAATGGAGAATGAGGGGGGGGGGGGGGGGAGAGAAAGAGGTAAGTAGCGGGGAAGAATCAACAGCGCGCAGCCCACAGAGATGGGAGGAATTCATCAAGCCGGCGGCGAAAACAAACCACTCGAGTAGCCCACCACCACGAGCGGCCGAGGCGGAATTAAGGCGCATAGCCTCCGCACAAAAAAAAGTGCATTCCTCTCTTTCGCTCTGGTAACACCCACGTCGTAACTGGATCTCTGCTGAGCACTTCTGGGTTCAACATTTGAAATAGTCACTGCAACTAACCGCTTACAGTATTCATGTGTGCGCTGTGTTTTATTTTTCTTGTATTTTATCTTGATTTCAATAATGATAAACAAACTCTTTTTGATGGAACTCCATTGTCCCTCTGCCTTGTTTCTACTTCTTCCTCATATTGCCAACCACACCAACCTCAATGTCCCACTCTTTAACGTTGCACCAAACACTGGATGGAGTACTTACAGAAATACCGGCAGAAAATTACTGGAAGTCGTACCGTTCGTTAGGGCACAGACTGAGATAGAAGAACGTTATTTCATGTCTCGGGAAGAACTGAGATTACCAAATTAGAGAATTCCTGCGCTTCATAATGCCACTACATTTCTGCAGGCGGGTTATCATTTGCACTGTTGCTGTTTTATAATAACAAAATATACTGTTTTATGAACGTAAGTCGCGGCAACCGTTACAAATATTCAATACCTACAAATTATTTGTACAGTTTATTCAGTTAAGAAGTACAAGTTTTTCTTTTTTCTTCAAATTTTTTTCAATTTACGAGTACTGTGGTGATGGGAAACATTACCATTAGTTAATGTGTAATAGCGCCATGTGTTCTTAAAGTTGTCTTCATTTTATTATTAGGGTTAGTTGAGTTGTTTTAAGTGTTTCGCGTTATTTTTTACACTTACACTACTTTTCTTGCACGCAACTACGCTTTACATCGCCTCTAATTTTTGTACAAACAGCTACATACGGTTTGACGGTTGTTGAGTGTCCGCCATCTTGTCTGAGCTCGTGGATACGGGTCAGCATAGTACAAAAATTTCTTGAGTTATATTACAAACACGCCTCCTGTAAGCTAGTAAGCGTGTAATTCCAAACGGCAAATTTTGAACTGTTACGACTTTTTGTAAAACTACAAACAATTTCACAGTAGAAATTAAAAACATTTGACAGTGCATCCTACAATGAGAATAAATAGGATATTTTAAGATTTCTATCAATCATCGTCCATTTCAGTTTTTCTATTCTGGTTTTAAAGAGTTCATTTTGTTGCGCTTTTGCGTGGTTATTTTGTGCTAACCTATAGTAACTTAGCTGACGCAGGATTCACTTAATTTACAACACTGCCGAGACTCCAGCAGAGAAGTCAAGCCAGCAAATTAAGTACATATGGTAACAATCCCATACACTCATGCGCAACCGTTTACTGCAGGATTAAATTCTAGCTCACTTTTATACGAATGCCTCCACGTTAATGCCGTATTTCTAGCCACAATCTTCTAAATCCATTTTTAACATGTACGTGATATCGCGTACTACTCTCTACCTCCTTCTTAACGTGGTTATGACTATCAAAGCCTACCAGAGATTTAAACCTTATTGACTCCAGAAAAAAAATAAAGACTGGGATAGTAAAATCTTTACAGCGACAATTAAAGGTCATTAATTTAATGCTACATAAAATACTGCGTCCGGCGTGCAATCGGGCTGTTCTCGATGTTTGAAGGACTGCTCCAACACTCGTTAAGGGGGGGGGGGCTTTAGGGTATATTTGGGTGCACTGTAAACTATCTGCCCGACAGCATTCTTAGGCAAGCCTTGAATTTCAAGTGTCCGATCACCCGCCTCTCACCAGTTAAGAATTTAACTTCGCTGAGAAAAAAAAATTACAGGTTCGTTTAATTATTAAAGTCATAGAGCACCTCCTATGCTTGTATAATTACCGCATATATAATAAAATATTTTACATCGTATTATGATCAATTCCTTACAAATAATATACACAATTCAAAAAAGTTTTGCGCCGCCGGGATGTCCGAGTTACTAGGTTTCCCACGGTCCAAGAGAGAGTATGGGGTGAAAATACATCCTATTTTGTACAAAAATACCAAGGCTGTAATTCCGATGCTTCTTTGTAATGCGCCTAATGACCCAGCCTTCATAAGCAACCGTATTCCAGGTGGTGCAAAACATTTTTGAGGTGTGTACGCTGTAAAAAAAAATGTAGTAAATTTCCTAAACTGTAATGGAAGTTTTAAACCTATGAACTGTATGTAAATAATACATATCAGACTGCAAATATAGGAATGTTTAGTTTTGCAACTGTAGAAAGGTAGGAATTTAGTTGAGAGATTTGGGCGGCTCTTAACGAGCCGATAAGGGTGAAGCAAGGTGAGAATGAAGCAACGCCGGAAAGAAAGGGCGAGGAAAAAGGGGATGTCTCTGAGAAAACCCACCGACTAACAGCATCGTCCGGCAGCATTTCCACTCGCGAAAATCCGGGAGACACCCGGCCGGGGATTGAACCCGGTTCGCCTTGGAGAGAGAGGCAAGCAGTCTAACCGCTCAGCCACCGCGGCCCCAAAAAATTAGGAAGTTCCCTACGCGTTTGAGAGTCCGGCATGGTGTCGTGGTGAAGACTACCCGCCACCCACATAGGCGAACCGGGCTCGATTCCCGGCGGGGTCGCTCCGGGATATTGGCATGACGGAATCGTGCCGGACGATACCGCTGGTCGGCGGGTTTTCTCGGGGACCTCCCGTTTACCCCGCCCTATCATTCCGGCGCTGCTCCATTCTCACCTCACTTCACCCTCGTCGGCCGCCCAAACCTCTCCACCCCACTACGCCTTTGATTCCCTCTTGAGCAAATGTAGGATCGCTGACCTGAATGTACAAGTAAAACCTTTACCATCCCGCTTTCTAACAGTACGTATACACTAGTGCGGTAAATTTGCGAATATTTCACTGAGAGTGTATATAAGACGAGTAAATAATCTGCAACGTATCACACTGTTAAAAAATATAAGTCCCAAGAATCACGCCTCAAAATTTATATTCTAAGAACGGAAAATCCCTGAACCGATGGTAGCACCTCACAGTAGACTAAGAGAGGGAACAATTAAATCTCTTTTTTTTTAATTAACGAAAAAAATCCGCTATGCGAAGCTGGATATTAAACGTAAGGTCCGAGCTTAGGAGGCAGTCCCCGTAAAGGTCGTTCCCGTGACAAAGGTCACACCAGCAGGCGAGGAAGAAGAATAATTAACACAATTTTTTTCACCCCCTTTCGTGGGCAGTGACGACAGCTCCTCCCCCCCCCCCCCCGCCAAAAAAAAACCGAAAAAAATTGACGCGGACGGCGGGGTAACGGATTTGCGCTGCGCGATGAAGGGGAGACGACTGGTGGCGCCGATGGGAAGTTCAGAAGATGTCGGGGGAGTATGGGGGAGGCTAAAAGAAGAATATACCGCGCTAACGACGTCGCGTTTCCAACGACAGATCGGGATCGAGATGGGAATCGGACTACGTGTCCAGCCGCACGTCGACCAGCGACGAAAATCCTGGGCCCCGGCAACCCGAGTAGGAGAAACGAATCGAATCCCCGAGAAACCTGAAGTCGATAGTCTTCCGGTCTTACAACTTCGGCATTAAATTAGAGTTTTTTTTTTTATGTTGCGTATTTAGACAGAATATTCACTACCTGCACATCGCGTATAGCCTATTCGCAGTTTCTCCGCACTTTTTTAAATCAAACCTATGAAAAATCATCCTGTGTACATGTCTGGTTCTTTCTTTAATATGTATTTTATCGCATGCGTTTCATATTTCTGTTTACATAAAAATCTCTTGTTTTTTGTTCAATCGAACATCTACTTACATTTTATTTACACATTATAGTATATCATATATAATTAAAACCAATAAAAACAGCGAGGAAATAGTAGTGTTGGTAAATAGGTGTACCATGTAAGACATAGTTCTTATGCAAAATATTATCAAGCGAGTGCGCACGAATGCGGTGCGTTGTCCCTTTTGTATAATTTTCTATACTCGGTAAAGCTTCGACTGCAGGAGGCGGAGGAACATCCTGAAAGTAGAACGTTAGCAGGGCTTCAGAAAAGTTTGAAGTAACTACACTGTTAAAAAAAAAAAAATCCCTTCATTTTACGGAAAAGTGCTTGTAAAAATTTATCTAGAAGTGTCCGTGAACTCTCGTAAAATTACGGACACATTGATTTTCAGAAACGGACTCTCCGTAAATTTCACGGAACCTCTCCGTTAATTTCCAGGTAGTTTTCTGTACTTTCCCTATATACTAAAAAGAGATAATGAAAATGTCTTTAATTTTCGTTATGTGGGTGTTCTGCCATATATAAAAAATTATTAAGAAAGTTAAAATATTTTGTACTTAAGCGAGGTTTGAACCAGAGTCAAAAAATTATCAGTCTACAACTATAATCATTCACCTACAACTCTCACCTGAGAACTGTGGTATAACTTTTATATTAAAAAATAGTGTATTTTTTAGTGTTGCCAAATGTTACAGACGGCTGATGATATTTTTTAATATTTGAAAGAATAGGTCATAGTTGCGTGGATAACCTTAACTGCCGCAGAAACGATAAGGTTCTTGTTACATCGGCGAAGAAAGCTTCGTGTAAAATCGGCATTGTTCGTCCCCGTAACTTGAAGCCAAAGGGAATACGGAGACTTTCCGTATTTTGAATTTACGGACTTAACTCCGTTTTTCGTCATTACGGATTGCCTTTCATATATACACTGTACATTTCCGTAAAACATTCCGTAAATATACGAAAATTTTTAACAGTGCGTGAATGAAATATTAATATACGATTAACAGTCATGTACCTTTTCTCTTTAGATAATGTAGAAACACGTACTTGGTTTGAGTAATTTAAGAGCGTTGGCATTATAAGTGATTACACTTTCCTTGCAAAAAATTATTTTTGAGCATATAGTTTTCGCATAAATACATGTAACCAGCTCGAATTTTGTCTTTTAGAACTTTAACAAACATTGGAAACTATTTTTGGTAAAGAAATTAGATAATTAACACCGAAAGAAGATGGCAACAGCTATTTCAAGATATCCACAAAACTGTAAAGAGAAATGTTTTTGCAATAAAAAAAAAATTCTGGAAAAAAAAAAAAAAAAAAAAAAAAGAATTATTTTACATTTGTTATTTTTGGCTGCATATAATTTTTGGAAAATAAGTTTTGTTAAGCATTCCTTAAAATGAATTAATGCAAGACCTTTCAGATGCCATTGTTGAATTTTTTTCAGAGAGTTTGTTTTTATTTAATTTATGTATTACAAAAAACCGTGGCAATTTGACTTTGGCACGTCATTTTGCAAAAACACATGCAATCTAAAAAAAAAAAAAAATTCTTCAGGAAATGTAGTCGCAGATAATGTCTACAAGTTGAAGAGTATGTGGTACAGTTATAAAATACTGTAACAAATTCTTCCGTGGCCAACATCCATAATTCTGACATGGTTCACGGTAAAGTGGCTGTTCACGGTAAAGTGAGCAATTCTGAAAACCCTCTCATTTGGAATCATAGTCAATAAATAAATTTTATTTTAGCCTTAGGCGTTACTTCTTAGTGCAGTGGAATACACACACAAGCTGTGTTTATTTCTTAGGCTACATAGCAAATTTACTTTAAAAGGTAGCTAATGGATTTAAAAAAATGCCTGAAAGGAAAAAAGTAACTAGGACCTCAAAAGTGCTCACTTTACAGTGAACGGCCTATAGCACAGCATTCTTCTTCTATGTGACGTTCACAGCTGATAGTTAATGAACGTGTATCTTCATGATTCACGTGAAATGGTTTATAAAGTAGTATTTGGAAGCCCATGACCATGATTCATATTCTCTTAAGTACGTTTCTGGCGTGAAATTTAATAACTGCCGAAAAACGGAACAATCGATACTATCGCCCGGAAAACTTAGGCCAAAATTAAAATAAGTTAACGGTAAAAAAAAAAACATTTTAAAAACAAACTTGTATTTACAAATGCACTACAAAGAGTAAGATAATTATAGTTGTAGTTACATAATGTGCAAAACTTGTAAGACGTGGACGAACAGCAGCAATAAACTGTACTACAAATTAATATTTTTGTAACAATTTATATTTAGTATATAAAAGCTTGGCGCGAATAGTGAAGAACCTTACGCAAGATAGACAGTTACTAAGATTAAGAAAATGAGGCATACATTCTATACTGCGATTAGTTAAGAGCCTTGCACAAGATATTTGCTTACGCAATAGCATGAATACGGTTAAGGTTCTCTCGTACTGTCGAGTTGCCATTCCTTCCTTGCAAGCTCCTTATGCGAAAAAAAAACTTAGCAGCGCATTCGGTCTATACTGCAGGGTGCTCCCCAGCTTTCTCGAGATCATCAACACGTTTCGCGCGAAAGTAAGTCACCATGTTGGGGAGCGTATCAACGTAAAAGCGGCCGTCTCTTTGACATCTCGCGACTGACGACATCCGCGGCCGTGAACTGCCCGGGCATTCCGTGAACTGACCACCCGTGATGCGATGTGTTGAGATAAATTCCACGCGGTACAGCTTCTAAGCCTGTCGGTGATCTCTCGCGCGTCGCGACGCAGTTCTTCGTCGCCTGGGGAAAAATAAAACACGCTGATCTGCTTCATGGTGCCCCCGCCAACAATAAAGTTATAGGCTGTTCGCGGTAAAAGTGAGCGCACTTTTGAAAAACCTGCTTGAGATATACTTTTATACCAGTTGTGTATCCTTCCGCATTGTGTAAAATTAACATTGCCGTAGTTCTCGTCACTTCATTCATGCGCCAGTCAAGTGCAACTGTGAAATTATTACAAAAAAAAAAAGAAAACTTTTGCAAATCTGCTCGTTTTTACACTTCGATTCATTAAACGAAACAAAATTAAAGAAATAATTTAAGTCATCACAAACGGTTTCGTTTGCCGACTTTACTGGACGCATGCCACTCGGTTCGCCCGTTGTCTCGCGGACAGGGAAGCCAAAACGGGGAACGTGTCGGCAATGGCCTGTAGTTACGGAACCGTCTCACGTTCCAGTATTCGCCTGGGACGTGTCGGCAATGGCCTGTAGTTACGGAACCGTCTCACGTTCCAGTATTCGCCTGGGACGATGTCGGGAAAACATGGAGAACAGAAATCGCGATAGCTGAACCGGTAGTCGAACCGAGTTCTCCCGAACGCGAGTACGAACGTCGACCACGGCGCTCAAGCGGCTGATGCCGGAATCACACAGCCCCGACGCGAGCACAGCACAACAACGACCATTTTCAATGTGACCGCTGGAATTTACAGCCCGACAGTTAACTGTCGCGATACGATTAGAATTTTTCGGATCCATTTAGTAGGCGTTGATTAACTCCGCTAATTTCAGAGGCGGTGGGCAGACGGGAAATTTGGAATACATGATGGTGAAAAAATTTTATAGCTAGTTAATACAAAGGTAAAATTATTATTTATAAGTGTTAAATAAAATTATTTCCATTTTTTTTTTTTTTAAGCTACGTATTTCCCATTGTAGGGAAAGCTTATCGTACAATTTCATTTTACAAGGTTGTACACACTGTGCGTGGGGCCGCACGACACGAAGAAGAACAGAACTAATTTCTAATCCAAAACTGCTGGTTGTACGACAGAATTGTCGAGTTTACGTCAGATCTATCATGCTTGCGGTGAATTGCTGGTCGGGGCTATGTGAGTACGACGTGATTGTTGTGGTGTTCCAAGAAAAATCATTACAAGATTTAAAACGAAAATTACAAGAATGAAAAATAAAACCAAAACCGAACTAATTTCGGCTCTGTCACAGGTTTACACTGCTGGTGTCTCCAGCTCACCCCCAGGCCACGATTGGGAAGTACGGGTTAATTTTAGTCTCTTTTGGAAAGTGAGGTGGACACTGCAATGGGTCAGGGGGTTTTCTCGTGGCAGACCCGTTACCTCCCCCATATTCGTTCCACCACTGCTCCATCCCCATCTCACCCCGAACATTCTTCTGGGTGGCTGGAAACGACAAGCCTGTCTCTCAGACAACACCTGACTCCAATTACCGCCAGCCTCCTGTCATCCATGCTGACCCTGCTTTGACACCGGAAAAGATTTCTGTAAATGTATCGACGTTTGCCAAAATCAACAGCATTTTAATATCTCAAGTTCTATACGTGACCTAAAATAACATGAGTATTCGTGATAGCCATGCATACACTTATTTTTATAGGCTGTTCACGGTAAAGTGAGCACTTTTGAGGCCCTAGTTACTTTTATCTCTCAGCCATCTTTTATCCCTTATCCACATTTCTAAATAAATATTGCCTATGTAAGTAATAAACAATGTGTGTGTATTCTACTGCGCTCGGAAGTTTACGTCTAACGCCAAAATAAAACACATTTTTGACCACTATTCCAAATGAGAAGACTTTCAAAAGTACTCACTTTACCGTGAACAGCCTTACATCATATAGCTATAAGGGAGGGAGCGGTTAGACTGCTCGCCTCCCACCAAGGCGAACTGGGTTCGATTCCCAGCGGGGTTGCTCCCGTATTTTCGCATGTGGGAATCGTGCCGGATGATGCAGCTGGTCGGCGGGTTTTCTCAGGGATCTTCCGTTTCCCCCAACTTGCATTCCGGCGATGCTCTATACTCTCCTCACTTCACCGCCATAATCTATCGTATAGCCGTCAATGATAAAAGAATTAGTCTCCGCCATATTTAGTTTACGTAAATCTCTTCACAGCCTGCATTTAGTGGCGTTGCATTATATTTTACGGACACAAAATCCAAAAAAAATCTTTTGTACTTTTCCTAAAGCCTTTATTGCTTGCCTGGCTTTGCTAATCTCCTCTCTTAAGCTGTAATTTTTTTTTGCTTATACAAGAACAAACCATGGAAACCCAGTTGCCAAGAAAATCTTTCCTAGAACTGCAAACAGTTTTCTTGTAAAATTCGTTAAACATATATTTGTAATATTACAAATGATAGGCTTGTATTACAACTTACATTATTGATAAAAAAAAAAAAAAAAAGATACACCTTCCCAGCACGAGGATTGGAATCCACGTCCCTTGCGTTATCATCCCACACCCTTAACCACAAAACTAACTTGACTAACAAAGTTTTTACAATAATTTTTGTACTATGACTATACCAGCAAATACCTACAAAATATTAGTGAAGTTATTCGGTTACGAAGAACGCATTTATTGCATTTTAAGAGTTCTGTGTACATATACAACATTAACTGTTAATAAGTCACATGTTTGTAAAGTTATAGTCGTTTTATTATGACCCAATTGTTATCAGTGTTTTGCGTTATTCAAACTTGCAATACATTTCTTTTTGCACGCAACAACACTTTAAAGCACCCCTAGTTTTTGCACAAACAGCTATATACGATTTTACGTTGAGTGTTCGCCATTTTGCTTTGAGCTCGCGGATACGGGTCAGTATAGTACAAACATTTCTTGATGTCTATTACAAACACGGCCCCTGTAGTTTTACAAACACGTAATTTTACAGGATAAACGTGTGTACTATTACAAACATTTGTAAAATAACAAACTATTTCTCAGTAAAAAGGACAAAAAAAAATTTCTGCGTATAATCGCCTGTAAGAAACAACCACTTATTTCGTCTCGGCTGTTACAAATTAAAAAATCTGACAATGGCAGTCAAACGAAAACAATTTGACGAGGGACGATAAAATATTATTTATGCTTTGCCGTGCGAAAAATTTCCGTTAAACAATTTAAAACGGAAATTACGGCGATAAATTGGAAACGCTAAGATGGCGGACACTGATTCCCCTTTAAGGTTGATGGATACCAAAAAATTAATTATTTTATATTTGTACTACACATTGTTCAACTTAAATGTATGCGATGACATTTTCCCTGAATAAAAAAATGTACACTATATATATATATAAACTTTTCTGTTTCACTACAGCAATAGTAAAAATTACTAACCAGGCTGTACAGATGATAATATTTTCAACGTGAAGTATAATGCAATGGGCTACCGCGTGACACATTTAATTACCAAACAAAAAACCATAAATATGAAGGAGAAAATGGTTAAATATACGCAAACGTTTGCATATTTATAACACTTTATTTTAATGCATGAACTGTTATTTGGTGATTACACATACAGGATGATCCACGAGGAGTTACCGCCACGCACAAGGCCTGTTCCTTGCATCATTTGTAGCTAAATCTATCGCGCGCGTGCGCGCGTGTGTGCGCATGTATGTGGGTTCCATTCCCAAGTAATTCGACAGTCAGCATACCCACCCACAATGAAAAGGAGTTTACAACACCGTTTTAACATCAATGTGTGGTGTGGTGTCTTACACGTCAGCTGATTGGGCTGTTCATTTTTCCAGGACACTTGACTGGTGTGGTGTATCTGCAATTTTTGCAACAAGAACTGCCGCTGTTACTCGATGATATCCCGTTAGCAGTGAGACTCCATAAGATCTCCCAGCATGACGGTGCACCTCCTCACTTCAATCGTGCTGTGGTTGAACACTTAAATGTGCATTTTCCTGAGAGATGGATAGGACGAGGAGGTTTACCCCCCTGGCCTCCTCCATCGCCATATCTATCACCACTTGATTATTCCGTATGGGGATGGATGAAGGATATTGTTTACCGAAGAACTGCACAAACACGTGAGGAAGTACTTGCGCGTATCATGAATGCCGCTACAGAAATCAAAGACAGCCGCGTGCAGTTACGTAGAGCAAACACGTGCGGTTCATAAGCGTGCGGCCAAGTGTAAGGAAGTAGACGAAAACATTTTCAAACATCTTTTGTAAGCTTGTTAGACGCAATTGTGATGCTCAATTGTAAACAATACTGTCTGATAATACTGCCCTGTATTGACTTCTGCAAGGGTTATTATTTTATTAGTCATTTTTTTTTTCAAATTTTCCGAATTACTCTGTAAATATTGGGAATAGGACCCACATTTATATGACATATTCTGCTCCAAATGATGCAAGGAATAGGCCCTGTGAGTGGCGGTAAATCCTCGTGAATCAGCTTGTAAGCTATGTCAAGCAGCAGTCCATGGTATTAGTTCACATCGTAATTTTTTCCCCTTTTTACGACTTGGTATTTGTTATTTTGGCAGCAGCAAAACAGAAGAATTTTGTATTTCACATCAAATCATTCAAAAAACATAAAAGTGCAACTTTTTTTTATTCAAGGAAAATGTCATCGCATACGAAGCGTGCAAATTGAACAGTATTTGTTACAGACATGTAATTGTTAAGCTTTTGATATCCAACGCCCTTACGGCCCGCCCTGATCTCTCCACTACACTCCACTCCACCTCCGACGTCAACGTAATACCACGCCGCGCCCCGGTGTGTTGCAGGCATGACATGGAGCAGCGTAGCGGTGTGGGCGCTCCTGTTGGCGACGTCGTGCTGCGTCTCGGCGGAGCAGCGTCGCGACGCGCCGCTCTCAGACGCCGGCGTCTACATGCCCGAGCTAGAGGAGCAGGTCGACCTGGCGGAGGTCCTCGACCAGGTGAGTAGGGAGTGAGCTTAGCAGGCATTTTCAAGTATTTGTGACAACTGTTAAGGTGGCACAGGCGACATCTGCGATTCTGTCACAGTAACTATGTACAGGATGATTTCTCAATTAAACCGACCAACTTCGGGAGGTGATTATTCATGACAAAGTAAAAGGAAAACATATGTGACACTTTATACCTTAACCAAATATTAAGGAAGGTACGAGACCTTAAAAAAAAAAAAAAAAAAAAAAAAAGTTTTAAACTGTATCTGTGCAAAATATCAGTAACTATGAACCAATTATGATCTAGACCGGTAAGATAGTTCGCGAATAATTTACCCACCCGTAAGACCATTGGTCATTGAGCTTCGCAAGGCGCAGTACAGACGAAAAATTACCTACACGTGCGTAATGTATAAAATTGTGTACACTGAGTCCGAGTGAGATAGCAAAGTCTCGAAAATTACACCAAAGGGACAACGCGCCGCATTCGTGAGCACTGAGTTCAATATAATTTTCCATGAGAACTATTTTTTACTAGGAATTAACAACACACATATTGTCTCCCCGTTTTTATTCACATTAACTATAAATGAAATAATATAATTTAAAAATGAAATACAGGCAAAACTTCAATCCATAAAAAAATGTACACTTTTTTTATGTTAAAGTATAAAAGGCCTGCGATAAATTACTTATTAGAAAAAAACCGAAAGTGTCGTACTTCAAAGGTTTGATACAAGAAGTGTGAAGAAACTGAGAATAGACTTTTCACCTTTATCTTCATGGAAACAAATAAAGGATCTCAAAAGTTTCCACTTAACCAGGACCTCGTACTTGCAACCTTGTGCACATCAACATTTTAATACCAACCTTTTATTTAGGCCAATAAAAGTACTATAAAGAAAAATGATTGTAGTAAGTAGTTACAGAATTTGTAGGACTTGTAAGACGTGGTCGAAAACCAATAATAAACTTTACTACGAATTATTATGTTAGTGTCAATTTATATTTAATACCGTATATAAAAGCTTGGCACGAATAGTTATGAGCCTTACGCAATATACATTCTTACTACACTTGCATAAATGAATTATACATTCTATTTCGCGAATAGTTAACAGCCATACACGACATGTGCTTACTACGATTACGCAAATTAGGTATACATTTTATATTGTGAAAAGTTAAGATTCTCACTCAAGATATATGCTTACACAAATGATGTATACATTCTATAAGGCGCCAAGCTTTCATATATTAAATATAAATTGATACAAACATAATAATTTATAGCAAATTTTGTTACAGCTTTTCGACCACGTCTTACATGTCCTACAAATTACGTAATTGTTTTTTCTCTTTTTAGTGCATTTATAAATAAAAGGTTGGTTTTAAAATGTTTTTTTTTTACCAATTTATTTTTCCAAATTTTAGTCTCAACAATTTTCTTTTTTTATTATATGTGTAGGCTATTTATACATTCATTTATACATTCGTGAAACTAAAAAGACTAAAAATGTGCAGTTAAACCTTGCTGGCCCCTTCCAAACTTTGTTTTGCAACCTGACCAACACTGATGCAAAAAAAAACAGGTTAGACTGAGAAAACTAAAAAATTGAAGTTAAACACTGGTGGCCCCTTCCGCACTTTGGGCTGCAACCTGACGAATAGTACTGCGCTGCAGGCAGACTGCACGCCAGTTCACTACATAGAGGTCAAACAGACATCGTACATACAAACAATGTGCGTTAAATAAAAGTTTATAAAAAATTATTTTGCAAAGCCAAGAAGCTCAGGAACGATAAGATCAGCATTGCTACATACTGATGTAAACAGATATAAAGATAAAATGAAAAGGGAAATAGTTATACGCACTTACCAACCAGCACAATCCCATATTACACAAGCATCGGGTGCTGTGCACTGTGTTAAACGATGCCAGACAAGACCAGGCCATCCTGGTTAGTACAACAGAATAGCAAACGACTTACGTACGAGCCGACTGAAATGAAACCATCAAATTTAAGGTACAGCAAACACTCACAACTTTAGCAGCGGAACACATCCGACCCGGCCAACATTGTGCGATCAATTAGCATGGTGAGAATCTGTAACGCAGCCCAGACGGTCGACTGGCAGCGCGGGTACTGTGCAGGTCTCTGCAAGTCAAAGGGATGGCACAGAACACCAGCAGATATATATATATATATATATATATATATATATATATATATATATATATATACACGTCAAGCTCTAGGGTGGTAGACAGCCGAGGCACACATGCACTTTCCATTACAATAGGGCCTGCATCATGTTTTAAAACAGTAGGCATTGAAGGAAATAGAAGTGTTGCAGAAATTTGCTATGGGAAGTGCGGGCCATACAGACCTATTGAAGTTGTAAACAACAAACATGTACTGCTAACATGTAAAGTAAAAAAAAAACGAAGACGTTACAACTAGACAGGAGGGTGAGAATGAGAATGCAATGCTGCCTCCAAAACTGCTGGTGATAATGTGAAAACTGTACTGAAATGTACATATCCAACTGATGTGAATGTCTGTACTTAAACATTCAGATATATATCAAGGAAATTTTTAATTGTGTATTATGTAGTATCTTTTTCCTGTGAAATGATAGGGCTCAGTATGGGATTGAACATACACAACCTTATTCTCAAGGTCGGTGCATAGTCTCCAGCACTGTCTAGGTACATGTGTTTTCAGATGATAGAAAAGCAGAGTACATACATAGTTTAAATGTATGTTGTGTTGCTTTCTTATTGCCATTACAAAGTTCATACATCTATTGTTATTTCTATATAAATGGCAAGTATTCTAAATAAGTACATGTATATAACTGAATTCTTCTTGCAATGGAAAGTGCATGTGTGCCTCGGCTGGTGTTCTGTGCCATCCCTTCGACTTGCAGAGACCTGCACTGTGCCCGAGTTGCCAGTCGACCACCAGGGCTGTATTACAGATTCTCACGATGTTAGTTGATCGCACAATGTCGGCCGGGTCCAATGTGTTCCGCTGCTAGTGTTGTGTTTGCTGTACTCTGAATATGATGGTTTCGTTTCAGTCGGTTCGTACGGAAGTCGTTTGCTATTCTGTTGTACTAACCAGGACGGCCTGGTCTTGTCTGGCATCGCGTAACACAGCGTACAGCACCCAACACTTTTGAAATACTTGAGTGTGCTGGTTGGTGTGTATACTTGCACACGTGGTGCCTGCAGTATTTTATGTGATGATGAGTTTATTTATTGTTTGGTGAGTGCATAAGCCGATGCGGCTATTTACTATGTTTCTTGTCATAACCATGCAATGGCTCCGCAGCGAGCAGCCAGGTGCGCGCGTGAACCTACATAGTGAATAGGCCGACACGTGTATTTACTTTGTATCACCCTTTAACACTTCCAATGCAATGGCGGTCGTGTGGTCTAGTTGCGGGACTGGCGACCGACGGGTAGTCGGATCGAAACTGCATTTTTTGAGTTCACAAACAACTAAAAAAATTCACAGATCTCCTGGTGGTCAGTGTTTGAACTCACCTCCCCGATGCTAGCATGCCTCTGAAGATACAGCGCTCCTAGCTGCGAACTGTCAAACACTCTGGTGGTGGTCGCGATAGTTAAACATGGCCCCCTACAGCAGCCTACTGGTGGCAGGCCGAAAATTAAAGATGGCTTAGCACACACTGGTGGTGAATGCGGGAATCAAAAATGGCCACCTATAGCAGACGACGGTGATAACATCCACGATGGAGGAAGCGAAAAGCAAAAGAAAGGAAAGGGAAACAAGAGAGAAAATAAAGGACATCAGGAGGAATATGAAAAATAAAACAAAAAACACTAGGGATGGAACGGGCGAGAGAGAAAGACAGGAAGGAATGCCAGGGAATGAGAAAAAATAACATTGGAATGACAGAGCATGAGAAAACGAATCGGAATGCAAGAGCATGAAGAACCGAGGTGGAATGGTAGAGCAGGGGAAAAAATGAAATCAAATATGGCCACCATTGACAAGGAATGATAGAGCAGGGGGTTTCAGCATCACGGCACTGTATCCACCATTCCTGCACCAGCTCTCTCAATTTCATTTTATTGATACATTTAGGAAATAACCAAGCATGCCATACATGGGGTGATTTTTCAAAGGTCTGAGTCAAAAAGTGCAAAGAAACCACAAATCGACTATAAATGTAGTCCCGACATGCATGCTACTCAAAGAGTTAAGCTTAGTTTGCACGAGATGGAGGAATAGCGTGAAAGTATAACTTTTGCAGGGCTTCAGGAAAGTTGTGTGTGTTTGGTGCAGGGCGACCAGGAGCTGGACGAATCTGAGAATGAGGCGGCACGGCTGCAGAAGTTGGCGAGCTTTCTGAACGTGCTGAGGAGTACGCTGAACGAGAGGCAGCAGGGACAGGCAGCAGCGGCGGAGGACGACAGCCATCAGCTGCCCGCCGGCTACCCGGCCCTCATGCCGCTCATCAAGGACGAGGACAAACGCGGCAGCTGTGAGTACCAACTACCCCTATCCCCTTACCAACCATTTATGTTACACATTTCTCCTTTCTTTTTTATTATAACTTTCCTCAAAAGTAAGAGGAAAGTCGGACGTCCTAGCTAGGGAAGGGACCTGAAAGAAGAGCTACATTATCCGTAAAAATTAATAGTAGAAAATTGAACACGCATACCTATGGGCCGTGTTACAACACACCATACCAGCATAAGATGAACACCTGCTCGCAGTAACTGCATAGGGAGGATTGAAAATTTTGTATTTTCTTATGCTATGCAGAGTTCTATGCCAACCAATTACCATGTAATTCCAACAATGTAAGTTATTGCAAAACTAACTCGTGTTAGGAAAGTGTGTTCTATGGACTTAGCTTTACATACATTTCTGACTTCTGTTTATTTTAACAAAATAAATGTGCACACAATCAATGATGTAAGGAAACAATTCTGAATTTAAATTAATTAAAATAAATTGATACAATGCAACTGATTCGAAGTAAAAAATATAGGTTATAGTATTTTCACAGTTTAAAAAAGTTGCCAAAAATAATACTGAAAAACCGTGGTGTGTAGTGAGTTTTTTTTCACGGTAAGCAATTTCTACTAACAAATGTAACTTCCAACTTTGCTTACCCTCCAAATGTATTTACCATTTTATAGTACCTAACATTAGCTATAAAAATGGAAACAAAATGAATGTAATAATTAAACTGAATATTATTTCGAGAGATATTAAAAATTATAGGAAAACTCCTGTTTTACCGAACACTTTCATCCACTTTCCAAGGAAAAATGCAGAATTGGAGGACGCAAACAAAATGACTGCTTACTCTGCCGAAGGAACGCGGTTGAGCATGTGGCGTGAAACTGCTTGCGAGTTCGATTCATCGCTAGTCACTCCCATCTGTGGAAATAAATACTAGATAGCAGCACTATGCATGTACAGTATGGGAGTTACGAAAACTCTTTTTCTCGAATTGGAAACAGGAAACTCAGAATTAAATGTGTTTAAAGTTACAGCAAAAACTATAAAGGTACAAACATTTCCAATATGTATAGGGTAAGCATTGCTCACCTTGCGTCTATGGAATAAATGCCACTGCTGCAAAATGTAATTTGTGTGAAATTAGTTAACCACTATCACTGCTTTTCAACACATTCCTGCAAAAAATATTGTCTTAAGAAACAGGAGAATATTTTTACTGAGACAGGTTAGACAACACACGTTTCATAAATTACTATGATCCATGTGAACTACATGTTCTTTTTTCCTGGTCGTTTCTGATTGGTCCCATTATACTTTTCTTACTGTTAATGTAGCGCGCAATTTTTAAATATCACATGGTAACGCTACTGTTATTTCCTTAAGGGAACGTTACAGCGAATGTAGCACAGCCTTAAATGTATCTCTGGGCAGAGCCCCATATGCCTACGTATGCAGGAAAAGTTCTAAAAGGCTATTCATGGTAAAGAGAGCACTTTTGAAAGCCATCTCATTTGGAATAATAGTTAATAAATATATTTTATTTTAGCCTTAGATGTTACCTTCTGAGTGTGGTGGAATATACACACTGTGTTTATTACATACATGACAATATTTATTTTTAAAAATTGTTAATAGATAAAAAATGGCTGAAAGAAAAAGTAACTAGGACCTCAAAAGTGCTCACTCTACCATCAACAGCCTATAACAAGGGCAAAAGCTCGCGGCTAGAGACAAGTTAGATATCTCACGGCTTTAATGAGGTTGGGCACATGGCAGAGCTTGGGGTCATTGTTACCTCTTATGCTAACCTGACAACAAAGGGAGGGGGGGGGGGGGGAGACCAGCATACACCATAAAAATTCCTAGAAAGAAAATAATGGTACAGTTGCATGCAATTTATGAAGTAGAAAAATATCTCAACAATAACAGAGGATGGGGAAGGATAATCTTTATTAAAATTATGTATGAAACATTAGAAGACCAGGAACATTGGTCAGGAGGGCTTCTTTTTTTTTTTTTTTTTTTTTACGAAATTCAACATTGAAGCGTAGAGGGAAAATGGGGAAGAGTGCACACCAAAAGTGTGCAATAGCGATCCCATGTCCTAACATTAGGCTACTTTTCTGCCAACATGACTATCATAAACAATGTGCATAGGGTGAGTTTATAACACTGTTTATGTGAAGAAGCGCTGTGAGATGTTATTATACTTCCTCTAACCAATTTTTAATGCAACTGGATTAAATTCAAATTGGTAAAGATATTTCATTCATATAAAATTGCCGAAACCAGCTTGCTGTAGTGGTTCAGTTCCTCGGCATAATCAAGCAATACTGCATAAAGAAACAACATTTCATGGGTTTTCAAGGTACTGCATTCGAACAGACAATGAAGCATTGCCTCAATTACTCAATGTAAGCATACAAGCAGTGTTATTCACAGGAATGATAGATACAGAACCACTTACAGTGGACTCTGAATCATTTGATATTTTATGTTCAGATATAGAGTTAAGTCGATGACTGGACTCCAACCATCTCTGATCTGACCTCGCCGTCACATTAGTGTGGCAAGAAGCCTTAGTGAGCATGGACAATGTGGGCTCCCAGCTTTGATGACAAGTAGATCAGTCATTTATGGTTCCCTCTGGGCTCTGGGTTAACGCTGTAAATCAGGCAATTACTGGCTGCAGATTGCAAGAAGATGAAAAAGTTTAGTCACGTACAAAGCAGATTTCTTCTTTCTTTCCCGGATGAAGTATAATGTCTATGTGCATTATGCAGAAGCTGATAAATTTAAATAACATTCCTATAATGTAACTAAAAGTTTGCATTAATGGGCAAAACACCTTATTAGAACTATCATACACACGCAAACAATTAATGAACACATGTGAACTAACTCTGACCATATGCCACATATCAGTCATAAGTATACAGTTCCTTGATCATTACTATTTTGGTTCATTTATCCATTACCACTGGCCATAATTAAATGGGAATCATATGTCAGCTACAGTTAAAAACCTATTGAGGATTTAAGGAAAGGATTTATTTTAGATTCAAAGTACTTTCCAAAATAATACACACTGTTCTTTGAAAAGTATGTTGCTACAGATATGTTGGAAAAAGTTGGAATAAAATTTTTTGTACAACTGCTATCTATGATGGAAAGATGCTTGTACTGAAACAGTTAAGTCAGATATTCGGGCGGTGCTTACAGGTGAGGTCATCAGTGAGTATAAGAAGGACTTAAGATAGAGATGAAGCAGTTACATTATGAAATGGTGAAGGAAACAGGTCTATCCCAAAAAAATCTCTGGCCAAGATCAATGTTCATCACAACCTTGCCAGGAACTTAACCTGGTTCACCATGGTGTGAAGTGAGAGGACTAACCACGTTTCACCAAAGTCCCATAAAACCAATTAGAATACTACATTTTTAAAATGTTAGAATAATGTACTGTAAAACTGCTAACAAATTTAACATTTACATGTTTTCCACATTTTATACTGTTCCCAGATATGTCACTGTGTCACTTCAAGATCTGCAACATGGGCCGTAAGCGCAACCTACGCTGGAACCCTTTCTTGCGAATGTGAGCTCAGCTCTGTTTACATGCTGAATCACTTAGAGCTATCTGGCTGGGACGTGAAGACACAATAAAAACTTAAGATTCAGTTTACATGTCTCTTTAAACTTGAGAGTCCTGCCCACCTTTACTGAGACTGAATTATTGTTGTTGGTACTTAGGAGAAAGATTTTAATGAAAACTGTTTCATGTTCTTCATTTAGACTTGTTTTTGTAAGAATACAAACCATGTTTAACTAGACTGCAAAAATGAATCAGATGCAGCATTTTCGCCACATCTGATCAAATAAAATATATCAAACTTTGACAGGTCACTTGTTCATTCACATGAAAAAACAATTATTATTAACTGCAAACTGCATAAACAAAACAGTTCCATTATTGTATCAACAAAACTTGCCACAGATATCAGCTAAAAATGTACATCTACAGTTAAATGTCAACATCAATACACATTAATAAAACACGGAAAATTAAGACAATATTTAATGCACCCAAATATGGAATAGTTTATTAGAAATGCAAATCCTTGTCAAAACCTAAACAAATTAAAAAAACCAATTATGTTTAAGAAGAGCAGCATGATTTTTGAAATAAACGAATGCTTCTTGCTTTGAAATTACCAACAATTTGGGGGAAAACATATTCAAAAACTTTTATACCAAGTTAAAATGTAATCATAGTGTGACGTCTGTAGTACCAGACCACTAAAACTCAAATAATCAATAGATTGGAAAGTATATTAAACATCTAATTTTATCCACACATTTAACATAAAATTTAAAATGCCATGACATACAAATATAGCTATTTATACCCATTTTCTTACTGCCTAGGTTGCAATTACGTAAAAGTTCTTATGGATTCCCACAGCTGTAAACCTTACTACAATGATAATTGGTTGATACAGGTTAAAACCAAAAGATTTTATACTGGGTTATTTGAAAATTTGCATGCACACCCAGGCTATTTAAATAGTTTTGTCGCATCATGCCAAAGGGGAAAAAGCAAATATTGCTGTCATGAGTACCAATAATTTAATTTGCACTGCCAGTTATTTGTCCATTATTCTTGTTTCCAGCTGTGGCTACTGTAAGGAATGCTTATGAGCGACGAACACTAATTGTGTATTATTGTTTCATCCATTTCATCACTTCTCCATGTCAAATACATTTCAGGCTGGTACCAATGTAAATACACTATTAATTACTGTACAACATAAAGTTCAAAACAGCATGTACAAATGGAAATATTAATGTACTTACATATGTTATTCTTTATATTCTCTTAATCTTACTTTTAAAGTTAATAAATGTAGTTAACTTAATTAAATAATGTAATTTTTTTCTACCCAGATAAAAGGTTCCTTTCACTTCACTCCACTTTACTGCCTTTAAACAAATAATTACAGAATGTTCACTGGAAAAATGAGGAATGTCAGACTTTTTCATAAAAGTATTACCTCTTTATAAACAGCAAGTTACTCTTCCATACCCAAATGCTGCAAAAGCACATCACTTTACTGACCTAAACAGTTGTCAGAGGACACTGAAAGTGAAAAATGCATGAAATTCAATTATCTGAAAGAGACAAATTTTCAACTCTGTAACATGGATGGTTGGCTAAGTTTACTTTTGAAATAGACTATGTTGAATGTAACCTGCTCCTCTGATAACTTTTCGATAAATAGTTTCATAAATCCAAACATTTTCTTCGTCCGAACCAATTGACATGACAGGTAAAATTTCTGATAATTTTTTGGTGAACTTTCTATAGTTTTCTTACATTAACAAAAATATGTTTACTGTAGTATTATACTTATACTGTAAAAATATTGTCGTATTAATATTTTTAGTTACATTTTAAATCGAAAAAATTAGACACTTTGTTATACGAGTAGGCCTACCTCAATGTATATAAAACCAAATGTAATTTGTAACTACAACATAATATTTGTAGAAGCTAGTCCTTCTTGTGTTGTGTTTAATTTATATTCAACAATAAGTGTATTATATTAATTTCTTACTGCATATCCACTTTATTTAATTTATTCAACGTTATTTATTAATTATAGGTATTATACTATGTATTTACGATATAGGCCTACGATAACTGTACTAGTAACCAACGACTGGAATGTTGAACAGAATAATATGGTTTCATATTGATGTATGTGTATATTTTGTGTATATCTTTTGTTAAAAAAGTTAGAAAAATTGTTAAATAAAGTATTAACGAACATTCCAATCAAATTAATATGTGTATAAATTCCATACAGATTCAAATGTTTTGATACAAAAAAATCTACTTAACATTCTATGATTATTGAGTTATAATGAGCGGGAACCACGCATAACTTACAAAACCACAACTTAGAATTTGTGAACAAATCCACATAAGTTAGAACTATCATAACTTAGAACCATCGTAACTTATAAAATGATAACTTAGAACCATTGTAACTTCGAAAATCACACCTCAGAACAGTTGTAACTTAGAACTATCATAACTTAGAAACATGCAATGCAGAATCACATAACTTCTAAACATTGTAACTTAGAAAATCATAACTTAGAACAATCACAACTTCAAAACACACATTTTTCAACTGTTATAATTTAGAAACACACAACGTAGAATCGCATAACTTAGAAAGACGTAACTTGGAACAATCACAACTTAGAACTACTATAACTTAGAAACACACAATGTAGAACCACACAGCTTAGAAACACAGTAACTTAGAAAGTCATAATTTAGAATCATCACACGTTATAAACACACAATGCAGAATTACATAACTTAGAATGATCACAACTTAGAAATACACAACTTAGAACAGTCATAATTTATAAACACACAATGCAGAATCACATAGCTTTGAAATGTCATAACTTAGAAACATTCAACTCAGAACAGTCGTACAGCAGAAATACACAACTTAGAACTATCATACGATAGAAACATGCCAGTTAGAAAGTTCACAAGTTAGAATCACATAACTTAGACAAGGCATAATTTAGAAAATTCTATCTTGTGTTTCTAAGTTATGACAGTACCCCATAATGAGCAGTCAATAAAATTGTAATTTACATGCAATTTAAGTATTTTACTCAACTGTAACAAATTAAACAACACTTGACTGAAACAATGAGTTAGTCTTGGACAGTAACCCTAACTGAATGAGATATGTTCAAGTTGATGCTAAAATTGAGATAAGCTAGTTGCAAGCCGTAACAACACTCCCCTTTGTTGGCTACTGGTACTAAGACACACTCGAGAAAATGTGCTAAATGCTGTTCAAGGTAAAGTGAGCATTTTTGAAATCAACCTTTAAAAACTGTCACTGCTCCTACCTGCGTATATTTTAATGAGCACATTGACTGTTACACATTCGGTAAAGTTGCCAACAACAGCAAGATATTATGTAGTTCAATGTGTTAATGTTAAAAATTACAATTTTTAAGCAAACATTTGTGAATACTGAAATATTTCATTTTATTTATTTTTGTTTCTTAATGCATACATGTGTAACAATAAAAACATGTGTAAAATATTAACTTTTCAAAAAAAAATTTTAATTTTGCTTTGACCAATGCATGAATAAAGTGATCAGGCCCACGGCAATGTTAACTTTACATGTGGCAGTAGAATACACAATGTGCATACAAGTAACTCTTAAGCAGGGTTTTCAAAAGTGCTCATTTTACCACCCATGAACAGCCTGTAGCAACAAAGTCATCTAGTGATTATACTTTCACTCCTGAAATAAACACACAACAAAATTGTGTGGTCCAGCACCTGTTAACAAGTATGTAAGGTTTTACGTGATCAGTGAATGACCAGTACCGTACATAGCAACATTCAAGTAAACTCAACGGTTATTATTTCCATTTGTGGCATAAGTATTTTTTTAAACTCCCAACTATAATAACACTGCTTTCTCATAAAATAGGGTTTTTTATGAACATCCAACAAGTTCTACATTCTTTTTTTGACTGTATGCCAAATTCCTGTTTTTGAGTATGCCATACTTGAAAATGCACACAATGCAGACACATTACCAATGTACAGTTTCAGTGCTGCAGAATCACAAACCTGTTGCCATTATCACACCCCATACTAAAGTCTTTATTTCTCAAGCAGTTTGGTTTAAGCAACCTAAGTAATTTTTGTTTATGTTCTTATTTTCCCACTGTAATGTTGATGTATTTTAACAAACATTTTTGCATCACAATTTATTATTAACGAAAATTCTTCAAGAGCTTAGTTGCCTGTGCATTACACACTAAACATAATTAGCGAAAGCAGGTGAGATTTGTGGTTGGGGTGGTTCACTACTTACACGTATTTGTCTCAACATATCTATCCACTACATTTATGAAACTCGATCAATAGGCCCACATAAAAGTGGGAAAAATAAAATATTTCACAACTATGTAAAAAATTGGTATACCTATGTAAATGGTGATTTATGCGTGTATTTTTGCTGTGAGTAAATGATGTGAAATACAATGTATAAAATTCTATTACTGAAGTTATGTACAGAAGGCTTTCAAAACATACAACAAAATAAAAAAGACTTCTACAATTTTTTTTTAAATTTCAATACATTTAATATTTTTTCAGCAAAAATAATAGGTACTATATGTTGTACCTTTTTTTGATAAAATAAAAAAATTTAATACAAAAATTAATTTGCATACCATTAAAGTACGTATTTCAATTTATAATACCTAGTGCAAATAAACTTATGATTTTGACCGAATCGCTTAAAAATTGCAACCATTCAGTTTAATTTACAGTGAACACCTAGGCAAATATCTACAGCATTTTTCTGTCATGAGTTATGAGAGGGTAAAATAAATTTGATCATTTTTTAGCAAAACAGTGTTTTGTATTTAAAAATTAGAACAAACATCCCTCTTAAAACTTGAAGAAGAAGAAGGTGAAGAAGGAAAAAAAGCTGTAGTAGGTTACACATAAAAAAACTGGTAATTCTCAACTTATTTCAGTTGCCTTTTAATGCCAGCATTTCAACTTGAATGGACTTACTTGGTAAACAAACCTAACTAAAAAATTCATACTACAGCCAAACAAAAGTCATCACATATAAAGTGCATGTACTGAAAACATTTTAGTTGTGGTATTTAGTACATGATCAGGCTGATGAAGGTTGTTCACGATAAAGTGAGCACTTTAGAGAACATCCTTAGAAAAAAGTCACCGACCCTGCATTAATGTATTTTAATATGTGCACTGAGTGACATTCACCCAGTAAAGTTGGTAACGATGGATAGAAAGTAGTTCCATATCTTAAAGTTGAATAAAATGTCTTAGGTAACAATTTGTGATAAAATAAAATTATTTATTTCGCTTTCTGTTTTTTTATGCATCAAAATATAAAAATGAGCAGATTCATAAAGTATTTAATTTATTAATAATTTCACAGTTTTATTTGACCAACACATGAATAAAGTGACGAGGCCCATGCCAATGTCAACTTTACATATGGCGGAGGTATACACGTGTTTGCAAGTAGATCATAAGCAGGGCTTTCAAAAGTGCTCATTTTACTGTGAACAGTCTATAGATAAGATCATATTTTACCATAGCACACAACTTAGAGGTTAGTGTCTCCAAAGCAAAACAGTCAACTGGACAATGGAACAAATGCATGGAATGATGGAAACAGAGTGATTCATATATGTGATGTCCCACTGCTCTGAAAGGAACATAGTAGTTCATTGAGAGCATTCATTCCCGCATGCATTAAAAACATACTGTTTTATCCCTACTATGCACATCATGCATTGAAAAAACCTCTCCTATGACCAAACCAACTACAGTGAAACCCTGCTAAGAAGTTTTCCTGCTTCATAAGATGGATAATTGTGCACCTTGTCTATCTGCACATGTGGAATTTTGACCCTTTTAAGAAGTTTTCCTGGTTAATAAGTATTATTTTTTCAGTCCCTTCAGAAATTTCTTAACATAGTTTTACTGTACTGGCCCTCACCTTTACCTTATTCACGCCACCAAAAACTGTATTACCAGAGAGGTTTCCGATGCACTACATCAGACATGTCATAATCACAGCTCGCGGGCCTCATTAGCTCCTGGTTCATATGTGTGCAGCCCCACCTTGTTAGAAACAATCATTCAGTCAATGAATTTTAAAAATTATATTGCTGAATGGTTTCATTTCCACGAATCCAAACCAACAAGTCAGCTTGCAGATAAAAATATAAAAAAAGTATAATAAGAGTTGTTTCAAACCAAGATATTTCCCCAGATTTTGAGCATTCGGTAGCTAATAAGAAATGCCAGCCTTGTAGCACTATTTTCTTCATCTGTGCATGCTTTCCCAATTCTACTATTGCAAAGTGTCAGATTACTACTTTTGTTTTCATATTGTATTATTTTTGTACCACATTCAGTAGTGTAAGTTGAAAATACAAATACATATCACTCTCCCAAGTTTCTTTTCCAGTATGTGGCTCTTACATTCTCTTGATTAAGTTTTTTTGGCCCACACACGAGTTTAAGTTTGACACCTCTGCACTACGTGATTTCCACTACGTAATTTTCCGCAACTGATTTTTAGTGGTCTGATCAGCAATTAAAACCAGAGTTGAAGCACTACGTAGGTACCTAATTGGATCTTCAGTGCACCAGAGCTACTAAGTAACAGGCATCATCATGTATAAAACAAAAATTTTGGCATCTGCCCATCTGGAACTACTCTCTGTGACAAGGATAACATTGGTATGCACATCAAGAGCCCCTGCCACCGCTACGTGTATAGTTCTCCTTGTTCTGCATCTACCTAAAGGACTTCAAGCAGTGAGCCTATCATTTTATTGGTAGAAAGTTTGTAAGAAGGTCCAACTCAGGGCCCTAGAATATTTATTTATACATTTGATCCATATGTTTTGAGACACAGTTCTCTGAAAATGCAGTTTATAATTATGCTGGAGTGCTCCAAAATTATTTTCGATAAGCACGATGTCTTGAAAGCACTTATCAGCTTTCAAGTGTGAGTTATTTGTACTGATCAGCACTGAGCACATGTTTAATAAAAATTCATAAAAAAAACATGTGTTTGAAACATTCTGCTATGCAGTTCAAGCACTAAGTTGGCAACTCTGTAACGACAACCTAGAAGAAGAGTGAAATTTTCATATGTAATATTTACACTGAGAATACAATAGGTAACTGCTTCCTCCTAGTCCCAACAGTTCACAAAACAAGATGCATGTGTTACAGGGTTCTTTGAATACCTCAACACAAATTCCTTATCAAGCCTGATGTTAACACATCATGGAATGGAGATACTTTGGATATCAAGTTTCACATACCAGCCAGTTTAGTTACAAGGTGTGTGCAAAATATGAGATCAACTACCAACAGGTTTCCACCAATGCCAACTAGAAATGGCTTAAAAGGTGGAAATCTGTGATGAAGAGAAATGACTTGAGACCTCTCTAAAATCAAACGTGAAATACCATGATGACACCACAATCATGCTGACTGCTACACCACCATGACAGTTCAGCAAACATGTACTAATAAACAACATACTTGATGGTCAACCACACAGCTTCTCACAAAATATGACTTTTCAGTACACACAAAATATCACTGCAATAAGAACAATCTTACATAGCCTGTATGTGTGTATACATATTATGTAATCAACAATTAAGAAATATAAATATCATTATGTAACAAAATGTGCCAAATTTACAGCGAGTGTCAAATTCTGAAAGCTCACTATCGGACAACGCATTTGTAGACAGTATTCGAACTGTGTGAATGGAACATCACTTGACATCAAGATTTGGACACGTCCACAGGTATGGCCAATTGTAGAAAGGCCTTAGAAAACTATGGTATCATGCACTGTTATTTTCAAAATAATCACAAATTCTCAAGCCTTGAATATAATGCTGCAGTTCAGTAACAGTATATAATGTGTTACGTCATCACAAAACACATTGCAGATGACACATATCTGTCATCTATCAAGCTGTTACAGCACTGCCTGAACCGCGTGTGCACAGGCAACTTGTGTCCTGAATCTACTGCACTTCTGCTATTTCCGAGACGTCTCGTGTGCCTTCGACAAAAAAAAATATATAGCAGCATGGACACATACTGCTTGTGTCCCAAGGCTGCGAGGAAAAATTTTGTCCGCGCCTAAAGTAAGGAGGTACTATTTGCAGCCTAGTGATACAGGACTTTATGACCAAATACACTACTTTTACACTTCAATTATGAAAAAAAGATCTATAAGAAATAATTTATTTGCTATGGCATGTTAAATTTTATTTTGGAGGGCACATGCCCCTGCGCCCTTTGATAAGAACCGCCCCTATCAATCAGTGTTCAAGATAACTTATGACATCAAATAACAAGCTGCTAATTATTTTGGCAAATTTGCTGCTCCCATTGGTCAACCTGTTGGTACCAATTCAGTAAAGGCTCAAGATGCAAATCAGTCAAGCTTGATAGCGGTCACACACATCATGGGCATGAAACTGGAGTGCTTGCTGCCAGGAAATTTCTGGTTCTGTGGAGCAAAGTGTTTCTGTAATGCATGGCTGTGCAAACAAGATAATTTATGATGTATTCATACCCTTTAATTAAATTTTAAAACATTTTTAATTCATAAAAAATTTAAATCTGAAATAAAAGCATTTTGTACCTCCTGGGCTGTTAGGCTTTTTCAAATGCCTTAATATTGCTACTTTTGTCCACATACCCATTTGAAAATCCATGGTGCTAGAAGACCATGTTGGATAACACACACCATTTCCTCCTCTTTTTCTTTACAAAAAAGTCACAGAGACATCTCACGACACAAAACTATCCTATTTCACTCACAAGTTAAGATATGTCATTTATATTTACATTTATGAAACATCTATGCTGATAATTTTAATTTTATGCTATTTTTGGAGATTTTGTGTAGAGAATTACAAGAATTCAAACAATGTCCATTATTATTATTATTTAAAATAAAAAAAAGTAAATATGAAAGCACTCAAAATAGAGTACAAGGAATTATAATCAAAATACAGTATAAATTATTCTTCCATGTTCCAGCATGACCAGTATTAGGTTAGCAAAGGCTGTTCACGATAAAGTGAGCACTTTTTAAGGCTCTCCCAACAGGCATTAACCGCTAATAAATATATCTTACTGCAGCATCAGGCATTAAATTTTGATGGAGGTGAAATGTACAGTGTGTTTATTGGTCACACTGCAATGTTTATACTAAAAAGCGGCAGGAAGATAGAAATTGGACGAAAGGAAAATTTCATAAGGGCCTTGAAAAGTGCTCACTTTACTGTGAACAGCCTATATCTAAGGTGCAACCAACACAGAAATGTGTGCACCTAGTCTTAATCAACTGCAGGGCTTGCTCAATGGTTAATGACGTATGGAGTGAGTCCTGGTATAGGTATCATTGCAATTACTTATATATGCTGTTCTGCAGTGAACTTTTCTATTTTCTGAATCACGTCCCACTACTAGCAGGGTTAGAGGTGTAATGACCTAGAATGATGTGTCATGTGCTTCCTCTGTTAACCTATTCCACTACGTGTTTTCCTCAACTGGGAATGGACTTTTCGAAGGTGGTCATAAAACAGCTCAGATTATTCGTGGCTGGAACTACTAACTCGGCAACGTCAAGGGTGCAACCGAGAAAGGGCGAGACTCAAGAGCTAGTGTAGCTGTTGAGAGGGGAAGAACAGCGAGCATGGGAAATACTACATTGTTAGCTCTTTGCGCAAGCACATGCAAATGATCTGTCAACATGAATTTAAGTAACTTGAACAGAAGCTTATTGTCAAAGTCTCATATACCCCACATAAATTTATATATTCTTTTAAAACCATTAAAAGTTTCTTCAGTGTCATAATCTCCCTTTTGACCACATAAAAAGTCTCTACAGTGCACCAAATAACACCAACACAAAAATTAGATCTTTTACATCTTGTTTCATTTTCTTCCCCGATGTGCGCAATTTCTCACCGCACAGATAAGTTTGTTTTCCTTCTATTCATATTTTGCATATGAGTCATTCTGATTTTGCTGTCGCCACTGCTGCATATTTATTTAGTAGCATGGCATATTGAGTGAAGAAGCTTCTTCCTTACCACAGAACATAATAATGTTCCTAATAAAGTTTTGCACTGAATGTATATTGTTTGGTTGCTTGCCTTGCTTTCTGATGATATACTGAACTCTGAAAATGACAGCCACTTTTAAACCTTGCTTTTAAACTGCAAACATGTGCTGGTCAATTGGTGTGTGCACAGGAATTCAAAGTACAAACACTGGGTATAAAGTTTGACCTACAGTAGAGCATTTACACGGCAACGCAGACTAGTCAACACTGTGCCACAAATTATGGTAACTACAAAACCTGATACTCGCAGCCGAGCACTTTAACTCACCCAGGGATAGGAAGGGAGGAGCGAGAGCGTAAGGAAAGAATGGCATGACTTTATGTAGTTAACGTATTTTCCAGACGTACAATTAGTTTAGTCAAGTAGTAAACCTCTGATTGACACACACCCTCCTCTACCCAAAGTTAGATGATAATCTGGCATGTGTGTATTTTCCAAACCTTGAATTGCTATAGTTGGGTGAGTGCGTGCAGTTCCTGGTGGTGATGCACAACCACTGACAGTATCCTGGGTGCCAATTAGATGTTACTATCTAGAAATGCAATACAAAATTTGCAAATACATTTCTGGTGGGATTAAATAGTACCGGTATTGAACTCCGCTTGAGATAATGGGTAGCAAAAGGAATGTAGTTTTTCTTATTCTTTACTGCATTGGTGCGAATGTCAAGTATAAGCTGTTCACAGTAAAGTGAGCACATTTGAGGCCCTAGTTACTTTTTCCTTTCAGCCGTCTTTTATCGGTTGACCACCATTTTAAATAAATACTGTCACGTAAGTAATACTCACAGTGTGTATATTCCATGGCACTCGAAAGTTAACGTCTAAGGCTAAAATAAAACACATTTATTGACCATTATTCCCAATGAGACGGCTTTCAAAAGTTCTCACTTTACCGTGAATAGCCTACAATCAGATTTGGGTTCCTGGTAACATCTGGAATGTCACCTAAGAAAACTTCATCAGGCAGTGTGATGTTACCTCTTATAGTCGTGGCATTTACCTTCTCAGTAGAGTGCTACAGATGCAGGTGAGGACTGTAGGGACAGCATAAACTGGGCATACAGTGTCCATGGTAAAGTGAGCACTTTTGAGGCCCTAGTTACTTTTTCCTTTCAGCAATCTTTTATCCTCTACGCACCTTTTAAAATAAATGTCACCATGTAAGTAATGAACACTATGTGTATATTCCACCACACTCACAAGTTAATGCCTAAGGCAAAAATAAAATACATTTATTGACTTTTATTCCAAATGAGAGGGCTTTCAAATGTGCTCACTTTACCGTTAATACCCTATATCAGCACAATGGCTCTGCACAACAGATATATCTCATGCAGACTGTTGCCTGTCTCATGTATTGCTCTGTCTGGCATTCCTTTTCTCTGCATGTGTTCCCACGATAATGAGAAAAGAAGGATGGGGGGAGGGGGAGAACGGACATTGTGAACTGGGTGTAGGACATATTTTCTGTTGCTCTCGACACCTCCAACTAGGTTTGTCATGGCATAACCAATTTCGCTGATTCTTCTTCCTAGTCTTAAAGGCAGCCTAAGAGTTCCACTAAAGGAATAAATCTACACTATGAATGATGCATCTCAATTACAGTCAGGTCTATTTAAAGTGTGCTTATGGTGAGATATGTAACTACTGATCCACTAACAGAATTCCAGCTATAGTGTAGGCTACTATCCATCCACCAGCTTGCTGTACTGCCATATTGTTTTTTTAACTGACGTATTGAAAAATGAGAATTTCATGTAGAGTTAAAACAACTGGTGGCCCAGCAAAAGACGACATCTACATTATGAATACTGTGAAGTCAACACTGCGAGCAGGAGCAATAAGCTGGTAGGTAGGTGAATAGATATTACCTACCTTTGCCCTACAAGCCAGTCATACCCATCAAACTAAAGGTCAAGCTTTGTTTGCACCGTATGTCTGCATGCACTGATCAAGAATTTTTTAAAACATTTTTAACTGACAAGTTTCCCCATATTCATAATCCTTTTAATACAACTACATTTTCAATTTTTTCCTCATGTATTATTATAAGTCGTAATTGTAAACCTTTATTGGGAAACAATTAGGGCTCTGACAGAATTGGCAGTGCTGGTGGTAAGTAGCATGGATGGCTGGTAAGTGCTGATTACCTGCTACTCTCTGACATCACCACCTGCTGGTGGTTGTGGTACTTGGCAGGTGGTAGGTTAAAGGCCTGTCTACAATTGCGCTACCCCAACCTGTGTCTTAGGACAAGGATATGCTGATTGGTGCATGTGACCCTCTGACATCATGGCACTGTCCCAAGCTGTCTACTAAGTTGATAGAAAAAGAAGACTTCCAATACTTTTGCGCACATTCTGGGAATGTTTGCAGTGTAAATGTAAACAATGAACTTGCAAAGTGGGCTTTCTCAAAACAAATGAGTCTAAATGCTCATAAATAATAAATAAGTATATAAAATAAATGATTAGTTCAGCTTAAACTATTTAAAATGAAGGCTAAAACTTTTAAAACATAAAGTTTAAAAATAGAATTTATGCCTGTTGGCGAATTTATTTAAAAGAAAACAGTTAAGGTGTATATTATAAATAAATATTCAAATCACCCATCTCGTTAACATTAAATAATAAATAATTCAGCAATATTTAAACATCACTATGTAATAACAAATAATGTGCCGAATTTACTGCGATATAGTGTCAGGTTCTGAAAGCTCACTTCGGACAAACCATTATAGACCATATTCGGACTGAGTCAATGTGATGTCACTTAACGACGAGTTTCGGACACGTCCATGTTCACAAGAACGGTCGATTGTAGACAGGCCTTAAATTGGTCAAACTTTATCTTCTAATAGCTGGTGGATACAGTCCATTCATGGTTACTTCAAAGTTTTCTGAAGCCCTGCTAAAGTTCTACTTTCAGGATATTCCTCCACCTCATGCAAACAAAACTACAAAATTCCACCAGAGGGACTATGCACCACATTCTTAAAAAACTCACATAATATTTTGCATAAGAGCTAACTTATTTCTTACTTGTCATTACCAACAAACCTATTTTCTCCATGTCTTCAATCACATTAATTATGAATGAAAATAATGTAATTTATAAATATAATATGAGTAAAAGTTCAATTTAACCAAAAATAAGGTGCTTTTATGTATTACAGGAGTATAAAATGCTTGTAATACATGGCATATTACGGAAACAACAGAACAAATTATACATAGAGTGATTTTTCAAAGGTTTGTTTCAAAACATGTGAAGAAACCGTGAATAGACTATACAACCATCATCACGTGATTACTGCCAATCAGATTGTGTTCTGATGGTTTTACAAACATGTATCTGTAGCATGATGAAGTGGTTTTATTCTTTTGATTACAGCAATATTACCCTCACATACTGATGAGTCATTAGACACAATGCTTGATATATTAGTAAATTATTAACGACTGAAATACGGACAATACCTACAAATATCCCGTCACAAACCCTGAATTTTTCAAAGCCCCTTCAAAAATGAGCAGTCTGCAGTTCAGTCAGAAGTTGTGCAGTCCGCAGCCAGCCGCTATCAGTTGGCACAGTATCCTTCACAACAAGCAGTCGACAAAATATTGGTGTAAATAAAACTGTTATTCCGACATAAAATTTCAAACTATGTTTTTTTTTTTAATTAATAGGTGCTAATCTAAAATGGTATCAGTATTTTAACGTACTTTAAACTTTATATGCCTACTTACGAGAATTTAAAAAACGCAACATTTTTTATAAATAGTTTACTTTTAACTGCATTTTATAGTTTTTAACATAAATTTGGTTTTTGTAAAAAAAATTTAAATTGTGATTAAAATAATTACTTGTAGTTTATTCTTTACTTGCAAAAGCGTAAAATGCCAAAAATATTATTTGGAGTATTTAATTTAAGGTTACATTTTACTGTTTATAAATTTTTTATTTCTTTCTGGAACAAAATGTCTCAAAATGACATTGCAAATATGACAAGTTCTGATTGGCTAGCAGCAACTTGCAGTCAGGCAGTCTGTAGTCAGAGACCAAGTTCACCCATCTGTGACTGCACGGCTGCTCGTTGTGGAAAACCATTAGGATATACAAGCACTAACCCTTTCAGTCAGACTTTTTGTTTCTCAACACAAAATTAAAAATTTTGGCACACACAACAAACTAATAACTTTTGTAAAATTTTTGAGCTACTAAGAAATCAAATTTGATTTCATACATCTGAGATTCAGATTGTCCTCTACAGACAAAACTGTGACCACCATAGCACTCACGTACACTGAACACTTATGCACAAGAAAGAAAACAAAAAAGTTCTGATCTAGTTTTTACATTGAACACAGCATACACTAAAATACTTATGTACAAAAAAAAAATAATGTTATAAAACAGGTCGTTACATTTCTATTAGAATCGCATACATTAAACACTGGTGTACAACCCAAAAAAAAAAAATCTAAAATAGATTGTCAAAATTACAATTGCATACACTCAACACTTATGTACAACAAAACCAAAATGTACCTACGCAAAAAAGTTTTTCACATTTACCAATCTGTTTACACTGCATTTACTTGTGTGCAAAAAAAATTGACGAAAGAAAAATTTTTCACATTTTACCTTATCACTTACATTGACATATAAAAATTGTTTGGTTTCAAAAGTTCACTGAAAATGCCTGGTGTCATTTAATTTGTGTGAAACTTGCTGAAACCATTCCTTTCAAGTATCAAACACTAACTGTTTTTGCACTTTACACAAGACATGTACGTTTTGGCTCTGCAGCTCGGAAATTTAGATCTTGATGTTTTTGTTTTCTGCCTAAATTCTGGTAGAAGATTCATGCCATCATACCTTACTTCTCGTATGGAGTTTACTACTGCAGAACCCTTTTATTTGGAATAGGAGAACCCCTCAATGTCAACAACCTTCCCCTTTTCTTTTAGGCTTTTTTGCTTGCCAGCACAAGTGCTTCACCCACATGTTGTCCATAAGGTCCAATGTAGAATTCTCTGGAATACCCAAAGCTTTAGCTACAGCTCTGTATTCAATCCCAGAGTTTGTTACTGAAAGGTCATTTGCAGGAGTTATTAATCTGAGTGTCTATTTCTGTGATCTGATGAATAACCTTTAAATGGAAATCAAGAAATCAAATTTATCAACGCCTCCCATACTAGAATTGTACAATTCCACACAGTCTGGTCGGGCTACATCAATGTGCTGCTTTGTCTTCTTCTTTCACCTCCGGCACATATCCTCGTGTCCGATGCCCACAAAGTTTGACCCAAATACCACACAAGAATTACAATATTACTCGGTTAGCACAATGCCATCCAAGCTAACATCATCTTGTGCATGGCCACGTGGTTTTATTCCTTTACGGCTGTGTCAAAAGGCAGCTTGTTGAATCTTTCTGTTCGGATGGTTCCAACTGCATAAAAGTTTTGAATGTGTAGCCACTGGAACCAGCACTACGTGCTGAAGAAGTTGCCAAAAATTAATTGATACTATGGAGAGGAAATTCTTTCTGAAAAATGCATATGACTGCTGCTCCGAGGCCATACTGGGTGTATTCTGATTTTAGTTCTGTATTTGCACCTTGATATATGATTAAGTCATAAACCAGGCCACTTTTACCACACAAAACAAAAACTCTCACGCCTCACCTGCTTGGTTTATTACTCATGTATTGCTTGACATTTAAAGTTCCTTTGAAAGTCACCATTCGCTCATCAATGAAGAACTTCCCTCCATTTCCAGTTCTAAGTACCTAGATCTTATGGAGTCATAAATGGGACAAACTTTCCAAAACCTATCTGTTGTATGTGGATCTTTATTCCAATTGTCTACTATATGAAAATTTTGTCTCAACTTGTAAAATCTGTTTACTGACATGTTTTTACTAATCAGAGCGTTTCTGAATCTTGGTTCCCAGTACATCCAAACTCTTGGGTAAATGAGATTTCCCAATAAGTATATGTATGCCTAAAAATGTCTGAATCACTTCCACTGTTGTTGGAGAGAATTTAGGAACCCCATTTTGAACAGAGAACAAATTAGTGTTTACCGACTAACAGCCAAATTTATGTATCAGTAAAGTAGCTTTCAAAAAATTTTACTGGACTGGACAAATCAAGTACTTCTTCACTGAGTTGTCAAAAATTAGTATAGCTGACTACAGACTGCTCATTCTGGAAGGGGCCTAATGATCGACCTATAATTACACATGCTTTGTGACTAGTGTTTTTGGGAACTGCCATCAGCAATTCAATATTGGCTAATTTATTATCCATCGGAATACACCAGCCATTTACCTTATGCTACAGGTACTCAGTTCAAAATCACAAATTATAGATTTTTTAAATTTCTTTTTCTTAACATAGCATAGATCTAACTGGCTCATACTTTTTTCACAGTACATAAAAAATAAATTATAAGATTTGTTAACATTGGCCACGGTAAATTACAGTTAAATGTCAATGGCACACAACCACTGACAATAGGGTCAAACTTACACTTCATAAAACCCAATAATACAGAAAACCCTGAAGGTCCAATCGCGTGTAAATTTTGACTCAATTTGTGTACTTATTTTTCAATCTGCACAGAACAGAGAACATGAACCTCATTGCAATGTGCAATTTACCCACGTTCACATTTCTGACTCTCCTCATCATCTCACATTTATCTAATAACAAAAAAATTAGTTGAAGGGCATACGTAATGCCATAATCAGGGCTAAAATAAGATACTGTAACAAAAAGGGTTAACATGAACATGCAATTTGTTAAAGAAAACTGATGACTTTTGATTTGTCCTTTGTTGTCGTTTCTGTATTGCTGTATTCATTCCATTTATGTATTCCTTTATATTTTAATCACTTCAGTTCTGTAACGCCTGTGGTTGAAAGACTTTATTATGCATTGCACTATCTATGATTATTTATGCACTGTTAGTAAACTGAATTAATTTTATTTGATTTGAATATTGTTTCATATGTGTAGTATTATTTATTTTCACTTCATGTTTAGTCACATAATTTATTTTACATATATTTTATTATGTGATTATTAATATTTCATATATTTCCCTGTTATAAGTGTTTCCAGTTGTAATGTGTTGATTTTCAGTCATGTGGCAGAAAATGTGAGCTAGTTTCATAAATGTAGTGGATAGATATGTTGGGACTAATATGTCTAAGTAGTGAACTACAAATCTCACCTGCTTCACAAGGGGTCGACAGACGCTAGGGTGGACTGGTGATTTTCACTGAAGATAAGGTGCAGAAAATTAGAAAATGAAACAAATGAACTAACACATATGATTATTTTTCATCACTAACACGGACTCATAGTGGCTCGACTTGCCGCACAAGGTTAGTGAGGTGACGGCCTATACATATAGCCAGGTAGGACAGAAATAATATCACTGTACCCTTTACATAAATACCCTTGAATATGATGGGACATGTTATGAGTGGTCACAATAAACATGCAGACGCGTGAAAGCACACTTATATGGTGCGGATGCCGCTGGATGAGATTTGTAGTGGATCACGTGGTGCAGATAAATTCCCAGTCTTCCTCTCCGTAAAAACGGCAAATTCTATTCAAATAAATATTATTGTGAATCGGAAAATATTCTGCGGCTGTGACATCTGAAGGCTTTTAGCATGCCTAATGGCGGGAAAATCAATCTTGAGATTGACCGCATGGTCGTACATACAAATCATCAATTACATGAAAATTACATAAAACCCTTAATACAAACTACATAGAACCCTGAAATAAATTACAGCGCACATTATTTTACACAAATAAACCCTCCAAGCACATGGATGGCGTGGACATTGACTTGGCGGCTATGAACCCCGTGGTCGTGAGAGATGTGGCCATAAATCAATTAAACATGAAAATTACCCCGAAACACATGCATGAAAATAAAGCCCTTAAAATTGCACGCAGCAATTATACAGAAATTACAATGAAATGCCTTTAACATAGGCGGATGGCGCCTGATTCAAGTTGCGCGGGCCGCATGGCCTCTCCCTCCTCCTTCTCCTCGATTAACTTCAAAAAGCCACAAAGGCACAAATTATTAGGTTAAGCAGAAGCATAATGCAGGGGGATGTCTGGCAAAACCAACGCAAAGCAAAGGTTAACTGGTATACTAAAGTGAAACTATTGTAATCTACATCAGTGCAAAAAGTTTGAAGTGCATACGTGACAGCGTCTTACCTCGTCAGCTCTCCTCGACGGACTGCCCAGAGGCAGGGGTCGCTTGTACCTACTATGGCTGCCTACAGGGGTTCACACAAGCGGATGTGCTATGCACGCTGAGTAAAACTTTGATATTTTAAAATGAATGGTACATAAGCAATTTAAATATTGATTTACATTTTAAATTTTTCTTATAAATTTCTGTATTCTTTAAATATCTTTTATGCACGCCGAGTAAAACTTTGATATTTTAAAATAAATGGCACATAAGCAATTTAAATATTGATTTACATTTTATATTTTTCTTATAAATTTCTTTATCCTTTAAATGTCTTTTATGATGGCGTTCATGCCGGAATAATAATGTTCTTAATCTTCGCGCAACGCACATTTTGAATTCATAACTAAACGTTGTGAAATATTATAAAACATACATTGTAAACATTTAGACACTTGAAAAACCTAAAAATAAGCAAGAGACTTAATTTTACACTTTAAATAGATATTCCGTTGGGGGAAAGTTATAATTGGAGCCTCTTTGCGCACATGCATGCCCATCTGTCACGTGAGTGGTGAGCGCCATCATGGGTTTAATGCTAATGACTGTTAGCTGGTGTCAAACGACCCCTCCCTTGAAGGCAAAGACGGTGCGAGCAACTGAATATACTCAGGCGGGCTCAGCCCGGCTGTGAACCGGGTCCACCAGTTGAGGGCAAAAGAAGCATGGCCTCGGAAGCCTCCTTACTCTGCGGCGTATGCAGGGGGTGGGGGTGTAAGCTGGAACCTTGTTGTGGGGACGTAGCGGTGACTCGCCTCGCATCTTGTGAGCAATGCGTTGTGTTGACAGCTGACGTCACATTCACTCTCTTACTAAACTCCTCAAACCCTTTGAAACTCTCTTGCCCTACTAGGCTATCCCCTGGGGATGCCGGAAAACCTCTGAAAGGTGTGACATTTACACTGGTGGAATTATGGTTTACATTTTAACTTTGGTTTCAACCATATTTATTGACTGGTGCCCTGGAGAAACCCATTACAACTTAGATCAATGGCACTGGTTGTGTTACAACGTACGTGTTCACTGTTGTTACCACTTTTATTATTTTTGGCCATGAAATCCTTGAAGCTGCTTTGATTGGTTACACTGTTATTTGCCTCCGCAAGGAAGCCCTGAAATGGTATTGCACTGCTACTCTCTTCTCCCACGTGTGCATGTACATTATCATCACCTGTTTCCTCTCTGTTTGGTGTGGAGTGATCTGATGGTACAAAACCCCTAAATGACATAATGTTGGCAGAACTGTTGTTCACGTTTTCTGGGGCGGTTGATTCCATGCTAGTGTTGTTGTTTACATTGGTGCACATGTTTACATTTCCCTGTGTACTTCCTGGTATGCTACACCGCGCTTGCCGAGACATTGGGCGTAATGGCGTCTCCTTGACTCTCTTCCCTGCAGGTGGGCGGGATATACGCAGATCGTTACGATGCCGTTTCATGACACGTCTTGATCCCAACTTCACCAAAAATGTAGAATTTCCTAGTTTCTGTACCACTCTTACTGGCCCTGTCCACCTAGGTGCCAGTCCTGCACAATACTATTTCGTTTTGACCGTTAGTGGGTTTTCCCTAGCATACACAAACATCCCTGGCCGTGATACCGGTGGTGATTTCCTACTCTCCAGTACCCATGTGTTACAATACCTTTCCTGATTTTCCCTTGCCTAGGAATGAATTAGTTGTTGGTGTACTACTACTTCCTCGGGTGGTACCAGGGGATTTTCTCTTGGTTCTCCAGGTGCGCGCAACTCGTAACCCTGGACCATTTCTGCCGGGGTCTCCCGGTAGCTGCATTTACCCGGTCTCTTATGCAAAACCTTACTTCAGGAATTAACTCTGCCCACTTGGTGTGGTCTCCGTCTTGCCGAATTCTGAACTGAATTTTTATATCTTGATTGCAGCGCTAGGTCGGGTTCGCTCGGGGGTGGTACGCTGGGGTGGTACGGTGTTCTGCTCCCCACTTAGTGCAGTACTCTCTCCACTTTCTCCCCACAAACTGGGTGCCATTATCAGTCAACAAAAATTCTGGATAACCCCATCTCTGAAAAAATTCTGTTTGCTTTATCTGGGCAACTGTGTGTGCACGTACGTTACTTAGGGGAAACGCTTTGGCCCATCTTGTAAACAAATCAGTAATAAAAATCAAAAACCTCATTCCGCATGTGGTGTGGGGATATGGGCCCATGATATAATGGCTCAGTTGACAGCCTCGGTTGTTGTGGAGCATCGTCGTCTGTTCTCTGCAGCTTCTGGGTATTGCACGTGACACAACTTTGCACATATTTACGTACATCCCCTTGAATTTCTGGCCAATGAAAGAATTTTTTCATGTACCTGCGCGTCTGCCCATGCTTGTATGTAACACAAGTTCACGTGTTTCCTTCGGTACGTATGTTTGCCATCTTGCACAATTACCGGGGTGTTTCACCTGAATCTCTCGGTCTAATATTCTCTGATGCTCAGAATACCGCGTGGCACAGTGTTACCGGTGTTGCGCAGCATCTGGGGAATTTTCCTGCATTGCATGGACCTCCCTTACTACATCACGGACGTTCAACGAGACAAGTTCACCGCGTGGTGTGTTGACAATGCATTGCAAGACAAAAGTTGGTGTGCCTGCTGTAAGGGTGGTATGGCAGGGTGGTAGTGCCTCTTCCCATTGCACGTCGTCTGTTACTGTTAGATTCGGACAGGGGTTCCTGGACAGTGCGACTGCAAGCTCATTGGTTTTCCCCACCAAGTGTTCCACCTTGAAATCGAATTCCTGGAGTAGTAAGGGGTGGGAAAGTTTACTCTTCCCGTTATGCATGCCCTCTAACCAAATGAGACAATGGTTATCTGTTTTTAACGTAAACTGGCCCCCTAACAGATACGGCCTGTACTTCAACAGTGCGTACACAATTGCTAAATTTTTGCGGAATGCCTGGTCGGCTTGAGGTGTCCACACAAATTTACGCCTTTCACATAGCAATTCAGTTATCACAGAAAAATTTGGGACGAACTCCCTTAGCCAATTTATCAAGCCAAAAAATTTTCTAACTTGTTTATGTGACCTGGGTGTGGGTTTGTTTTGAATTTCCTGCACGTGTTGTTGTTCCGGTTCATGTCCGTTCTCTGTTACATAGTGTTCCAAAAACCCCATCTTACTCATACCCAACTTACACTTGTCAACTTTGCACGTAAGCTTGTTACGTCCGAGTCTTTCGAACACAAGGCTCAGGTGGTGCAAAATGTTCTTCCCAGCTGTTCGACCATACAAGTACATCAACAAGATAGGCCATCGCAAAGTCTCCAATGTATCCATCTAGTACATTTGCCATTAAATTCTGAAAGCTGGCAGGGGAACATTTTAAGCCAAACGGCATTGCAACAAACTGAACCCTATGCTGTTTTTTTCTGTCCTGGGGGCGGATAGGCACTTGCCAATATACAGATTTGAGATCTAGTGAGATGAATGCAGTAGCTGGCCCTAGTATTGACAAAGTGTCCTTTATATTGATTACTCGAGGTGGCATGTTTACGGTTATTTTATTCAGCGGACGGAAATCGTCACAAAACCTCCATTCAGTCCTTTTTAGGAGCAAGAGTAATTCCTGAGTAGTAGGGACTTTGCGTGGGTTCAATCACATTGACATTGAGCATCTCACATACCTGCTGATTGATGACACGCCAGAAGAAAATACCTGGGTCTCGTGGCTTGGAGTACACCGGGTCCTCGTTTGTCGTGATGATGTTGTGCTCGATGATGTCGGTGAGCTGCAGCTTCCTATCAGTGTGGAACACACTGACATACTGGTCCAGCAGGTGTTGTTGATGTTAAGGCACCTCGTGCGCGAACTCAGCAAGTGGCACGGCAGCTGTTATTGTCAGTGGCGTTGCTCCCACGGCGTACAGTGTCCACCTTCCCTCCACATGTCTCCATGTTAAAACGGTCAAGATGCAGTTCAATTACCGTTGTCAATTAGCCACTGCAATCCCAGAATCATCTCCTCGCACAAGTCCGGCACAATGTAAACATCATATTTTGTACAGAGTTCACCTATCCCTACCGTCACGTGCATTACACTTCTGGCCTTACTTTGTTGATTAGTAGTGGCGAATTGCAGATGTCTGGGCGGCACTCTTGCTATCACCTTGATTACGCTCTCACGTACAAAATTATGGCTTGCGGCAGTGTCAATGACGGCGATCAGATTTTTACCCTCGAGTTCAGTATTGACTTTTAATGCACGTACAGTACTGTCACTAACCTGAAACACTTTGGTACCTTCATTAGGTGGATTCCTATGCTCTGGCAGTGAGATTGGTGCAGGTCTGTTTCGCCAACCTCCCTATTTAGTTTCCCGACCTGTTGCCTTGGTAGTAGTTCTCGTGATTATTGTTGCAAAAGTTCGACCCCTGACCGGGGTTTGTTCTCACTGGTGTGAACGGCAGCGGTGGTCTGGTTACATCAGGCATTATTGCAGGTGTTGATGTGCGGTGATTGTTAGTCCTGTCCCACATGCACATCTCTCTCATTGAGGCACGCCTCTCTCGTGAACTGTTCTACACTGACATGTGTTGCTCACCGCAGGTACGGTCTAATATCAGGTGTTGCCAATGCCACAATAAATTTGAGTACTCAGTGAGTTGCCTGTCCTGATGTAGGTGTTTATACAGGCCCAGTTTCCTGTGTTTGAACTCTTCAATGCCCTCTCTGTCGTGCTGTTGTTCATGGTAGAGTCTGGCCTGTGCTTGTATGGCATCGCCATCCATATCAAACCTACAGAGCAAGCATTCACAGAATTCCACCCAGGTGACTCGGAAATCACGGACTAGATTCCACTGCATGGCAGGAGTTCCCTTAGTCTGTTGGCAGTGACCTTGGTCCAATCGTCTCTATGTACGCAATGTCGGTGAAGTTTCTCCTCGCATACCGCAAGAAAAGTACCCGGGTCTTCGGAATTGTTTCCCGCTAAAGTTGGCAACAATACATTTCTATCGGGTCCCGTCAAGCCCTGTGGCGTGTATGTAACGACCACTGGCGGCAGCGTGGACTTTACCTCTGGTGTTGTCGGTGACGCGATCTCAGCACACTTCATCTTACGGCAAACACAGTTTATGACACCATCGCGGAAGGTTACATACGCATCAGGCCCTATACATCGCAAGTGTAAGTCCCGTTTGCACTGCTGGCACTGCGCCCACTTTGATCCCGCCCCATCATATCTGGAACGCGCGCACAGGCATGGTTCTAACGGCGTGGATGCGGTGTCGAACGTGAATTGGCAATGGTTGATTCCACAAGTTCTTGTCAAACAGATTCATCTCACTTACTCTTTCACAATGCAGGCATCTGTTGATCGGCATGTCGAGGTAGTTTGCGCTCGCGTTCACGGTTGTCGATGCGGAAGTCTTGAGGCCTTCTCGCGGATGATCAGCTGTGGTGTCCGCCATTTTCTCACGGATGAACACACTGGTCCCACTTGAGAATGCCAATTGACGCCGTCGGATGAGACACAAGACGAATTTTGACACAATAAACTTACTGTAGTTGGGCGCCAGCAGTGTTTCCTAGTCACCGCACTGTTGAGACTCAGGTTTCTCAGGGATGCTGTGGGTTCTGGGTGTCTGTCTCACCTGAGTGTACTTACGAAACACTTTGCATTACTAAACATCATTACTAAAATTGGATCACTTGCAAAATTGGGCGAGAGGTTGCTGCCACTACAAAGGAAAGACTAGAGCACTGTGTATTTGCTTTTATTCTGTTAACCATACAAGATTGTGCCAACATTATTTTTTATGAAAATTCGGACGTGTCTAGCTAACTCCATTCGGGTGCTCCCCAGCCCGCAATTAATCTAGTGCACTCCTAGATGGATGACTTTTTTGTGGTGTTAGAAAACACAACCTTCACAAGGGAAGGGGTCGACAGCCGCTAGGGTGGACTGGCGATTTTCCCTGAAGATAGGGCGCAGAGAATTACAAAACGAAACAAACTAACAAACCAGTGTGATAATTTAGCATCACTAATGCAAACTCGTCGGGGCTCATAAGTGGTGAGCGCTGTCATGGGCTTAACGCTGCTGGCTGTTAGCCGGCATCAAGGCCTTATAAGGTAGCATTAGAGGAAGACATATTGGTTTTTGATCCATCAGGCAGGCTGTGACGGTGTCGCAGACTCGGTAGATGATATTTAATTTGTGTAGGGAAAGTCTGAGTTTCGTCGTCGAGGTGTAGCAGACAACCCACAGGTGAAGACATGAGTAGGGAGAAGAGCAGAAGATGTCTGCACGGGCTTCATACATGTTTAGAGGAATAATTTTGTTTCGACGCCTGCGATTCCGTGTGGTACTAAAGTTGGACTGTTCGATAACCCGAAAGTGCGGGAAGCTTTTTGGGATTGCACAGAGGACCAGTGACATTGGGGAACTTCAGGAGGATGTCCGGAGGAGGATCAGCAAGATGACTACGGAATTTGTAAGCTTTAATCAAATTTTGGAAAGATTGCAGTGGATTAATTTTAATGGAGGGAAGCTACAGGGAAGCCATTTTGAACAAGCTATAGACACTCAGTATGTTTCAAGCCCAATATGCCCCTTCAAATATTCATTATAAATAGCTTAATGGTTGAGCAATGGCAAGTTTTACTGGGTTCGGTTACTCCAGTTGCGGTCACCACACTATTATTTCATTTTTTTTAAATCTATAATACAATAATAGTTCAAATTGTCATGTATTGGTTTCACACCTATTCATTTTTAAAGTTAAATTAATTTATTCAATGTTATGAACATGGAGAGTCTCTAAAAAATTTTATTGTCTAAAGCAGATGTCATATGATGATTAAATTTTTCTTAAAGATTTGAATAAAAATCTAATTAGAATTTTCATGGCAAGTATTTCTTTTAGTAGTATTTAACTGAGTGATGGTTGTTCTATAAAATATGCTAAGGTGTCTATGTGTCTTCCCGCATTTCTCTTTAAGATAAGAGTTTCTTAAAGAGAAAACAACAGAACGAGTATTTCTGAGGAACGGAGTTCCTGACCCAGAGGAGACTACGGGTGGTGTAAGTTGGTAACTTAGCTTATGCTGAAAGTATCTCAGTCCTGTCATCACACCTAACCTATACTTGCTATCTGAAACCGGGCATGTACACCAGTTCCGATCATAACAAATCACCTTATTTCCATTTTTAAATATCTACGTATGAGCTACTATACTGAAGTAAATAAAACTACAAACATTGTGTAAAAGCCTTACAGTTCATTCATTCAAATTGTATTTCAGTATGAAAACACTATTTGCTAGGCTAAAAATTGGTTTTATTAATATTCAAAGAAAAAATATAGAAATTAATTAAAGCATTCTTTATGCAAAGATGTGTTCACGTTTAATGGAAACGTGGCCAAAAATTCATTTTTCTGGAAAGCCCTAAATAAAAAAGTGTTATCAATTACTGACAAGTTACGTCTGCGCTACACCACTGTGCACATAACACTGATCACATGACACAATCCAAATGTGATATGTCAACACAATTACACCAATTAGTGTCAGAAAGGAAAATGGAAGGGTTGTTTTAAGTTGCACGTCATTGAAGATAAATGTATCAACCAGGCATTTGCTTACTGGTCAAGTATACATCTCGATTCCTGAGATTTGTTTATAAGTGTGACGTACTTAATAACGTCAGGACATCACCTGTCCCGAACAGTATTCGGCATAAGTTTGTAAAAACAATATTCTTTGCTCCTGTGTGATATGTATGATGTTATCTATGGTGGTTGTAGGAATGTCTTGTGCGTGGTAAAAACAAAGGATTTGTTTTTCGTCTCGTAGAACGCCTCTTTGTATTCTTGTTTCCCTTGTGGAAAAGTTTTAGTAAATGGCAGCTTTTGAAGGGTGATATGAGCCTTTTTAATTCCATGCAAACGTAACTTTTATGTCAGTTCGGTTTATCGGTAGATAAATATTCGTGACATGTGGCAACGTGACAGGACTGTTTTGTTTTCGCTTCCATGTGTAAGAAAACAATGGACTTACAAGTGGCCATGAAGAAATGTGCTGTGATGAGATCTTCGTTCTCAAAACTCGTCAACTCTATGACTCAAATTATATGAGATTGATTCAATTTTGTTAAAGGCTAACCAAGACCTATTGCAAGAAACGCTCTCTCAACGAACTTGTTTTTGATAATCTGTTTTGCTGTCGGAAAGACTGAAAACAAGCTAGATGCAGAATTGAGTGTGTCCGATAAATACAAAGTCAAGTATACCACTATTTCTATACAGATAGCAGATTGTTTGGCTGGCGGGAAAACAAGTAGAGAAACGTGGTGAACAGGGTCACAGTAAAGAATAACCTTGTAAAGGGACGTACAAGCTTCCGAAGATAGAGCTCAGGTCATATGGAGGAGATTTAACTGAATGGTTAGGTTTTTGGAGTCAGTTCTCAAAAACGCTGCAGATGAAGGGTTAGACAATAGTGATAAGTTTCACTACCTGGTTCGAGGGCCAGAGAAGTGGTGGAAAGTTTTCCTATAAAGGGCGAAAATTCAATTATCTTACTTGTATGATCAGGTACAGACAAAACTCAGGGCACTTGAAACATTAGGCATTACCTCAGATAAGTACACTGTTATGTCATTTCCACTAGTTGAGTCATGCCTGAACTGCTACAACCTTGGCAACATAGCGGGACGATGCAGCAAGGTGAGAACAGGTTGAACAGTTTAATGGATTTTCTCAAGAGGAAGGTGGAACAGGAAGAAAGCATTAGTTTTGCTCTGAGAGGGTTCCATTTAAATCAATGTGAGTGAACATCCAGGCGAAAAGGAATTTCCATGACAGAAAAGGGTCATCTAGCAACAGATACAGGCCTTGTTAACACTAAGGGCAGCACCAAGTCAACAGTTTGTATATTCTGTCAAGGCTTGCATTTTTCAGGAGACTGTTTTAAGGCTCGTAAGATGACTGTCAGGGAAAAATGGAAAATATAGATAAGATACCTTGCTGTTTCGTTTGTTTGCGAACAGGTCATGTGGCTAAGAAGTGCAGAATGACATGTCTTGTGTGTGGGGGAAAACACGTATCTATTCTCTGACCAAAACTTGAAGAAAATGTACTCCTAGAGACAGTGAGGGGTACACCTTGTCCAACTGCCCGGTATCAGATGCTTCTCGTCAAAATAAGGGGAAGTACGGATGAACAACAGGTAAGGATTATTCTTGACACTGGTTCGCAGCGCTCATACATTACAAAAGAAATAGCTGCGGATATGGGATATTAATCTACAGGCAAGGAAGAACTTCATCGCGGCTTGTTCGGCGGCAACAAATGTAATTGTGTTGCATGAAAAATTTCAGGTGACCCTGGGGCACCTGCACAGTAATTATGATTGCAGTTTTGAAGTGCTTGACCAGAAGGTAATATGTTGTGCAGTGCCTACTGCAAGACTGGTGACAATGGAAGGGGAACTCCAAGACCTTGGGGTCAAGATAGATGATGACGATAGGACAATACAGCTACTCGTGGGATGTGACGTGCTCGGCAGATTGTTAACTGGAGAGCATATTGTCTTGAAGACTGCAATCAACACCTGTTTAGGTTGGACAGTGACGGGTAGGGTCCACAAGAAAAGGAGCAGTTCAATCTACGATGGTGTCCACCTCTATTTTCTTCGGATTTCTTGGTCTGTGCCCTATGGGATTTAGACATGTTACGCATTGAAGATCCTGAAAGGCTGCGGACAAAGGAAAATTTGCCCACAAATTTTGAAGTAGCTCACAGGCGCTTGAAACGCTCAAACAGAATCTGAACAAATTGAAAGTGTGAGATGTCTACTCAGAAGTTTTTCAAGGACTGGAAGAGGGAGGGAATTATTGAAGAAGTTAAACCATATGATCAGAATGAAGGAAATTACCTATCCCATCGACCAGTGCTGAAGGACCACGGCACAACAAAGGTGAAGCCCGCAATTGACACATCGTCAAGAATTCCTCCAAACCCCTGTCTCAATTACTGTCTGAAGAAGGGTCCGAATTTGATAGAGAGTAAACCACATCTTATTCTGTGGTTCAGAGTCAAGCCTATTTGTGTCATTGCCGATATTAAGAAGGCCTTTCTACAGATCGGCCTTTGGAGAACCGACAGTTGTCAAAAAGGAATTCATCGAGATACGTTCTGGGGACGATGAATCCCGTGGACCTAGCAAGTCGTGGATGTCTCACTGATGCCCTGGTCCGATCAAAATGGTGGGAGGGCCGCGACTGGCTAGTAGGCTGGGTATTGAGATTCATCCGCAATTGCCGTTGTCGGGATAAAAGAAGTAGTGAACTGGATGGCGATGAACTTGGCAATGCAGAAGTTGAGGTTGTGAAACTTATTCAAAAGGAGTCCTTCCACGGCCCTGAGGACAAGCGTCTAAGTTCTCTCAGACCCTACGAAGATGACTGCAGAACCTTGCATCTGAAGACTATGATTTCGGAGCGCAAGGACAGGCTTGAGTTTAGACATCCTGCCGAACATCATGTAGTGAAGAGACTGGTTTACAGTCTTCATGTGTAGAGTCTACATGAAGATCTGAGGAGGAAGTTCTGCATAGAATATCTGGGACAGGGCTCCACCACGACTCAAGCCAAAAGGGGGAATTTCGTTGCAAGTAGGGCACGTAGTCCTTGTGGGAAGCAACCACTAAAAACGACAAGACTGGCCGCTAGCCATGGTGCAACAATTGTTTCTGGGAAGAGACTGTGTATCATGAATTGCGAGATTGAAGACAGCGGCGGGGGGTCGTTACCCGCCCGATTCAGCACCTCTCTTTGGAAGGAAGAGAACGGGTGAAGGATACCACTTGCAACGTGTTCGTTGTGCACGGCCGAAGATTTGAACTTTCTATTGATCTACCCTGTATTCTTAAGGTCATGAGGCACCCGCTATACAAGACTGTGACAGTCGCGATATTTCTCAGCGACACTAGCACTGATTTGTTCTAGTTTGGCTGCCGCCATGATCACTGCGCTTGCGCTGACCTCCATGTGATGTCCCTTTCCCCTTCCTTAATCCATGGTTTCCCTTACCCCTTTTCCCCTCCTGATTGCATGTACCCCTCCGTTGGCTTCTGCATTAATTTTTTTTTTTTCCACTGAAGGCACTTCTCGATCTACTTCAGGTGTAGGCAGTCTGGCCTCGACGAAGTGCTGCGATGACATGATACTCCGATAGGCCTGTGGACTAAGCATTTTGTAGCTATCAGTGTTTTCGTCTGAGCTTCACCAAAATGTAATATTGATTCCGTGGCGATTTCTTTTTAAGTTTTTTTTAATATGTTAGTAGTTGCATATTGGGATTTAATGAGAAGTTGATCGTTTGAAGTAGTGAGTTGGAGGGCGTAGTATGTGTTTTTGGCCCCTTTTAAATTGATTTAATCATAGCGTAGTCCTTTTGGCTGGTCGTGCATTTATTTTATGCTTGATATTTTTCCAGTATACTTCGTGAACTGGTTGTAGAACAAGGTGGGTTGATGTAGTGAGCTGAACTCACCTTATTAAAAATAAAACTTGTTAATTCTTATTTCTTGGTGATAATTCCTTTTACATTCTAGGGTTATTTTGTATCTAGTGTACGATTTGTGCCATTTTGTAGCTCAGTGAAATATGATGTGCGACGACCACAGTTACCTTCAACAGCAGGGATGAGAGCCAGAAGGCTGATTAATCGCCCATTAATATATACACAGTGATAGAAAAAAAAACACTTTTTTTTTGTCTTCAGTATGGTTGTTGAGTCTGGGACTCAAGGTGGGAGAATGTCCCGAACAGTATTCGGAATAAGTTTGTAGAAACAATATTCTTTGCTCTTAATGTGATATGTATGATGTTATCTATGGTTGTTGTAGGATTGTCTTATGCATGGTAAAAACCAAGCAGATGTTTTTCATCTCGTAGAACGCCTTTTCCTATTCTTGTTTCCCTTGCGGAAAAATTTTAGTAAATGGCAGGTTTTGAAGGGTGATCTGTGCCTTTTTAATTCCATGCAAACGTAACTTTTATGTCAGTTCGGTTAATCGGTAGACAAACATTCGTGACATCACCCATATACATAGATGAATAGGTTGGTAGAAGTTGCAATGAATAAAGACGTAAGTTAGAATAGCTGCGAAATTTAATTTTCGTAAGTTGTACGTCTGCATGTTTATTCGTATCGAAGAACACAAAAAAATTATGAACAGTTGTGATTGTGCGGTCGTGTAGTTTACATATTCAGAGTCTTCAGAGTCAGTTTTATTACGTGAACGACAGTGTGTCACAAAATGGATATGTACTGTATAGTGATAAAGTAGTGTGCTTTAGGCCTATAAAAGTGAAGTGGTATGAAATAGTGTATGGAGTTAATAACACAATATGTTGTGAATAATGGTGTTGTGTATGACGGATAATTATATATGTACCATAGTGCAAACTATGTGACTGTCATGGAATAATATGGATGAGTGTGGAAATACACGTTGGCAGAAAGTAGTGACATGTAGAATAAGCTTGTAGTAGGTAGGTCCTGTTAGGATATGAAGTAGTTATGTTTACTCGGTATTTGATACAGCGAAGCATATAAAATAGCAGAAATGGTATTTAACTAAACAGAAAATGTGATTGTGTGTGGAAATAATCCTTATCAAGTGGTCGCAGTATAAAACCATTACAGTGATTAATCTACACGCAACCAGTGATAAACAAGGTGTGGCTGAACTACCAAAAATTGTAATTTGTCGTTTACAGATATATGTAAGTTTAGGCTGCAAATTAGTTATTTAATGACTAAGTTTGTTCGAAATATGCATCCATTAGTGATTCACCCACACAGGAGCAGCGATAAACAAGGTGTGGCTGAAATACCAAAAATAGTGAATCGTTGTTTACAAATCGGATGCATTAGTTTTGGCTCCAAAATACATAGTAATTTATTGACTATGATTCCTATATGGTATTGCCTAGTATACGTGGGTGGATGGGCTCTACTGTACTTCACGATTCCATATATGGAATCGGGTAGTACACTTGAGCTGATGGGCTCTCGTGTACTATGCCATTCCATATATGGAATCTGTTAGTACACTAGAGGGAACGGGCTCTAGTGTTCTTTCCGATTCCAACATCTATAAATTATGAAATTATCCCCGCTCGAAAACACCCACATTCCTGTGGATGCTCTGTTAGATTGTCACAATGAATGTGGCAATAGTAAAATACATGTGATGGCTGTATTCGATTTCGGTGCTAAGTGCCCTCGATCACTTACCCTTGATCCCTTCCCGTTTCACGAACCCTTGTTTCTTTCACGAGAAATATTTGTTAGTGAATTTGGACGCCTGTGTTTGTTTCCATCTCAACTTTTATTCTGTCGAATTTAGCACTATGCGAGTTTTACTTGTCTTCGTAAAGTTTGCAAGTGTTTTCTGGGGGCGCACTGAGTTGTAAACGGAACACAAAAAGAAACAAATAAAGTAGGCCTATTTCGAACAGTTGCGAATCGACACTATCTAGGGTTCGTGCCCTTGGCTGAAGGGGACATTCTAGGGTGCATAATGTACCCTTGCTGTGAATTCGGACAGCGGCAGTGTGACGTCACTTCCGGCATGCACTTTTCAAGGGCACGCCAGATGAGGGCAGCTGGTAAATTCGAACACAGCCGACGTCATATTGTTGATGTCATAAATTGCATGTAACCATCGGGTTGTACCCCCTTTCCTTAGTACCAAGTGTACACATACTGCAATTACAAAATCAATTTTTTCCATAGGGCTTCGTATCGCCGATTACATTACATTTGGCGTTAGAAAAGAGGATAAATAACACCAGCTATAAGTTTTAGAGTTAGTTATAGCACTTAGAGATGATATTACTTAATAAACGTATATTGAAAGAACGTATGTTAACCACAAACAAACCAAACCTATGGACATGACCAAACTAAATTCGAAATGAAATTTGAAAACAAATATCCTCTATCCAGAAGGCAAATTAAATAAAAGACAGTTAAATTAAATTTTTGCTTTCTTACCGTCTAACTTCTGCAAGAGAATTCGAAAATAGGAGAAAATACTACTTGTGTGCACTGAGGTAATTATTTTGAAAACAAACCCGCCATTCAAAACACCCCCCACGATGTAACACCAAAATATTACAGCCGTGGCCTTCCCTTAAAAGATGTTCACACAACATTTTAAAATTTTAAACGGAAATATATAAATTATCATGTAATTCAGTAAAAAATCACAGCGTTCAAAATTGTTTCTGGAAATGAATTCCTACATTTTCAACCAAATAAAATTATAATCTGCTTCACGGCTGGTAGAACCCGATACCAAGGTTCATGTTTATGCGACAGGATGTTGGGCGTATAGTTGATTAGGTTGGTAAGAAAAAAATGAGAACCCGTATCAACAATTGCAACAGCAGAGTCGGCTATTATATGCATCAGTGTGCCATGAAATGGATTCGTACCATAATATAAGGTAGTAAAATAATAATAATAATAATAATAATACACACACAAACATATATATATATATATACACACACACACACACACACGCACACGCACAATTAGACTACCGCCTGGTGGCGAGCTCTCTCACCTCTCCCTTACCCGACCAAGCTCCTCTTCCACTTCTTTCCTGAAATTTCCAACCCCCGCCCCAAACAGAAACCCACTCCTCCTGCAACACATTCTACTCCCTCATAGATCTCACAAGCATTGACTGCCTACCCCACTCCGTTCTTCACCCTCTGAAGTTTTTCACTGTTGTTTCCTCTCCCACTAAATACACCCTTACTGAGCTTGCTGTGTAGCCCACCCCATCCTCCCTCTTCATTCACCATCCTGTACATCCTGACTAGCCCTTCAACTTTCCTCGTGTCCTTCAATGAGCTCCACCCCATTTTTTTCATCATCGCTGATGACCTATAGATTCCTTATTCCTCATCATCCTGCCCCTGCCTTATCCACCTACCATTCATCCATTTTGGTGTCCTTCTCTGCACCTTTTCGAGCTCTCGCCCCCCCACCCCCCCCCCCCCCCAAACAACATTCAAACCCACACGTACGATCCCATACTGCTGCTGCATATTCTAACTTTTTGCGCACCATTGTGCCATATGCCTTCACCTTCATCTCCCATTCTCCTTCAGCACACTTCCGAAAAAACCCGAAGCTCTTCTTCACTTTGCAACCACCCTCTACCGGCTTTTTCCATCTGACGTCTCCCTGCAGTACAATCCTTAGATACACCTCTTATATCTCCTGCACAATCTCCAGTACAATCCCTAGGTACCTATTCTATCTCCTGTCCCTCCCATCTGTACATGTCCCTGCTTATCACCTTCTTCCTTGTAAACCCCACTACCTTAGTTTTTCTCAAATTTATCTTCATTTTGTTTCCCTTGGTCCACAAACATATCTTGTCAATATTTGTCTGAAAGTTGTACCCCCCCAAATTCATTCACTCTTCTTCTGCATACACAACACAATCGTCTGCAAACAATCTTATTTTTTCCCTAATCACCAAACCCATGTCGTTTACCATTATGGTAAACAATATTTGTAATTAATAATAGGATAGGATGATGTTTGTAGTGACATGCAGAATTAGGTTGTTGTGGGTGGTTCCTGTTTGGTTAGGGGCAATATGTTCATGTGGTATTCGATACAGTATATCGTATAATATATCCTTAGCACATTTGTCCACCCGAACATTCACCAACACCGCAGCCACCATTCACACTCTATGACAGTGTAACAGTGTGTGTGCACCAAGTGTAGTGCAGTTCAGGGAAGGCAAGTGGAGCCCCATGAGTGTCGCGCCTGGCCAAGTGGCTGCAAACCCTGCAACATGGAGGGATATGCATTACCAGAAGAAGGGCTTCATTCATATACACGGCTTTTAAGCATAAGCCAGCAAAGGGTATCTATGTGCGTATAAAAGATACACGCTGCACCACCTGGTTCCAGGGTGCAAAACCTTTTGAAGTGTTTTTGTAAAGAGTTGCATATTTTCATTTTCACTTGTGCTATGTCCATTTCCTTCCTCCATCCCTCCATCATTTTGCAAGTGTTTATATGTTTCTTGTTAAAGTTAATAATTTTATATGCCTTTAAACTACAAGTATAAAGCAAGTAAGATTCATTACATGCAAAGTGTGTCAGCATGTTGAGTTCTACGCCCCTCTCCCCCTTTTTTCATAACCAACCATCGCATGCTTGCGTGCTGCATGGAAAGTCAGTCAGCATCGAGATACTGTTGCTGATGGCCACTCTCGGTGTTTGTTTTGTCGGCACTGTGCTCAGCTAGGGTTCGCTGTTATTCTGTAATTTTGGGCTAATAGTAGCACAGCAACAGTTTTTGTTGGCAAGAAACTGTGCTATCAACTTGTATTTAGGTTATGTCGTATTGTGAAATCGTATGAAAGTAATTATTTTAATCGAGCGACAGTATCCTCTTAATTTAAAGGATAGTTCATGGTCATGTTATCTTTCATGGAAGAGGTTTTTAACTTTGCTTTAATTAACCTTTTCAGCTTTATTGATGTAACTGCCTAATGTTGGCATCGGCTTCTCCTTCTATAAGATTTCACACATTTTTTAAAAAACCATTAAACAAGCAATAAAAACAAAATAATATTATATATATATATATATATATATATATATATATATATATAAACTGTTCATATTACCAGGATATTTCGGTTGATAATGACTCATTACGATTTTTATTAACTAGACTTTACAGATTGACACCGTCTGCGGCTCTTGCGATGACAGCCCTTGTCGACCAGTGCGTTATCTCTGGAGGTAGGTAAACAACATAGTGGGGTAGAGTGCTGCCTCTGCAGCACCCTGAGAAAGGCCATCAACACCAACAGCATGACATGAATCAGTGCAATGTTTGTAAATGTGCAGGGGGGATATAATTTTATTAAATATTTATTTAGAGTGTCACAATGTGTAACATTAACTCCATTAAATTATAGCACACCACAAATGAATGTGTCAAAATCCCATGAAACGTATAATACGTGTGCCAAAGATGATTCCAGTGGCTGTCAGAACTCAGCCATTCAAAATATAATGGAAAACTGTTTAGCACATTGTGGTCAGCATAATTAAATTAGTTAACAGCCATATAAGGACCAATCTATTCCAGTAAAGTAGTGAGATGTTAATCATGACATGTTGAATCTGTTAGGGCGAAGCGGCACACTCGAGCCAAGCTGAACTAACTTACGTTTATATTTTATTTTTTAATGGGGTTTTTAACATTTTTTATAAAAATTCCTGAGACATAATTTTTACAGCCTGTTATATTTTTGTTAGGAAGAGCTAGGTTTAAGGTGTCAATCAATGTGTATTTCATGCAGATTTGTGTTCCATTTAATCCATTTAATGTTTTCCAGTAAGGGATTTTAGTAGTTTGTTTCACGTCGGACACGAGGCATCGCCAGTGCCCAACCAGCATCTTTAGTCTTGGTTCGATGGGAATCAGGGTGGGTCGCGACGACGCAGCTTGACATTTGCCACGTTTCCTAGCCCTAGACCGTTCACCACATCTGAGAGAACCCACCAGAACATCATGCTACCACCACCTGCATATGAGTACAGCCAGTGTAGCGAATGTGTGCTCCAAGTATTATCCGAATAGGCATACTGTAAAGGTTTGCTGTGTGTCACTCCTCACCGTAGGCTGTTTGTCATGCCGGCCAATCCCAAGTGCAGCACACATGTGCTCTCGATGACAGATCTCCGGCAAGCAGTGTTAGTGTAGTGTGAGTACAGGAGTGGGCAAGATCGGGTAAGTGCAGTGCAGGGAATGTAGCGCCATGTGCGCCTATCAGCCCGGGAGTGCAGGTGGAGTACATAAACATGTGTATTACATTTAAAAGGGTTGTAACATCTTTACAAGCAAATTTCTCGCCAAGTGTTAAGGACACGTGACCCGCAAAGAAAGTGACTAGGAATATGTCTTGGAACCCTTATGCCCCAATGTTGTTGTTTTAAAGTTGTTTTTTTTTTTTTTTTTTTTTTTTCCCCCACAAATGTTTATTTTCACCACTGCCAAAGTTATGTCCACCCCATTTCGTTCCAGTCGCAAGGTAAGATTCAGAAATAATTATTGGTTTGTGTTTTTGCAGTGTTTGAATGTATTTTTGCATGTAACTGTAAATTTGTTTCTACATATGTGCAAATAGATCCCTCCGCGAGCCGTGGGCCTGCCAACGCCAGACTTCGTGCCATGGCGGGAAGTCAGTCAGCAAGTCGCACCAAGAGAGGGAGGCATGTGTGAAACCGCAACCACGCTCGCGCATTTCCTGCCTGGATGGAATAAGTCATCATCACCAGTCATTTTTCAGCAATACGGGATCCGGTATACTCCCTCTCACCCCCCAAGAATTGCATCACCTGGGGAGTCTATAATTTTATTAGCATACCTAACTTTAAGTCAAGCTTAGTGCCTTATTTACCGCATCGCCTACGCTGCATGTTTAAAGTGAGCAATTGTATAAGTCATTCTCCTGGAGGGAATGTTCCATTCTGCAATAAACAGAATGAACTGATGAGTGCTTTTATTCGATTGCCGAAAGGCATTTCATGGCACGGGCCCCTTGAAACCCGCCATTCCCTGATGCAAAGTTTATGTGAATTTAAGGGTAAGTATTAATTTCTGTGTGATTAGAAATGTAATAAAAGTATAGTGAGTGCCATTTATGGGCGTGTGGTTTGGCTTTGACAATCCACATATAGGGAGTTTTGATTACGTTGATGTCATATTTAATTTGCAATACCAAGCGGTGATTGGGCTGCCCGAAGAGCTCCTCGTTTAAAAAACAACAAGGCCTCCACATCAAGTGAACTACTGCAAGATCTATGCGGGAATGTGGTCCGGGTGATAGGCGCACAGCACCCCGAGGTCACGAGGAATCAGCTCTACCGCAACAACATCAGTGACGCCACCACAGCGACGTCTGGCGCCTACCGGATATACAATTCCTAACAGCTTTGGCCAAATTCTTTTCACAGCCTTTGTAAATCCCAATCAACCCCATCTCGTCCAGTCAACCGCCATCAGTATGTATACTAGTGTTTTTGTTTATGTTTTTCTCGTGGCCCTAAAGTATATAATTTTTGTTTTTATTGTTTCTCCGTGTTACTAAGTGTTATAATATTTTTCTCACATAATTTTCTCTGCCCGTGCAAAATGTAAACAAACCACGCAACCACGTGGCGGGACTCCACGCACGTGGAATATTCAAGTGATAGTTATCTCTAGTGTTTTATTGTATGTGCCTTCTTGACATTGTTTTAAATTATAATTCGGAAATGAATAGTATCAAATACAGTATGGTACTGGACAATGTCAGTATTCCTATTGCGTAGATTACAATCAAAAGCATGCCAAAAGCGACTGAACAATATTAAGTATTTGTTTTATGTAATATATTTCTTCCATGGTGTTTTGATTGTCTTAAGTGTGTAAAATAAATGATGTGGAAATTAATGCAGAGTAATCCCGGCACAAGTAGGGCCATGCCCAGCGCCAAAGTGAGGTTAGGGTGCCTTAGATGGCAAGTTTATGATTATGTTTTTATGTAATTTATTTTCCCGTAATATTGATTGTACCTTATAGTGTCACGTTCATCCATTTCATTTCACTTTATCATTTTATTAGAATAAGTTGTTGATCACATGATATGGTCGCGGGAGTTTGCACTGGGAAGGCGGCAGCCTGCCTCCATGTTAGTCGGTCGCCTTTTAGTTACACTGTGGGACGGTCGTGCTGCATGCCCTCCACAGGGACTTCACCGTTTTGATACTAATCGTGTAGTTTGCAATAGTTTTCATTTAACAAACTGGGACATTTGTTTTGTTTAGCCCTTAAATTTCATGTAAGCATTTTGCTTTTTCTCAGAGTTAGCATGTACCCTGCTACAACAGGATAAGTGTTGTTTGTGCTCTTCGGGGGTATATTGGAATAAAATAAGTATGTTCGCTGACTCGTCTGCTTTATTATTTCAACGGTCACTTCTTGACTCGTACATATATTATTCATAAGGCACAAGGCCGCGTATAACACCTCCGGGAGTGAGTGAGAGTATGGGAGTAGCTCTGATAACTCTCATTAGACCAGGTATTTTTGGAATATATCAAGGATGAATGGTGCAACTTTCTACTACTTCTACAACGAGACATCGGACTTTGAGGGGGCCACATGTAGGCCGTCGGCCTTGCGATCGAACTATGCTTGTGCTCTCTGGTGGCGTCCCCCAGACAATTTTGGTAGTATTTCAAAAATCCTTTCCACATAACCTTTTTCTCCTCGATGGTCCAGCCTAGTCACATCAGAGGTGAAGCATCTTTGTAACTAATCAGTAAATGCAATAGACTGAAGGTGTCACATGTCGCCAAGGTAGGAAAATTGTCGCGATTGGATAATGGCCACACTTGTACCAGCCATTTGATGGCAAGGAATTGACTGATAAAGTGTTGGATGTGGTTTTGGGGGTGGTGAAGGTGAGGTCTAGGATGTGGTTTACCCGAATAGGTGCCAGGCCTCGTCAAGGCGATGCCGAGATGATTGTTGTAACATAATGAATCGGATGAGGAGGGGAGGCCTCTAGGGAGGTGGTTGAAGGTGACTTCGCCCTGTCTCTTACCCAAGACAGGGGCGGGTGGATATGCCTGGTCGCCAAGCTTAGTCGAGCTGTTGATGTGCTGGGGTCGTGGACTGATGGCCAACGAGGTGTCCCTGGAGTCTCTGCTGGTGCTGGGGCTGCTTTTGATAATTCGCCATGCTTACAACACTGATGTTAAAAATTGTATCATGTGCTACCATGCAAGTTGCCGAGTGTTGGGCCTCTGGCACGCACGTATTAGGAGAAACACAGTTCTAACTCTGCATTTTTGGGTGTAGGTCCCGTAGTTGCAACACTTTACTCTTAGACAACACAGAAGTTACTCTGCAAGGGGTGCAGGGGCCATAAGAACAAGTCTTGCTTGTTAGCGTTCTATTCGGCTATAGCGCACCATACCCAAAATTAAAGACACTGGACGATGTCGGCTGTTATCTTACACGTTTATTCATATCTTTTCGTACAAGCAGTTATTTTATACATGAAAACCACTAAGCGGGCCTGACACTCAGGTTCACCAGTAACCTATATGGAAAATTGGCGAGAGGCAGTGACCTTTAAGTTGCATTAAATTACAAAAAAATACTGTCGTCCCCTCCGCCATAGCAAATGAATAAAACATTCCAGTTGTTAATTAGTATATTGATATTGACATTGACAGCACTTTGATCTCAGGCCATTCTCCATGTCGCCACACCTTGAGCTCCCAGGATACACCTCAACGGCATGGAGCAGCACTTGAGTTTTGGAACCAATGCGATGTGTAAGTTTGTGATTGTGTAGTGTTCATGTAGAAAGTGTATTTTATGGCCTGTTTATTATGTTAGAAAGTGAGTGAGTGCTTTGTTTATTTTGGGTTATGTATATTTTATCCTCTAATTCCACCTTGTCAGTGTTCTTTAGTGTAACATATTTAAATTATATCTAAGTGAAGTATTCTATATCGCACATTAGTGTGCACTGCGAAATATTAATATTTGTATTAAAACATGTATGTACTTCTCTAACCTACAAATGTTTCACTTACAGTTACGTGCGAATGTTTATGTTTTCAACACTATGTTTCAGGATTATGTGTGAAGGGCTATTTCTCTGTTTACCAAGTGTCATATGAAAGTGTTTTTATTTTTCCTATGTCACCTTGTGCCACACGCAAGTACAAGACAAATAGTCTCCCTTCTTTGTACACTATAGTTTAGTACATTTTTAACGACATGTAGAGTTGTGTGTATTTATTGACGTGTTGAGAGTTCAGGTGCGGGGTATGCCAGTTTGTGTAGTTCTGAAAATGGCCACAGTATTGGGGGAAGGCCAACTGGTCATCGGCCGAACGACCCCGAGATCGTCTTAACATTATGCTCAACCCACCATGCAGCACTGGTGCCCACTAGAGATTTTCAATTTGGTATCATAACCTTTCCACATTCCTGTGTTCCCCCCATGGTCCAGCCCAGGCTAGTGTCAATATATTTTATGCTTGCCACCAAAATTTCGATGCTGAGGGGCGCACACAAAGTGTGTGTCTCCCATGAGTGCTACTTACTCTGGTTGCAGAGTCAGACTACGAGCATGGCGCCGGTCTGCCCTCAAGATGGCCGGGGCGAGCTCAGAAAGCGCACCCTGAGTGTCATTTAAATTAAATATATAACATTTTACTTTCTAAAATCACAAAACAAACCTTGGCGAAATAATGTGTTGCAAAAACTGACATATTGGCGACATTCCCATTACTCTAACATTGCATAGACATCTAGAAGCATGATGTCACTGGAAGGTCACCACCCTTGCAAATTATAATAAAAGGGTGAAAATGTGCAGTGACAATTGCATAAGAAATGCATGATTATAATACAATAAAACTCTTTACATCTTACAACTTAATTTCTTTGTGCTAAAAGTTTGGCTCTCGGGAGCATTGCACTTTTAATCCAAAGGTGTATCGGTACATAAAGTAACATCCTGTGAACAAGCACGATGCATTCTATGAGGTGCACTATGTTATGCTCTGTGTGAGAAATGTGCTATGTACGACTTCAATTCGTACACCTACAGAGGAAACACTGCTTAGCTCGCTTCCATGCAGACGAAAACTAATTCAACTAGAAGTGTATTCTAATCCCTGACATTCTTATACTGAAAAACGTTGCACACACACACACACGTTGGTTTGGCCATGAGGCTCGTTGAAGCAATGCACATTTTAAGTTGAAAATGCACTGCTGTACAGGCAGCTCATTCACCCCTTCCAATTGCTGTTGCTTTCAATGGCCTTGGCTTCATTGGGACACAGTGACTATAGTCCATTCACGACTGGAACAGACTTATGAAAATTAATCTTAGAAAAAACACCCTAGCCATTAGCTACATGCATAGCTAGGATGTATTTTCTAAGATTGATTTTCATAAGTCTGTTCCAGTCGTGAATGGAGTATATACGTTTGTCCATTTGCACCTCTTGGTGTATATCAACAAAAACGGACATTGTGAGATACACTATTAGGGTCACCGAGGAAAAAAAAAGATGTCAACCTCGGCGGCCCATACAGTCTTGATCGGGGCTGTTATGTTGTGTTTTATAATCTTATAATCAAGTGATAATATGTGTGTATCCTCTGTTTACATTGAAGTTGTTTTGTTAACATTGGCATTTTTTTCTTGAACTATGTACTGTGCCTGTACTACCCTCTAGTATCATCTCTGTAAAATGCTGGGGTATGAGAAACAAATGACAGTTGAGCTGAAGCCATGTAGCTGTGAAGTACTGTTAGTAAAGAACTCGTGATTACTGCATTATACTTGTGTTTCTTCACGAATTACAAGAGATTATATGCCCAGGTCTTACAAAAGATATTCTACCCATGTGGTTCGTGTCAAGGAAAAGAGAGGCGCCATGTTATAATAACAGGTTGCACTTCAACAGTTGCCTGACTGTAAAAATTGCATCATGATGGAACATTATATAGTGCTGGTACAATCTCTGTTCATGTATTTCTTTCCTTCTGTGTTTGGTTGTAGCTAAATGGAAGTCTCCAGTGTAAAAATTGACAAATTAAAGTGTCCATCATATTGGATGGATTGGATGTTCCAAGTGAAAATTCAGTTACAGGTCCATGGGTGTATGGACGCCGTAGAAGGAAGAATAATATTTCTTATGGAAGAACCGGACAAGTCAAGTGCTCAAGCTACGAAAAAACATGAATAAAAATGTTGCTAGAAAAGACAGAAATTATTGCTCAACACATAATTGTCTGCTCTCTCAGCAACCATGTACATCAATTGGTAATTATGTGTATGTCAGCAAAGGCAATGTGGGACAAACTGCACAGTGTATACAAGCAAAGAACAGAGCAACGAGAAGATCGACTATTTAATGAATTCTTCAGTATAAGGGAGAAATCCATGCGATTCAGTGGCTAAACATATCGCAAAACTAGAGAAATTGTGGGTCGAGCTGCAAGATGAGACCTGGAAGGAGGATAGAGCAAAATTCCCCGAACTCACTTTTCTTAAATAGAGTACTTAACACTATACCATGGGAAAATTTTGAGTTCATGAATGTGTGGAAATCATTTCCAAAGGAACAGAGAAATTTGACTAGAGATAGGTTATGTGTAGTCGAAATGCCTCTTCTAGAGAGAATAAATGATGAGGCTTCGGCACTCACTGCAAAAATGAAGTCAAAATTGTAGGTGAGTAAGAAGACAGCGAATATAAAGTAACCCCAAGTGTTTTAATTGTGTAAAAGTAGGCCAAATTAAAATATATTGTTCATAAGACTCCTCAAGGGACAAGACAAAAGCCTATTCATCGGGGTCAGGCAATATAAACCTCAGGTCAAAAAGTAAAGATGAGTCTTTACTTACAGTGCTAAATATATCCAGAGGAAACTTGAATGAATGGTATGTCGACACAGGAGCCACATCACATACAACACCTAGGAAAGACTGGTTGATAGACTTCAAGGGCGACAGCCACATTAAAGTGACTGTGTCAAATCCTAAATCTGTTCTATCAGAAGGTGCCGGCAATTTTGAGGTAAAAACCCTGTTTGGAAACAAGTTCATACAAGATCAACAAACCGACTGTGGCATGATAGGTTGGGAAACCTCAACAGAAAGGGAATGAATCTACTGAAGAAGGACCTGGCAGATGGAATATCATTTTCAGGGGAAAAGGATGGACATTGCATTACATGCTTAGAAGGTAAACAATCCAGAAACTATTCAGAGGAGCTGGAAGGAAAAGTGTGAGTGAGTGCCTGCAATTAGTGCACTCTGATGTGTGTGGACCTATGTCCCAGGAATCTCGGAGTGGGGGAAGATATTTTTTAACCTTTATAGATGACCACACAAGGAAAGTTTTTGTGTACATAATAAGGTCAAAAGTTGAAGTGTTTGAAAAATTTAGGGAATTTAAGTCCCAATTTGAGAACCAGACAGGAAAACAAATAAAGATACTAAGAACTGACAAGGGTTCAGGGTATGTCAACAGGGACTTCAAAAACTTTCTAAGGAATCAAGGAATAAAACATGAACTTACTATACCATACAGTCCAGAAAAGAATTGACTGACAGAGCGCACTAATCTCACACTTGTTGAAAAGGCCAGATGCATGATGAAGAAAGCTGGTTCCGATGAAAATATGTGGGCCGATGCTGTGAACACAGCTGCTTACTTGGCAAACATGTCGCCTCATAAAGCAATTGGTGTGAAAACACTTGAAGAATGGTGGCGTGAAAGGAAAGTGAACCTAGCGCATGTACGTGTTTTTGGTTGCATTGCATACAGTAACATCGAGAAGCAGAAACGCAAGAAGTGTTACTCAAAAAGTTACCCATATATATTTGTAGGTTACTGCGAAGACAGTAAAGGGTACAGGTTATTTGATACAAAAAATCCAGGAACGATTGTATGCTCCTGAGATGTTGTATTTTTGGAATACAACTTTTCGTGAATGTTCAAGTGTCTACTGACATGACAAATGTGGATGCAAGGCTGCCTTCAGTGGACCCCGAATCTGGAAAACTTAACACAGGTTCGAGGGAAAATATGGAATACACAGAAGAAAATGCAGAGCATACAAACCCATCTGAAGAAGATGTGACAGAAGACAAATTTAGAGGCCTCAAATTGGATTCTAGACCCAGATAAGAAGGTCAAAGAATCAAGAAGCTACTAGAAAATTTTTTGGACAATATAATGTATCATACATCAACAGAAGCCATCCTTAACTTATGTTAAAGCAATGTGATGTGACAAGCAACATTTGTGACAAGAGACAATGACGAAGGAAATGGATGCCCTGTCAAGTCATGGTGTCTGGGAGCTGGTGGATCAACCTGAAAACAAGACTGTGGCGAAGTGTAAGTGGGCGTATAGCATAAAGTAACATGAGCTTGGTGATGCCGTTCAACATAAAACAAGGTTAGTAGTGAAAGTTTTCACACAGGAACAAGGAATTGACTACACAGAGACATTTCCTCCAGTGGTCTGCAAAAGCAGCTTAACATTACTGTTTGCATTAGCTGTAAGTTTAAATTTCACTATTGACCATTTGGATGTAAATACTGCTTTCTTAAACTGTGACTTACATGAGATCATTTAAATGCACCAGCCAGTGGGTTTTGTGGAGGCGAAACAAAAAAACAAAGTATGTGTCTTAAAAAAGGCTATTTAAGGGTTGGAACAATCCTCTCGTGTTTGACAGCAAAGGGCAGGAGAGATAATGACATCTTGGATACAAAAAATCGAAATTTGAGCCATGTATTTTTCACAAAAATAATTGGACCTGCATACATATATAGCAGTGCATGTAGATGATATTTTGATTTTTCAAATTATTACTATGAAAGGTGAAAATTTAAGAAACACTTAGGTACAGAGTTCAGTATCAAATATTTGGGTGAGGTAAAGTTTTATCTAGTTTTATCTAAGTATTGAGAGATATTGAAGGGATTATGAAAATCAACCAGAGATCATCTGTAGAAAATCTGCTTAAGAAATACAAAATGGAAGGGGTTAAACCTGTCAGCACACCCATGGTAGCAAATTTAAGGTTAAATAATGAGAGAAAGGATGGTTCGAATGTTCCATACCAATCTTTGATAGGGTCTCTAATGTATCTTTCTGTAAACACTATGCGTGATATTGCCTATGCTACAAATTTCCTCAGTCAGTTTAACATCAATCACAAAATGGAACACTGGGTAGCAACAGAAAGAATCTTGAGATATTTATAAGGGACAATAAATTTAGATCTGGCATATCAAAGTGAAGATCAAGGGTCGAAAGGGTATTTAGATGCCGATTGGGCCAACAATCCTACCGATCGAAAATCTCATAGGAGTGTTGTGCTAATTCTCAGTGGTGGACCTGTTTCTTGGGAAGCCAAGAAACAATCCTGCATCACATTTAGCAGCACATAAGCAGAGTATGATGATCTTACTTAAGCTGCTAAAGATGCTGTATTCATGAAAGGGTTGCTCAAGGAATTAACTGGGTTCGAAAGTCGGGTAATACTCTTCAATGATAGCTTAAGTGCCCAAAAATTACTATATAACACTGTGTTTCACAATCGCACAAAACGCATTGACACAAGATTTCACTATATTAGGGAAATTGTGAAAGGGAATGATTTTGTTCTGAAATATTTATGTAGTCAGGAAATACCAGCTGATTAGCTTACCAAAGAACTGCCATTAGTTAAACATAAGTTCTGTGTAGGGAGGGTAGGACTAAGTTAAAAATGCCATATGTATCACCAGATTAAGGGAGTGTGTTGTGTTTATAATTTTATAAACAAGTGATCATATCTGTATATCCACTGTTTACATTGAAGTTGTTTTGTTTACATTGATATTTTTCTTGTACCATGTAATGTGCCTGAAATACCCTGTAGTGACATCTCTGTAAAATGCTGGTGTAATAGAAACAAATGACAGTTGAGCTGAAGCCATGTAAATTTACGTCGACAGCAGATAGACCTCAGTCCATTCACCACGTCGTCCCAGCAGAGAAGTCAAGAATGCATCATCACAGTGGAGCACTTGAGTCGACGCACCAGCGTGTAGAAGGTGTATTTAGGGTTATGTCAGTTGTTAGGGAGTGTGCAGTGTCTGTTTATTTTTGTATGTGTACATCATCATCCTACAATGCGACAAGTGTTATTGTATAAGTGTCAAATGTTCTCATGCTTGTCATGCAATTATCTTACATTATCATGCAACCAGGTGTCTACTTGTACGAATGTCAGTGTCCATACGTCAGGCTGAGTTCCATGTGGTTTTGTTTACTTTTAATATTTGCATTTTGAGGGTCAATGTGTGTGTAGTGCCATATGTTATGTCAGTGTTTTTTTTTCATGTTACCCTTGTCATGTAAGTACTAGACAAATGGTATCTATCTATTATATTATTAATGTTTTAGTGTATTTGAGTGCAATACTGTGTTTGCGTTAATATTTTAATGTTATAAGATTGTGCTTTGGAAGCGCCATTTTGTGCACTTGTTTGAACTGCTATAGACAAACCTATGTGTGACTAAAACGTCTCTATAATATTGATAATAAATATTTATGTAAATTTTAATGCATTGCAAATCATTTTTAATTTTTATATTTTAAAGTGTGTTCAAACAGTACTGGCAGTATTGAAATACTGGACTTTTCTACCATGTTCCAAAGCAATGCATCAAAGTGGACCGGTGGGCACGGCAAAATGGCAAATAGCTTCTGTAAAATCTTAAAAGTATTTTTGAAATGTTTTTATGCAAATTAATATGTACTCACATGTTTTGCCACGAACACAAATCATATAGACGTAATAAACTTTACTGGGGACAGACCCTATAAAGATATTATTTTTTATTTGTACGTGCCAATATTGTTGTTAGGTTGCCACAGCAATGCTGTCTGGTCGAAAATGTGTTTTTATTTTTATATTTTTAATATGCGCTGTTACGTTCTATTGTTAAATAGTTTATTGATATGTACATTATTTCGGCATTTTAGAGGCCATTACGTATCATAGATTTTATTTAATTTTTGTAAAATGATATAACGAAATGTTTGGACGGAAGCTTCAATCAGCGAACGGCCTCCATACCAAACAGAACATAGTAGCATATTTGATCTCATGAGAGTACCACCGTGCCATATTGTTTCAGGCACTTAATCTTTGTTTAATAATCATAATGTGATTTCTGCTTAATTATTGTTACTCTACAGGAAACTTTTGTTTATTGCTCGCCCAGATTACACAGTATCTCGCCTTCGATACGTCTTTTACACGACGGCAGGGTACTATGAAACTTAAGCTCATGGGCCCTACGTCCATTTGACCTGTGTGAGAGCCCACCTGGCGAAAACGGCAGTATGTAAACTTCAGTACTCCGATGTGGAAGAACATGTAATAAATACATGGTGGTGAGATACCGACGTTTTATTATGATTGATCACTTACCAGTTACTTAAAATTTTCTCATAACTTAACATTGACCACGTGTTTTTAATAATGGTTTTGGGTAGACAAAATAACTTTCGGGAGTGAACTTACTTATCAGGGGGGTTGGGGACGACATCCCTAACTAGACGAGGAGATTTGGAGTTCAGTTTATAGCTGATAGAAAGGTACTTTCAACTGATACCATTCATCAAGACGTGGAAATTGGGGGCAGGTCAACAGTCGTCAGTCGTCACGACACAAGAGGAGGAGTCTCTAGCAAGTATAGCTTTGTGCTCACTTTGCGTGCTGTCGCCTTTAATCCTGGCACTTGGCATTTCCTATCGATCATGCCGCATTCATCCCATGGTCCAGCTTGCCATACGTCAAGTGGCGTAGCAAATAGTGGCCTAACGTTTCCCCCCAAACATCCCAACACCGCTTACTTCAATTTTATCCATTTATCAACCTTGTTTACCATTCCTGGTAACCTGCATTCTGAATCACCATCCTGTACACCATGCGCATCACTTGGGCATACATGTCTCATTTTCCTTTGAGCTTTACTCACCATTACCGCTACTAGTGGAGTTTCCTTTCATGCAACCAGAAGAAGGTTCTAATGGAACGTGGAACATCTACGAGGAATTGCCAGAGGAAAGCGAAATGGAAATGTACGCCAAAATGAGCATTGCCGTCCACCATCTTAAAACCCGCCTGATTGTCGTACAATCAGCTTGGTGATGTAGGTTGACGATTTTGGGACACTGCAACATCGAGGGGAAGCGACCACCTGCCTTCCACCCCTCCACCCATGCAACATCATGCCGGCAGGAACCAACTCTACCGCACCGCGCACATGAGTGTCAATCGTGAGCTGTGGACACATGGTCCGGCGAAGCAGCAAGTACTATCACACCAAGCATCCTCGCCAGTATTCAGATCCATGTTGGTTAGCCAACGAACAATGTGGGGTTCTATTTCAATATACAAGCAATAACATTCCAACAGTGTGGAAAAATGAAACATTAGGACTTGGATATATTCACTTCACATAATCCGGTCTGCAACTGTTCCTCAGTCTTCACATCATTCGCACCAGGATGGCTATCATGGACACCACAGGGTAGCCAACCACAACAGTATACCGAGAAACAGTTCAAATATCGTCCATGCCACTGCAAGTACAATTTACAGTACTTCAGCCAACATGGCATATAGAGAAGGAATGCCAATAGCAATATTATGCACTGTTACAGCCACAGTGCCTATTTCCAGTGCTGTGAATGAGATGTTTGAATTCCGAGCACAACATGCTGCCACGCCCACTTCAGCTATCTTAAATAACGCAGCATGCGGCAAGCTAATACGCTCAATACTGAACACCGCTAATACGCCAACACAGCATGCAGCACAGAGCAGCAGCATGTCAACTCCAACAATGTGCCACAGTACAGCAGCAGGCTGCGGTATGTCATCACCAACATCACGACCACCTAACCCCTACAGATACTGCCCAGTAACAAAATACCATTATCAAAGTGGGTGCCATTAGCGACCACAAAAATCGTCAAGACTCTCAAGTATGCAGCAACACAGTGTGAACTGATGAGTCAGAAAGGAACATTTATGCAATAACTTTCAATAGGCACCGTAGTTACTGAACACTTAGTAACAGTGACCCCGTGGCAGAACGTTACTGGTACGTCACCAATCACCACGTGTCAAACCAAAATGCAAAGTATTTTAATCGCACTGAGTATCAACAGCCTTCGCCTGGCAGGGCTGATGCACTGTCACCATGTGATATTTGCACAAGTTTCTACAATCACTGCTGCATTGGCGAAAACTTAAACATTCAGTGTCCATCTACAAACAGCAATAAAAATCGTACAGACAGTTGGGTGTATTGGTACGCAGCATCGCAAAGGAACAAATTGGGTGTTCCATGCTTCATGTGTGAACATTGCTCAAGTCATTTTATACCACCACAGAGAACATTTACATGCATAAAACTTAAACAAGTGTTCCTGCCATCAGAGCCGAACGAGAGTGATAAGGAACTGTAACATTTTCGCTTAAAATGACATTCCCAGAAAGACAGCATTTCATCAACATCACGCATGCTGTTTTGGAGGGAGAGTACATGCATCTTTCGCCACGTGTGTTTGTTTACAGGCGGCCCAGTCATCGATAGGCTATGCAGCAAGAGAGGGGTGGCAAGATTCCCCTCCTTCCATGCTTCCATGTCAATAACACATTCTTCATAACGTTGCGATGGACAGGAGAATTTCACACCCATCCCTCCACTACTATTCTTCACCACATCGAATGTAACAACACCATGTGTGCAGGATTTGCTGTGCGACCCCAAGCAACAGCTTGTCCATCTTCGACTCATCACTGCATTCAACACATCGACGATATTTTATTACCTGCTGCCCTATTCATCCTCAGGATACGGGTAAACCAGGCCATAGGGATGATGCCAGCCCAGCTGTTACAGGGCAGTGACCTGACGTTCCCATGCAAGTTCGTGGGTGGAGCAAGATTTCGCTCTAGCTGCGCGGAAGGAGGCGAAGCAATAGAGGAGAGACACACATGTGCAGTGAAAGGAGGGAAAACCAATGGCGCATCACTAATCAGAAGGGATTCTGCACAGGGTTTGCAGATGTGGAGAGCCCCACACATCATCACAAAGCAAATGTGAGATACATGTCATGAGGTGCGTTTGAGAATGAGAAGAAAGGCAGTATTTCACAGCGATGCCCTCAGTCTAACAAGTGTTCAGGTCAACGATGCACCACAATACAGTTGTCTGGAAGAGAAAGAGAGAGAGAGAGAAAGAGAGAGAACTACAACACTGCTAGCGGAGTCTACAAGTGTTGGAATATTGTTTGCCCCACCATCGAACCCACAGACAGCTGCCATGCCCAACAAGATATCGTTCACAGGGGGAACAGCTGCTCATGTTGACACGAAGCTGCCGAGTGACATGCAACACGACGTAACAAGAACAGTCAGTCAGGGCGCACAAGAGGTAAACATGCCCGTGAGACATCACCAACCCGCCAAACAGGCGAACAGGGCAATAGAGATGGGAATTGAGCCGATTCGAGGAGCAAGTGACAAAGAAAACCCCCTCCAAGCAGATGCCCCCAGTATGATTCAGATGACAGCAGCATTGAGGAGTCGAAAGTAGGGAACTCTCCTCCCCTCCTCACCACACGAAATTTCCGAGAAAGCAACGGTACGCCACATGTGCTTCCTGTGGCCAAGCCCCCTGTGACAACCATAGCCCACAAAACACTGCAGATAGCACGGGAACAATGGCCACGTGGGCCGGCAGAACACAAACAACAGGCCAATGTTAAAAATTCTGTGACAATGTGCACCCATAACAGAGCAGCAGCCACAAACGGAAGGAAGGGTTAATGTTTCACGACCATGTGGACTGGCAGAACAACACTCCAAGGTTTACAATCTGCAGCCATGTGCACTCGTAAGAAAACAACAACACGAGGAGTGTGTTGACAGTTATTTACCTTGTGCACCTAGAGCTCAACATCAACAACAACAAGAGCAATGTGTGTACCGTCTGCAACCACGAGAGAAGCTTCAGCCACCGGTGAGATGCTGCGAAGGAGTGTGAAGAGGAAACGCCGAGTGAATGGCCTCTGGAGGGGAGGGCATTTGACATCGACAGCGCCTAGGCCCCGAGCCATTCACTACGTTGTGCCAGCAGAGGGCGTCAGGAATGCAACACAACATCATAGTGCAGCACATTATTCGACGAACGAGTGTCATGTGTGTATTATAACTACGTTGTGCCAGCAGAGGGCGTCAGGAATGTAACACAACATCATAGTGCAGCACATTATTCGACGAACGAGTGTCATGTGTGTGTTGTGTGTCAAGTGCAATGGTGTGTAGAAGGTGTAATTAGAGTTATGTCAGTTGTTAGCATAGTGTATAAATGTCAAATGTTCTCATGCTATGTAAGTGTCAGAGTTTTGTATCATGCATAAGTCTGCACAAATATGTGAAGTTACGTTACCATTCAACCAGGTACCTACTTGTAAGAATGTCAGTGTCCATACACAAGGCCAAGGTCCATGTACTTTTGTGTTACTTTTAGTATGTACATTTTGAGGGTTAATGTGTATGTAGTGCCGTATTTTATGGCAGTGTTTTATTTTCACATGTTACCCATGTCACGTAAGTATGATACAAATGGTTTCTCTCTATCTTATTATTATTGTTTAGTGTATTTGAGTGCAAATCTGTATTGGGTAATTATTATGTTGGATGGTTAGGATGGCAAACCAAAAATGGACAAAACTATTCCCTGTTTAGTAAGTACTCGCATCTTCCACCGAGCTCAGATCCATTCTTATTAAACTTTCTCCAGGGTAAAACGTGCGTGTGTCATGAACCGGCCACCTCAAGCCAGCTACAACAAGATATCGAAAATCTATAAACACTGTGATCTATCAAAATGCTTTCACAAACATAGTGGCGGGATGATCCGGCAACACCTGTGATTCCTGTATGCGGCCAACCGCAAATCAAGGTTTTTTTTAAATCCGACATGTATCCCGGCAGTTTGTACGTGCACAAAAATGCCAGAAACGGAGAAGCAAGCACAGCCAAAACTGATGTGTGTACTGAGAAATTGCAGCAATGCGACAGCAGGAAATTGCCACCATGGTATGTGGGCAGTGCTTCCGCACGTATCATCACAACTGTTTGAGCACAGAAGAAATAACTACTCGGAGGAACCCAACTTCATCCAATGCTCACTATTTCAGCGTGCATCTGTAAGTCAGGATTTGATGAGAAATTTACACATCAAAACTGAACAGCCACGTGTACAGCAGGAAGTATACACTCCTCGGCCAGAAATTAATACGTCTGTACAGGACATTTTTCGCTGCCGTGAACCACCAAAAACCGGTACATTACCTTCGCCGGTATAGCTACAACGAAAATTACCATCCTGTGTAATACCCATCATAAGACGTGCCGATCATCTGCCCTAATGCCAAGACAGCACCCACTAGATTCCAGTCATTACTGATGTATGCGATATAATTAACGAAGACCCACTTGGTTTCTTGCAGGATTGTGAAGACTGCTTAGGCCCCTATGGAGTAGACCGAACAGATTGGCCCTACTGTGTGGAGGAGCATTTGTCTGGCGACGCCAAAATTTAGTGGTGTAGCATAGCAAATAATGGGATCACATGGGAAGAGTTCCACATTTAATTCGCGTGCCAATTTGCAAAGATGTTTACGTCGCTACTAGTGGGGAGTAAAACGATTTTAGAGGAGAGGGCGAGGAAAGCCTGTGCGAATTCGCAACACAGACAATCAGCATAATCAAAACTTACCACTCATCATTGCCCCTGCGAGTCATATTGGAAGTGATCGCTAGCACCGCATGGGCCTAGTACCGAACGCCATTCATCACCATGATACATGCCTCAGAGAAGGATTTTATACAAAACAGCTATGCTACTACATTCCAGTGTGCAAGCACAACCTCCTCGATGTCGGGAAACCAACCAGCTCCAAGGGGAAACAGAAGTGAAGCCAAAGAATTACAGGCTGAGTGAGACAGTAGCAAGAAACTCTGCCCCTACAAGTGTCACCTGCCAAACACCGACCACATTCACAGTGGAACATGAGGCACCACACCAACTACCCGGGAGCAGAGAGCCCCCCTTCTCGACAAGGCCAACCTATTCTGTGGTGCAGCAGCGCCCACTAGGACAATACCTGCCCCACTTGGGAGCACTATGTCAACGCCGGGGAACAGAAGCCATGAGCCCAGGGAGACAGCCGGACAGGGTCAAGCAGGCCGACGTCGCTTACCCCAAAACCAGACCCATATAACATCGAACTGACTCCATGGATATCGAGGAAACCACACCAGTGTACGCCCGCTGCGAAACTACTCAGTGCAATAACAAAGCGGCAGCCAACACTGTCATATTGCCCGAACTGTGGGAGATAATCGTCAGGGGATAGGAAACCTACCAAAACAGCATACAAATGGAAGGAGGCCTGCTTACAAAACATGGTATGCTTGTGGCATGTTGTTAATGAATGTCTAGAAATGCACACGAACTAGTGGCATATTACATAACGCACATGTGAGTGATATCGCAGGACATCCCGAGTAGTGCAAACAAAGTGCAACATTTTAAAGTATTTTCACTGGCCGGGGTTGGCAGCAAATGTAAGATCTTTTTGCTGTGTGTGTATTCTGTGTAATTGCTTCAAAAGTCGGGACAAGATGGCGTGCCCCGCGAGTCTGCAGAACCTTTTGAACCCATTGTCATCGATCTCATGGGCCCATACCCCAGGACACCGAACGACAAACATTTTATTCTTGTATCAACATATTTATTTTCCAAGGGGACTGAGGCTTTCCCCATATATAGCCCACTTTTGAGGACAATATTGGAAAAAACTATACAACATGAGTTCTTTTTCTGCTGGGGATACCCCCATGCGATACTGAGTGACAATGGAACCCAGTTTACCGGATAAGCATGGCGGGGTATATGCAAACATTGGTGTATAATGCATCACATGACTGCTATTTATCATCTATGTACAAATCCAATGGATTTCAGAAATCAAGAACCGAAGACTCAGCTGCATTTGCACATGAGTGATAACCACGCATCATGTGCAGAGCAACTCCGTGCGGTACTGTTCACACTACGAACCCAGGGAGAATTTGTCGCCAGGGTAAGGGAGCATTTTGCCAGCGAAGGGGAACAGAGCGAGGATAAGAGAGAGTGACAGTGAGATAGCCGAGGTGAAGGAACATCAGCACCGCTACGTCCAGAAATGGTGGCCGGATTCCACCCACACACCTCCTCGCCTCCACGACGGACAGCTGGTTTATGTCCGGATGCACCCACAGTCTGCTGGATAAAAAGTCTTCTATGCAAGTTTCGCAGCCCGCTGGTGCGGACCCCATCCAATAGTGCGTGCGAGAGGAGACACGTGCTACGTGATCAAATTGAGCTGGCACCAAACAGTGGTCTTCCTCCGAGATGCTTTACGAATAGCTAAGAGCTGCATCGGAACTTCTGACGCCACTGTTTCCCCCAACTATGCCTCGGGGGAACCACTCGTTTGCTGCCCTGCCAGGAAATTCGCCAGACAGCACACACTCATCACCTGCCAGCACAACACAGCATATACGACCAGCTGCGATGCTGTGTACATCTACAGCAGCTCCAACTGGCGACAATATCTCTGTGCAGCAGGGAAATCAAGCATTCTAATCGCTGATGTCCCATGATGTCACATCACACGAGCCAGGGGGGCCACCTGGAGACAGCCAAGATCACCAGGTGTGGACCCCACCTGAGGGCATCGTGACGCCGCTCTTCTCTCACCACAAGTTCTGCAGATGGACCATCAGTATGGTTGAAGGGCACAGCCAGGCAGCATGTTGGGGACACCCACTACCTCAGCCAATATCTGCCTCACCAGGCAGAGAGGCGCGGTAGCAGCAGGGACGAGAAAGAGGAAGGAGAACCATCTCCCCTCCTGTGCCCCTTGAAAAGAATTCGAATACAGCATACCACGTGCACGACCTGCAGGCACAATCAGGACATCGCCATCGCCAGCGAGGGAGCAACAGTCGCCCCGGACACCAACACTGTGTCAGCATCGTTTATACAGCCTACGGTCTCGGCGAGATCTTCGACCACCAGCCCGCTGCTGCATGTGAAAGAAGAGTAGTCGGAGTAAGCGAGTGAAAGGTTTTTGATGAAGAGGGTGGGGTGTTGACGTGTGCAGCACATCTAAGCTCTTTCACCACACTTTTGGCAGCACCACAGCAGCATTGTAGAGCATTAGCGACACACATTACCAAGTGCTACGAGTGTTAGGGTCAGTCGTTCAGTGTATAAAGTGTAATTCCGTTTTGTTTTTCATGGCCATTTTAATTTCTTTAAGTGCAGTGTTTATTTTGTGTCTTTTGCTAAGTGTTATAAGGTAAGTTCATGCTGCGTTCCATTTCCTGTACACTGTGCATTTGTGCACCCAGCAGAAGTGTAAAGTGTGTATATCACCTTGACGTGAGCCGAGCACTCCCGTATGCTCTTATGACCATTTGTGCTGCTGCAGTTAGCTATTGCATTAGTGCACACCAGTGGCAAGTGGAAGAGCTCAGAGTACGTTGGTGCAGGCCACGGGAACAGTGAGTAACTATCCCGCTGCTCCAAACGGCGTAACTTATAATCTGTATTTTAAAATATTTCTAATAATAGGGGACTCTTGCTGGCAGTTAGTTAGTGGTGTGGCATTGCATCCCTGTGAAAACCACGACCGTAAGACGATATAACCATTGGAGGGAATGTGGGGGCTGCCTGTACAACAGCATAACACATGTCTCTAGTTTGGCATGTGTCGGCGGCCTGTAGGCCAAGTGTAAATGTAGCAATGATGTGAATTGTTTGAAAAGGCTAGTTTATATATGCCATTCATTGTGTCAAGATGCCACTCGTGTGGTCACAAGTGTTAATATGAATTCCTTTGTAGGCGTGCAGAATGCAGTTGCACTTAGCTTGTTTTAGCATTCAGCTGCATCTCATACATGAATACCATAGGTGTGATGTCAATGAAAATGCGTGTTCACTAGACGTTACTCATTGCAACTGACGCCCTGTACCAGATTTGTGCGGAGTTTTAAAGATAATAAATGTACAGGGTTTCAAATCATCATTATGTCGCATTTTTCGCACAGCGTTCATCATACATATCCGTGTTTATATAAAACATTTGTAAGGGTGGCGGCATTCTCCTGACATCATCACAAAACCTTTTAATTTAGCTTTTAGAACCAAGGGAATATCGCCAATATCTATGTAATGCAATTAATAGGAATTAAGACAGCATATAGAAGTGATATTTAACCTTTGTGTAAGAGTAAGGGTAAAAAGCATAATGTGCTAGCACGAATCTGAACGCACCCTCAGCTTTCGCCCTCGCGAAACTGAGCGTCGTTTAGAGCCTGACCTCCGCTATCAACCAGCACGATGCTCGGGAACCATGCTCTTCTGTGCATCCCGTCGGTATAGCAACTTTTGGGTGTTAATCATTAATTTATGAATAGTGTAAGACCTGATACCACTTTGCTTTTATTCTAATACCGAGGGGCCGACCGACAGCTAATTTTACTGTAAGAACTGAAGTTCGCAGTATGCCCGTTTCGAAAGCAGCATCGGCTATCGGCAGGCCACAGTACCGAGCCCTCATAACAGTTTTGTAGAGTACAAGGTCAGTTGTATTCAGTTAGATGCAATAAAAGTGTGCGTGATTAATTCCTGCCTTTTTATTGATTTTACTTTAGGTAATTTAGGGCACCTTATTCTTAAAGTCGAAGTTTAACCTCAGTGCTTTTTGTTGAGTATTATGGGACCTGCCCACCATAGGCAGAGAAGTGTCTGTGTTAGTCAACGTCTGTGAAAGGGGGGCCTTTACTCTTATGCTTGTATAGTGGTAGAAACCGCCCTTTTAACATCAGTGCCGGTAAGTACAAGACGAACACCGCAACTAGCACATCGGCAACCTCCTGGAATCCCCGTGGCCATCGTCCCACGACCGCAACATTTGCTCAATCGAGCTGGTGCCGGACAACACATCATCTCGCCACTGCCTTGGGTAAGAGGCAGGGCGACCGACATTGTTCCTGAGAGGGATACCCCAACCTGTATTTATTTCACTCACTAGTGCAACATAACAAGCAAAGGGATGCACCCATGTGCATTTGTTTAAATTCACACATATATATATATATATATATATATATATATATATATATATATATATATATATATATATATATATATATATATATATATATATATATATATATATATATATTAGGCATTCCTACATCTGCCACAAGAATATGCACAGAAACAGCTTCCAACATATTCATTTTTATTGGGCTTCATACAGCTCTTCAACCTAAAAACAATTTACTATAAAAACGAAATTCCATTCCAGCAAATGGGCAGCAAAGCTCTGCTCAACACCTCGGATGTCTCGGATAGGAAAAAAAATGGGAAAGTGTGAGAAGGGGAAAATACAACAACTTAAAGGAAGTGATGGGAAAACATTGTTCGACAAGAAATAACTAAAATTAACAAAATATTCTATCAATAATCAATATCATAAACTGAGAAATACAATAGTTAATGAAAATACAACTGTTTATTTATGGAACCGGCAAGTACCTTTTCAGGTGACTCGCGTGAGCTTTTCTAAACTCATGTGAAGTTCTTGGTAAACTTAACATTACCGTGTTTACACTCAGAAATTTTGCGATTCGGTAAGGGCCAAAGTATTTAGGTATAAATTTCGAGCCAATGTCTTTCCCCCTGTCAGCAAGCACCAGATACTTACACAACACAAGGTCGCCCACCGCAAAAGGAGGGTCAATACGACTTTTATCCATGTGCTCTGTAATTTCACGCTTCGCAGCTCCCAGGCTATGAGCAACCTCGTCGAGAAGGCGATCTCGGGAAGGAATGTCCAAGGTAGATGGAATGGGAATGCTCCAAATATTTACAAAAGGATTGGGAAAATGCCTACCTAAAAACAGAAAGGAAGGGGGCGAGCCAGTAGAATCATGAACTGCTAGTTGAAACCTACATTTATAAGTTCTAAATCATTTTCCCACAAAGTATGGTCACTATTATAGAATATAGTAAGGCAATGTTTAATGTTTTTGTTAAAATACTCTACCTGGTTACCTTCTGGGAAATAAGGACTTGAAGTATTATACTATATTGCCCATTTAAAGCACATATATTTAAAGCTAACATATTGAAAGTAACGAGCATTGTCTGTCACTATTTCGGCGGGAGCCCCAAAAATTTTCCAGACTTGTTCCTGTAAAGCCTTCATTATAGTAAGTGACTTCAAGTTTCTTAACGGTACTAGAATAACAAGTTTAGTTAAGGTATTGAGCAAAATTATCAAACATACATTCCCTTGTTCGACCTTATCAACAGCCCAAAAATATCTAAATGAACTATATGCCACGGGCAGCTGGGAACTTCAACCTTTGACTGACCGAAATTCGTTTATAAAGCCTGTTTACAATTTTTGCATCCATCGCAGGTACGCACATATTCAGCGACGTCCTGGTTCAACCTGCACGAGGCAAAGTACACGGAAATCTTTGAAATTGATTTTTCTAACTCCCAAATGTCCACCGTAAAGAGAGGCATGAAAATATTTGAGCAACATAGGTCTTAAACTTTCCGGAACTGCCAACTTTCTCGCACGACCCACTTTCCCGGTAAAATACAAACGACCATCCATTTTCATATAAGGACATGTGACAGCGGCCACAAGATCCCTATTCAATTGTTGACACCAGGAATCAGCTGATTGATCATCGCACAACCAGACAAAATATTTAAAAACCCTGAATAAGCCGCAAGGTGTTTCAGGGACAGGCCCTTCTCATTTCCCTCCAACCAGCATGTGTGTATTGACTTTCAAGTTTTGTTTGTAAGTGGTATTCAGTGTAAAGTAGCATAGGCATGGGGATAGCCTGAATAATTCATCACGTAGCACACATAACAATTTAACCAATATTCAACAGAGGACTGACACAGCACTGAAGGATAGTTGACTTGGTCATCCACCACATGACTTGAGTGAAGATGAGTCTGCTCTACCACTTCAAAAGCACCATGTCTGGATAGTACCTTGCGCCCCAGGTAATATACATCATCCAAATCACCTTATTCAGTCAAAATCACCCCTCAATTGTTCAATTTTCATTCGGATCACTGGACCACATCCCCTGGCCAGCTTGCTACATCCTTTCTGAGCACTCAGCATCTGTCAAATGGCTGACCCGAATGTGGGGCCAAATCTTACAGCTTCCTAATATTTTAACTACTGTCACTGTTTGTAGTAAGTTGGGCCCTTAGCCGACAGACATGACACTACCTACACATATTTAATACCCTTATCAAACAAAACACATTAACTTAAATATTGGTGCAGACTTTGGCATATCTATGTTAAAGGATGCATAATTAAAAATAAACAAATCACAGGTGACAGTTGCCCTTGGAACTAACATACACAACCCTAAAATATTACGTGACAACATCAACACATAACGGTAAACAAAACCACGTGGTCTGCCCTCGATCATGTACCAATAACAACACACTTCTTCATTAAAATGCCATCATGTTGCATTCTGACTGGCAATTAAACATATAAATACACAACAGGGAATAAAAAACCCTTAATTTATATGAGACAAACATGCATTGATTTGGCACTTCAGTGCCCGTTGGGGAATACACGAAGCACAATGTAAACAATCACATTTCCTACATGACACTTTGAAAACAATAATATACACTGAAAAGTACTGTGTACTATAGTGTGTGCTCCGAACCTTAACGACTTTGCTGTACTCAGCTTCTCCGCCTCTGGTCTGTCTTGGCAAACCTACCTGCTTCCTTTTACTTCCCATATCTATAGATCCCCTCCGACTACACATGTACATCGAACTTCTATCTCATTGGTCACTGGCTACAGTTTGAAGTTTGGACCTTCTTCTCTTGTTGGTGGCTCGTCCACTTCTACGCCAGCAAACATTTGATTAAATTCGATTTAATTTCTGTTCCTCGTCCTGATGAGTTTTCATGCAAGCGGTCCCCAATTAGGACCTAGCTGAGCCTCGCACGGTGTTGGTTTTTTTCATCATGGTTGCCAAGGTTTATGACCTACATCTGTGTGACAACATAATTTTGTTGCATACTCTTGTGGTGAAATATCAAGGTCATGCTTTACAGCTGATTTCAGAGGAAATAATTGCCGAATATGGTAGCTTTGTAAATTTCCATCGCAGAGTGTTGGCTCATGTTTTTCCGTTGCGTGTAAAACCCACGTGTGAGCATGAAATGATATATTGTTTTCAATGTCCTAATGAATTATTGAGTGAATTTATTGATTCTATAGTTTCTCACCAAAGGCTCTTTGTTTGAACTTGCCAGGGAGCGAAATAATCTGTATAGTGTTTGAAAATATTACTCCATGTGTTCGAGCACAGTGATCGTTGTTACATATATCCGAAGTATGGAAGAATTGAGTACTTTACCAGTCGAAGTGTAGAGCCATGTTGCTGCAGAGTCGGAATTTAATTCTGTTTATTCTCCTCCCGCTCGAATAGTAGGAGCAACACGGGTTGAAAATGAGCACGCTTTAAATCGACGCTGTGTATATTGTACCACACTTGGACACGTAAGTGTGGATTGTAAAGAGCCATGAACTTCTTGGCAAGATAGAAAGTGTTTTATATGTGGTGCCAAAGGGCACTTGAGGGTGGGGTGTCCAGTTTCCGGAAATGAGTGATGGCTGGAAATGTTTATGTGTTTCCAGTTGCCGCGCATTGTTTCGAAATACAACACAGTCCATCTGTATTGTTCAAGTAGCTTGAGGCGGAAATTTATATCCCGCCGTAATCGATATGGGAGCTACTCATTGCTTCACTAGTTGGATGTTTATTAAATCATTATTATGTAGCAAAGTCATTTCCCATTCACGTATTGAGCGCATGAGGGAGCTGCGATTGTGCATTACTAACTGCAACATGTTGTCAGCCTAGCACGAAGTCAAGCAACACTTTAAAATAGGCAGTTTCCGTGTAGCAATGTTTTTTGGATTTCGCCTGTGTTAAATTATAAGATAATTTTAGGATTGGAATTTTTAGGTCACTCTCGTGCATCTATAAATCTTGAGAATTTTATGCTTTCCTTCTGGTTTGCGCCTGGTATTAAAACACATTTGGGTTCTGGTGAGTGTGTCCTGGTAAATTTGAGAATAGTTTAGAGCATATTCAACAGGAACTCATTTATGTCATTACGCCCCAAATAGAGAAATGCGATATTTTACCCTGCAAGTTTTCGTTTATTAACGATATGCCGGTCCGTGACAGCCACTTCCGTTGCCCGCCTCCCAAACTTAGGGCGTTTCGGGAAATAATTGAAAAGTGGTTGAAAGCAGGCGTGATCATGCCATCGACATCCGACTATTGCTCCCCTGGATTCCTAATTAAAAATAATGACAGTGACAAGTATAGATTGGTAGTTAACCACACTCTTGTAAATCGCAAAATTCATAAGGACCACTTCCCACTTCCGACAGTAGATTGCACCTTGCAACATCTTGGATACACTAAAGTGTATTCCGTTTTGGACTTAAACCACAGTTTTCATCAATGTTTGCTTGATCCATCTTGTCGTAAATACACCGTGTTTAGCACCCTTTGGAATCAACATGAGTTTACTCGGAATCCAATGGGAGCTAACTTCGGTAGCCAGGGTCTTTCCAGAGTTTTAGATCACGTGCTCTCGGAATATAAATCAAAATTTTTGTTTAATTACGTCGATGACGTAATTATGTATAGTGAAGATATGGAGTCTCAAATGGACCTTTTGCGTAAAGTTTTGAGGCATTCTTGGATACATCATTAGCGAAGGGAAGTTTTTGCTTGACCCCGATAGGGTTGCGCCTATTTCAGTCTTCCCCATCCACATACTCTAAAAGGGGTACAGAAATTTCTCAGATTGATGGGGTACTATTCATGATTTATTAAATGTTATTCAGAGATAGCGGCCCCCGAAATAGTCTTGAGAAAAAAGGAATGCAATTTGTCTTGGGGTCAGGAGCAGGAATGATCTTTTAACGCTTTTAAGAGAATACTAAGCTCTCTGCCTGTTCTGACCTTATCCTATCAATAGCAATCTAGGCAAACTACCTACATGGTAAGAATCAGTGTGAGTAGGAGATAGTAGAATTACACTGTGGTGACATGATGGAGACAGGCGAAGAACTACATGACAACCTTCCCCCCTCCCCTCCCCCTCAACATTCACGTGGATTTGGTGCAAAGTCAAACGGTTAAATCCGATGCTACAAGAGTGGGGAACAATGCTGCGATGCCCGGCATCACGAAGTGCAATAGGGATCGAACACCCTCCAGCCAGGAAGCAGATGATGAGACAGATATGCAAATCAAAACAGACATGCCTAGCAAAGTTTTAGTTATGTCAACTTCACAACCGACGCCCGGTGTTTCGACACCCAATAGGGATCGGCTGGAGGAGGACGAAAACACAACTATTGTCCCTGCAACTACAACAACATCAATCAGTACAATGGAAGAAGCGTGGTGTTAGCTACCAACGGCTGCAGCACTGCCCGCCCACTCAGTAAGACTCACGAGCACTAGTGCGCCCAGAGTCCCGACAGACGACTCAACCCTGAGAGTGTCTGCTACACCGACGCCTCGCACCCAGCCACCCTTGACAGACTCGTTGTCAACAACACAAGATGGTGGGGAGTCTTCGACCATGGCCCCTATGCCACCAGTCAGTGTGACATCACAGCCGAAACTAACACGACCAAACACATATTTCGTGACTGTGCCTTAGCCTGGAGGAAACACACTCAATAAGGAAAGGTGTCTGACAATGAAGAGTGTAACATGAGGACACAGTGGAAAGCGCGGCACTTTTGCCGTTTGCTATCAACACGAACAATTCGATGAGGAACAGCATAGCAGATTACGACAGCGACAAGTACAGCAGATATGCTTCTGGCATCCCGCCGCATAGACCACAGTGCCATCGGCGCATCACCTTTGCGGTACGGGTGCTGCCAAGGCAGTACTACCAACAAACGACCACGAGATAACATGACGCCACAACACCGGTGTCCAGACACCAACTATTAGTACCTTCTGGGGCCACATTCCAGATGGGGGCGACATTGCTGCGGGACGACCTGAGGCACGGGTCGAAAGAGCTCCCAAAAGGGGCAGGAGGGGCGTTAGATGCCTTCCGAGGTTCGTACGACAGTCCTTGCGAACCGTGTGCTATCTCTGGAGGAAGGTAAGCGACATGGTAGGGTAGAGCACTGGCCCTGCAAGGCCCTGCCAAAGGCCATAAACATAAACAGCGTGATGTAAACCATTGCAGTGTTTTAAATGTGCACAAGGGGTATCATTCTTATTAAAGGTTTATTTAGACTGCCACTATGAGTAAAATTAACCCCATTAAAAATAGCCCCTCTAAAAATGAATGTGACAAAATCCCATGAAACGTAACAGAATAATATATGTGCCAAAGTCGATATATTTGGGTGTCATTACTTCGCCATCCTACAATATTATGGAAAATAGTTTAGCGCATCGTGCTCAGCATATTTAAATTCGTCAAGAACCATATAAGGGCCGATTTATTCCAGTAAAGTAGTGAAATGTTAATATTGTCATTTACACACTGTTTGTGTGAAGCGGCACGCTCGAACTGAGCAGAACAAAATTACTTTTATATTATATTTTAATATTAATATGTGGTTGGCATAATGCAAATTGATACTGAGCATTTCTTATTTAATTTAAAGTGCTACGTCTTCAAGCTTTTCCAAAAATTCCCACAACATTAAATGGCTTTCTTAATATTTTTTCTATATAAATTACTGAGATGTAATTTTTAGAGGCTGTAATATTTTTTGTATGCATGTGATAGTTTTAAGGTGTCAATCAATGTGTATTTCATACAGTTTAGTGTTCCATATAATCCATTTCATGTTTTCCAGTGAGGTATTTTCGTAGTTGATATGATGTCGGTCACGAGACGTCGCCGACGCCAAACCACCATCTTTAGTATCGGTTAAACGGACAACAGGGTAGGTCGTAACGACACAGCTCAGAGATGAAGCTCAGTGATTGGTTTCAAAGCTTGGTTTCAAAAGTGCTCACTTAACATACCTTGTGAAGTGTGAAGTGAAACTAAAACATTAATATAAAGCACTATGTTATAGATACATAATTATTTTGTGTAGTAACAAAGTAAATATGTGCAACGTGTAATGTATTCATGACAATGTTTGGACCGCGTTCTGCAGAAAGGAACCAACCCACAATACAATGGAACTGAGAAAATTGGAGTTAAAGATAAACTTAAATAATCAATTCACAAGTTGAAGTTGACTGCCAATATTCACAAAAACCACACTTACTTCATCACGAAATGTTTATATCCAATTTTAAGGAAACAATATGTAGTATTTCTCATTACATAATAATAACGAATAATATATTGTGAGTTGGTTCCTTTCTGCAGAATGGAATATTCGTATGTAATTTATTCTATTAGATATCCAAATAACATTGTTAATGTAATATACAATGAAATAATACAATATAAAATCAATTTATTTCACTAAAGTAAGAAACTCGTTATAATAAGTTTTATGCAGTTACACATAAAACTACTAAAACAATACAACTTGCTGTATGTAGTGCAGAGGGACAAAATGGTTTGTGCCTCATATGAGCCAAGTTCCCAATATTTGTTATACTGTTATTTTCTGTCTTCTGTTGGCAGTCTCATTGCACTTTTGTGAGCAATTGCATTGGTAATCTTTGAAACATTTCACAACTTTTACACATTTGTGATTGCAATGTTCTTCATTTCTATTTCGTTTTTTTTTTTTTTTCCCCCCCTTCTTTTGACGTTTCATATTTTCCCTTGTGTCCTCGTCTTGATCGTGGAGTACATAACTTTTATACAGAATCACGACACATACAACTTGATGAATCAGGTGTGTAGTTGGAATCCATATCAGAGTTGTGTTGTATTTCGTTCTGGGAAAAATTCAGTTTATTAGTTTTTTTTTAATTTTTTGCATATTTTATGTGCGAAATAAAGTATCTACTCACCTCACTACTTTCATTATTTCCATGAAGAATATCATGTTTTGTAGCTGCTACAACCTCAGTTTTCTTTCCAGGTACTTCGAAATTTTTTCCAAATGGGGGCGAAAGCGAGACAGTCTCTGTATGATCAGCATCCTAAAACAGTATTGTGTTTAAGTTATAAATGTGAATATTGTTTGCAAACCAATATGCCAGGAGTGGACACATAATGTCCTAACTAGTATTTTACAGTCAGTTGACCAGTGTGTTACTAACAGACGTCCAGTATATTCAGGGTCCTGAAACGATAACGTGTTTGAGCTTTAATTTCTCTACTTTAAAACCAATAGGACAATAGTAAACATATATGTATATGTTGTGCGAACCTGTACTTCAGAGTCGCTTCCACTTATATCTTCAAGTAGGCCTATGTCACTTCCACATTATACTTTTTACAGAACTCGCCACAGTTACTCCCATTTTCATCATAATGATTCTAAAGAGAGTATGGTGCTTATAACGTGATTTATAAACATACAATATTAATAGAACCAGGGAGAATATAATAAATTAATGTTGTGCTTACCTCGATTCCATACTTAAGCCTAACTTGCCTTACGAATTTCACCATCACAATACTTTTCTTAATTTTTCGATATATAAAGATCAACAATTTTTCTCCCTTTGCTTAAATTTTCCATTATTTAGATCTATAATCACTTAAAAACACTTTTGGCGTGTCTAAACCGCCTAAACAAACTGTATTACAATGCACCTTCCAAGAACATATAACTGATAGTATTTATGTGTCAACAAAATAATGAAACAACTCAAATGATGCTGTTCTGTTGAATATGAATTATAAGTCAATGTTCTGCAGAAAAGAACCAAACCGCATGCATCCTTTCTGCAGAATGTAATTCTGCCAAAGAGCATTGAACATTATTTTTAACAAAGCATGGATGGTAGAACAATACGGTTTTAGGTTAGGTCTTTTCAGTAGAATGTAGAATATGGTGTTGAGACAACTTCATCGGAAACTACGTGATTTTGTTGTCTCCTGGCCCGCCCCGTTCAACGCGACAAAGTCTGAAGTTAATTTTCCGCACGCACGGAAAAAGACTGGAAGTTTGACAAATAAAATTTATATATTGGGACTTACAAGAATATACTTAAACTTACATAATTGCAAACCTGTTTGCTGCACGCTGCATCTGATGAAAACCTGGTGCGGTTGGAATTTGATTTCATGGCACTTTTTAATAATGAATTCATGCCCGGTGCCCGTCCAAAATGTGTGGGCTAGAACTCGGCTGGCACTGTGGGTGTTAGTTCTTGCTCCCGCATACGCAGCGACGTGGAGCGCTGGTGTCCCTTCTTCGCCGTCCAGCGGGTGTGACATCACGTGCGCCTTGGGCAGCGCGCAGTTTGAGATAACGAACGTTCCGCCAAAGTGTGACACAGTGCTCACCATATTTTGACATTTTGAAGAAAAGAACTGTGATTGGCTGTTCCAATGAAGATCCCTCTACAGCCTAATGAACTTCCAAACACCCCACTACCAAGAAAATTATGGTTGTCGCCATATTTGGTAACATACACCCCTATTGGCAGATTTGATTAAAGAAGAATATTACTGCATTGTGATTGGGGAATTAATTGTATTCACCTCTCTAGCAGTTTACGACCATGCAACCATTATTTTTTTCTATCAATACATCTTCAACGTTCTTGAAAGGGGGCTGATGACTACATATGTTTTACATTATAAAATTCTTATTTATTATTTACACATATTCTGCTAAGAATTATAAACCAAATATTATAATATAATAAATTATTGTACTTGTTAAAACTCTATATATTTTTACATTAATATGTGTATATTATATTTACAATAAATATTAGTCACATGTTTTACGCTAACGTAATTTACATTTTCTAAGATTCTCGTGTGTTCCGTTTGTTAATGAGAACAACATATGTCAGAAAATTTATCAACGTCTTGCCAGACACCTCCTTTCAGTACAAAACGTGTTACATAGCAAAAGTGTCGTGTAGCACACTATAGCATCAGTAGAAATGCACTAATGGGAATGTTAACGAGGGGCAACGATGCATATTTGTTTTATGTTCAAATCCACCGCACTGTAGACACTGTTTATTAACTGGCAATTTATAAAACAAATAATATTGCAATATCGTTCTTTCAAGGATTTGTAAGTACTATAATAAAGGACAAATCCATCGAAAACAAAAAGGCTTCAATTACTAACATTTATCACAAAGTGTAAACCTCCAATCTAATAACTGTATTGTTAATACCTGGCATTCCACACAAAGTTCCTACATATACATCTTGCCACTCATCTGTAGTGGTACGATTCTTACAATCTTGACGGGTGTGTTGCCACAACACCGGACGGTACTGCACAGCGCTGATCTATAGTTCCTTCGACGCCATGTTCCGTACACAAGAAAACGCGAGCGACCAACGTTCAGAAATCAAAATTATTTGGTTAATGAGCAATGACGCGATCGCCTAGCGCCAGTGTGGCCAGCCTCATAAACTTAAGTTGGTTTGAATTCTTTTCTTCGTCGCTAAAGATAGCTGGTGATTGCTTTATCGCTCTGTCTGCAGCCCCACCACTCGGCATTTCCAAAAACATTTCTCTCGTTAAAGAGTCTCATCCATTTCAAAAACATTGCCTGGAATAAATCACCTCCATATTCGTACGCAGTATTATTTGCTAAGTAGCTGATAAGTAGAGGTCTATGTTCTGAAGTTTTATTAGGAGGGCGGCGCCCCGGCCCCTTCCCTCAGCAGCCTTCACTGCCCCCGTCCCCTCTAAACCCAAACATTTAAAATTTTAATTTAATAATTTTTTAAATCAAATTTTTTAATAATTTGTTATAAATGTGTGGGATGTTTTTGGAATTATTTGGGATTTTCTAGAATTTTAGGGATTTGTTAGCAATTTCTGAGTTCAAGGTCAAAGGTCAGTGAGATCAAGGTAAAAGTCACCGATATCCAACATGGTGGTCAAAATGGCTGAAAGAACCAAGATGGCTGATGGTTAGGTCTGACTCCGGACCCTGAACCCAGTGTGTCGATTTTGCATACCCTACACCAGTAAAACCAACATGGCCGCCCCTGCTCTGCCTTCGAGAAGCGAGTCTCTCAAACCCTTCCGATGGATCTAAAAGTGCATTTCTGTGGCTCGTTTTTGCAAGTGGGAGGATCGGTTTTTTTTTTTTTTTTTTTTTTTTTTTAAAGGAAAAAACAGAACATTTTGAGGGAAAAAGGGAAATTTTGAGGGAGATTTAGTCGATTTCGAGAGGAAATGGTCAATTTTGAGGTAAAAAAAATCGTAGGAATGATGGCCGCAAGGGGACCGGAATGACACAGCACGAACAGCTCCGAACTCTGGGCCCAGGTCCCGATGTGTCTGACTTCCCCAAATTATTCTACTTGCACATAATTACAAACATTTTGATATTATAAGATAAAAATTTACAATATACACTTTTGTAGTACCTACTTTAAAGTAATGATATTTGTTTGTCTGGTTAAATCATGCCTTAATATAATTTTTTTTCCGCTACAATTTTATTAAGCGTAACATACCAGCATGAAACCCAAACATTTTGCTTTATAACGGTTGTCATTACCTAAAAGTTATGATCAGTAATTGTTTGTAGTATGTATATTAACCACAAATGTAGCCAAATATATATTCTTTTAATTTCCATCTCGTGGGATCTGCCGCTACACGTAAACCTTCCTGCACTGAGCAGGCCAGCAATAAAATACTAAAACCTTATTTTCAATGTAAACATAAGCCTTGTGCAAAGCTAAGCACAGTGAATATTATTACTGTTGCAGTGACACTGTCTCTACATCTTACTTATTTGTTTATGTTTTCAGTTTGTAAATCATTCACTTTATGCGACGTATGCTTAACAAAATGAAATGTATTTACATTCGGCTGTAAATAATTTAGCTGTTAAAATATTTCATCTCGTTGGCTTGCTGAAGCCTTTATAGAGTTTGTGCTTTTTCTCAAAATGTTTGTCTCGTATTACAGTTTTTTTTTTTTTTTTACAGCCGACAGTTGTGAAATTTATTGTTGAACATTATATTCAGGCTGTGTTTGAACTAACCATTTATTATATCAGTATTTTAGTATTTAGTAGCATTCAGTTTGGACTCTACGATAGTCACTTGTTCGAAGATGGTTGCCGTTAGTGATTTAGTATTTAAGTTAAGTTTCATACTAAAAGATAAATACCGTTACGCGTTGACGCTCGCACTAGACGCGGGCTCCATGCGCGGTCTGGCTCTCAGTGTGGGTGTGTGTGTGGGGGGGGGGGGATAACACCTCGAACCTCCCCCCTAGGCAGACCCACTCGCTGCCCCATCGCTCGCCCGCAGCCGGGGAATGATTGACAGCGGCGACCTGACTGGCATCACAACCCCTCCCCTCCCCCCAACGGCTGGAGAAGCCGACGAGTTAAGTGGATGTGCAAGAATATTATGCGACCCTCGGCCCAACGCGGCATTTAGCGAAAATTCTAGGCGATGGCTTATGACCCTATAAATACTGCAGCGTTCCAAGGGTCGGGAATCTGTTGGTGGGTGTGTTTTACTGAGTGCGGTAACCGAGCGGAGTCGAGTGCGGCGAGGAACGTCGGTGAAGAGGACGGACGGCGACGGGAGATTGCGAGACGACGGCGGACGAGGTATTTGAGGTGTGAACGGACGAGATGGCGTGATACCTGACGAGTGAAGGCGCCTGTGAATGAGGGCGCTCGGAGAACTCTACTTGTGGGACCTGGACTGAAATGAGGTGGGGCTGAATGAATGTGTGACAACGGTTTTAATGTAAATATTGGAACTGTCAAATCTGGACGTTTAATTTATAACGTAATTTACTAGGATTGATACAATATCTATTGGGACTGATTTTTAAAATATTTAATTACATTAATTTCTTTGAGATAATCGTAAATTGTATTGATTGAATTCATTAAATGTAATCAGCTAGTGATATCAATTTACTGTGGAAATTTTGGTCTAGAAAATTGTAACAATACTAAAATACCAAATACGACTTAACTTCAGTTGACTAATTCGTGTCACGTGACATATTATTAAAATTGTTTCAATGAGATCCTATATACAAGGCGTAAGAGGATACACAGATACAAACCTTTCTGTCCAAAGCAGGGTCATAAGGAGAAAGAGGAAGGATATCATGTAGAAATATCCCCTCCCGAATTCCAGAATGAATTTATATCCTAGAATATTAGGCAAAAACTGTTTGGCTTAGGGGTGCGACACGCAGGCGTGGCCAGAGGGGCCGGGCCTCTCTCGAAAACATATGCATTAACAACATAATTTACACCCAACACCGAAATAATATCTGTAATGTGTAAAACTCTTAGAGCAGATGGGAGGCTGTCAAGCTAAGCTGTGGTTTGATGCAGTTCAACCTTCTTCCCTCCCCAAGGCAGTGTGTATCCTCGCCCCCCCCCCCCCCCTCAATTCCACCCACTCGCCCTCCAAAAGTATTCTTCCTTCCCATCTCTCCGTATTTGAGAGTTCTCAAGGCCGGGAAAACCTCACAAACTGAACCTAGAAACAGGGTGGTTTCAGGAGGTGGGAGAGGTGTCACAGGAGGTATGATTCTCCCCTCCCCTCCTTAAAAAAATCCTTACTTTGACATGAAATCGAATTTTTAAAAAATCTGAAATAATAACAGAATTGTTTAATTTACTGATTTCATGAAATTAATTAAATATTATTTCCTAAAATAATGGTGTGGCAGCGCCCTTCTTCTATGCCGTGGCTCGAAAGTCTACATATGCAGCTGTATAATATGGAAGTGACTTCCCCCTCCCCCCTAAACGCCGCGCAACAACTCACCATTTGCACGACCAAACTGTACGTCTAGCGCCGCGATTACACGGGATGCAGAACTACATCACTCAAACAAGTTCAGTTATCGAAGAGGTTACATTACCTTAGAACGAGTTTTGACCGCAGTTGCTTCTCGTTCAAAGTGAAAAGTTTTCATAAGTAGTTTCGAATGACTTCTCTTATCTGCTGCGCTCCTATTGGCTGCTTCGAAGTAAACAAGCAGTGTAAAAAATATTGCTGTATTTGGTGGGAATTTCTGCACTTGTTAGATTAATTTAAGTTTAAGGTTGAATGTACTAATACCCACCCATTATGCCATTACAGTAAAAGTGCAGGTTTCATGACAATTAGAAATATCAATAGTGATCAATGTTGAAGGCTATTATAATTAAATATCATACGTTTTAAGTTCCATGTTTGTTGAGGTTAGAATTTCCGCTTTGGGCGTGTGACCACAAAAACATGTCCTGTTTTTAAACTTGTTCAGACATGGCTACCAAATGTATTTATCTGAATGTGTTTAACAGCGCTCGTGTAACCACTGTCTAGGTCCGCTACTGCTTAAGAATATGTCAGCACTTTGTGTGTACCAATTAAATCGCTCGTTCTGTTCAGGAGGGGCGAGGAGGGGGGAGGGAGCTTTTCTAAATCGTACTTACTCATACGAATTTGTTTATTACATGCAAATGTAGTATATTCACACGTGCAGGCGCACATGTAAAAACACACACACTATATATATATATATATATATATATATATATATATATGTGTGTGTGTGTGTGTGTGTGTGTGTGTGTGTGTGTGTGTGTTTTTACATGTGCGCCTGCACGTGTGAATATACTACATTTGCATGTAATAAACAAATTCGTATGAGTAAGTACGATTTAGAAAAGCTCCCTCCCCCCTCCTCCCCCTCCTGAACAGAACGAGCGATTTAATTGGTACACACAAAGTGCTGACATATTCTTAAGCAGTAGCGGACCTAGACCGTGGTTACACGAGCGCTGTTAAACACATTCAGATAAATACATTTGGTAGATAAATACATTCAGATAAATACATTCAGATAAATACATTTGATAAATACATATATATATATATATATATATATATATATATATATATATATATATAAGCAAGCCACAACAGTACTTCATCATTCATCATCTTCTTTCTTTCTTCTTAAAGAATCACGGGTGCGTAGAATTTTAGAGCGAAGTAGTGGAATATATCTGCATATATGTTATTTTCTATGCGTAAACTAACCATTCAAAACGGCAATAATCTGTGTGTGTCTATATATATATATATATATATATATAACAACATATATATTTATAACTATATATATAGACACACGTAGTAGTCGCAATTTGTCGCAAGTAGTCACAGGTATTCGCAGGTAGTCACGGGTAGTTGAAGGTAAGGTAGTCGCAGGTTGTGGCAAGTTGTCGCAAGTAGTCATGGGTAGTCGGAAGTACTCATGGGTAGTCGCGGGTGTCGGAAGATGTCGCAGGTAGTCGCAGGTAGTCGCGGGTAGTCACATATATAGGTATGTATTTCAATAACTCCATAAAACGTGAGCGAAGCGATGGCTGGCCGCTAGTAATATTATAAATGCGAAAGTTTGTATGTTTATTTGTTACTCAATCACATCATAACAGCTCTAGGGATTTGGATGCAATTTGGGACAGGGGTAGATTATATTCTGGATTAGCACATATGGTACTTTTCACCACGGAAAAACGAACAGTTTCTTAGGAAATACATAAAATATGCCACCAACCATTTGAGTAGGTGCTGGTTGGTGGTCTGTTTTTTTTATATTACTTTGCACGGGGCTGAAGCCGCCAGTAACAGGTAGTGTTTAATCATATCGTTTGTTTTTATTAACGAATATTGTGTCATTTATACAACTGAACTAACTTACTTGTGCTTCATGTATATTTCTTGCCCGTGTTCCTGATATAAGTGTCTTTTAAATTCTTAAGTTGTATGTAATTAGTAATAGTGTGTATTGCATAAAGATTAAATTTATCCACTTCCTATCAAATTTCCTGTTTTGCAAGGAGTGTATACATATCTTGCTGTTGAAAAAAGATTTAACTTGTTGGTTGGTAATACATGAGTGATACACATCAAGGCTTTTTCCATTTTTAGAAAATAAGTAAAGAATGTTACATTTATCAACTGACATGTGTTTTGTTTAGAATTGGCTGACAAACTGCTGATCATGTAGTTTGCAGCATGTGACACCGGTGATTTTTGGAGGGACATGTTGCTCTGCTGCTAAGATATTTTGAAATGAAAGCAATTTGCATACGTTTATAAGATTAAATCAGGGTTGTCGGGATATTAAAAAAATATAGTTCTGCGCGTATTTATCTGTCAGTTAAATGGCCGCACGCAGAAAAAAAAAAGCTGAATTTCGCTGGTAAATGACACGGAAAGAGAATGAAGGTCATCAACACTTTTATTGTTCGGCCGTCAATGACATAATTATAAATATGAAACTCAAAAAATTGACACTTGCAGATCTGCGAAACAAAAATAAATTAAACAGTAAAAGCGTATTTACTGTAAAATTTCGAGCTGACCTGAAGAAATGACTAGTGCATGAATGACCACATTGATTCATGTTGCCGGTCGCGACCACACGTTCACATGTGCAATTTCTTATATGAGAGCTGTATAAATATCGCTCGGGGCCACTTCCAGCCCACGATCTGCATGTTGGACAATCCTGGATTAAAGTATCGAATGCCAGTGTTATTTTTAACTCTTATGAATGTGACTCAACCAGTCACTGGATTCGTGAACAGTTGGTATATAACTGAAGTTTTTAGGATATCTCGGTTATTTCGTAGGTGGCAAATAACAGCGTTACGCCTTCACGGTACATGGAGCACGTCACGATCTTTAAAGCAAAAATTTCGTATTTTAGAGCCATTTTCGTGAAAGATCGAATACGTAGGAAACAGTTGATAGCCTAACTGAGTGTAATAACGGGCTATCTCACTTTAACATTCAATTTACTTAGTGGGTCTAGTCCTCATCATCATCATCATTTGTGTTCTGCCCAGAGGCAGGTTTCACGTGGTATCCCTCCATACTCTCCTCTCTTCTGCAAACCTCTTCAGGTCCATATACTATCCGCTTCCCTTGATGTCATCATCAGCTTGTATCTTCTCCTTCCTTTCAATCATTTTCCACAAACTATTCCTTCCAAACCGTCTGTTAGCGAGCACGCCCGTTTCAACAAGTATCCCATCCAGTTCTTCTTCCTTTCTCTTATGACCTTCAGAAGTTTTCTCCTCTCATCAACTCTTTCCAGCACTTCTTCATTACTCACTCTTTCCACCCAGCCTATCCTCTCCATTCTCCTCCACATCCACATCTCAAACGCTTCTAGTTTTTTTTCGTCCTCACGTCGCAGTGTCCACGTCTCTACTTCATAGAGTGCCACACTCCATACTAAACACTTTCAAAGTCTTTTCCTCAGTGCTTTATCTAGTTTTCCGCATAGCAATCTCCCCTTCCTACTGAACGCAGTGGGTCTTGTAACGAAATAAAAAGAAAAGGACGGTAGTTTCAACATGCAAGGACTCATTTGGCTTGGCCCAGAAGGTTCTTCGCAGTACGAGTCATGATGAGAGTGGTGAGGGGGGAGGGGATTGATGACCACGACATTCGCGTGGCGACAATCCCAAGACTTTCAACCCTCCAAGGACGGAAGCGGCACGAGTCCCAACAGCTTTATCGCAGCACACGTCAGTGTCATGCGGTGGTACCGGCGATGCTCTTGAAGTGCTGCACCTCTCACGTCCCAGGGAGGGGGAGGGGCAAGAGTCCTCGACCTTGCGGAGCGTCTTCGTGTAACAATATGTGTGCATGTGTGACATAATTAACTCACATGGTAGCCAGTGTTCTTTTACATACTTTTTGCAATGTTTTGGATATACAAATCAAATTTTCTTTTTAGAAATACGCTAGGTGCAATTTTATTGATAAAGCTAGGTATACAGCATGCCGGTCAGTTTGACTGCAATGCTTAAATAGCGTAATAAAGTTCAATACAAATGAGTGAATATAGTCCATTCACGGTTCCTTCTAACCTTTCTGAAACCCTGGTGAAGTTCTAGTTCCCGGACGTTCCTCCGCCTCATGTAAACAAAGCTTAACCGAGTCTAGAAAATTACATCAAAGGGACAACGCACCGCATTTGAGCGCACTCAATGTAATAATATATGCATAAGAACTATTTCTTAGTAGGCAATACCAACACACCAACTAACTCACTGTTTTTATTCACATTAACTATAAACGAAATAGTTAAATTAGGTATAAGTAGAAGTTCAATTTAACTAAAAATAAGGTACTTTCATGTTTACACTAGCATAAGACACTCGTGAAACGCGACATATTTAGGGGAAAAAACCAGACACCTCATACATGGGGTGGTTTTTCAAAGTTTTGATACAAAAAGTGTGAAGTAACCGCGAATAGACTATTAGGTTGTTCCTTTATTTATAACTAGCAGACCAGTGCTACTTCGTTAGCATGGTATTTAGGACTTTGAATCGATCTAGCCACTTCTTTTGGGAAGGAAAGGAAGACAGCCGATAGAAAAAAAAAAAAGAAATGAAGGAAATTTTTTTTTAAACATTTTTTTTTATTATGCAGTAATCCTAAGAAAATCTTAATCCAGTACATATGTACATCCCTGATCCTCATTTTTTCCGGAACCGTTTGAGATAGCTCGATGAAACAATGACTAAGTTGGTCCTGGGGTTATTATCTATAGACTGTGTACATTAGATGACAATACGTTCAGGAGTTTTTGAGCTAAATCTGGTCGGACAGACAGACAAACAGACATGAAAAAATCAACATTAGATATGGCTTAGTTATCAATTACACAATATGAAAAAATTATTAAAAGTTTAAACTTTTAAAATCACATACAGACACTTCTATTTTATTTAGTAGTATAGATATAGATACAGCTATGAACTTCAAACCTCAATGAAGGAGTTCGATACAGTGCTAGTGCAAAAAAATTCTGCATTCGAATTATGGAATAAGTCTAGAAAAATGTAGGTTATATTTAAAAAAAAATGAACGGAATTCAATGTGTAGGAATCATTTCTAGAGCAATTATCCGAAATATGGAGGGGGACATTAAATAAATAACAAAATAGTACTGTATACACTGCATCATACACCTTACAGTAAACTTTAATAAATAAAACTATTCAAGCCCAGTAGATGAGGATGCCAGGTGGACCCTCTTGAATCAGCTCCTGGGGAAGATAGATAATCCTCTGTTAATTCAGCAGAGGATTATTATGCGCTTAAACTGAGTAGACTGTACCAAGGAAATAAAACAGCAATGCAATGAGCGGAGTTCAAAACTCGCACCCTTTAATACTGTAAGTCAGCCGTTTTACGCCCTCGAGAATATAACGCCACTCGTAATAACGGGAACATCGTTTACGCCGAACATAAAAGATTCTCTCGGCTTAGATTGGTACCAAGTGGCATTACCTAGTTTAATCGCGATGAGAGCTTCTGCTCGGGCTCACGAAGGCATTCTAAAGTCACTTTACGACTCTGACACTTTTTTTTTCAGGGCCAGGCCCGCTGTCATTTCTATCCACTTACGGGCTGGACGAAAAATAAAAGGGACACTTTCGTGAGATACAATTAAGCGTGCGGGTGCTTGCGAATGACTTTCAGTTTTTTAGCAGTTTACACGGAAGTTAATATGTACGCATTAAGTTTATGACTGGTGGAAAGCGAACATTTATTTCATGCAACGGAAAAATAAAGTATTTGCGGTGGATATTGTAGTCTTTTTCGTTGCCACGACAGTCCAGTAATTTTAGACTGGAATTTCACGATTACTTTTTAAAAACTGTTACAAGCATAAAACTTAGCATATACGCATTTGGTAACTCAAATAACGCACTTAATTTCCTAAAAAAAAAAAAAAAACAACCCTGTGCTAAACCGTTATCTTGAAAAATGGCGGCCAAGAACTGGTTTTTCGCACTTTTCTCAGAAACTGTCAATGCTATCAAAAGCACTGAAACAAAATGTGTTAAGAATTCCAATATATAATTTTTTTTTCATTATTTATTTTCGATACAAGTAACCGCTACACCAGTATTATAAATTTGTATTAAAAAATATACGTAAACGTTAAATTTACCCCTCTATAACTTGTATCGTCTCATATATGGAATACCGCTGTAATTTTTTTTTTTAGTACAAACGCAGTTTTTTTTTTTTTTTTTTTTTTTTTTTTTTTTTTTTTTTTTTTCAAAATAAACATTGACACTTTCATAGTAAAGTAATGTAACGAACGTGAAGATTTAAAGCATCGAATAATGTACGAGGAATTAGAAGAAGCTCCATCCACCAATGATTGCTATGCTGGTTTCAGGCATGTAAAAAATTATAACAGAGGTGCAGAAGGCCTGTCAGTGACCAATATAACGCCTTATTGGAGTTATTGTCAAAATAAATCGAGTAAGGCCGAATAATAGGACAAACTTCAGGAGGCGATTTTTGAAACAGGACGAACAAAAAAAAAAAAAACCACGTCGACATACGTCCATAAATGTACAGAAATGCTGTAAAATGTACAGCAACATTGTGATAACAGAACTAAGTATAAATATAACAGAGGTGCAGAAGGCCTGTCAGTGACCAATATAACGCCTTATTGGAGTTATTGTCAAAATAAATCGAGTAAGGCCGAATAATAGGACAAACTTCAGGAGGCGATTCTTGAAACAGGACGAACAAAAAAAAAATCCACGTCGACATACGTCCATAAATGTACAGAAATGCTGTAAAACGTACAGCAACATTGTGATAACAGAACTAAGTATAAATATCAATATATCAAGAGATAAAAAATGCATGCCTATGGCATGTCAAAGGACTCCGTATCACACAAACGCCGAAACACAGCTGCAAACGTCTTACGGGTCGGACACTGTTTGTGAGGGTATAGGCTGTTCACGGTAAAATGAGAACTTTTGAAATCCGTGATCAAGATCTACTTGTAGACACGTTGTGTATTCTTACACCTTATGTAAAATTAACATTGACGTGGGTCTCGTCATTTTATTCATGCGTTGGTCAAGTGAAACTGTGAAATTATTAGAAAAGTAAATATTTTACAAATCTGGTTACTTTTACACTTCGAAGCACTATATAAAAACAGAAAGCGAAATGAATGACTGAAGTTATCGTAAATGGTCACTTAACACTTTTGACCTGAATACGTCTTTAAATTTGCAACCATAGTGGGAGGCAATCCAGAAAATCCAATGATAAAATCGGGAGATACAGTTTGGCATTACAGCTCCGGATCTATAGCCTACAATCAAAATTCAATTACACCAGTCGATTTCCAAAGGATCAAAGAATGTGTTACGCTGAGTGACGACTGCAAAGCATCACGCGTGGCGTGGAGCCGGTTGATGGAAGGGGGGGGGGGGGGGGGGTGGCGGAGCAATTTTGGATTTGCTTCGTCGCTTCTCATAACTTCCGCGTAGTATAACTTTTGACTAGGAGAAGCAACGACGCTCGTCTAAGTTTCAATCGACAGCTCTCATCAAGATCAATCGATTGCGTGTGTAAAAACATATGTGTGGCGTAGATGTAGTGAAATCCTACGAGTTTAATATAAAAAATTAAGAAATCTTAATACAATGTTGGCCTATGCTCATCAAAAACCCAAATCAATACATAAATCGTATACGGTTGGAAAGAGCATCTCAAAAGCAATCCAGTGATACCCATAAAACCCCATATGATCGAGTGAAACTGTGCCGGGAACGCAAAAAAACACATCAAGGCTTCTGAGAGCGTCAACGTAGTATTCACGCAAAACAAACGGCCGTGTCCCCAACACAGCCAAAACCCATTTTTTATTCGACGTTAAGACGTGGAACTACTTTCCATCCATAGTTACCAACTTTACTGGACGCATGTCCCTCAGTGTGCTCGTTAAAATATATGCAGGCAGGGGCAGTGACTTTTATCTCAGGTTGATTTAAAAAGTGCTTACTTTATCGTGAACAGCCTTTAACCAAGCTACTCCAAGACTACGCATAAACACGCTGTGTGCGATACGGGTGGTTGAGTTGAGTTGAGTTGAGAGATTTGGGTGGCTCTTAACAACGAGATCTTGAGAGCCGATGAAGGTGTAGTGAGGTAAGAATGGAGCGGCGCCAGAATGCAAGGGCTGGGGAAACGGGAGATCTCCGAGAAAACCCGCCGATCAGCGGCACCGCCCGGCAAGATTCCCACTTGAGAAAATCCGGGAGTGACCCGGCAAGGGGTTGAACCCGGTTTGCCTTGGTGGGAGGGGAGCAGCGTAACCTCTCAGGCACCGCGACCTCCTGATGGGGGTGGTGTTCCATGGGGCAACCAGTTTTGCTATATCCATACTGACGATTCCTCCCTTCCCGGTTCGATTCTCGTATTTAATGCCTGCATTTCTTTTTCTGCTTTTCAACTCATGTCCAGTTGCTGTAATCCGACCAAGCTAATTCCAACACATATCAGTAACAAACTGCTCTATTAAAGCCCACACACAATTGAAAACTTAAACATTTAACTTTACCATTTGACTTTACGTTTGCTTTCTGACATGTTGTTTCTTATAGAACTTGACACAATGGAATTGTCAAAGGTAAAGTAAAGCACTCTTGAATTTACAATTTCGAAAAGTTGAAATTTAAAGTCAAAGTCAAGCAGGCATTTTGCCGATAATCTAGCAGAGGTTATGTGGAAAGAGCGTTATTTTATCGTAGGGCGATTTTAATCTCGGTATACTAAACAAAGCTCGTCTTAAATTAAATAAATTGCAAAGAAATATCATGTGAAGAGGAAATATCTGAATTGACATATTTTAATAGAGTTAACAAATTAGTGTTTTGTTTTGAAATAAACTTTTAATGCAAATTTTAAGTCTATATTTATAAAAGGCGTGTAAAATGCATTGCTGGATAATAAAAATAATTATTTACATAACAAGACACATTTTTACGAAGCTGGCATAACCGATGTTCAATTGTCTAAACTCTAACTTTACAGTTGTATTGTGTATGATGGTTTCATCGGAGGAAAGGAAACGTAAAGTCAAATAGCTAAAGTTTACTATTGTGTAAGAAGCTTTACACACCTGCAGACATGCTGGCTAATATAACTCGTGATCCATGAACTTAGTTAACATAAAATTTCATTTTGGCCATGTTAAAGGGATCACAGTGGGAGGGGGGAATGTAGAATGTATACGTAACTTTTGCATGTCTTTCACTCAAACTAACTAGTAATTAATGTGAAATATTATTCTCAATATATATATAATATAATTTTCGATGTTGAACGTTTCCTTAAGGAAGCTCTCTGAAGAGCTATATATTTTATAAGGGCATTTCAAAGGATGCAGTGCCACGTAATGTCTGGGTGCAAAAGTGGAAAAAGTTGATGAAAATATGTATTATTAATATCATTTAGATTTTATCCAATCCACGAACCTCCATATATTAAAAAAAAACACTAAAAAATAAAAAAAATAACAACACTAAATTTTACAGTGTTTCCGTACATTTCTGGACACACGTTGATGTTTTCTAATTTTCGTTTCCCTTTCAGGAATCACCTTCTGAAATTTGTCTTCGTTGTCTGGCCTCATTCTGTATTAAGAATCAAGACGAATGTCAGTACACGTTATCTGGACGGAACGAATTGATTGCTATTTTCTTGGGCGAAGAGCGATCCGAAATTTCTGATTATATTCTGAAAAACTCGTTTGAAAGAATAATTTTAAGAAAGAATAATGGTCATTGAATTTCGAAGTCGACGGTTGGTTATCACTTTTACAAGCACTACACACATAATATATTAAAGGCTATTCACAATAAAGTGAGCACTTTTGAAATGAACCTCAGAAAGAAGTCACTGCCCCCCTGAACGCACATATTTTAATGGGTGCACTGAGTGACATTTTCCCAGTAGAGTTGGTAACGATGGAGGTAAAATAGTTCCATTTCTCAACGTCGATATAAAAGTGTTAAGTAACCATTTGTGATAACTTAAGTTATTTTCTTCACTTCTTTTGATTTTTTTTTTTTTTAATGCTTCGAAGTGTGAAAATGAGAAGACGTATAAGATTTACACCCCTAAAAATTTCACAGTTTTACTTGACCGACGCATGAATAAAGTGATGAGCCCCATGGCAAGATCAATTTTACAGAAGGCGGAATAATACGTAACGTGAATACAAGTAGATCTTAAGTAGGGATTTCAAAAGTGAACAGCCTTTATCAAGTATGTGTTCGTACCAGCGAGCCAATTAGAGTGTAGGGACCAAGACGAAACGTTTATTTAATAGTGCACCTGTGGCAGGCGTCCCAATTTCGTCTTTGGCGGTTAAGGCTGTTCACGATCAAACGAACACTTTTGAAATCAACCTTTGTAATATATTACTGCTCCTACCTGCATATTGTTTAATGGGTGCACTGAGTGGCATGCACTCAGTAAAGTTGGTAGCGATGGGGAGAAAGAAGTTTCATGACTTAGCGTTGAATTAAAAGTGCTAGGTAAAACATCTGTGAAAATTAAAATTATTATTTCTGCTCCCTGTCTTTTTAATGCATATAAGTGTAGGAATCATCAAATCTGTAAAACATTTACTTTTCTAATAACTTCGCAGTTTCACTTGACCGACGCATGAATAAGGTGATCATGCCCATGGAAATGTCAGTTTTATACAGCATTAATATTTTGTACGCAGCCCACTGTTTGTGAATCTATACGTAAAGTATTCTTTAATATTCTGTATGCCAAATATCGACGAATTGAGCAGGCCTACCAATCACCTATGCAGACTGACCATGCCAGCTGGTCATACCAAACGGCCGTACCAACAGATAATACAAATGATCACATCAGCAGAATGGTCCAACCTGACCACAAGACCAAACCACACCAAATGTACGATTATTAAAAATAACATCACACGGTTTATAACAATGCCTGTTTTAAATTATTTTCTCACTTATACATAAGAATCGCAGCAGCAAGAAGTTCGTCACGTCATGATACATAGCCGATGACTTTTGGTTAACTGATGGTTGGAAATATCTCCTTAATGTGCAAATAATCTCCATCGTTTAGCAACGCGATCTCGAATTTCCAAGTGTAAAAACAAGTTCATCGGAGTCCTCAGGAAATGTGTAGTCAGCAATCCTGTCGTATTCTGTTTTCTTCGTACCACTTGATGCAGAGAACTCGTTGGTGAGATGTGCAAGAACGTCGGGACTATAACCACCGCCTCCATCACCTACATCAGCACTCTCTTCAACATGGTCGTTCTCAGCTTCTTCGACAGCACAGATATCACTGAGTTTCTCTTCCTATGTAGGAGGGTTTTCGTTGTTGACATCAGTCTTCACAGTAACTGATGCTACATTATCCTTCTGAAGTTCGTCCCGTTCACGCGCCAGTTCAGCAAGTTATATTTCGCATGCGCCCACTATACGATACACTGTTCGTCCCTTTATGGTCTGTGATCCCATCGTTTATTAAGAACATTATATGCAGCATATTAGCAGGAGGTAGCAATGCTAGCACATGCTGTTTCTCAGTGGGTGAAAGAACTCTATACTTGCAGGCTTTGATGTGTTTGAGTTATTACTTCGAGCGAATTGCCTAGAACATTTAGAGTGGGTGGGTGAAGAGATTTGGGCTGCTCTTAACAGCGAAGTCTTGAAAGCCGATATAACATTTAGAGAAACCAAGAATATCACGCGATGGGTTCTTCAAACAATCACTATTCTAATATCGCTGTGCATTACATATTTTACTAAATACCTTGGCACAATAGTAATTTTTGTCCAATAGGCGAAGTCTGCATGTAGTCGTACTCGACATACGCTATTTCGCACTGCGAGCGGCTTGCAGCATCCTCATTCGAAAGAAGTCATACACTTTGACTGACTGGCCGGCCGACTCCTGCCGAACGAATCCTGCCGACTGGCTCTAGGCCTAACCATTTGTCGCGTATCCTTAAGTCTTAAGTCTTAATTTTTAAGTACTAATACTCCCATTGCAACCGTAAAGCAGGATGTGCAAGCGAGCGCCGATAGGTGTGAGCGAGCACCTGCCGGAGTTCCCAAACGACATTTTACCATAAAAACTATTTCGTACGTTTACCTGTTTCATCGACGGCGGCTTAGCCCGCGGATTCCTCGTGGGCCGGGTCCCCTGGTGCGTTTTAAACAAAAGCGGTGGCCCTGGGTATTGGCAACAAGGGCAATTTTTGTTAATTAGGTCATACTGTTCAATAAACCAGCATCAGACGTTCATAATTACTATCGGTAAACAAGTGGTGCTCAGTAAGAGTGATATTTTTACTCATATGGGATGTATTTATGAGAGTCAGCTTTTACGTTGAAGATCCGGATAACATTTAAAAAAAAGGGCGCAGAGAATTGTAATTTAATTTCAGTTAGTTTCCGATATTTCGCAATAATACAGTCAAAAATATCAATTTTCAAATATTCATATTTCCCTTGGTATTTAATTTAGGTAGAAAGCGCCCCACATTTCTCGCTTAGTTTTGCGTAAGGAATCAACTCCCTAGATTTGTCTGCTGAATTTTGCTCCATCCTGTTTATGCTGGTATCTCATCGCATTCGTTGCGAATCGTGTTGGTATCAACCAATTGAACGCTCTGTAGCTATGCTTCTCTCACGTGGAATGTGGGTGATGCTGTTCGGGAAGCTATTGCCCAGCAAAGTCTCTAGCCAGACCACCGGGTGTTGGAGTGAGCGAGCGAAGAGATTTGGACGGCTCTTAATATCGGCGTCTTGAGTGCCGATGAGGGTGAAGAGAGGTGAGTATGGAGCACAGCCGGAATACGAAGGCGGCGGAAACGGGAAACCCCGAGAAAACCCGGCGACCAGCGGCATCGTCATCCGGCGCGATTCCCACGTGCGAAAATCCGTAGGCGTCCCCGCACGGGAATCGAACCCTGTTCAACATGGTGGGAGGCGAGTGGTCTAACCACTCCACCGCCCCCCCCCCCCCCATCACTGGAAGTTGGAGAACACGCCATTGTCCACGGCCGACGACGTTGCGCCATATGATCGAGGCTCGAGCTGGCGACACACTCGCAGACCTCTTCGAGTCCTACGGACATGTTTCCCTTTTGCGAATCATTTCACGAAACTGTTCTTAAACCGTTATCATTTTTACGAACTCGCCCTCTCAAATCACTTCACGAAACACATCGAGAACGATCCATCTGATTGGCGAAACATTTCTGCCACTGCTCTACTAACAAACCAGCTTTTGCTCACAGTGAAAAAAGAACGTAAATACTTGTCCGCGCGAGAATTGAACACAGATAATTAGCTAACACGTAGATAAAGGCTGTTCACGATAAAGTGAGCACTTTTTAAATCAATCAAAGAAAAAAGTCACTGCCCCTACCTGCATGTATTTCAACGGGCGCAATGAGTGACATGTGCCCAGTAAAGTTGGTAACGATAGAGGGGAAAATAGTTTCATATATTATCGTAGAATAAAAAGTTTTAGGTAACCATTTGTGATAGCTTAAATCATTTCTCTTGCTTTCTGTTTTCGTTTTTTTTTTTTCTTTAATGCATCGAATTGTAAAAATTATCACATTTGTACAGTTTTTTCTTTTCGAAAAACTTCACAGTTTCACTTGACCGACGCGCGAATAAAGTGATGAGGCCAATGGCAATGTTAATTTTACAGGCGGCAGAACACACAATGTGTATACAAGTACGTCAGCAGGGCCTTCAAAAGTGCTTATTTTACCGGGAACAGCCTATACCGATAAAGAGGAATGTTAAATCAGTCCACATGTAAGAGCCGTCCATATTGTTTATCTTCAATTACCTAACCTTTTCTTGGTAGGTAATTCAGTTATGACACCGTATCTGGGTCTGTAATACAACATCAGTATTTCATATTTTAAAGTTTATAATTGTCGCTGTTAAATACGCTGAAAACAATCTGGATAACGACTTACACTTGCTACAATTTTAGTGATTTTGCTTCAAAAATAAACATGCCGTAGTTACGGTAAACAGAATCCAATTCTCATGATATATTTTAATCAAAGTTCACCGTGAATCGAGTATATAGTAAACAGTTACGCCTCGGGAAAATGTTTACGAAGAATCAGGGACACAGCAACGGAATGTTGGCGTTATAGAAGTCGTTAGAGTCCAAACCGTGATCTGTAACGAGATTAGTTCAAAATAAATAAGGTAGACTAAAATATATTTGATATTAAGCAAGTAGGTTACTGATAGATGGCTTTCGTTTACCTGCTCTCTTCTTCTTCGAATCATGTTGGTGGCCCTTATATAAAATATCTGCATACGTATGAAATTAAGTTGACTGGCATACTGATTTGCTAACTGCACACTGCACAGACCCAACCGTTGGCTGCAAAAGCGTGCACATTTAGAGATGCATTCTCCTTTGAGTGCAGGCACCCATTAAGAAAGGATTTTGTAAAATTCAACCACTAACTTGGCGAAAATAGGGAAAAACATGTTTTCAAAGATTTCGCAATAACTTATCAACCCGATGAGATATATTTGTGCTCTCCGCTTGAAAATTTAGCGTATGAAAATACATAGAAACTAATTTCAGTTGTTTATTTCAAATACAACATCTAAGAGGATGGAAATGGGTTAAATGTATTTTCGAGGGCTCCTCAATAGCTAAGTAACCTGGTAAGCTATCGTTTTGCGCATTGCTTTTAAAGGTTGGATATGCAAATACCTAAAAAGATAATTTTCCAATATTTTTCTAAATTAAAATCCCCAAGTAGGTGAAAAACATTCCAACCTGTTTTCGATACTACATTACAGAACAGCTGTGAAATGTCTATAGAACACGCCTCTGCTGCCATAGGCGAGTATATTGTATTGGGCTTTTTAACGTCCCCGGGTTTTATGCTCGGAAGCTTGGCAGGGGGCGGCTTGCAGACTAACTTATAGCTTAACTTAAATTAACGCCCATGCCTTGCCCGAGATTCTAACGCAGAGCCCCTCGCACGCCAGGTCGGTGGCGCACCAATCGACTGCGCTACGGGAGGTCGGCAAGTGCGAATGTAGCTTATGTGCAATATTTCAGTGCACAAATTATCATGAGAAAAAAGCATGCTTTTAATAGTGCAACATTTGCCACAGGAATATTTGTATTATACATTTTCGTATTTACATACTTAATTTAGTTTCTAAAAGTGGTGAAAAAAGGAAAGGCTGTGAAGTTTACTATGTACAGGGATCACCTATATACACAAATGTGTTAACAGTCGTCAGTATTATAAATTTTTAAGACGTGTGGTGCACGTGTTTTTCCCCATAAATTCGACAAACTTGGGTCAAGATTAACAGTGTCCTTTTTGCCCTTATGTGTATCCTTGTTCCGCATGTAAAAATTAATATTTGAAATGAACCTTATGATACGTGGAAGCGTTGTAAATATTAAAAACCACGCGTTTTATAGCATGCACTGCTTCAGATATTACTATATTTTGCATAAAATAAAAACAAATTTATTTTTCACACGTCACTAAGTTATGCAGTTCTGTATTTAGTAACAATGTACAAAGCTAAATCTCTTAATTCTTCTCCAAGATGACTGAAAGTGCGTCAGACAATGGTCACGTAAACACATATGTAGTTATAGTGGAAATATTTTTTTTCCGTAGATTGATTTCAAAATGTTTACATTAGCACGGAAACGTTATAACTGTGCTCAAAACTTTCCCAAGCCACGGGAAAGTAATCTTCTCGCATTTAATAAAAATGTTTTATTTGAAAAATTTGCAGTGAGCATCCTTTTCTTTTTTAAATTATATGTTTGTTTTAAGTTGAATTTTGTTATTTTTAGAGTAAATAGTATGTAAACAATATTTTTCATTGATTATTTTATATAAATTATTTTATATAAATTAATTCTAAATATTTTAAATTTTTTTATAAATTTTATATTTTATAAATTTTACATTTTAAATTACTTTTACCCAGATTTCGACATAAAACATAATGGGCATTGCAACAGTACGATGACATGTTAAAGGGCAGCGTATATTTATACGTCCGTTTATTTCAACCGAAAAAAAAGTGTTGCTGGTATAGTGCAGTTATAGTGCAGTTAGTGCAGCTTTCCCTCTTAGTGTAGGTACACCAGCAGAGTTGAAAGAAGTTACTTTTTGTGAATAAAAAAAAGCGACTCAAGTTTCTCAACCTGTGGCAAGCATCCTTAGAGGAAGAAATATACATAATTAGTCATGGTCCTTGTTTCACTTTGGTTTTTGTGAAAGCTACACCCGGTTGACGACACCCCCCCCCCCCCGAACCCCCTTCCCATGCGCTTCACGAACCTTCACAAATGCTGATCAAAATTTATGTCGTATTTAATGAAGGGGAGTCTTTGAGCAGGGGCGGGCGTCAGAAGGGCGTATTTACATAGTTTGATTACCGCGGCGTCCTGTGATGTCGCCGGCAAGAGATGGGCCAGCTCACGGGGACTGGCCCTCGTGGTTTGTTAACGTGGAAATACACGCCCCCCCCCCTCCACCGGCAGCACGTTCACACCTTCCCAGCAGCAACACTCGAGGTGATGGGGGGGGGGGGGATAATTAACGTCAAACCTCGTCACCACCTTCTCTGCAAGTTCACTCATCTCGAGTACCATTTTCCGAAAGGCCATTCAGCTTAGTAATTTAGTGTTTCATTTTTCCTGGAAGACTTTTTATTTAACCGGAATTTTTTTTTTTCAGATTCGTTATACAAGTATCGTGATTAGTTGAATTTAAATGCAGTTGTACGAAAATATAGGCTATTCACGGGAAAATGAGCACTTTTGAAAGCTCTGCTTAAAATCTACTTGTAAGTACGTTGCGTATTGTTCCGCCTTATGTGAGAATAACATTGTCCTGGGCCTCCTCACTTTATTCATGCGTCAGTCAAGTGAAGCTGTGAAATTATTTGAAAAGTTAATATCTAACAAATATGCTAATTTTTACACTTCTATGCAATAAAAAAGAAACATGAAGAGAAAAAATAATTAAAGTTGTCAGAAATGGTTACCTAACACTTTTTATTTGACGTTAAGATACGGAACTACTTCCCATCCATCGTTACAACTTTACTGGGCGCATGTCACTCAGAGTACCCGTTGAAATATTTGCAGGTAGGGGCAGTGACTTTTTTCTAAGTTTGATTTCAAAAGCGGTCACTTTATCGTGAACAGCTTTTAGTTATTTTTATAAAGGCTATTCACAATATATCGAGTATTTTGAATGTTCCCTTTAGGATCTAATTCCTTACCCATTTTGTACCAGTCCACCATATGGAAATTTTTTATTGCCAAGCACTCTCTCAGTTTATTTATACGTTCATCAAGTGTAAATGTAAAATTTTTAACAGCCCAAAATTTGATTTATCTAATAAAGCCTCTTATGTTAATATAACAAATAAAACTGAATAAAATAAATGCCCAAAAATTTTGTCATTCTTGAAATAAGATGTTAAGACACTGAACTATTTTCTTACATCATTGCCAACTTTACAGGGAATATGAATGTCCACGTTTACGTTAAAATATAGACAGGCACGGACAGGGAATTTTTTTAGACTGCTTTAAAAGTGCTTAACGAATAGGAAATAAGCCAGTCTTTTTAGACAAATAATCGTGGATTGGTATTGGGAAAAGGTCTGGTTGATCTCCAAAGAATGGTTTTGCTAGCCGGTGAAAAATTTGAACTCAAATTGCTAATAATGAACTTTACTCTGTCACGCAACCACGCCGTCCAAAAATAAATATAAATCACGAAAGAAAATAGAGTCGGAAACGTATTCAATTCATTCACTTTAATTATGTGCCAGTAGAATCATTAAGAAACCTGTTGTAAAGCAGGACGCAGAAAAATATTTGGGAGGTAGGTTTATTACTTACCGGTTTGTTAATTGCCTTCAGAAATTCGTCCACTCATAATCTGAAAGTTCATCACAGCGATAAGCAGAATCTCGGCAAATTCTAAAGTTACTATTTAGTTTACGCCGGCTGAGTTATGAATCATGAAAGATTCATATTTCAGCCGGAACTCAAACACTAATGCCAATTTATCAAACGGTTACGTGAACTGTAGTTATAGAAGGGCGTAACGAATAGGAACGCGTTATTTCCGTAACAATCAGACGTTACGTAAAAGAAATAAGTATCTCTTACAGCACACCTACTAATTATTTCGATATTTCTCTTCATCTCGAGCAGGAAAAATTTTCGGCCCGTGAAAGAGAAGTGAAACGTTACCTAAGAGGCTTTTTTTTTTAAAGCAAATTTTAGCGTGCAGTTATCCAAATTTTATCAGCCAAGTGAGATGAACGTTCGAGGCCAATGTCCTAAAGTAACAAAAGACATCATGTTGAGGAACTGGACGCATATCCTGGAAATGAGCAAAAAGAGGAATATTTACAGGACTGTAAAAAGTTCTAAATAAACAGTTAAATTGTTATTGATTAAAAACCTTAATCAGAAGTGTACTGCTGTCGGTATCCTAGACAGAAGATGAGGCTGACCGACCTTCATCTTCTCGGCATGTAAAGGCTGTTCAAGGTAAAGTGAGCATATTTGAGGCCCTAGTTACTCCTTCCTTTCATCCATTTTTTATTCTTTAATCACTTTTAAAAATAAACATTTCCATGCAAGTATATAAGTATATTCCACCTCATTGGGAAGTTTAAGTCTAAGGATAAAAGAAAATATATTTATTGAATATTATTCAAAATGAGATGCCTTCAAAAGTGTTCACTTTACCGTGAATAGCCTATACCTAACATTAACCCACACGTCACCAATAAAACTTTCCAAGTCGCATGTTCAACAGTGATCAATGTGTTTGTTTACACGTGAATTTCAACAGATCTATTCTTTTACGCGTACGAAATACTTTGACTATAGTCAGTTCACGGTTACTTCCAACTTGTCTGAAGGCCAGCTCAAGTTCTACTCTAAGGGTATTCCTCCGCCTCATGCTAATAAAGTTTAACCTACTCTAGAAAATTACACCAAAGGGCAGCACACTGCATTCGTGCGCAGTCGCTTTAGTAATATTTTACATAAGAACTATTTCTTACCAGGCATTACGAACATACCTATTTCATCCCTGTTTTTATTCATTTTAATAATTACAATGTACGTATAAAATATCAGTAAATGTTCAATTTAATGAAAAAATAAGACTTTTTACTTTAACATGAAGTATCAAACGATTATGATTCATAAAATACTTATGAAAGAACCAAACACGTAATACATGGTACGATTTTCCAAAGGTTTTATTCGAAAAGTGTGAAGAAACCGTGAATAGACTATAAATTGAATATACTCTAGTTGTATTAAACTAGGTTAGAGGACGTGTATAAACATCTCCAAGTATACGCTCACTTACAGGAACATCGTTTCGATCCCAAATTCTAACAACGTTGTTGTAGATTGTGATATTTTTTATAAATAAAATCCAATTTTCCTGCGCAACCTGAATGCGCACCCTACCCCCCATTTTCTCCTGTACGGTTGGAATCAGTTTGTTTTTCGTGGGCCTTATGTAGCTTATTCGTGGTTTCTTTGAACTTTTTAAATCAAACCTTTAAAAAAATCACCCCATGTATGATTTGTATGGTTGTTTTCCTAAAAATGTCGTGTATCACTTTTACTTGCATTTTATATAGAATGTATTTTACATAGAATTGTCGATAATTATTATGAATATAAGCAGGTAGAAAATAGGCGTGTTGGTGGTGCGTAATAAGAAATAGTTCTTATGCAGAATATTGCTACCCTGAGTGCGCACGAATGCGGTGTGTTGTCCCTTTGGTGTAGTTTTTCGAGACTCGGATAAGCTTGGGAATGGACAATACCCGGAACAAGTGCAGAGTTCAAGAGTCTTCGGCTCAAGAGGTACATTTTCCTCGCGCAAGACATGCCCTCGTGTTATCTGCGAAATGCGTTACTAGCGCGGTGGGCAAAAGCTATTTTCAAGTCTGAGGCGGAGAAGCGGGAGAATGTTAAGCGGTCGGCAGGAATGTTCAATACAGGCTGCTACTGTTATTCCCGCTCGGGTTCGTGTAGTGTTTTTTTAAGTTACAGCAATCCTTTTCGAACGATCTTCTTTTTGTAGATAAATATAGTGGAGACACGTTTACGATAGTTTCGTAAGAAAACCAAGCCAACCGCTTGATGTTTAAATTTGTGGACATTGCTCTTATTTCGTTTAGTTCCTGCCCATTTCACGTTCACAAGATTATAGCGAATTAGCACACACACGCGTACTATATTGTCACGGTGCGGTGAACACGGAAGCTTAAATGGACGTCTATCACCATGCAACACTATCCTCATCTCGAGCACCTTTTACTGTCTACTCGCTTGGCTTTCTCCAATCCACGGAAGAAACTAACAACCAGGGGTTGGGTACCAAAGAATTTAAACGCAACGTGAGCTCCATACAGAGCTCACTGTGAGTACAAATAGAATCCTGAGGCGTGTCAACTAAATAAGTCCTGCTCTCACAGCTTGATTATTTGATTAAAAGTAATGTCTCCGGTGGGTTCCAACTTCAAAAAGCACTGCAGCGCAGTTCAAACGCCAGGTAAGTTATGCAACAACATTAACTTTCACTCGTTTAATTTCTCTTGTCAAGGCGTAAAAATATTACCTTAGTGAAAAATGTTCTGTACCTCTAAATTACGTACCTTACGTTGTCTGCAGACTTTCGTTGCATTCACAAAATCATAACCGTCAAATGTTCGGGCATTTCTTGGGGGCCATGGTGGTGTAGGGGTTATAATACCCGGGTTTTATCGCCCGAATTATGTCTCTCGTCGACGGGGTTCACCTCGCTTCACTCTCGCTGGCCCTCGAGACCTCGCTCTTAACCCTTCCAGACCCACTTTGATTTACGGTTTCGGGTGTTGCAAAGAAAATATATTTATGATTCTTGCTGTACGTAAATCGCCACAACACTTGCTTCGTTTTCATAGCCAATGAGCTGTCGGCTACATGTTCGGCTATAGAAATATGAACCAATCATGACCTAGACTAGTATCACAGTTTGCGAATCATTTACCCTCAGGTAAGATCACTGCTCACTGAGTTTCGCAGTTTGCAGTACAGACCAAAGCTTACCTACATGTGCGTAATGTACACAATTGTGTACACTGGGTCTGAATGGGTTAAGAGCCGCCCAAAACTCTCAAATTCAGTACACCCAGTTGCGCAGCTTGTTCTTGCGCCACCAGCGTTATAGAGCGCGCTGATCTGTTGTAAAGATTTTGAACTGCTGCTCCACTTGCGATTGCCTTGGCTACCTTTCCCCTCCCGTTTTCCCCGCCTACCTCTTAGTTACCCCTACCCCTTCTGTGCTTGCGCGAGCAACAGTGATGTGATTGGTTAGTGTATTTTTTTGGCTGGACGAGGCTTGCTTTCGAGCAAAGCTCGTCCATTCCTACTCAGGTCAGCTCGGCGAGAATACCTCTCTGGTATTTCTGCTCGTCAGTCCACTATGGACTCTGTTCAAAAGCCTAAACCTCGCTGGCGTCGAGGAGCTCAAACGTCTGCTGCTGTGCGAGATGAGGTGGGTTCGCGACATGTTATAGCGAATTGACGGTAAATCGAGTTAGGGTTTTGTGAGCGCTATTTTACTTGCATACTAAAGTCTGTTTGGCATTTCCTTTGTATTTTCTCTAAATTAAGTTTGGAGTAACTTGTATTATGTGATGCCTATAGTTCCTTTGCTTTAAAATGGTGTACTTCTTGAAGTAATGTAAATTCCTAGCTGCTTGTCGCCTGAAAACTTCATGGCATTGAATTGGGACCGCATCGACTTGCGCTATGTTAAAACCTTTAATAATTAATAACCCATCTGCGAGTGCCTTTGCTTTTGGAATCATCGGTGCTAGAACGGCTTTAAGAAGTTTTAAATTGTGTTTCCATTAATGTTGTGTGTACGTATTGTTTTTAGTTCAGATAAGCTTTGGAAAGGCTATTGCACCCCATTTGACGTAACTTTCCTTTAAAATGTTCAAGTTTGGCTGTTTGAGATCAAGTATTTATATTTCAATATATTTTGATTACATAAATATTGCTGTAATAATCTATTCTTTTTTGAGGTTTTCAGAGAATTCAATTTCTCACTTATCTATTCTCTTGTATCTTTTGAATTTAGTATGCAGTTGCTTGGTCTTAATATTCTGTCAATTTGCAAGAATGTGTAATATTACTATTTTATTGGAGCGCCCTGCTTTGACGGTCTTTTGGTGCCAGGGTTGCCTTTTTAAATGATTTTAATATTAATAAAATTTGGTAATATATGTGATCAGAGTAGAGGGAAAACTGAATAAATGCAAATTGAAACTGAATCCGTTTGTGCTCTCATGTTTACGTCGCAAGAGTAAACTGCGCTGTACTCTGTTAATGTGGTTATTTGTTTTGTTTCGTGCACATAGTCATGGCCGACGGTACTTCATTCATATATACAACCTCAACAGGGCAGCTTTAACCTCCTTTCTGCAGGAACACCAGGTTTCGTTCCCACCCGAGGCCAATATGGAACAGCTTCGCGAGTTGGGCCGTAACATTTTGGAGAAACGGAATCCCGGAGGCGAGCAAGACCACCGAGAGGCCGGCGCCGGTGTGTCAATTTTCTATACAGTCCTACACCTCAAAAATCTTCCTCTAGGGTATACAGAGTGTTCCCCTTTTGACCCTTGCCGAGCCATGCGCGGTGCTACAATTTTTTGTTATAGCTGTAGCGAAAGTCGTTGATTTACACATTGGTGATGACGTCACCCTGTTGCGCGCCTTAGCGCTTAAATGCCAAGGTCATGCACACCCATTAATTACGGAAGAAATAAACTCCAGTGACTGTAGTGCAGAGAATTTTCATGAGAAAGTTTTGGCTCATGTTTTTACCTCACGTGTTAGACGCGTGTGTGAGCGCGATTTAATTTATCGATTTCAGCGCCCCGAGGAAACACTCAGTGAGTTCATTGACTCGATTATGGATTATCAAAGAGCTGTAGGACTTAATTTGTTAGAACGCGATATGGTGGAAATCGTGTTATAAAATGTTACTCCCCAAGTTTGAGCTGCGTGCTTTCCGCGTGATACGGAGGAATTACGAAACTGGGCCGTAGAAATTCAAAGTTGTTTAGCGGCTGAGAGAGAATTTAATGTAACTTTCAACTCTTGTAAACAGAGTTCGGCCTTGCCGCGGGCTATGGGTGGAGGTGCTAGTGTTCGTCCGGGTTTAGCATTGAATGCGGTACAAAATAATTCCCTGGCAACAAATGAAGTGGTTCATAGTATAGCCCATGAGCGAAATAACAATGTACGTTGTGGAAACTGTTGCAGACGTGGGCACGCGAGCCGTGAATGCACCGAACAACGCGTGCCTTGGAATGAAAGGAAATGCTTTTTATGCCGAAGAGTGCGTCACGTTCGTGTTTCTTGTCCTCGGTCGGGAAACGACGGACGGCTGGGAACGGGTGCGGCGTTTCCAGTCGCCGGTCCCGATCGATAAAAAAAAAATCCGCCTACTACATGTATGGCTCAGGTTGCTTGCGGTGGTCAACTGTACCCTGCACTTATTGACACGGGTGCTACGCACTGCGTACTTAGCTGGCAGTTTGTTAAAAATTTAATGGATTTGATCGTCAGTGCTAAGGCTAGTGTACACCGCATGCAGAGTGTAAAGTTATGTATTGCGAGCGGGGAAATCTTAACTGCTTCCTATGTTGTGAAACTTCATATTAAAATAGGCCGTTTCTCATGGAATTTTAAATTTTGGGTGCTTCCGGTTTTAAACCACAGTATGATTTTTAGGTCTGGAATTTCTTGGTCAGACAAGAGCCTTAATTGATTTTAATGATTTCACTTTGTCTTTCGGGTTTGCGCCCGGCATTAAAATTCGTTTGTATGCTGGGAATGAGGCTCGCGTCAATATAGCAAGTGCTAATCAGTCTAAAAATGTCGCCGACTCTGCAGACAAATTTGAAAAGACATTGGCTCAAATTAAGCGGGAATTTAGTGACGTAATTACCCCTAGGATAGGGAAGTGTGACGTGCTGCCGTACAGATTCGCGGTTGTTGATGACGTGCTGGTACGTGATCCTCACTTTAAATGCCCACCTCCCAAGCTTAAAGCATTTGGGAAATTATAGATAAATTGTTGCAGGCTGGCGTCATAGTTCCTTCCACGTCAGATTATTGTTCCCCTGGTTTTTTGGTTAAAAACAGATATAGTGATACATAGAGGCTGCTCGTAAATCATACTTTAGTTAACTGTAAAATTCATTAGGACCCCTTTCCATTACCCACTGTCGACTGTGCATTACATATGGGACGTGCCAAAATATATTCCGTCCTGGACCTGAATAACAGTTTTCACCAGTGCCTTTTACATCCCGCTTGCCGAAGATATAACGTCTTTAGCACTCCGTGGAATCAGTTTGAATTTATCAGGATCTCAATTGGTGCTAACTTCGGTAGCCAAGCCCTCTCCAGAGTGCTGGATCACGTACTTTCAGATGTAAAATATGATTTGGTATTCAATTACGTGGATGACGTGATTGTTAATAGTGAAAATATATGAGTGACCACCTAATGCATTTACGAAAAGTATTGCAGCGGTTTAGGGAGGTAAGTCTTACGGTAAATCCCGATAAATTCACACTAGCTGCTAACAAAGTAAAATTTTTAGGGTATGTTATGTGTGACGGCAAATCATTATTGGACCCCGAGCGAATTGCCCCTATTTTCAATTTTCCCCGTCCGTGCACCCTTAAAGAGGTACAAAGGTTTTTAGGGATGATGGGCTATTACTCGCGATTTATTGAACTTTACTCGGAAATCGCAGCTCCACATAACCATCTTAAAAAAAAAAAAAAAAAAAAAAAATTGTTTGGGACCGCGAGCGAGAGCTGGCCTTTAGTATTTTGAAAGAGAAACTTGACTCGTCACCGGTATTGATTTTACTCGATTTTAATAAACGGTTCGTGGTCCAGGTGGACGCTTCGACACTTGCCCTGGGTGCGGCATTGGGTCAATGGCGGGACGGTCATATTGCACCAGTTGCATTTGCGAGTAGGTCTTTGAATCAATCAGAACACGCCCTTGGAACGTACGAAAAGGAGACGCTTGCGTGCCTTTTCGTGTTGGAAAAATTCACCACCTATATAGAACATGACGAGTGTGACCTATTTACAGATGACGAGGCCCTCAGCTGGGTGTTGTCTCATCCCCATCAGCTGGGAAAATTGGGCAGATGGGTTTTGCGCTTGTCGAGATTTCGCTTAAAGGTTCACCATGTTAGGGGTGGGAGAAATCCGTTGGCAAACGCATTATCGCGTATGTTAGACGAAACTGAATTTAAACCTATTCCCCGTAGACCTTCCATTTTCTCTCGGGTTGATTCAGTGCTTCCGGAGTTCTTTTGTCCAGCTTCGTGACGTACAAAATTCAGATACATGGTGTCACCAGGTGAAACGAGATTTGGCTTCTGAAATGGTGTTCTTTATTTTGAAAAGGACGGATTGTTATTTTTTTCTGGCAAGACCGGACGTGCAAGTAAATGAGTAGTTCCGGAAAAGTTAAGACCCATGATTATAACATTTTTCCATGACTCCTTGTATGGTGGTTACCTGGGAATTCGCAAAACATTTGAAAAAAATTCCCTTGCATTTTGCCTGGCCTAGTTTACGACATGATGTAACACAGTATGTGAGAACGTGTGACGGTTGTCGACGTTGTAAGCAGGCCCCGTTTACAAATTTTGGCAAAACCCCTCTCCAGGTACCCTATTGTCCCTGGCATGTGGTACACTGAGATATTTTTGGGCCCTTGGTTCGTTCTAAGAGAGGGGATGTTTGTCTTTTAATTTTGTCGGACACCTTCCCAAAATTTTTAACTTTACTCCCTCTAAAAAACATGAAGGCTTCTTCTGTTGTAAAAGTTCTGCAAGAACAAGTTTGGAAGGTGTTTGGTGTTCCTGCCGCGTTACTTTGTCACATTGTTTTTTAAGGACATGTGCTTTAAGTGGGCGGTCAAGTTTTACACCTCAAGTCCGTATTTTCCCAAGGGCAACCAAGTTGAACGTTTTAGCAAAATTATTAAGGCTTGTTTTACCATATTTCATAAAAGAGACTACACTGAATGGGATCGTAATATGGAGCTCATTAATCTCGGGTTTAATGCGGCGATTCATGACTCAACTGGCTCACCTCCTTCACTTTCTTTTCTGGATCGTCATTTGCCACACCCTTTACTTAATATTTGAAACCTTCCTTTGCCATCTTCCCTGGATTCTGGCTCGCTGGACCGACTCCTGGATGGGGTTGCTAGCCGCCTTAGTGACGCGAAACGCGAAGTGGTTGCACGCCTTGATAAAGGCCGAATTGATCCTCCCTTTTCTGTCCGTGATACGGTTCTTTGCAGAAATCATGTTCTGGCCGACAGCGGGAAGGAACTTTGCTCTAATTTCATCCTCAAGTTCGTTGGGCGGTACCAAATCTCTAAATATGTAGTATTCAATGCTGTTATGTTAAGTTTTGTGGGGACTTGATAGGAGTTTGGCAATGCTGACGTGTCACCTCAAGATGTATTTGTCTAGATCTTAAGTTTAATTTATTCTGGATTGTTTTAGAATTTTTTAAACATTTTTGATACATCAATTTTGGTAGTAGTGAAGTAATTAAATTTGCAATATTGTATCTTTTGAATTGAGTATGCATTTGCTTGCTCTTAATATACTAATTTGCAAGAATGTGTAATATTACTATTTTATTGCAGTTTTTAATACTAATAAAATTTGGTAAAATCTGTTTTCTGAGTAAAGAGAAAACTGAATAAACGCAAATTGAAACTGAATCCGTTTGTGCTCTTTTGTTTACGTCACACAGTATCTCTTCACATACAGAAGTATATATTTCATAGACAATCGAAACGTTCCTGTTATAGTAAAAATTAAGGAAAACACCTGACAACTGAAAGTATCATTTCAGTCACCGTTACTGGTACTTTAAATAACAGTTCCGTGTGTTTACGAAGGCTTACTCGCTATCCCTGGCGTGAAAACTATAGAATTAGTTTTACAGTATACTTTTTATTCTAGGAAAGTTAGTAGCTGCTTTTAACATAAATAAAATTGATGCTGTGACTGGGCGCCAAAGTGAATTATGTTTCGCATAAACTAGGTTCTCATTCTCAGTCGAATATCTGTTTGTAAATTCTATACGTTCCCAAAACATGTAAACGAACTTTGAGCCACATATAAAATTCGAACAATTTTTCTTGTAGTACCTCACTGAAATATTTTGGCAAATAATTACCAAGCTTTATTTTCTAAAAGTATAAATAAAATATTAATTACTCTGGTCCTCATCGCAGGTAAATGCTACCCCATGTACGAGCGCCATGTGCGCCGAAACTTAAGTCACTCCACTACTATATCACGCATTCCTATTCGGACAACAGCGGAAACTTGCGAGCTCTATTATAAATAACCATAGGTCGGAAATTAGAGGCACATTTTGACGTGGTTGAGAATGAAACAATCACATTTCAATTTAATTATAATTATTTACAAAAAAAACTGTTCAAAAGTGCAGCCTCCTGTTTGAGAGATGTCTTGCAGAGAGTAAGCAACTGCAAGCGCCCGAACGACGAGCATTTTCTTCGATTCAATTGAATTGTGTTGAATTGAGGGATATGGGCAGCCCTCAACGAGGCCTTGAGAGCCGAAGGGGGTGAAACGAGGTGATACTGCAACAGCTCGGGAATGAAGGAGTGGGGGAAACGGGAGATCCCGCTTGCGAAATTCCGTGAGTGACCCGGCAGTGGATCGCACGCGGTTCGCCTCGGTGGGAGGCGAGCGGTCTAACCGCTCAGCCCCCTCTGAGGCCCCGATTGTTCTCTCATACACCAGGGTATTTAAGTTCCTCTACACGAAACAGTCAAGTGGGGCGAGGTTGGGAGAACGAGTAGGCTATGCAATGTGTCCACCGTGGTCAATGCAATGGTCACCGAATCCGTGGTTCAAATACTCTCGGATGTCACGAGAGAAATGAGGAGTTACGCCGTCGTGTTGAAACCACAAACAACTTTGTATAACAAGAGGAACTTCGTCGAGAGACTAGGGAAACTTGGTCCCGAGGAACCGCATGTAAAGGTTATAATTGTGACATAATTACAGAGTGTACGAACCCATAAAATTATTCCCAACTAGGTCTTACACGCTGCCCACATATTGACATGGAATGTTTTTTTATGGGGACGTACGAAGCTGGCGTGAGGGGATTTCATCTTCCAACGGACGTTGGTTGTGTACATTGACTATCCCATCTCTAGTAAACGATGTTTCGTCGGCTAACTACCCAAACTGTCCAAAACGAAGTCCCATAGCGCATATTTGCAGGTACCATTGACAGAACTCAGCCCGGTTTGGCTGCTTGGAGCCATTGCGGATGAGATGTACGCCGCTGTTGTTCGTGCCATACTTGCCAAAACAGATGTGTGATCCAACATGCGATGGCTGTGCAACACGCAGCCAGCTTGTTGATGGATAGTTCTCGACCTGTTCCGAAACCTACTCTTCAAACTCGAGCGTGCGCATTGTGCTCTGAGGACCAGCGTCGGGTCTGTGGACTTAAAACCGAGCATTGCCAAATTGACACCGTGCAGTAAAAAAAATGGTCATTGTTGTTCACGATAATGTGGGCACTTTTGAAATCAACCTTAGGAAAATGTCACTGCACCTACATACATATATATATATATATATTTTTTTACGGGCTCACTGAGTGCCATGGGGCCACGGTAGCTGAGCGGTTAGCCTGCTCGTCTCCCAAAAAGGCGATCCGGATTCAATCTCCGGCAGGGGGAATGCCGGATGATATCGCTGGTCGGCGGGTTTTCTCGGGGATCTCCCATTTTCCCCGCCTTTTCATTCCGACGCTGCTCCATACTCATCAGTCATCCTCATCGGCTCTCAAGACCTCGATGTTAAGAGCTAACCAAATCTCTTCACTCACTCACCCACCGAGTGCCATGTGCTCAGTAAAGTTTGTAACGATGGAGAGAAAGTAGTTCTGTGGCTTAACGCCGAATTAAAAGTGTAAGGTAACCATTTGTGGTAACTTAAATTATTTCTTTCGCTTTCTGGTTTTTTAATTGATATGAAAGTAAATAATAGCATATTTATAATTTATTTTTTAAATTTCATAATTTCCCTTGACCAACGCATCAATAAAGTGATGGGGCCTGTAGCTGTGTTAGTTCTACATGACGTGGAAGAATACACAATGTGTATAAAAGAAGATCTTACGCAGGGCTTTAGAAAGTGCCCATAGTACCGTGAACTGCCTTAGAATAACCCATGATCACGTGCACACATGTTAACAAACTTACCTGTAATGAAGCGGTTTCGCGCAACCGGCGATCAATCGCAACCAACTTACGATTATTTGACACACACACAGTCGGTCCAGGATACTACCCCGCATACGTATGCACATGCAGCAGCTCTTGATTTAACATTCCATGCACCATAAACCAAGTGCATGTCTGTTGATTCAGCGCATGTATACTGTTCCATTGCTGTACTCTGAACGTATGACGAAGTACTCCATGGTGTTACAGCACTCTGAAGTCATGGCTTGTATAACGGAACATGTAATATTGATGGTCATTCAACAAAAATTTGATACTTCAATTATCCCTCGAAGTCTGAGTATTGAATTTTGTTACATCCGGTTTGTGTGTGTGTGTATGGATATATATATGTGTATATATATATATGTGTGTGTGTGTATATATATATATATATATATATATATATATATATATATATATATATATATATATATATATATATATATATATATATATATATATATATATATATATAGGCTATTCACGGTAAAGTGAGTACTTCTGAAAGCCCTCTCATCTGGAGTAATAGTTAATAAATATATTTGATTTTAACCTTAGACGATAACTTCCAAGTGCGGTGGAATATACACACTGTTTATTACTTACATGGCAATATTGATGTAAAAAAAAGGTGGTTAAAGGATTAAATTTGGACGAAAGGAAAATAACTAGAGCCAAAAAAAGTGCTCACTTTACCATGAACAGCCTATATATATGTATCGTTCTTAATTTTATTGTGTTTTGATTTATACATATACGATTGTAAACTCATTCAACATAAAGCTGTGTGCACGTGAAATTCGGTAGTTATATTTTATTATTTATTTCAAATTAGAAAATTTATTTTAATGCGGTCGAGGTAGGCTAGAGAGCTGAAGAAAGTCGGAGGAAAAGTAAAATATAACCGAAAAAGGTTTTATTTTCAATTTCCCTAGTATGCCAAGATGGGGTACGCTGAAAAATTTCTTTCGTAGTTTTTAGGCTAAAAATTCCTAATGGCGTATATTTTTCATCTTGAGAAGAAAGACCGGTGACAACCGGACATAGCATAAATAAAATTCATGGGAAAATTACGTGTATAGAATGCCAAACATTACATTTGTTAAATTAATGATTTAATTTCCTGAAACGTTTTGCTCGTAAAGTTCCATCCCTAGATCCTAGTTTAATAACTGTTCCCCTTCTCTTCCTTTGCCGTACTTTTTAAAATGATTTTTTGAATTTTGACGCTTCCTCTGTTCTCCCCGCTATTAGAGGATTTTGACCAGTGAGTTAATGCGGATTACTAGCGTTCTAGCGTTGTCTTCTCGTTCGTGCTGATCTCGTGAAAGAAGTGCAGGCCATCTGGCCACGTATAACAATGGAAAAATTTACGTTCAATAGAGAAGCGGTCTTTAAAAAAAAAAAAAAAAGGAATGAAAAGAGCAAACTAAATTTGCATAGCTTTAATTAAAGGAAACGAATGAAGCCCATAAAACTGAATTATACCCCCTAATCTAACACTTTTTTTTAGACGTGTGTCTAATGATCTTATATAAGTGTGAATATATGAAATCTAACCAAATTCTCATTATTTGCGTACACGTTTTTTGGGAAACAAAAACGTTTTCGTGCTGTGTTCAAACTCTGCGCCTGTAAATCGGGACCTTGAGACTTAATTTTAAGGGTAGTTTATTCTAGTGAAGATGAGATAAAATCGAATTAAGCCAAAAGCATGAGTAAATGGACGCCGTACTACAAATGATCAAATGTTAACGCTATTAAGTAACATGTCAAATTCTTATGAACTGTTACTTTTCAAAGAATGTAATTTTATACTTTAAAATAAATTCCAAGCCGGCGAGCATTATTTAGAGTTGAAAAAGTCTAGCCACGCAAAAGTATGTTGTGGTTTATCTACAGTAGTAGGTGAATACATAACTTTGATAATTTTCAAGAATAGCCGCGGGTAAGATTTAGTGCATGATTTACCAAGGAAAAATAGTTATTGTTAATAATGTTAGTTTTGTCTGTCACGTGGCTTCGAGATGAAAAAGGTAAGATTTTTATATAATAATTTGCTTTTCATTGCTTAATGTAAAATGTTATTATTAACAGTTTTGTTTGTATTATGAGTTACTCTTAAACTTCTATGGACATTTACAATTAACATTGGTTGAACATTGGTTTACAACATATTTAACTTTTTTTGCCACAGTTGAAATATGTTATTATCAGAAACTTCCAATTTAATATTTGCAAGGCTAACTTTACACCTCTAGTATCACACTCATTATAATTTTTATCTGATTTTATTTCTTTCATATCTTTATATAACTCAATACCAGGCAAAGTAAGTATATAAGCATCAACTGTAGGATATTGTCATTTTAACAAAAGTAAGTGAACATAAACTAAGAAATTATGTTTCCAAAATTAATTCTTAGAAAAATTGCATGGTCTTAAGGTTTACATTATAATGCGAAATATTCCGATTGATAGTTACATTTAAGTTTAAAGCCGAAGTTTTAATATCGCTTACTTGTGGGAATTTTATACACTTAGGTTTGGATTTAGGGTTTTACGTCGTGCGGTTATGAACTGGAGAAGAAAGCTGCTCAACTACAACTATATATACATACATTACAGGACTTGAAAGTTAAGGTCTAAGGCTGCAAAAAATATATATTTATTGACTATCATTCAAAATGAGAGGGCTTCAAAAAGTGCTCACTTTACCGCGGCTTCAAAAGTGCTCACTTTACCGCAAATAGCCTATAGTTGCTGACATCGCAAAGGCATTTTCTTCTGATCGCGTCGTTCCCTACTCGGAATTCCCTGTACATATAAATTTTTACTCGTAAACTTACATTTTACTTTGCAATTATAAGTGCTATATTAGGTCTGGCTCATACACTAGATGTAATGAAATAAAACATAATCATTTTCTTAAGTTTTTGCATAATTACGTATTAAAATCACGACTTTAAATTTAAGTTTTTATGCTTTATGAAATCTATGCACATTTTTTATATGTCGGCATCCTTTCCGTATTTTTATCAAATAACTCTTCCTAAGCACATTTTTTTTAATGATCGAAGACAACGACTTAAACTTCCGTTTTTCAAATACTTAGAAATTTTGTGGGTTTATTATATATATTTAGCAAAATCAAATAAAAGTATTAATTTGACAAATAAAAATGCAAACATTTCGTGAAGATTTTTTTGGGAATAGTATCAAGTAGAATACCTTCATGCTTGACATTAGTTTACATCGATGGAAAATTCCGAATTTTTTGGCTCTCGACTCTCTTCAGCTTTTAATAGTTTCGCTGGAACCCAGATGGAAATATTTATGACGAGGGTTTAATCGGCAGCTCTTTGAGTGTCTTGAAGATTGATGACGCCCTCTATTTTTAATTATAAAATGTCAGATCATCACGTAGTTCGTGTAATATTGCGTTTATTGTCAGCTGAGTGGCAATTTTTCAAAGCATGCCTGATTGCAGTAAGTTAGTAAACCATGTGTTCATTTAACGCTCACCAGTACATACATAAAGTAAAAACGTTACTTGTTGAAGGCCGTCAACAAACGATCAACTCAATGCATCAAGAACATGATTTGTTTTTCTTAATAGCGATAAGTTACGTTTCGTAACAGTTTTCTTTGTGGAACCTGCCTACTAACGAACTATTGTAATTTTCGTGCGTATCTCTCGCAGACTTATAGCAGCTTTCCGTTCCTCTGTTTGCTTAACGCCAAGTAATCAATATGTTTCACTTCAAAGGCTGTATTTAATGGAATGGCGTGTCAGAACATCCTACTCGATAGAGATGCTTTGTTACTATACCACGACGACGAAAAGATAAACATGCCATTTTAAGGATGTGGAAACCTAAAAGCGTGAGCACACAAATTGACAGTTTTAGCATTAACGCAACAGTTGTGTAGTAATAGGTTTTTAAACGTACTTTGTTTACAACAAGTTAACCGCGTGAGTTACACAAAACTTTATTATTCAAATATATTAAATTTACAATAAAAATATTTCTAATCATACAATCATTGTCAAAAAAATACTCGCACCAACAAGGAAGGCAACAAGAAATGATAACAAGCTGAAACTGGAATGAGCAATATTTATGGCGCTGCAATCAGTATGACGTCGGACCCCCATGGAGCTGTAAAGGTCTCCAATGGTGTCCCTGCAATTATCCGTCCCATGCAGCTGGAATATTTTCTTGCAGTTCCTGCTGATTTTGTTGTACGGGCGGCGAAGCGGTAAGGCGGCTAATAGCGTCCCGGACATTTTCAATTGGAAATAGGCGGCATGACACGAATGAAGAGTAAGTGAAGAGATTTGGACGGCTCTTAACATCCAGGTCTTGAAAGCCGACGAGGGTGGAGCGAGGCGAGTATGGAGTAGCGCCGGAGTGAAAGGGCGGGGTGAAATGTGAGATCCCCGAGAAAACCCGCCGACCTAGGGGCATCGTCCGGCACGATTACCACACGAGAAAATCCGAGGGCGACCCCGCCGGGAATCTAACCCGGTTCCCCTAGGTACAGGAGTCTTCAGCATGCCTTTGCCCGAGCAGTGGGTGGAAAGTGTCGCTCCAGCGAATCGCTCCGAAAAGTGGTACAAACGAGAGTGAAACAACCGAGTGCGCGTCGGACCTAGTCTCCCGGTGCCGGTCTACAGTCGTATCGAGTTTTAACGTACTCGGACTTACGGTTTGGTCGGAAATAATCTTGGAAAAGTGGAGAAAAACACTTTGAAGATACTGGTAAGCAGTAAAAAAAAAAAATATTCTATTAAAAATATAGTTTTATATTTTATTTCTAGAGAAAAAAAGACTGCAAAACAAAAAAAAAAATCAAAAAAATTAAAAATTTGAAATTTTCATAAATAACAAAAATTAATAACAGGAGAAAAAAAAAATTAAGAATTGGAATGAAAAATATAAAACTGTAACATAAGAAGAAATAGTGGCTGATATTTGATGCTAATCGCTTCGGTAAAAATAGAGATAATTAACATTCTAGAAGAGTACTACATGAAGATTGTTTATCATTCTTGGCTCGCGACAATCCTTCCTGGTCGATAACCCTCCAGTGGAAAAGTACTGACCTATTTCAGCAACTGTGTACAGGACCACAAAAGCGTTTGTACAGGACTTCCTGAACCCATGTACAGAATAACAGTTTAACCGAATTTTAACTGAGAATGTAAAAAGTATTTTTTTCTTTTCTTTTCTTTCTGTTTTCTAAAGTTTAAAGGATTGAACACATAAAATCTTTAAAGTTGAATACCTCAAAAACGGTGCGTCCTAGAGTAAAACGGAGAAAATTTTCCGCCTTTAAGAAAGCCATGAAAGCTACTATGAAAATCAGATTGGTAAAAAAAAAAAATGCAATATTTTCAAAAAAGCAAAAAATTAAAAATAAAAATAAATAAAAGCTTAATTACTCGAGAACCAATAGATTCAGAAAGAAAAGTAAAATATATCCGTAATCAGGAAGGAAAACCGGATATAATAACACAAAAATTTAACACCTAAAAAATGCAAGACCAGAAGAATTAAAAACGGTCAATAATCCGGTAAAAAAGGACGTACAGACAAAATAAAAACAACGGGATAATCAACAAGAGGAGAGAAATCTATTAATAAACATTTTATCACCTAAAATATTCAATATCAGCAGAATTAAAGAAAACTGGGGGGGGGGGGGGGGTAGCAACCAGGTCATAAAGGATAAATAATATAATCAGGACTGCGGGGTGGCGCTGAGAGGACTTGGACACAGAAATAATAAATAAGAAAAAAAGAGAATGGAGCGAGGAGCGGGAGCGGCAGAAACTTCAAGAGTAGTAGTGTAGTGTTAATATGAGTAATAAAACACCGCCATTTTGTAAATCAGCAAAAACACTAAGAACACCACCGAACAGTAGAGAACCAACAGTAGATCAAGACAGGATATTACAAGAAAACCAAGAAAAAACCGAGAAAATAGTCATGAAAAAACCGCACTAGAAATGGAAGATGTACATTGCAAAAGATTAAAAGAAATTTTACAAGAGCTGGAAATGATACTAAGAACAAAAAAGTGGCATGCGTGGAAATCATGACAAAATTATCAGAAGTACAGGATGTAGTTTGGAAGCAGACATTAGAAATAGTGGAATTAAAAGCTGAAATGAAGGGAATTATCAAGAAAGAAGAGAGCAAGAGAAGAATTAAAAAACACTAGGATAACAAGAAGAAGAAAACAATTATTGGATTAGGAAAAAGAAAATGGAACTAGTCAAAACTATAACAAAGCCAGAACAAATGCATAAGGACAGGTGACTTATACATGAAATATGGACTATGGTATTCAAAAATATAAGACACAAGAGGAGAAGAGGTAATTGAAATAATAAACAAAAACAATTGGGTAATTTGTAACGAAGAAGGTAATTTATATACATTTGACAGCATCAACGGACAAGAGAATATTGATTTAACTATAACTACAAAAGATATCAAAGGAAAAACTAGAAATTGGATAGTAAACCATAGTATAAGCTATCATAACAAAATAAATTTTGAGATAGAAACTGGAACTCAAAACGAAATCTAAATAGAGAAAAGATTGCATTTAAAAGTTACTAACTAGGGAAATGTCAATGAAAAGTTAAAAAAACGTCGTTAAGATGATAGATGACAATGGAAGATGATACAATTGAAGAAACAAATACATTCCAGGAAGCAATAGTTAACATATGTGATAAACAAGAAACAACAAATATAACTAAAAATATAAACATAAATTTGCGGAGGAATATCGAACTAAAGATAATGAGAAATAAAGTAACAAATAAACACAGGAAATATAGGAGCTGTTGTGAATGTAATGCAAAATTGATTTATAAGGAAGATTACAAAGAAATGAGACGGGAATATAAAAAGTTAATCACGACAATCATGAATAATAAATGGATTGAATTTGTTAAAGAAGAAGCGAGAAAGGGACCATAGAATTTAGTAGATAAACTGGCAAGGAAGAAGTTGAGGGAAAAAGAAACCATCAGTAGCATAAAAATTGGGAGAATATACACAACAATAATTAAGGAAACATAAAGTTATGATGGACAAACTACTACTTAATCTTGAAGGAACAGAAGAAGAAATAGAAATACATACTCTGGAAGAAGAAAAGAAAAATAATCTGAAGAAATTAAAGAAGGAAATATTCAAAATGCAATAAAAAGATGCAGTGTTAAAAAAGCACCGGGAATAGATCGGATAACAATCGAAGTAATAAATAAAAGTTGGGAAACAATTAAATCGATACTAACAAAAATTATAAATAAATGCTATACATTAAGCAGATATCCGGAAATATGGAAAACAGGAAAGATAGTATTTTTGTACAAAAGTAAGAATAAATTAAAAACAGAGGTTTCATCCTACAGACCAATATGTCCCCTATCAACATTGGACAAAATATACGAAAGGATAATATACAGTAAAATTAAATCAGAAATAGAAAAAAAAGCTTCACGATAACCAATCTGGATTTAGAGAAAAAAATCTACCGAACAGGCAATAAATAAGGTATTAAATTTAATAGAAACAATTACAAAAAAATATTTGATTGGCATTTCAATAGACATAAGCAATGAATTTTCAACAGTGAAATGGAAAGACATTAAAGTACAGATTAATAAAATACCAATAGGGAAAAAATGGAAAGAAATTTTATGGGACTATTTTAATGCCAGGAACATAATAGTACAAGATAATCAGATAACGTTAAAAAGGGAAATAAATCGCGGCTGTCCACAAGGATCAGTAATAGGGCCAAGTTTATGGAACTTAGTAATAAATGATTACATAGTACAAAACAATAATAAGGATTTAAAAGTTCTGGCATAATTTTGATAGGAGGTAATACAAGAAAGGAAATAGAAGACTGGACACGAAAAATAATGTATAAAATTTTAATATGGGTGAAAAAGAAAAAACCTTTAATTATCAGTAGAGAAACCAGTTGCCGTAATCTTAAAAGGAAAATTAGATAAAAGACCTCCAGTGATAAAGTATGACAAACAAACGATAAAAGTTAAAAAGGAAATAGTATACTTGGGCATTATTTTGGATAATAGATTAAGTTTTGTCCCACATGTTAAATATATAACCGAAAAATTAAGAATATATTTTTAAAACTAAAACAAACGGTATGGAATAGCAAAAATTATAATAATAAAAATAAGACAGTAATATATCAGGCATTATACCGTAATATTATACAATATACTAGCACTTGTTACAAAAATAAAATTGAAAATACACACATTAAAAGAATACTAAGAGCATCACAAAGATATGTATTGATAAAAATAATGAAGTTAACACCAAAATCATCATATGTATCCTCGATAACTGTTAGTAAGGAAATTCCAATAGACTATAGAATAAAAGATAGGAATATGTTATACCAAATCAAAAATGAAGTAGACGAAATAGGATACAACGGAAATACATATAATAAGATAGTAGAGCACAATAATATTTGGATTGAAAAAAAAATCAACCTATTAGTTCAAAAGAATTAAAGAAAGAAATCTATAAACTAAGTGTTATAAATGAGCAAACCGAGTACAATGTAACAGAAACCGGCCTAAATACTAAAAATTATATTAAAAATATACAACAATGGTACGAACGTAAAATCAATATAAATAATAGTGTGTTGGATGTAATAATGGGACACTGTATAATTAAAGAATATTTAGCTAAAATAAACAAAATAGAAGATGACAGTTGTCAATGTGAAAGGGGAGATCAGACGGTATACCATATTCTGTACTTGTGCGACAGACATGTTTAAAGAAGAAAGGAAATAATTAGAACAGAAATTAAAACCTTTTAATGACAAATTACCTTTACAAAAACGTAGTATATGACAAGGAAACTGTAGAAATAATAAATGAAAGTAACCGTAAAATATATGATTTGGTAAGAATTAAGAATGATGATTTAATTGAGTAGTCTATGGAGCGGATGAGTGTGTGATGGAACTAAGGGAATTATTGAGTGAGTGTTTGTGTTTGTCTAGTGTTTTATCGTTTAAATTAAATAAAAATTATAAATAACTCTCTCTTTTAGATATGAAACAGAATTTTCAGTAAAAAATTAGTAATTGAAAATCTCCAAACACGAAAAAGTTATAAAGAATAACACAAGATCCGAGATGAATGCAAGAAGAATTGAAGGAAATATGGAGAAAAATAGAATAACATGAAGGAGGAAGAGTAGAAAAAGAAGAGGAAAGAAAATGGGGAGGAGAACAGAGAAGGAAAGTAGAAGAACAACAGAAGAGAGAAAAGGAGGAGCAGAAGCAGCAATAAATAGAAGAAGAAAGACAAGATCTGAAATGGTTGAAAGAAGAACAGAAGGATCTGCGGAGAAGAAAATCTAAATGAGGGAAACATGTGATTTGTGATAATATGTTGGTTGATGTCTTTGTATGTTTCTGTGTAAAAAAAAAAGTGGGGGGGGGGAGGGGCTCGCAGGAGCGGAGCTCCATTCCCTCGTCCGCCGGGAAACGAAGGCCTGGGTGTCCAGAAGGGGTACTTCGATGTCCTGGATGATGCTTAGGTTGGAGCAGAACGGTGGTCAAGGGAAAAAATAACAAAATAGAATAGCATTCGGGTTCGTGGGCGGGGCCATTCGACCGTTGGGTGCCATGACGGACCGGCCGAAAGGCTAGTTAGCTGTGTGCGGGTCCGACGGCGTCTGGTCGCACGGGCGGATTCGTGGTAATATCGGTCCTTGGTTTGTGCCGGTGGAGGTGGCAAAACGGGGGGCGGCTTAAAGGATACCCGTCGGGGAGCTGTCTCAGTCTGGGCAGAATAGCTCACCACCTTTCTAGGAAGTGTGAATGATGCTTTTGAATAGAAATACAATTTGTAGCTTAAATTACGGGCGCCCAGACGAATAGCCGTCCTCCCATACAAAAATGTCAATTTATATAATTTATATACTATTTGTTAAATTGTAGTAGTCATTATAGAATTGAACACCCTGGATGGCTGTGCTGCTAAGTAGCGTTACTGAAATAAATATAAAAAAAGTCTAACCACTACGCCACCGCGGCCTCCGCACGAAACGAGCTTTGTCCTGTTGGAATAGAGCACTGGCTTGTGCGTTCACAAACATAAGAGCTCACCGGTTGCAGAATTTCATGAATATATCTCTGGGCTGTCAAAGGCGCCCGTGATGTAGACCAACGGTGAAGGGGCACTATCCGAAATCGCATCCCTCACCACGACACCAGGCCGTCTAGACTCGTGACAACAAACCGTTCATTTTGGAGCTGCCCACATCGCCCCCGCACACGGATGCGTTGCCCGTCGTCACCAAGACGAAAGCAGGACACGTCAATGAAGACTACCTGTTCCCATTCTGCATGGCCACCATGGCAGTCGGCCACGACGCCACTGTAGTCTGTGGCGACGTCGATGTTGTTTAAAGGGCAAATCGTCGTTGACGGTCCTGCTTCGTGCATCCGTCTGTCAACGGTACTGGTACCCACGGGCTGCTGAAAGGTGGGCATCGCTGCTCGCTGAATGTCGGCCATCGTGGCCGTTAGCGCACTCGTGCATGTTGGGCAACCTGTTGGTTCTTCCTTAGGCGTGGTTCGTGACGGTCTCCCAGATCTCGCGTGTCGTCTGTGCGAGCCTTCCTCCATCCGCTGGCGCCAACAGAGTGCTATGGTAATATCCTGTTATACTCCTGTTGTAGTTCAAGCAGATCAAGAAGGACAGTTCATGAAGGGAAGTCAAGAGACATCACTGTTATACTTAGTTTATATTGTTCTTGTCAAGGTTGGGGGGATCTCATGTTGGTAGAGCAATGTGGGGGAAATTAATATAAGAAAGTTATTATGGTTATATAATTAAACATCCGGACATTGCACAAAATATATGGTCGGGGAGCATTTTTAAGTTTACTACAACTACCGTATTGAGAGTCACGTTAGTATATTGTACTTGTCCCACCTTGAGAAATAACCGGAGGCTGATAAAGTATTGCAGAGATGCTGCGGTTGGCACAGCAGGCCTCTTGGGACGTCCATCTCGGTCGGTGTCACATGGAGAAAAATGTCTCCCGCCTCTCAACATTGCCCTCATTTCGGCGTGGCATAACGCAACATGGCTTGATTCCCTGGCTGGTAGAGGGGATTCCTGCTTACCGGGGTTTGGGCAATACGAGTCCCGATTGCGGCAACTGGCGGTCCTGATTACCACTCGTGTGTGATGGAGTGTTCAGGCAGGCCGTCGAATTAAGGCATGTTCACATATCGGAACAATCCGCACGACCGGTATGGCACGCAACATGGCGAAACGACCTTCCCGCTTCCTCCATCCCTACGATGCGACCCCTCTCGAATGCGTCCAATTGTTCGAAGTGCTGTCGAACTCGCCTCCAAGGCACATTCGGGGCCGTGGTTACTGCGCGGTTAGCCTGCTCGCCTCCCACCAAGGCGATTAGGGTTCAATCCCCGGCCGCGGTCACCCCGGATTTTTGCATGTGGGAATCGTGCCGGACGATGCCGTTGGTTGGGGGTTTTCTCGGGGATCTCCCGTTTCCCCACCCTTCCATTCCGGCGCTGCTCCATACTCTCCACAATCACCCTCATCTGCTCTCAAGACTTCGATGTTAAGAGCTGTCCAAATCTCTTCACTCACTCACTCACTCACTCATTACAAGGCACACTCCACCTTGAAGGGTCACTACTAACATCACAGAACGTGTTACAGTGCATGAACACTGGGACGATCTTATCTACAGTCGGACAGGTACAGCGATGTGAAATGTGGATCATCTCCATTAATCACATTGTCAAACTTACCCACCAGGTTTAATTCCTGTAAGCTACTTCTTCGTGGGTGCTACTATTTTTGGCAATGAGTGTACTGATAAACAAGCATATAATTTTTACTTTCAGAGCGGTAATGGTGTTATTTTGTTGTTGTTTTACGCGTTAAAAAAAATGTTATACAGTGAAGTGGCTTGATTCAAGAGCATTTGTTTAGATTTAACTAAAGACAAAATATATGTCTACCATGATAAGTGTTTTCAAAGTTTCATATTTAGTTAAAATTTTAACTTTTTTATTACACATTTAAAATGTTCTCTTGCCATTTGTAAATAAAATGTTATTACACTGCAGCACTAAAATGGTTTAACCAATTTATATATTGAAGAGGTAACTGGTAACGTATTTGTTTGTATCACGCTGTTACACTTTGCCAGAATAAAATTGACATGTGTACATTTATGTGCCTTGCAGATACATGCACAATATTCAGACACTATCACAATCTGAGACTATTGTAAATGCAGCAATTTTTAAACACATCCACGGTTCACACAATTTAAAAAATCTTATTTAAACTGGCTTACTTAATTTTATTTTACAGTACCTGATGCTATGAATGTTTAATTTATGAGGAATTCCTTACCTCACGATGTAGACGATACTATTTTTTTTTAAATTAAACTCATGCTAAAGAATTTATACGCAAGCTCTAAACTGAAAATTACTTTGCTATTATTTTCCAGTATAGTGTCCTCATGTTGTATACCTCTGATATTATATTATGTGCCGCAGGAAAATATCAAGTGTCATTTTTGCGAAATCACTTTCTGGCACGTATTTATGCTCGTAATATTTTTGCAAGCTATGAAATTCCTTAATGGGTACCTGACTGCCTGAAGCAAGCATAAAATTTTAAAGCGATAATTCCCCGTGAGGTCGCAAGCACACGGGCTATACGTCCTTTTATTTTTATTTTCAGCAGACGTCACCAAGCTTTCAATATCAAGCTCGCGCTTTAATAGCTGCCACTTTAGGCGAGCGAGCTTATATCCCTCCTTTCAAGTGCTTTCCAAACATACGCGTTAGCTTCCTCAGGCTAGACGTATTGCATCGTTTTATGCTCCGCCCTCTCTCAGAGCATACATGTGCCGACATACAATTTTTTTTTAATGAAGCCACGTTCTGGGGCCAGTCCTCTGCTAGGCTGTCCTTAGAAAAGTCCAGCCAGGAGGGCGTTGTTAATTAAATACAAAGTCACAGAAGATTTATTGGAACGTTTCTTAAACCCCAAAGAAATATTACTGTCTTCAATACGAAAGGAGACACTATCCTGATGAGCTTAGTACACAGTTGAACAAGTTAGTTTTGAATATATTTAGCTTTTCATTAGGTATACGGCGTCTAAAGTTGTTCCTATCGGCGTTAATTCAAACTAAACTTTCAGAACGGCATTTCTTCTATGCTTTACTGTAATTGGATTTTATAAACCTAACAAACCAGTGCGATAGCATGGCTGATCTTAGCGGGAATTTGAGTAGCAGTATGACGAATATCAACAGGTAAGTTGCTAAATAATAAAGTGTTTTTCCTTTGGTGACGTGTAATTGGATTTTATAAACCTAACAAACCAGTGCGATAGCATGGCTGATCTTAGCGGGAATTTGAGTAGCAGTATGACGAATATCAACAGGTAAGTTGCTAAATAATAAAGTGTTTTTCCTTTGGTGACGTGTAATTGGATTTTATAAACCTAACAAACCAGTGCGATAGCATGGCTGATCTTAGCGGGAATTTGAGTAGCAGTATGACGAATATCAACAGGTAAGTTGCTAAATAATAAAGTGTTTTTCCTTTGGTGACGTGTAATTGCAATTGATTGCATAGTAGTATATCATAGATTCTTACCCCTACAACAATAAAAAACTACTTAACTATGGTTACAACACCTGACGAAAGTACACAGATGCGTACGCCAAATGGGAAAAATTACAATCGGTTGTTGCATCACCAATTCTCCCAGCTGTTTCCGGGCCTGGCTTTCATCGCGTGTAATAAAGTCCCACTGTTGCAGATAAATTTACACAGTACAGCAACATGACGGAAACACTGCATGCCTTGCGCGTAGGAGCGATGAGACGCTAGGAGTGCGTGTTAGTGTCGCCCGTATCGCTCCCTCGTTTCTTGACCTTGGACGTGCAGCTAATAGTCCTCTTAACGGACTCGCAGTAATGTCGACAGCGAAATAAGAAACGTAGTCTTATGTCTTAATGTACTATCAAAAGTGCAACGTTCAAAATTTCTGGTCACTGAATTGATTACATTAATATGATGCTTAGTTTTGGGAAATATTAATGGCGATTGGCAAGTTACAAATATACCTACGTCCGTAAAAATGTTACAATTTCAATAAGCTTGATGCATAAATAAAGTGATCGAATGTATGCCAATGGTAGTTTTACTAATGGCTCAATAAATAGCAAATAGTCTGTGGTGCGGAAATCATTTAATATACTAGACACAGCTATCATTTCGAATGTGTTATGCAGTACATGTTTATAATACGGAAAAAAATAATCAGTAGTGCTTTGTACTTATCATATTTGGACAGCCGCAGTACAATTTAGTAAATCAACAACTATGCATATTTCGAGGTAGTAAAAAAATAAAAGCGACAGTATAATCTGATTACACATGGCCTGGCCTTGTATTACTCTCGCCGAATAATGTAGGGACGCCATATCCATTACGCTAATTAATCCAATGATTGTTTACAAATGTGTCTGCTGGTTCACATGAACACCTCTACACACAAATATATTAATGGTTACGATACACCCGCTAACGTGCTTGTGATTCTCTCGATATCGGCAGTGCGCGCTGATAAACAGTGAAAATATAATCACGCAAAATATGATTAAATTCAGCAGGGCGTCCACACTGTATGGCTATGTCAACAGAAAAGTCCTCTTCAAAATAATCACGTGGACATATTTAGTACAATATTATAAAACATTTTCAACATTATATCGTAAATTTATGTTTTTCTTTACTCGCTTAATACACGAAAAAAAAACACCTTTGACTGCGTTTTTTTTTTTAAGTTATAGTTGAAGTAAAGCAACGGCATATGGAGCACTGCACCCGACTATACAACGTGAAGAACTCATAAAAAAAGTAGTACAGACAACATGAAAATTGTCAGAAAAGTGCGATTTATGCTGTATAGGAAAGAAGAATGTATATATTTTGCAAAATTATAAATTATTTTACTAAAATATACTTTTTAAATGTAAAAATTAATTGATCCGTAAAGTCCACATTTTCATCAAAATTTATGCGCATTTCCGTTTGGGATGCTTCGGAAAGCATAATTTACAAGAAAATCTTCTTGAAGACATGATCGTAATCATATGCAATGTGCAATATGTGCAATAAAATCAGTAATAATATATCTATCAATTTTATAATTAACTTTATTTACGTCAGTTTCAACCATAAATGTGTGTGACAGAAGAACGCACATACAATCAATTATAAAAATTATTTTCTACACTATTATAACAATTTTCTTAACATACAATCATAGTAAATATTGTGACGATATTTCATGACGAAGGTTTCCTTGCAAATTCTGCTTTCTGAAGCATCCGGAATGTAAATGCGCTTCAATTTTGTTCAAAATACAGACTATTCTAATCGATTTTTTTTACATTTAAAAAGTATATTTTAGCGAAAATTTTATGATGTTGCAAAATAAATACATTTTTCTGTCATATACAGCATAAATCGCACTTTTCTGACAATTTTCATGGTGTCTTTGGTACTCTTCTACGAATACTTCATCCTGAATAGTCGGGTGCAGTGCTCCATAGGCCGATGCTTTACTTCAACCTTCGCCACACCAGCGGCTCAGACACAGATCCTACAAACTGCCGTATATTAGTCCACCACGGTCGCCACTTAACAGGAGACTGGCTTACATATACGTTTAAACGTCACGAACAGTTTGGGGGGGTAAAGCCACCCGACATGATTCAAAGAACCATTTAAAAGGGTCGTTGGAAGAGGGAAACGAGCTAAGGTGTTGTGGAAACGGTGCAAGTCAGATGGATAGGTTACATGCCAGTGTGAACCACGCAGGTGAGACGGTTATAGAATGGCAAAGGGTCGTTGGAAGAGGGAAACGAGCGAAGGTGTTGTGGAAACGGTGCAAGTCAGATGGATAGGTTACATGCCAGTGTGAACCACGCAGGTAAGACGGTTATAGAATGGCAAAGGGGCACATGAAATTGGGTAAGTGAAGAGGGGAGAGAGTAATATAATAATGGAAATGGAAGCCGCCAAGGAGTTTGGGGTGCATGTCATATATCAAAATAGCAGCGCAGACAGATCACATACAGATATTTTACAATCGTTCGTAGGGCCGAATTATAATTTTTCCCGTAGCCAAAAATAATATATTGAATTTCCTTTTATTAATTTTAACTCATACTTTAACATTTGCTATTTTTCTTTTCATGCTTTTGCCAGCGGCTTCGTATTGAAATTATTGATACACGTATTTTTTAATGACGGCTCATCAAAAAAATTATACTCTATTTCCTTAACGGTATTTGGCTGTTCGTAAATTTTGAAGGATTGTATGAAATATCTGCGTATTCCCCATAGTAAAACCAGAAGTTCCTAGAACGTATTTACAATATTCAGTGCTATATGTCATACTTTTATTTATGAGTTATTTTTTATGCATACATCGACAATGATCATTAACGTATCCTCAATTGACGCGTTTGAATTACTTATAATTAACATGCATCCAGCTTCATTGGCGTTATATTAAGTTTTTTTTATTTATTCATTCTCGTTTTGTTCGGAAAAAGATCGAGCATCTTTTGTCCAAACAAATTTTTTCAATTTTGCTTTACGAATAGGGTACTGATCGACTAGGTTAAGTCTTTTAATACAGCGGCAATGAGTCGTGTTTCATTTTATGCGTAACCAATTTATACGTCACTCATTTGTCTACAAAGTGAAGTATTTATCACTGCAGCTGTAGTCATTCGGGGTCATTTTATTTCCGAACTATGTGGTAATCTCTATTATCGCGGAGGTCTCGACATATTTGAAAACCTTCCCATTTTGTCTAGAGTCGTTAATTTGTTACAAAGTAAACCTAAACTGAAGGTAAAAAAAAAGTCGGGGAAAAGGGAAAGGATAGTATTACTGGGGCACACATCCAATGAACCGTAAGAACGGAATTCCAAAACGGTGGTGTAAAGACTTTTGAGGTGAGCTACATGCTCCTGTGATGTAGGCAACATGTACATAAGACTTATGGTAGATGCAGAGGGCAGAGTGAGTCAATGGTGCAGATAAACTTTCTTCATGGAAGGGGACAGAAAGGTACTTGTTATAGCGTCAATAATATGCAGTATAGGCTGTTCACAGTAAAACGAGCACTTTTGAAAGCCCTGCTTAAGATCTACTTGTATGCACGTTGTATATTCTTCCGCTTTATGTAAGATTGACATTGTCATGGGCCACATCACTTTACTCATGCGTCGGTCAACTGAAACGGTAAAATTATTAGAAGAGTAAATATTTTAAAATCCGTTCATTTTTATACTTCGGTGCTTTAAAAAAAAAAAAAAAAAAAAATGAAAGACGTTGATATATGCAGCTACTTTCCCTCCAGCATTACCAACTTTACCTGGGATCATGTCACTCAGTGCCCCCGTTAAAATATATGCAAGCAGGGGCAATTACTTTTTTCTAAGGTTGATTTCAAAAGTGGTCACTTTATCGTGAACAGCCTTTACACACACACACATTATATTATATTATATATATATATACACACACATATACATACATTAACGCACTTATGCAGTACAATAATTTGATATATATTTCGTACAAAAAACTGCACACGATTTTTTTTTACTGGCATAGAAGGGACGAACATAAAATTTGGTCTAAAAGTACTTGACAAAGAATGGGACCCTTCACAAACGAACGAAGGATTGTCAAAATTTCAGACGTTCGTCATAAAATTAGTTTGCCTTATTTGCCTACGTTTTTTTTTTTTCACTTAAAAATAATACGAATAGAAATGAACCTAGCAGAATGGCGTATAGGTCAGATAAAAACATGCATTTGTTATTTAAGTAAGGATTTGTTTTTGGCTTCTGGGAGGAGACGTCTCGCCCATATCTCCTCCTTGGAGATATTGTAGGTGTTTTGGAAGAAAAATAGTATCGTGGCATTTTTTTTTTTTTAATTTTAGCTCTATTAGACTGTTTGTAAAAGCTGAACAAGTAACAGCTACCTGCATTCAAACACAAATAGCAGCTGTTATCTAAATCACAAGTGCGAGGCGTGGAATTTATAACACCGCTGCGCCGCCATTTTGAGATACAGATCCTGGATTCAGTTGTTAGTAATTCCTCTATTTTATATAAATCCCCGTTTTAATGTACAAATATAAGCATTTTCTAGCAGTTTAAATTAATTCTATAATAATTATAACTGGAAATAAGTAAAATAACTCTATGAAAGATATACATAATTTCCTCGGTTTTCGTTTAAAAATCAGCATCTGAAATGAATTAAATGTAAATTTACTTTTTGAAAGGCATTCTCAGTGATTTAATTGCAGTGGAGTTAACGTTGCCCTGTCATGAAATGGGGGCCACGGTGGCTGAGCGGTTAGCACGCTCGCCTCCCACCACGGTGTGAACCGGGCTCAATCCCCGGCCGGGTCACCGGATTTTCGCAAGTGGGAATCGTGCCGGACGATGCCGTTGTCAGAGGGTTTCTCGGTGATCTCCCGTTTTCCCCGCCTCTTCATTCCGGCGCCGCTCCATATTCACTTCAATCACCCTCATCGTCTGTCAAGGCCTCGCTGTTGATAGCCGCCCAAATTTCTTCGCTCATTCATTGTCATGAAATGAAATGTTAAAAGCGACAAGATGTGCTGATTGAAGTAATCTTCAAAATACGTTTATGCAGAAAAAAACGTCAAATTCTGAGACATCAATTGCATAAGTTCCAAGCCATTGCTAGTTACACTGAGAAAAAGGTTTTGTTGAATCAAACAAGATTTGTTTGGTACAACCAAATTATTTGTTTGTATAGGGACAGTGGAATATTTTGTTGCTGAAACTCTCTTACTTTTTTGTTCTCATTTGGTTGCCCTAAACTGTAAGATTTGGTTGGTGCAAATAAATATTTGTTTGGCTACACGTACATTAAACAGTTTGGACCGATATAAAAAAAATGTACGTGTTTGACCGAGTTTCGAACCTAGAGCATCTACATCTGTGCGCTACGCCTTAGTAATCTCAGCTGATATGACAACTGATGGACCCCGGAAAGCTTTGAAATAGATATATACTGGAAATATCGGTCCACGTGTGCAATTAAATATTCCAAGTTTTACAGCATTACTTGCCAGTTTCTTGTTGCATTGTTTTATTGATGTGTTTATACAATTGTTAAGCATCAATAGATGCACTAACAAACACGGTTACTATCCGAATTGTCACAAAAAATACAAACAAACTCTCGAGCTGTGTTTTTGAACCAAGGTAGTCAAATGAGTGGCCAAAAAAATATATACAGTTGATTCAACAAAATATTTATTTGACAGTCACAAAGATTTTGTTTATTATTCAAATATATATTTTGTTAGACGAACAAAAGTAATTTAGCTGTTTTTTAAGTTTTGTTTGCCCAGCAATATATTTTGTCATGGCAACTAAATATATGTTTGGCCCTATACAAACAAGTATTTCAGAGTGAGCCGTAGCGTCACGTGAACGAGAAGAAATGCATTAGAAACTAACTTCCACAAATGATCCATGGCGATATTTAGGGGAAAACGTGACCGACTTCTAAAGAAGAAACCCCTTATTCGTTCTGGAAAGTCTACGCCAATGCTTTCATTTGAGCGCTAAAGGAGATTTTCTGGCGACAATATCTGAAAGGTCGCTGACGAAAATAAAAATATCTGCGTATAAAATGAAGTAAACCAAATGACTGACTTGACAGTCATCAACGCACAGCCCAAACTGCTGGACGTGGAAGCACGAATATTTATGGATGGCTTCCCCTTGGGGCGCAGGCAACCACTACGAAAGGATTTTTAGAAATTTGATATCTAAAGGATGAAAAAAGTTAAAATGTGTTTTCAAGGACGCCTCAATAGTTCATAAACACGATGAGATATTGGCGTGCTCTTAACTTCAAAAGGTGGGCTATATAAATACCTAAAAACTTGTCTTAGGATTTTCGAAACGCAACCCTTAAGAGGGCGAAAACTTATACAAAATGTGTTTTTGAGGACTCCTTAATAGCGCATTGGCACAGTAAGTTATTATTGTTCTCTTTGCTTCAAAAGCCTTCTTGGATAAACACCTAAACTTTAATTAAAATTTTCTTTTGAAAGTCAACCCCTTAGTGAGCGAAAAAGGGTATAATGTGTTTCCAAAGACTCATCAATAGCCCAGTAACTTGATATGATATCATTGTTTTTTGCTTTAAATGTTTGGCTATATTACGCTGGCCATAATTAATGTGACAAAATCTCGAAAGCGGTTCACCGAAGCGAGTACGAACCACAGGGCCTTTTGTCTTCATTTTGCCATGAACAGTAATAATTTGCCTTGAATATCTCAAACCTGCCTAGTGTTCCAAAGTTACCTACGTAATTACGGCGACTAGCTCTAACCAAGCAACGAAAAGTGACGATTCGACCAACCACATTTTAAGATTTTCGATCTGAGTTACTTGAAACACAATTCACTTTTTTTTTTGTCACTCCAGCTCATGCACTTCCTGACATTTATACATTCATGGATTTCAAATTTCGATTTTCAACGCCGTGTAACTTCCTAGATACTCACCACAAAATAGTGCTGGCCAGTGTACACCCACCTTATTTTCAATAAGGAATCACCTTCCGTAGTTTGGTACATGAATTCTAGTCAACGTTGTATAAATACTCTGAACTAATTTCAGGGATTTTCTAAATTTAAATTCCTTAGAAGGTGGGAAAAGGTTCAGATGTGTTTTCAGTGATACGTTTGTTACCTACATAACATCTTTTCCACGACTGTAACATTCAAACGAACCAGATTTAGTGAAAACTTACGAAACGAAAAAAGTATTAATAAGAATGAAACCCGTCTGTTACTGAGGAAAATGTTACGTTTCCCTCGCAGTCACGCAGAAAAAGTCGTCAGAACTGAGCAGGAACAATAATTAAATAGCTTATTTTCGCAGAATGCATGGTCAGTGAAATACGTCGCGCCATGTTCTTTTCTTTATATGATTCTACGTACGAGTTTAAATCACGTTTTAGACAATGGTCACCATTTCATACGTAATGATCGATGCATGGACTGGCATACAGTGCCCAATAAAATTGCGCAGAAACAATCTTTATGTCGAAATATTTAATTGGTTTCTTGCAAACAGAACCGTCGAAACGAAAAACAAAAACTGCGAATCTCCTAGAGACGTGTTATATAAATGGCGAGGCCGTTTGTTTATGATTGGTTTTCCTATACCTCAGAGCTTTAGTTCACCAAAATAATATTTGTAGAGCGGAAATCTACATGATCTAAGTGTCAAAAAGGTTGTTTTATTTTTTTTTTAGTAAATGGGGAAAAACCTATAGTATCTATGCCTACGGATATACAGCAGCGGCCATCTGTCGATGCTCATAAAAACTATTAGGAAAATGATTGGAACTTCGATCCTATAGCAGTACGTGGGCAATAACGCATAAATGATTTTGACGTAAGAAACTCAATTTAGTATATTTTGGCACTTGGATCATTTGGATTTTCCACTCTACATTAAAAGTAAATTGATTACATTACAGTAGTATTAATACTAGAAATTACAACAAACGTTCAAAAGACCAAAATCTGTTTATCCAATATAAGTATATTGTGTTAAAGTGAATAAACAAATAGTTAAATAAAATATTGCCATGGAAGAAGATGTTACGAGGATTTAGCGACAATAACAAAATATAGTAAATCATTAGTATAATTGCTGAAGTTGTTCGAAGAAGTAGAATTGGAGTATCTGTGTACACAATTGTAAAAATGGATGATGCAGTCCATTACCCTGAGGAGATCATTAACAGCATATACCATTTTGACCTATCATCACACATGCTTCTCCTCAAGATTGGGGCTCCATTAAGGTTACCTCCAAAATACTGGAGTAGCTCCATTAAGGTTACCTCCGAAATACTGGAGTAGCGCCCTTCTCCACGTGAAGGCTTGATAAAAGATGTATAGGCTGTTCACGTTAAAGTGAACACTTCTTACGGCTCGTCTAAAGTTTTAATTTTACCCTATTTTTTATCTTCCTGCTGCTTTTCATAATAAGTATTGCAATGTGACCAGTAAATACAGTTCATAGATGTCACCACTCTCATAAGTTAACGCCTAAGGCTGCAATAAGATATATTTATTAGTCGTTAATGCCTGTTAGGAGGGCCTTAAAAAGTATTCACTTTACCGTGAATAGCCTATAATCTAGGCCACACTCTACGTGCATATATCGTATTCCATCTGAACACCCTCTAAAATTTAAGATGCCTCAATTCCTCCTCTAGGTCTGTTTCGCTATGACTACAGGACTCTGAGTGAGGCCTAGGGAAAGTCGCTTAAGGTGGCAGGGAGAGATTTGAGAGAGTGAGTGAAGAGATTTGGACGGCTCTTAACAGCGAGGTCTTGCCAGCCGATGAATGGTGATTGAGATGAGTACGGAGCGACGCCGGAATGGAAGTTTGGGGGAAACGGGAGACCCCCGAGATAACCCGCCGGCCGACCGACGGCACCGTCAGGCACGATTCCCACGTGCGAAAATCAGGTGACCCAGCCGGGGATTAAACCCGGTTCGAGAGATTTTAGTGAGGACTGAGTGTCACACAGGTAGCTCCACGTTGCCTGCTCCAGGGTAAGCTCGCCTAGAGGCCGTTCGCTTTAAAGTGATCGAATTTTAAATCAACCTTACAAAAAAGTCACTGCTCCTACCTGCATGCAGTATATTTTAACGGCCGCACTGGGTGACATGCGCCCACTGTAAAGTTGGTAACAATTGATGGAATGAAGTTCCATATCTTAACGTCAAATAAATCGTTAGGTAACCATTTGTGATAGCTTATATGATTTATTTCGCTTTATGTTATTTTTAATGCGCCAAAGTGTAAAAAATGAGCAAATTTGTAAAATATTTACTTCTCTAAAAATTTTACAGTTTCACTTGGCCGACGCATGAACAAAGTGATGAGGCCCACGGCAATGCCAATTATACATAAGGCGGAAGAACACAACACGTATATACAAGTAGATCATAACCAGGGAATTCAAAAAGCACCCATTTTACCGTGAACAGCCTATAGCAACCTGTAATCGTAGCACCTGACGGAATAACCACTAATGTGGTGTACGAAGATGTCCTTCGGTTAAGGAAGTCAGCAGCTGCATCGTGTAGTACGCGCGAGCGAAGCCGCGGTCAGAAAGCTTGTGTAATCCATTCACGGTTACTACAGCCTTTTCAGAAGCCTTGCTGAAGTTACACTTCCAGGATATTCCTCCGTCTCGCATTAACTATGCTTAACTACGCCTGGAGAATTACACCAAAGGACAACGCACCGCATTCGCGCGCACTAAACGTGACAATATTTTGTATGGGTACTATTTCTCACCAGGCGCTACCAACATACCTATTTTCTCCCTGTTTTTTTTATTCAAATTACTTATAAATGAAGCATTATAATTTATAGATGAAATATGAATAACATTCCAATTTAACAGGAAAAAAGTAGCTTTTGTGAACACAAGTATAAAACGCTTGTGATACACGGCGTATTTAGAAAATAACTAAACAAGTCATACATGGGGGGATTTTTCAAAGGTTTGATTTAAAAAGACCGATGAAACTATTAATGGACTATAGAATACACGATTCGTATATATTCGACAACACTTGTACCTTAGTGATGGAGCAAATAAAAGAGACAGTATGGCTTTTGAATCTTATATGTGACGAAGAATAAAAATATAACAAATATAAAAAAGAAACTATCGAAGGAGAAAAAAAAATCACTAAAGTATTTAACAGAGAAAGAGGAATTAGAAAGAGTGATAACATTTTTATTAATGAAAAAACATTATCTGAGCATTGGTAAGAAATGTGCATTACAAAAATAACATAACGCCATCACTTCAAAAATTATTGACATAGGTATATTTTTTTGTGATTTTGAGACCAACGTGCAGCCAATTACAATTATAGGTCTAAAAAAATGTACCGTTGTAACATATGACACTGCTACACAATTTACTTAACAGTTGGTGTATGAAAGGATATCCAAAAGTTGTGCAATATGTAATCATATGTATATGCCTCGGCTAGGGGGATTTGAATTTCTATTGTAAGCTTCCGAAAATAGAATTAAACAAACAATTAAGAATATATGTGGAGAACACCTTAAAATTACCCATAGCAGTTTTATTAAGACAAATTAAAAAATAATCACAAGATTTGTTTCAATTATGTGAAATGTATTCAAATAAATCCCAGATCTTTGAACAAAATAATAATCATCCTTGTATGACACAAATTATCAACTAATATCTTACAAAGCAATTAGAATCTGAATATTAGAATTACTTAAATATCCTAAAATTAATTATTAAAATTTAACCAACACTACACTAGCCAGAAAGACTGCCGCTGCACATCTGCCGAGAACTACCAAGATTAATGGTACATTATATAAAAAGGAATAAGCACTTATTGGCTGTTCGTGCAAGCGTACTTCCACTGCATACAGTCCGGCTGGCGATAGATGTCCTGACTTCGCTCCTCGAAACTGGACTCCCGACGTCGAAACCCAATTCAGCAGGAGGCAGCAATCCCGACGTGTCGTTCCGCAAATCAGGACCCATGGCGTCAAACTCAGGACTCGAACACCGGACGTCGATGATGCAGGCAGATGTTCCTCCGACCTCGGTACAGTGTAGAGTTCCGTCGATGGCGCTGGAGACATCCACTGGACCTCAATCCGTCGTGTCTGGGAACCGTCGCTCAACTTTCGTTACCCTGTTGTCAAACTTAGACGAATTTCATTGACGAGGTCATCTTCTTTGGGCTCATAGTTTTTCTTGATGTTAATAATTTCTTCTGGACTTTAACTCATCAGATATTACTATGCGTTTCTAATTTAGTACGTTAATATAGCCGATTATTTAAATATGGCGAACTTGCAGACAGACGATTCAAATGGTCCAGGGGCCCTTCGTATTTTACATCTTTGTTTATAGAAAGCGACTTTTATAATACGCTTTGACATGTTCCAATTTACTGAATGTTACTAAATGTTTCTAAATGTTCCTAAATGTTCCTAGTAATACAAAAGTTTGTTGTTTCTGACTGGCTTAGCGTGAGTAACCGAGAACATTATAACAAACTATTCAACTAACAAAACACTTTTATTTACATACACAAAATTCACGAATTCAGGTAACAATTCCACACACTATTAATCAATACAACGGTGAAAATTAAAACTCTTACACACTAAACCTATGCAAAACAGTTCACACGTCAAACATTAAATTCAATTTGCATCAAATCACGGACATTCACAGTATTATCTCGACACTGGTCAAATGAGACATATTTAAAGATTTTTAAGTACAAATTTGTATGGGGCCGCTGACACATTAAGTAACATCAAACACTTGATAAAGACATATGTCAACTAATTCCTAGTGTAAATTTGTAAGACACTCTATTTGGCTAGTGGGTATAAATAAGAAAAAACACTTATTTGAAATACGTGTATACTTTTAGACTATAATTTCCTCGTATATCCATAGAAGTATTCTCGGTTAGTGTGCGAGTCAGTTTTGTAAAGTATGAGAAGTGATAACACGTAAATATGTTACTTTTCCCAATAAAAATACTCATTTTGAGAAATTTACGTTAATATACCAACAACGAGAATGGTTCTTGCTTCGTGATACCAAATCCGTACACCCTACTTAGTGTTTCTTATGCTAACTTATAATTACGTTAGTTTCGTCACAATTGGAAACATACTCTGCGAGCAAGAGTTATACAATCCCGCAGTTATGTGGCAGAGTCGTCAAAATATTTTCAGACCATGGTTATGAGTACCATGATCACATGAACGAAGTGGCCTCTGGTCACATATTGCGGCTAGAAGTTGAGTTTTCAATTCATTAACACGCAATTTAAAAAATTAAGAAAATGTCTTCAGTTAGAGTTACACAATGCCATTGCATTAGCGAAAACCTTTACTTACAAACCCAAGTTAAATAAAAATGTAATTTGATCTATGCATTGCTTCTTTTATTGTGATTATTATTAATTTCGTTTCGCTAATGAGCAATAAGCGATTTACACTATGCTACAGATATCCATCCAAAATGATTTTATGTATGTCCTCAAAATGCATTACTATATTTTACATTATTTGTATAAAAAGGTCCAGAAAACATTCATCTCTCTATTTTCAGAAGGAAGCGGAATGATTTTTTGTTCCCCATGAGAAATTTAGAAAGAAATGCATTCCAATTTCTTACATTTTTCGAACGTTGGAAATATTTTGTACCGACATTAATAGTTGTATATAATATGTGTTACCATTATTTTTGTAAGGTGTGATAGCAAATAAATACACAAAGAGACGGTAAGTAAAAAACTTTTATGCAGGTTTTTGTTTAGTCACATGGCGCATTCATGATACAGCTGAAGAATGGCCAGTTTCCACCCCTATATTGGAAGGGGGGAAAAAAATTATACGTAATAAAAAAATCTTTGACTGAAATTACTTGGGATTTAAAACGCTTTTTTTTTTAATGTACTAAGCAGGGTACAATCAGAATTCGAGTGAGCACATGGTATTGACTTGCTGTTTTAAGTCATGATTATGTTCTGAGCCGTCACAATTTCAAAACAAAATAAAGTATTAGTTTGTTGGAAATATTTGTTTCTTTATATCTGATACTGAACAGTTTAGCGTTTGCATTACCCTTTCAGCTACTATTCCTAAAAAAAGAAGTATAAGTATACATTTCGGAGGCCTTTACTGAAAATGCCTGACGACGCATAGCTAGGAGGTTTGAAGATAGATTGTATGAGTGCTCATGCTAAATTTAAAAAAAAATTATGCAAAATCCTCCAATTTCTTTAATAACATTAATTATAACAATGTATTTAACTATGAATACTATAATTAATAATAAAACTGGGAAAACCACAATGTTAAAAGAAAACTATTGAAAATTAAAACTAAAAATCTAATCTCAATTTTCGATTCATCAACCAGAATTTTCTAATACACAACTTAATTCATCAGCAGAAATTATTGCTATAATAATTAAATTTGATTTAGATTACTATTACGACTTACCTCATTAATTAGAATTTGAACAGGGTTATTCCTAGCTATATATTATACACATATCGAATTAGCATCAAATAGAATAAGACACGTTTGCCGATACGTAACTAAAGGTGTTTACTATTACTTACCTACGCAAATGTGGCCTCAATAATTTTTGTATGCATATATTTACATGTAGGGCGAAGTTTATATAACGGTTCATATATAGTGACTCGTGATCCACGGGCATAATAATCCTGTTTCTGTAATAATAAAATTGGCTTTTATATGTTGCGTGCTGCCATTAGGACAGATGCAGATCATTTGAAGAGGGCAGCAGTAACTCCAAGTTTATTATACGCTATTACATATTTATGGAACAGATTTAGTGCAGTGAGTACGAGGTGAATTTGCAGTAGACTTTATGTAGTCTGTTTCACTAACGGGTGCTCTTTTTGAAAGTTGTAACTATAGTCCTGTGCACAGTTGTTTGCATGGTAAATTATTCGTGTTGACACACTAGGCATATTGGCAGTCAGGTGGATGTGTTTTGTAAACATTATCTGCGGCACAGGGAGACACGACTATAGCCACAGAAATAACTGTATACAGGACTATCTTTAGAACTGTCAGAATAAGCGCAATCGTTCACTGAACAGGCCGTAAACAATGTTTTTTTTTTTTGTCGAAATTCAAACCACAGCATCTGTGGGCTAATATAAACAAAAAAATTCTTGTAGCAAAATGTTCGGAAAATACATCTGTCATTTTTAAATTAAAATTGAAGTTAGCAAAACAGTACCGTGAGTCCGCAACTTCACGTCCATGCGTGTGTTGCAAGTTGCATATCATGAAGGCGAATGGAACTGGGCGTCATGTGACGACAGCCTGTATATAGGCAACCTTGAAAATACGTGCAGGCCCCACATCGCAAGTATTGATGTTCTTGTGTTGTTGGAAATAAAATGCAATCACGCCTGGCAGCCTTTATTACACAGCTGCCAGTCCCCCATATAGTCACGTAGTTTGACACTCGTGTACTAACAAGCAATCACTAGCGGCGCCCACTTACCTCGAGTTTATGTTGTCCTATGTGCATGCGCTCTCCGCATGGTGCGCCAGTTCCATTCGTCTTCATGGCATGCGACTTGCTGTGCACGCAGGTACGTGAAATTGGTGTTCGCGATAGTGAGCACTTTTGAAATCAACCTTAGACAAAATTCACTGCCCCTGCCTGTATATATTATAACGGGTGCACTGAGTGACATGCGCCGAGTAAAGTTGGTAACGATGGATGGGAAGTAGTTCCGTATCTTAACGTCAAATAAAAAGTGTCAGATAACCATTTGTCATCAATTAAATTATTTATTTCGCTTTCTGTTTTTTTACGCATCGAAATTTAAAAATGAACAGATTTGTTAAATACCTACTTTTCTAATAGTTTCCCAGTTTCACTTCACCGACGCATGAATAAAGTGATGAGGTCCATAACAATGTTAATCTTGCTTAAAGAGGAAGAATACACAACGTGCATGCAAGTAGATCTTCAGCAGGGCTTTCAAATGTGCTCATTTTATCGTGAAATGCCTATACCAGGATTTATTGTTTATGAGATGCCGTGGTTTGAAATTATACATGTAGTTAAAAAATACCTTGCATGTGTGATTTTTCTAGTGTAAAAAGAGAACATTTTTGCGCAACTTAAAAATTTAAAAATATAGTAGCAGGACGTTGTACTGTAGTCAACAAGCGTGGGAAACAAAGTGAAGGGAAGATTGTGGTAGATATTTTTCGTCTATGACGGTGAATGAGGGGAACATCCAGAGAAGTTTGGGGGCCAAGGGAAAAACTATTTTTTGGGCCTCTCTGTTTGACGCGACACTATGTACTTCGAAAATTACTTAGGTACGTTTTTATCCTACATTGCCGGTAGAAAATATGTTGCTTGGATACAAGCTTATAGTTTGCTGCCAAATTAATAAACATTTGTGTTAAATAAATAGTTCCCCGTTCTTATTAAAATATTGTAGAGAACTATATCCGATGTAATAAGTTTTTCTGTTTTAGACCAAGTCTCGACACTGTACTTACCTGCGTAATGGTATTCATAATTTGATTATATTCTAAATCGTATACGTTTATAAGTAGGTTTCGCATCGCCACGTGGCAATGTCATTAAATTATACGGGAGAAAACCTTCGTAATTTTAAGGGTTTTGTATCGCGGGACCAAATGCCACTTTTGTGCCCCCCCCCCTCCCTCCCCATAACTCTTAGGGCAGCCCTTGCGAATGGTATTCAGCATTCAGGCTGAGGCAGCACGCGCGCGCGCGCCGTGTTTGCGCAGACGTCCAGGGACATGGAAGTTTCGCCCGACGCCAACTTGCTGTATCAGGTGTCCGTACTTATCTTGCAGGATACGCGCTCCGGAGTGGCTTTCCCCTTCTGCCGGCGTCTCGCGAGGGGAAGTGTCGGCGACGGAAGTGCAGATGCGTGTTCGCCCCGAAGAAGAAGAAGAAGAGGCGGTACGGTACGCTCGGGCTCGCGTAAAAGTTCGATTCCGCACGCGACTCGGAAACAGTGTTTCCGACACTTCAGCGGGCAATCACCTGTAGGCCACAAGCGAAAATTTCAAACAAAATCAATTGAATCGATTAAGTCTACGCAATCATTACTCGAATAATATTTCTGCTTTAAATTACACACATTTTAAAACCTTTTTTTTCTTTAATACATTAACATTTTTATAACTACGCTTCTTGTAAGTGCAATCATGACAAAGCAAACAAGAAAAATTATCAGCAACGTCAATGCAGAGCCACCAATTCTCTAACAGCGGTATTACGTGGGTATGCCTGTATTATTTACCACTTCACAATGTACACATTTAAATTAAATCTTTAGATATTTCAGATAGGAATATATATTTCAAATACATTTTCTCCTTCCAGAAAACTATAAATCACATTCTTCCGATATTTTAATGCATCTATTATTTTACTCACTGACTACTACAAAATATCCAGCCGGTTTTTTAATCACATGTTTTATGCCAAACCTCTACACCGCACGTGATGCGCCGTTTAATCGTAACGAGCGAGACTCCGAGACCTTAACACATTAGTCCAGCTAATCCTCTGACGACACGACTAGTAGGTCAACAAATGTGGCTAATATGGCTGGCAGCTTTGTAAGTTAAGCATGTGGCAGGTTGTATTTAAATTAAAATAATATCTTAAAGTGTAATAATACAACGTAGTGTTTAAGTTTTGTGTTCCTCGGTGACTTGGGAATCGCCTTAATGGCTAAATTGAAGGTATTTAAGTTTCCTGACAAAAGTAAAATCCCGAGTGAACGCTGTTTCGCGTGAGTGCTTGGTTTCGACAAAGTCTTCACGTGTAAGTAAATGTTGATCAACTTTAGAGCTTTTAGTAAATAAAGTAACATCTAAGGTTGTTTTATTGTGTAACAGTCAAGAATAGCTGTTTAAGCTCACATTTGAAGCTTGTTTCGTGCACATTACACATACGCAATTTTATAGTGCTTTGTGTATTTCTTACTAGGCATTACCAACGCATCTGTTTTTTCTTTGTATGTTTCTCATATTAATGCTGGAAGAGATACTAAAACTCATAGACAAAATATAAACAAAAGTTCAATTGAACCAAAAATAAGGTTATTTTATGTTAGTAGAAGTATGAAACGTTTCTGATACATGTAATATCTAGGAAATAACCAAACACGTCATACATGGGATGATCAAGTTTGTATTCAGAAAGTGTGACGAAATCGCAATTAGACAAAAAATAAATATATTTTATTGATTATAGACAAATGTACTCTAGTATTTGAACTTTTTCATTAGTTATTCCAAATAACCCAGATATTTTACAAAATATAATAGTCCTACACTAGCGATCTTCACTCCAAAGGTATGTTTGGAATATTTTCCCAACAGTTAAAGGCTGTTCGCGATAAAGTGAGCACTTTTGAAATCAACCTTAGAAAAATATCGCTACCCCACCTGCATATATTTTAACGGGCGCACTGACTAACATGCGCGCAGCAAAGTTGGTAACGATAGATGGAAAGTAGTTCCATATCTTAACGGGGAATAAAAAGTGCTAGGTAACCATTTATGATAACTTAAATTATTTTTTGCTATCTGTTTTTTTTTTAATGTATCAGAGTTTAAAACGAGCATATATTTAAGATATTCATTTTCTAATAATTTAACTGTTTCACTTGACCGACACATGAATAAACTGATGACGCCCATGGCAAGATAAAATTTACATACGGCGGAGGAATACACAACGTGCATACAAAGTAGATCTTTAGCAGGGCTTTCCAAAGTGCTCATTTTAACGTGAACAGCCTATAAACATTATTACTATAAAATAACCATTGAGAAATATCTTAGAGAATGTAATATTTAGTAATATTTCTGAATATCTCTTATCCTTATTTACAAATAGCAACAGAGTTAATGCAGCGAAGATCATGAAACGACTTACAACTGGTTGATTATATTCAGACACTATTATCAAATAATGTTTCTTAGCTTCGTTCTTCACTTATTTACAAATGGCAACAGAGAGGAAGCAACGAAGACATTGTATTATTTACTCCCCAACTTTCATTTCCTGCGCTGCTACGTATCCCAGAGGGGTGACACTAGATAAGAGCCTACAGAGTTCTTATTTAGCGTTAGCGATTGTGTGTACATCAACGTTGGAATAACCCACACACTGATTGTATTTATAAATTCATTAATTTTCTGGAAAAATATTTCTGATTATTATTTCAATAATAATGGCTTCACTAAACGCAAGTTAATTCAATTTGTAAAATTTTATGATAAACAATTATCAGTTTATGAGAAATTGTGTCGTATTTTGGTATGTCTCGTTGCAATCCCTGTTATTTAAACTTTCTTGACCGGAAACAGCAGTTGCCATTCTGTGCTTTCCAAAGTCGTTGCAGAAAATTTGTTAACGGAATTTACTGTGCAATAGAATACACTATTTATTTTAATTATATGCGCATTTGTGTGCGCGAAAATAGAGTGTATCAAGATTTTGAGATCTTCGTTACGAAAATTCTAACTCCAAAATAAGAGCGAACATCTAACCCCCCCCCCCCAACCCCCTTCCAACACCTTCTCACCCACCTATCTAACGCGCTTATAAACTCCTGGTTTTTTTTGTCATATATTTACATTTCTTTCACAAAAATTACAGTTGTTGCTAATTTTTTACAATACATAAATAATTTACACTTAATGAAGGCATGCTGCAGGAAGAAAAAATTCCTTTCAAAAATTAAAAAAAAAAATAGAAAAAAAAACTGAATGAGATATAATTGATGATTTAATGCACTGGAATGAGCCCATAACGTTTCTTACAATTATTTTTAAATTTCACATGCTACAAATAAAATTGCCTAAAATTATGAAGAAGCAGAGTTCGCGATGTGTCGTTGGCAAAACATAATCGTTTATGGTACCAAATCCGGTCTAAGCTATAACTGCCAACTCTTTTCCCTTCCATGCTCCTTGACATATCCCAGAACAATGTCACGCTGCAATTGTATTGCCTGCCACGTCACTTGAAGTTTACGAGGCCTTGCAATCCCTGTAGTTAGAGGCTGTTCACGGTAAAGTGAGCACTTTTGAAATCATCCTTTGAAAAATGTCACTGCCCATACCTGTATATGTTTTAACGGTTGCGCTGATTGTCACGAGCTGAGCAAAGTTGGCAACGACGGACAGAAAGTAGTTCCATGTGTTGACGTTAAATTACAAAAAAGTAAAAATTTGTGAGTAGTGAAGTTATTTTATTTCACTTCTTGTTTATTTTGGTACATGTAGGTGTAAGAATAAAAATATTTGTAAAATGTTCACTTTACTAAAAATTTTACACTTGCCCTCGACCGACGCACGAAAAAAGTGATGAGGCCCGGGAACCACATATAACTTAGAAAATCACAACTTAGAACAGCCATAACTTAGAATTCTTGGAAATATCCACACAAATTAAAACTATCATAACTTAGAACTGTCGTTACTTAGAAATTTATAACTTAGAACTGTCGTGACTTAGAAACACACAACTGAGAAACACATAACTTGAAACATCATAGCTTAGAAAAGCATAAGTTAGAACGATCATAACTTAGAACTATCGTAACTTAGAAATACACAACTTAGAAACACACAACTGAGAACCACATAACTTAGAAACATCGTAACTTAGAAAATCATAACTTAGACCGATCATAACTTAGACCGATCATAACTTAGAAACACACAACTCAGAACTATCACAACTTAGAAACAGACAACTTATAACTGTAATAAGTTAGAAACACATAACTTAGAAAGTTAACTAGTTAGAACCACATAACTTACAACAAGCATAACTTTAAAAATTCTAACTTATGTGGTAATGTTAATTGTACACGTGGTGTAAGAATACACAATTTGCATACAAGCAGAGAGTAAGCAGGGCTTTCAAACGTGCTCATTTTACCGTGAACAGCTTATACGACCCGGTTCTCTGTGACGGGAGGCCTGACCACTTCAACTCAGAGGCATCCTGGCACGACGGCGGCCGGGGAGAAAGGCGATAGCTTCATTACGGAGTCGGCAAGCAGAAGGTGTCGGCTTTCAAGATGCCACGGCCCGCTCGGGGCGATGCATCAAGCTGTTTAATTGTGGTCCTGCTGCGGCCAGCGCCGCTCGTTAATCAGGGCGCGAGGTCCGAGGAGCAGGGCCACCACGGCCACCCTCTCAGCTCGCCCACGGGCTATTCCTGGGCGCTGCCTTCGCCTGTAGCGTCTTATTTCCTGCCCACGCCGCCTTCCTTCAGCTGGGGGCTGTTAGGGCCTGTCTACAATTGGGCTAGCCCAACCCGTGTCTTAAGGACAAGGTCACGCTGACTGGTGCACGTGAACCTCTGACGTCACGGCGCTGTCCCAAGCTGCCGTGTCCCAAGTCGACCTGTGTCCCAAGTTGAAGCATTCAGAAGACTGATTTTTTGTCCGAAGTTGTGTCCTAAGCTGATAGAAAAAGAGGAAGACTTCCAATACTTTCGCGTGCATTCGTGAAATGTTTACGTTATTAAAGTAAACAATGGATGTGCAAGGTGAACTTTCTCAAAACAAATATGATGAAATAGTAATAAATAATTAGGTATGTCTTCGTTCCGTCTGAAAAATTTTATTTGAAGTCTAAAACTTTTAAAACGCAAATTTAAAATATATAATTTGGATGTCAGTTGGCGAACTTATTAAAAATAAAACCGTTAAGGCATTTATCATAGATAAATATTCAGATCAACTATTTCGTAAACTATAATAAACAATAATACAGCAAATTTAAACATCACTACGCAACTACAAATTATGTGCAAAATTTGGAGCGATCTAGTTTCAGATTATGAAAGCTCACTTCAGACAACGCATTTGTAGAGCATATTAGGACCGCGTCAATGTGACGTCACTTGACGCCGAGTTTCGGACACTCCACGTCCACAGGAACGGGCGAATGCAGACACGGCCCTACGAGGATGGAGTGAATGCAGTGGAGAGATTGAGTATGGAGCGCCCTCAGAATGTAAGGGGCGTGAGGAAACGGAAGATCCCCGAGAAAACCCGCCGACCAGCTGCATCGCCCGGCACGATTCCCACGCGCGGAGATCCGAAAAAGCGACTCCTCCCGGAATCGAACCCAATTTACCTTGGTAGGAGGCGAGTAGTATGACCACCGCAACTCCGCGGCTCCTCTACAATGAGGGATGGGCATGTAAAATGTCCCCCTCCCTTTCCACGAGCTCCCCCTTGCTCCAGAAATTATATGCAATTTATTCATGTAAAGCATTATAAAAATACTAAAGAAGATCCTGAAAACACACTTCTCGTCTCTACTGGAGCTCCAGGTATTTTAATGGAAATGTCTCAACACCAAATCTGGCAGCACTGACAATTCCACAGTAAAATTTACTGTGTTGTCTACATTTCTTACGTTTTGACTACTTACATTCAGTATTGATAAAAAAAATTAATTTCTCGCATATCTAACAAGAAGTTACTTACGACTATTGAGCCTACTTTCCTCAACACGGGTGCAAATAAATTTTAGTGACGTTCTTGAAAGCTTAGATAGTAGGTAGGCGTTGAAGTCTCATTGACAGCAATATCATTACAGATGAAACCAGAAACATGTGAATGTGAAACAGTACAAGATAATTAAAATACACGAGTGACTTACCCGGGATACGAATTCAGAAAAACTCATAAAGTTAAGCTAGCTTGCAATCAACTGCATCACGGAGGTAGGATTGGGAGCATCGCCTTCGGATATAATCAGTCTAATGTTTTAAGTTTTAGGGTTCACTAACCTGAAATATTTACACGGACATTTCTAAAAAAAAGTGCTAGAGCCACTAAAAACACGTAAGTTTACATAGCCTACCAGAATGCTACTTGTGTGAAAAATTTGGTGGAAATCGATTTTTTGGTAGGGGAGAGTGGGGGAAATCCACGACCCTTAGAATCCAACGAGGTGAATGTGCTGGAGTTGAGCGGATAGGTACGAATTCAAACGGACGAAGATTGAAACTCGGGTTTTTCCCGATGCTGTCCTGGCAGTGTGGTTTTTTTCAGTGGCGAAATTAATTACATGGCAACGTTTATTTTAAAAAGCGGCGGGAGAATAAAAAATGGCTAGTAGGAGAAAAGTAGCTAGGACCTCAAAAGTGCTCACTTTATCGTGAACAGAATATAACAATGCGCAGTATGGAAATTTTTTATTCATAAATATGCTACTGTTGTGCGAGTAAGAAAAAGTAACTTTAAATAAGGAGCTACGTTCAGTGGGCAAGCCTTAGTTAGTGTTGCAATCAGCATTACAATTTCTGTTGAATAAACTGCAGCCAGCGACAGCGTTCTCTTTTAAGCGAAACGTTTGTTTATTTCCCTGCTGCGTGGTTTTTGGTGATATTGGCGTGAATATATTTGAATCCATCCAAAAGTGAATTTCAGTCTAAAGATAACAATCGCGGAAGTTGGCAACAATGAATAAAATTTTGCACTGCTTCCTATGCATCCTTTATTCTATCGTGCGATTGCATCACTTCTATAGGCCGTTCACGATAAAGTGAGCACTTTTGAAGCCCTAGTTACTTTTTTCTTTCAGCCAATTTACATCCTTCCACCACTTGTTAATGTAAACCCTTCCACGTGAGTGACAAACACAGTGTATACATTCACCCTACCCAAAACCAAAAGTCCGAGACCACAATGAGATGTATTTATTGGTTAATAACGTCTGATGATAACAGCTTATAAAAGTGCTCACTTTACCGTGAACGGCCTATAGTGGCATGGAAAGTATTTGCAATATTACCGCAATATTTGCTTACTTCAGAAACCATCTCTGCACTTCATGTAGTGTTTGATCGTGTGTTTAGATATACGCAAGGGATGTTTTTCCGCTGCGGTCAAAGCACGAGCGCTGCCTTGCAGCTGCGACTGAACGACATAAAGTGCAAAGTGCTCCAGCTGTTCTTTACCCGCTGAATGCACTTACTTAACCATTCCTTCTACTTTTCTGCCCGCGTTACTGTACTTTAAACACTGCGGCCAGCGGTTTTTTTTTGTTGGAATACGTTAAATAAACGCAGTGCGGGTAAAGATTTCACTTAAGGCTCGGCAACACCCGCCATGTTGAATTTTCCATTTATATGTCATAACTTCCTTTTCAATGAAATAACCAGATATTTGTTACTGTAGCATTATCACAATTAACAATCCCCTTCAAATTTAGTCGTCAAACTTCATCCACATGTGATATGGTGATTTTAAAATGGCATTAATCTGTTCATAATTCTCGAAAAAACACGGCATGACTACTCAACGAATTTTCAGAATATATGTTTGTACTTCAGCGTAACGAATATTGTCATAATTGTATAGTAGCAGTTTCGTAATAAGTGTCGGTATACAATCGAAATAAGCTAGAACCAATAATTCAACATGGCGTGTGAGGCCGAGCCTTAAAAGCTTATTTCAAAAGTAATTAATTAACAAAGGAACAGTTATTTTCGTGAGTATCGCAGTGATATTGCATCAAGTCAAGGGAATACGCGCACCCTTATAGGTTTCTGATTTAGACTATCATAGCCACACAGTCAAAATAGTGTGATTTTATTCGGTAAGGAAAAATATTATATTTTACCATTATTTTGTCATCATTTGAGTAGTATCTCACGGTCCTTAATTGTGTATTTTGCGCCTCATACAAAAAGTCGAATATTTAGTAATGGTATTATTGAAGAAAATAGAGAGTGGAATTATCATATTACCTCTCGTTTAGCCAGAGTAATGTGTCTTAAGCCTCGTTCACAGTTGGATCTAATGAGAGGGTTATAACTCGTTTCAGAGTTGTTCAGGAATATTTCCAAACATTCAGTGACCAACTTGGATCAATATGGCGGCGTGTGATTCGTCGCAGCAAGCGTTATCCTGCGGATTTACTCACACGCCAAGATAAAGTACCAGAATATTCGTAAAATGTTTCCTTCGCAAAAAAAAAAAAAAAAAAACTGTTTTTACAATATATAGATTTGTAGTGTCATAGACTACAGTAAATATGCATCAGGCCCGTGCACAGGCTTTGAACGTAATTTTCTGGTACCGCCCAGCACAAGAATATTTAATGGAAATCAAATAGCATCACTTTTTAGAGGGTAATGAAAACGGATATTGGTACAATCGGTTTATAATTTTGAACATTTCATAGGATGTGTCCAGTCCCTAAAACTCCATGCACAGTCAAAGAAATTATCAGGATAATGACTACCCATTCACACTTGTCAAGTTATGTACGTTTTAAAGTGTAAATTGTCCAACATGCAATGGCCAATTAATTTATTAAGTGCCGTAGAAACGGAAGCGAAACAACCACTTCAGTGGCCACACATTGCGATAAAAATTTGTTTAAACAAACAAATTATTTCTTCGGATTGTAGCAACAAACTAATAATTTTTTTTCCAACTAGAGTTTTATGCATTTAGAATGTCGTAACACAACTGAAAATGTTTAGATTTTGACCTTACGTTTTGACTTTTCGTTTTCTTTTCGACATGTTTTCTATGGGGCTACACAGTGGCACAGCCAAATCTATCTCTCTCTCTGAAAAAACGATTTCAAAAAGTTTAAACTTGAAAAAATTAAAGTCAAGCAGACATTTTGTTGACTAAAGGCTGTTCATTATAACGTGAGCACTTTAAAACTGAACTTTAGGAAAAAGTCACTGCCCCTGAATTAATATATTTTAATGGGCGCACTGAGTGACATTCGCCCAGTAAAGTTGGTAACAGTGGATGTAAAGTAGTTCCATATCTTAACGTCGAATAAAAAGTGTTAGGTAAACATTTGTGATAACTTAAAATTATTTCTTTCGCTTTCCGTTTTTTTAATGCATCAAAGTGTAAAAATGAGCAGATTTATAAAGTATTTACTTTCTTTATAATTACACAGTTTCGTTTTACCGACTCATGAATAAAGCGATGAAGCCCATGGCAATGTAAATTTTACATAAGGCGGAAGAAAACACAACGTGTATACAAGTAGATCTTAAGCAGGGCTTTCAAAAGTGCTCATTTTACTCTGAAGAGCCTATAATCACCCTATGTGTGGCGTGTTTGTTTCTTGCCTAACTATGCCATGTATTACAAGAGATTTACAATTCTGTTAACATAAAAGTATACTATTTTTGATTAAACTGAAATAGGCACGTTGTTACTACCTAGTAATAAATAGTTATTATGCAAAATATAATTAAACTGAGTGCGCACGAATATGGTGCGTCGTCCCTTTGGTGTAATTTTTTGGACTTGGTTAAGCTATGTTTGCATGATGCGGAGGAATATCCTGGAAGTAGAACTTTAGCAGTGCTTCAGGAAAGTCGGAAGCAACCGTCGATGGACTATATAATACACATTCCTAGATTACATAGAATGATTTGCATATTCACATTTTTACGAAGCCTGCAAAACCGATTTTCAATCGTCTGAACATAAACTCTGCGTCTGTATTGGACACTGGTGATTTCGTAGAAGGGACGTAAACTTACATACAAATGCTTAAGTTCTGAATATTGTGTAAAGTCGTTTACAGGCTTTTCACGGTAAAATGAGCACTTTGGAAAGCCCTGCTTAAGGTATACTTGTATTCGCATTGTGTATTCTTCTGCCTTATGCAAAATTGACTTTGCCATGGGCTCGTCACTTTATTCAAATACATGCAGGTTGGGATAGTGGCTTTTTTAAAATATTGATTTGAAAAGTGCTCACTTGATCAAGTATTTAGTATTTCAAGCATGCAATTTTCAACTGTTTAATTAATAACACTTAATAATGTGCCATTATCAGTTAAGATAAGATATTAAGATAAAGTGACAATAAACTAATTGCATGCTTATGAAAACTTTTAAAACACTCTGCAATATGAAAAATAATTCTAAATGAGAAAGACAAACAAAGTCGTAAACATAATTGACGTGATTAATGGACTAACGTTATACTTGTTTTTATATAATTAACCAAGTCAGTGTTTACAACACAGCTGCAACAATTTTTGTTACACAAAGAATAACTATATGATAGTAATTAGTAGACAAGTACTGTCCTTTATTAGGTGAAAATAGTCGGACACTTTAGGGGACTACAAAAAATCCAACAGTACGCAATAAATAATATTTAAAAAGGAGGACATAAACTCATTTTGCTTAAAGTTTAGCAAACCTAGTCAGGAAAGTCGTGGATTTGAGAGCGTTGGGCATAAAATATTTGATAATATTTTATATTCGTATCACACACTGTTCGAATCGAAGTTTAGATGTTAACGAATGTTTCGTTAAATACATTTTTTTTTCTCGATAATATGGTTTTTTTGCAAAATAACATTTCAAATTCAAAATTTGACTGTTTTTGTAATGTACAAATAAAATTTACTAAACTGTTTTCAGGAAACTTAACAAGGACAACTGAAATGTATGGTATACATTCATTTTAAGGTATACTTAGCAACAGTAATTTTACGAAAATTCTGCGGCAGCCACGAATAAAAAATTATCAAGTATTTTTCCTTTTTCAGCAATTTTTTTGAAACTTCAAAAAATTTCTTTGTACAATTGTATAGACGTGTTGAAGTATTGCATTTCTTGGCATCTTCTTTCAGTGCGAATCATCTCATTTCTGTACGTGTTATTTTTAATTTTTGTATATTTATAAAACACCTAACAGAATGCACGTTTAAATAAACAAAACCTCTGTAGAAGGGAGAAGGAAATTAGAGTGCCAACAAAATATTTTTGTTTAATCAATTGATTATATCTGCTAGCCTTCGTTCTAAAATACAGCTAGAGAGTTTGTTTGCATTTCGGGAGACAGTTGGAATTATAACAGTGTTTGTTAGTGGATTTAGTAAAAGAGTAAAACTTGAAATATGCATCTGTGCCTTTTGTCCAGTATTTTAATGTACGTTTTGAAATTATAATCTTGATATGTATTTTTTGCGAAAACTGCGCGCTAAAATTATTATTCTGTGAGGGAATAGTCATGACCGATAATGAGCTAGAGACTGAAGAGATTTGGGTGGCTCTTAACACCGTGGTCTTGAGAGCCGATGAGGATGAAGCGGGGAGGGGTAAACGGGAGATCCCCGAGAAAACCCGCCGTCCAGCGTCATCAGGCACGATTCCCAAATGCGAAAATCCGGGAGCGACCCAGCTGGGGATTGAAGCCGGTTCGCCTTGGTGGGAGGTGGGCAGGCTAACCGCTCAGCCACCACGGCCCCAATTACCGATAATATCTAATAGTTGAACAGATTTCTTCGTGGCCAAGGCTCTTAAAAGGGGTCGAAGTTAAAAGGGTCCGGTTTTGAAGTTTAATAGATTCGGATAACACGGAGCTGGGAAACTCTCGAACTCCGCAGTCGACGATAAGAAATCGAGCAGGTCGCTGTGTTGGTTACGTGCTAGAAATATTGCGTGTTCGTGATAGAAGGGCGGGTTGCCGGCTCGCCACGGCGCAACGAGCCCCTCTTCTCTTTCGAGCGAACTTGGCAGCCGGGGAGCTTATTTACTTTGTAATGGAATTCTTGAGAAAATATCGCTGCTCGGGCCGGGGCGGGTTTTTATTCCACTACGCTCCCGCGGCCTCGAACAAATAATTCAGCACGCTGCATATAACCCAGAGTAATTCCCCTCGCTACGCCCTCTTGTGCAAAATTCAACTGCAACTATGAGCGGCACGATAGTAAGAGACTTGCAATGAATTTAAGTTGGTATTAAATAAGAATATAGTCTGTTCGCGGGTAATCGAGGATGTTTGGAAGCCCTGCGTAGGATCTACTTTCCTTCTCATGTTGTATCCTTCCTCCTTATACCCAAAGTTAGTATTGCCATGGACAAACTCACATTACTCATGCGTTTCCCGAGTAATCCCACGGAATTTCTAGGAAAGTAAATATCTTTATATAGGCTATTAACGGCAAAGTGAGCACTTTTTAAGTCCCTGCAAAAATTTTCCTTTCAGGGAATTTCTACCTTTCCGCTACTTTTAATATAAACATTGCAATGCGACTAATAAGCACAGTGTATGCACTTCACCATTCTCAAAAGTTAACGTTTAAGTAGTAGTGGTTTTCATTCCGGTCGAGAAGGCCTTAAAGAGTGCTCACTTTACAGTGAATAGCCTTTTTAATGTGCTAATTTATGTTCTTACGTGTGTCAAACCAGAAACGCCGACAAGAGAAGCCATAAATGTACACATTAGACTCCTCGTCAATATTGGAACTGCTTTCACTAAACTCTCCGTCAACTTAATTTGAATCCCGCGTGACAGTATGTGCACTGTAGCACTGTATGCATAGTTCTGGGCAGTGATTTTTTTTTTGCTTCAAGGGTCGATTTCAAAAGTGAACAGCCTTTATTCAAGTATCACGTTAGACTAAGAATTACGTCATGTGTCAACATCGATTAAGAACGAATGCGCGGTTTGACATGCTTTTTTGGCCGTTCGTTTGAAAACTTCCACACCTATCGCCAGGTTTGTGTGGTCCCCGCGTGTGATGGTAGTACGGCTTCCAGCGAGGTCTTGAGAGCCGATGAGGGTGATTGGCGTGGATATGGAACGGCGCCGGAATTAATGGGCGGGGGGAACCGGAGAAAACCCGCCGACCAACGGCATCGTCTGGCGCGGCGAAAATCCGGTGACCTGGCCAGGGATTGAACCCGGTTCGCCTTGGTGGGAGGCGAGCAGGCTAACCGCTCTGCAGAAGCGGTATCCGAAGAGTTTTTTTCATTTAATCACGTGCCCCCACTGCAAGTGTTATTCGAAAACATAAGCATTTTCGTTTCATATCAAACACGAATCGTACATTTCTGACAATTCTGGCGGCAGTGTGTGGGATTTTTTTTTGTGCGTAATTTCATAGATTTAATATTTTAGGCTGATAATTTTTGTTTCAATAATGCTCTCACTTTATCAGTATTAAAAACAAACTTTCATTACATTCAGGACTATCTGACAATCTTCTTAATTCCTTGGCGCTACTACACACAAATTAAATCTTACAGCTGCCATGAAAAATTTCGGTGACCCTAGATTTTCTGGCAGCTTCATATTTGACCACGAAAGCGACACCAATAATTTATAAGATACAAAAAATGAATTTTTTGGTCTTATTCCCACCTTATTCATTCGTATGGTGGCAATTTTCAGTTACTTTGCGGGGTATTGCCATTACTAAAAATTTTAAAAGAAAATTTAGAAAAAAATATTTACTCGCGATTTTTCATGCTATAGTATCTATTACGTTTCATTGCCGCCAATTTGAATTATTGACCCATGTTTGTTGATGTTTATAATTCTAAATCAAAGTTCTATACAGTCTATTAGCGGTTTTTTTTTCACACTTTTTGAATCAAACATTTGAAAAATCAGCCAATGTATAACGTGTATGGTTCGTCCCTAAAACTGCCATGTATCACAAGTATTCTACACTTGTTAACATAAAAGTACCTTATGTTTTGTTGAATTGAGATTTTATTTTTATGCTATCTATAAATTATAATATTTCATTTATAATTAATATGAATAAAAAGAGCAAGAGAATTGGAGTGTTGGTAATGCGTACTAAGAAATAGTTCTTATTCAAAATAGTGTTGCATTGAGTGCGCACGAATGCGGTGTGTAATCCTTTTGGTATAATTTTTCTTGATTTAGTTAAGGTATGTATCTATGAGACGGAGGAATATCCTGGAAGTATAACTTAAGCAGTGCTTCAGAAAAGTGCGAAGTAACCGTTAATAGACTATACAGTAAAGTTTTACATATAAACGCATTATCTTAAGAATTGGTTTTGAGGGGTTCTGCATGTAGTACAATCGAGTGCGGAGCTCTACCGGAAGCCACTATTCTTATACACTACTGTTTGTGAAAATTAAACACCGAGAAAGAATGGCCGGAATGAATCTAAACTCGGAGGATGTGTAGAACAGTGTACCAGCAATAAGTTATAACGATTGCAGAGAGATGGCGTACACGTAGACCCAGCAGCGCCCCCTTTTGTGTGACCGGAAAGTTCCGTGTTACGCCAAGCTCAATCAGTAAAGAGCCGTCAAACGAAGTGAAAGCAAGTGCCAGTATACCTCATCGACGTCTAAGGGTGCCACATGAGCACGTGAGTGAGTTCGATCGCGTCATAAACATCAGTCTCCGGGAAACAGATTTGTCATACCGTGACAATTCGACTCGTACAGGGTGTGGTCCTACGACAGTAATGCGTATGTGGAACCAGCGGATAGAAGAGGGTCGCTCACAGCGACGAGCGGGTACTGACCGACACAATGTGACCACAGCACGGGATGACCGCCATCTTGTCCGCATGGCCGTAACAGACCGTACAGCATCGTGCACAGTGCTGGCTCGACACTGGAGCGCTGCAACGGGTGTGAACCTGTCTGCGTCGACGTTTCGACACCGTCTGCATCAGGGCGAACTGTTAGCACGCATGCCATTGCGTAGGCTACGGTTGTCCAGAAACCACAAACTCCTCAGACTCCAATGTGCAAGGTGAACGCAGTGTTTTCGGACGAGTCCCGCTTCAACCTGTCCTACAGCGATGGCCGCATACGTGCTACCGTGGTATCAGCAATCTGGCAGCCTGCATTGTGGAGCGCCAAGTGTGATAGTTTGGGGCGCCGTTGGATACGACATGCGATCTCGACTCCTACGTACTGAGGGCAATCTGAACAGCAACCGCTACATCAGAGAGGCTTTAGAACCCGAGCTATTGCTCCTTCTCCAGGCGACTCCACGTGCCATATTTCAGCAGGGCAGTACCCGACCACATGCGGCTAGTAATGTGCACGCCTTCTTCAATGAACGACGGGTGCCGCTGCTTCCCTGGCCTGTACGTTCCCTTGACACGTCGCCCATCGCAAACACACACAACTCACAGTCATAATGCACTCGCGGTTACTTCACACTTTTTCTGAAGCCCTGCTGAAGGTCTACTTCCAATATATTCCTCCGCCTCGTGCAAACAAACCTTAACTAAGTCTGGAAAACTATACCTGAGGCTAACGCACGAAATTCGTGCACGCTCAGTTGTAATGATATTTTGCATGAGAACTGGGTACAAAAATGTTTTTCAGAGAGTATAAGCGTAAAAATCAACAATTTCTTTAAGATATTTAATTTTCTAATAATTTCCCAGTTTCACTTGACCGACGCACAAATTACGTAAGAATGCACAATGTGCATTCGAGAAGATCTTGCAGGGCTTTCAAAAGCGCTCAGTTTACTGTGATTTGAAACGGAACCGACCATGCGTACCCTCTCATAGGGTACGAGATCCAAAGCTAAAGGGAAACGTTCAGGGGAACACACATTGGTGCGTGTAACCCCGCCCGAGGCACTGCGCTTCTGTTCCTGCCTGATACAACATTTACTGGAGCGGAGGGATACTCCTGGAGTTTCTCAAGAGAGAAAGCCTCACTAGAGATGTACATTTGTCCCCCTGAAGCAGCCACCCCTGCGCACCCGCCCAGCCGACAACAAATAAAGGATTGTTCCAGGACAAAGCTCAGGAAAGCGGTAACCCCATACTGCTGTTTATATTCCCACAGCCGAGCGGCGACGTTTGTAGCAAAATAAAACTCATGCCGGACTCTGCGAGTATACAGAGACGGGCGGAAGCTTTTGTCAACACGATTAATTTTATGTTACTTACTTCCTGCAAGTGGCGAGCCGAGAATTCCCAGAGCTGGTGCTTATGTAAAATTTTACTACACATGTCTAATTATTTTCTTCAGTACCGTAAAAAATAAAGAAAAACCTCCTTTCATTTAACGAATGCCCCAGAAATGCCCGCCAAATTATCATGATAGTAACGGAGTATTCCATTATTGCAAGGAAAAGTTACGCACAATGTAAAACTCCACAACAAATAATAAAATATTACATACGATATATGAAAAATAATACACACCAAAAGAAACTTTAGTTATAACCAAAGTAATGTATGGCGTACTGAATTCCTGCAAAATTTGGCTGCTAAAGGCTGTTCACGATAAAGTGAGCACTTTTTTAAATCAGCCTTTAAAATAGTCACTGCTCCTACCTGCATTCATTGTAACGGGCGCACTGAGTGACATGCGCCCAGTAAAGTTGGTAACGAAAGATGGAAAGTAGTTCTTTATCTTAACGTCGAATAAAAAGTATTAGGTAACCATTTGTGACAACTTAAATTATTTGTTTCGCTTTCAGTTTTCTTAACACATCGGAATGTAAAAATGAGCAGATTTGTAATATATTTACTTCTATAAGAATTTTTAACTCTCACTTGATGAACACGTTAATAAAGTGATGCGGCTCATGGAAATGTTAATATTACATAAGGCGACAGACTACACAACGTGCATATAAGTAGATCTTAACCAAAGGCTTTCAAAAGTGCTCATTTTACCGTGAACAGCCTATACCTTCAATTTATTCTGACGTTGGACGAGACCGCGATCTTAACCCTGAAAATTACAGGAAGTTCTGCATATCTCAGGAACTCCCAAAATACGTATTATTTTATTTTTCTTCAGCGCAAACCTTTTGATTGTACGACCTTCATTTTGAATCCCGCCCACCACATTTCAAGAAGTCGACAGAATTCGTTTTTAAAATTAAGATAAACGTAAAAAAAAAAAAATTTTGTTAAAAGAAATTAAAATATATTTTTTGTTTGACAAGCGAGTGAAAATGAAATAGAAGTGTTAGAAAGTAAATATGTTATTTATTTCATTCGGTTTGCAAGCTTGGATTCGACCCCTTGTAAGAGCATATGACGTATGAAAGACATTATTGTTCAGATTACCATAACACTGGCACACTAAACCCCACCATTATCATGACCACCCCCCAAACAACTGATGCCAATGGAAAAAACGCTTCCTACGTACCTACCGCAAAACTGTGATATCACAGTTATGGGTGGGCGAAGAGATGAGCGCGTATATTTTCTCTGACATAAGTGGTTGTTGTTATTACGTCGATGGCTGTATTACACGGTCAATATTTTATGTCTCTCGCTCGTGATTTGTGTTAGCTAGGGTCCAAATCCTAGGGCAGGAAAAGGTAGTACATGTATTAAATATGATTTATCAATTATTAAAATGATGCGTTTATAAGTAAACATTTGCTGTATAAAACTTTGTTGTAATAACAGTACTACCAACAAACTTGCGCCCATAATTCAAATTGATGGGCATTAAACATAAATGATATAGTATTGCAAATAGAGAGCAAATATTTTTTTTCTAAATTTTCTTCAAACGATTTTAGTTATGATAATATTTCTCAATGTAACTGAAAATTGTAACCATATACATTACATATACACCTCCAAAAAAAGTTTGAAATATTGTGAGATAAGGCAGTTTGGGTGAAAAGAGTTATGTAGTTCTTTTGTGATAAACATAGAGCGCTCTAACGCATGGGATAAGTTGAAAACAGCAGTTTATAATACTTCACAACCTCCAGAGACACCTCCAGATCTCACGAGAACAGCCCGGATGTAATGGGATCTTCGTCGGGGAAGATGACGTCAACACAGTGATTGCAAGCATGCCAGGGCGTGTTATGGACCTGTACAATGCACATTGAGGTCATACACGGCACTAAGCTGCAGTCTGCAGTCAGAAGAAAGAAACTCCCCTTAGTCAGAGACACCATTACGTTAACTTTGTTGTTATGTTGTGTTCATTTGTCTGTGATGTTGGAAAATGTTTTTTTTTTTGTTAGAAACACTTCGAATTTCACGTTTTGCTTTGGTACCGTTGGTAACTTCCAAAAGCTATTTATCTTTATGTATATTTCATACTTTTTTGCATTCTGTATGTAAATTCTAAAACTTTTTGTGAGGTGTTTAGTAAGGTATAAATCAAACAGGATTTTACTTTATTTTATCATTTTCTAATATCACTTTCATTGCCGAATTTGAAGAAACCATAAAGTTAGGGCCAACGGAATTTCATATGGCAGCTGGAAGATTTAATGTGTGTAAGAATTCAGGAGTTCATCATATAGTCCTGAATGTAATGAAAATTTCTCTATAAGAATTATAAAGTGAGGATATTATAGCAATAAAAATAATAGGCTTAAAATATTAAACCAATGAAATCACGCACAAAAAGACGACCTCTTTAGCCGAGATCTCTACGTTCATTTCGGACGACGAGGTATCGCATTCAAATCCCAGGTAAATGTGATTTATGTTTAGATTTACTTTATGTAAGCTAATTTTCTAAACGTTCGTTTATCCTATTCTTCCGAATAGCCCCCCAGAGTTAATAATTTTGATAAAATAAAAAAAAACACAAATACGTATACGTCAATAATTTTTTAAAAATAATTATCTCACACAGAACGTAAAACAAAGAAGGAAAATTGAAAATCACCTAAGTATAGTCTATTTGCGGTCTCTTTACACTTTTTTAATCAAACCTTTGAAAAAAAATCCTATATATGACGAGTTTAGTTCTTTCCTTAATATGTCAATTATCACAAGCGTTTTATATTTGTGTCAACATACAGCGAGTGCGCACGAATGCGGTGCATTGGCTCGCTGGTGTAGTTTTATAAGTTTTGTTTATACGAGGCGGAGGAATATCCTGAAAGTAGAAATATAGTAGGGCTCCAAGAGAAGTCATAAGTAACCGTGAATGGAGTATATAAACCTTCATGAAACAATTAATGCAACGCTGACTGGTAAAAATAAACAAACATTATTTTTCTTTCTGCCTAAAATCGCTTACTAGATTGAACGATTAGTAATTTGAGGGGCACGACGTTGGCGACGAGGCCGTTAACGCCCATTAGCACAAGGAGGAATAGTAGACTAATAATTTTGGTAACTATATAATATAACTTAGCTCGACATGTGACAAAGATTTGACAATAGTCTAATCGTGGTATCTTCCCCAATGTTTTTCAATCATACCTTTGAAAAATCACCCACGTAAGAAATTTTTAGTTGTTTCCAAAATTACATTTATCACAAGCGTAGCAATCTTACATTAACATCAAGGTGTTTATATTTTTTGTTAATTTTGTATTGTACTTATATCTTACCCATTTCCAATTATAATTAATATGAATAACAACAAATAGTAAATACAAGTGTTAATGCCTTAAGAACTTGTTCTCATGCATAATATTATTAGGCTGAGTTCACAGGAATTCTGTGCGTTGTACCTTTAGTGTTATTTACTCAAGGCTTTTCACGATAAAATGAGCACTTTTGAAATCAACCTTAGAAAAAAGTCACTGCTCCTACCTGCATAATATTATAACGGGCGCACTCAGTGACATCTGCCCAGTAAAGTTGGTAATGATGTAGGGAAAGTAGTTGCATATTTTAACGCCCAATAAAAAGTGTTAGGTAACCATTTGGCACAACATAAGTTATTTCTTTCCCTATATGTTTTTTTTAACGCATCGAAGTGTAAAAACGAGAATATTTGTAAAATATTTATTATTCTAATAATGCCACAGTTTCACATGGCCGACGCATTAATAAAGTGATAAGGCACATGACAATGTTAATTTCACATAAGGCGGTAAATACACGAGGTGCATACAAGTATATGTTAGCAGGGCTTTCAAAAGTGCTCCTTTTACCGTGATCAGCCGATATACTTCTTCGTTTTCACGAGGCGGAGGAATATCCTGGATGCAAAACCTCAGCAGGGCTTCAGAAAAGTTGGAAGTAACCGTGAATAGACTATATTGTGACGTTTTTTTTTTTTTTTTATGGTCACCTTTTAGGGAGACTTACGAGTTGTTAAGTGAGGGCCATCGAATTCACGGAAAACAATTTTCAGGAGCCACAGCAGTGTTTGGTTGTCGAGGTGGTTGACGCACCGGTAGGGGCTGACCGGAAGGTAACGCAAGGGCGCGATCACCGCTCCGGAAATGCTGCGCGGCGAGCGCCGGAAGCGAAGGTCGTAAACTGCAATCAGGGCAGCCCGCACGCGACGGTGACGAGGCAATTAGGTTAGCGCTCCGCAAACAGCTCTCTTCTGGTGGATTGCCCCATCACGTGCCAGCGGACCTCTGGCGAGCCCTCTGGCCACACCGCGGTCGCCCGGCTGTCCTGGGGCTGCCCTCGTCCACGCAAACACGCGCAACTCTCAGCTATAGTGCATTCACTGTTACTGCTAAAGTTCTACTTCCAATTTATTCCTCCGCCTCGTGCCAACTAACCTTAACTAACTCTGGAAAATTACACTAGAGGACAACGCACGAAATTCGTGCGCACTCGGTTGTAATAATATTCTTCATGAGAACTATTTCTGATTAGGCACGACCAACACATGTTTTCTCACTGATTTTATTCATATTTATTATAAATGAAATATCATTATTAATTAATTATATATAGCTAAATATTCAATTGGACAGAATATAGGATACTTTCATGTTAACACAGGTAAACAACGTTTGCTATATATGGCACATAAAGGAAATAAGTAAGCGTGTTATACATAGGGTGATTTTTCAGAAGTTTGATTCAGAAAGTGTGAAGAAACCTCGAAGAGACTATACTACCTACTTTTTCTGAAGCCCTGCTGTAGGTCTACTTCCAGGATATTCCACCACCTCGTGCAAATAAAGCTTGACCGAGTCTAAAAAATTACACCAAAGGGACAACTAACCTCATTCGTGCGCACTCTGTGTAATTCTACAGTATTTTGGGTAAGAACTATTTTTTTTTTGCCAGGAATTTTCACACGCCTATTTTCTTTATGCTTTATTCATGTTATTATATATTTTATACATAAAATGTATGTTCATGACTACTGTAAGTTAAAGTATGGTTTTTTATGTTAACACAAGTATAAAACACTTGTGATACGCGACAAATTTAGGAAATAACTAAACACGTCAGACATGAGGTGATTTTTCAAAGGTTTGATTTCGAAAGTGTGAATAACCCGCGAATATAATATACTAAAGAAAAGCGCCCCCATTTGAGCGAATGACGATGGGAAACCACTTCGGGACGGTACATTATAGGCTATTCACGGTAAACTGAGCACTTTTTAAGGCCCTGCAAAATTTTTCCTTTCAGCCAATTTCTATCTTTCCACCACTTTTAATGTAAACATCGCCATGTGACATAGTAAACGCAGTGTATACATTCCCCCATTCTCAAAAGTGAATGTCTAAGTCTGCAATAAAATATTTTTAGTGGTGGTTAATTCCTTTTGGGAGGGCCTTAAAAAGTGCTCACTTTACCGTTAATAGCCTATACTAGTGAAACCGGCCGGGCGTCAATCCACATCTCTGCATGCGTGTCAGACCTATAAAAAAAATGACCAAACTAATTATGTGTAATCTAATAGGGATGAGCATTTTTAAAGCTTTTTCATGATAAATATTTGTGGCGCCCTCTACGTCCAGAAGACGCAGCAAGGTGGCTGTCCAAAACCCCTTAGTTGCCCTGAAGAGAGTGGTGCAGAGAAATAGCAAAGAGGCGCCAATTCAAAGCTAATATATACCAAAGAACCTGAACTGTGATTGGAAATATTCAATAAGTTTAAATACACTTTCTATTTGCAGTGTGACCTTACTTCAACTACTGAATTTATAGTAAAAGTTTTTACTGTATAAATATTTAACAGGATGTTTATAGAAAATTCATGCATATATTCTCTGGGTTCTATTCGGACTTCACCACAGGTTGAAAAGCCAAAGTATCATGCTGCAAATAACAGTCATCAGGAAACAGTATAAGATATTCTTCCATTAAATTACGCACACTGGCGACATCTTCCAGTAGCAAAAAGTATGTGAACTCTGTCCAAACGGGGCAGACGTATTTCTGAACATGCGATTACCTCAAAAATTCTTTGAACAACTTCCCAAAGTGTGTAATAAAGTTTGCAACTAGAGAAACCTGCAAGGCCGAAAAATAATAGCATGCTAACAACCTCGTTTCACGCAGGTGGCAGGTTCCGTTTTTACTCGCAACAGCAGAGCAAAGAAAACGGTAAATTCAGTACGTGTTTAAAAAAGGAACAACATTTTTAAAGTCACATATTGAGCTAAAATAATTTTTATCGTGTCAGAAAAGAGCGAGAGGGGTGGGAGAAGTTGTGTTGAGGAAATTGAGACACCCTATCTCATATTAAATATTTAAAAGACATACATAAAGTGCAAAGTTCAGTAAATGAATTGCTTTTCTTTAAAAAAATAAAAAATAAAAAAATTAGTCCTAGGAGACAAAATATGCCCTAGAACAGAAACGCATAGTCGTTATATTTAATCTAATATGGCGAAAAACTGTCAAGATGCAAACTTCTCAGCACCACTTTTTTCCCATAAAGATGTACTATTTCAGGGGGGAAAATGATTACGGCGGAGATATTTCTTTTACGGTCATTTCTAGTCACACTTTTCCTAAAAATGTCACCGCACGTTTAGAAAACAATAATAATTTATTTATTGGGGTTAACTATCGCTTTTGGCATTATAACAGGACTCTCGATATTAAAAAAATCGCAGTTAAAATAATCTCGCCTCCATAAACGATTACTAACAAACTCGGACCTGAATCGACAAAACGTCACACCTTACGTTGAAATCTTACCCCACATTTCAAGCCGGTCGGCGAGGCAGGCAGATATAAACGTGGTTGGTCGCACCGAACTTCTATCATCAGAATAGGAATGAATTTCATGGTCTGAAACTTCGTATGACCAGAACTATGTGCTGTGACGGAAAACAGGAGGAAAAAATAGTTTCTACGAAAAAAAAAAAATATATATATGTGCCCATTTCAGTTGTTATAAGTGGAATATGTACTATAAATTACGTGAATGCCTACCTCTTCATTATAGCCCACATCAGTAAAACTATAGCCTACAGAATGATCAGAAACAACACCGACAGCTCTTAGTGTGCTGTGCTGGACGGTAAACCGATTATTATTCAAGCGAGGGCCATGTCGACAACAGTATGGTTTGGGCCCTGTGGTGCCTGTTCCATGGTCGCTGCGGTCATCACACTTTCCCGCTATTTACTTTGGAGTACTGCGTAGGGTGCGGCGTACGAGACTCCTGTAACATCAGAGGAGTACCTTATCGCACGCTGCGACTGAACTACTGTGCACACAACCACATGTGCGTCAATCTGTACTCCGCCGATGTAGGCTCTGTAATCAAGTGCGGGGTCCACATTTCGAACTCATTTGTCATTTACTACACGATGTGATGCTCTTGTTTGAATTTTGGTATTTGTTTCGTGACACAGTGTGGATGTGAAACGCACACCCGTCAACACATCCGAAGCGCCGTTAAACTTTGATGTCTCACAGCGCTCAAACTATGCTTTACTGCACTGCAACAAATGTTTCTGGCAAACTTCCCAACGTGTAATGGAAGTTTTCTAACCTATATGTAGTGTGGGGCAGATAACATACATTAGTATAAAAATCCGGAAGTGTTTAGCACGGCTTCTATGTGAATTTGGTAATTACACTACCCATTCGGCTGTTTCATATACCTGTTCAGGAGCGCTATCATTATTGTATACGGAAAAACGTCACCATAACAATTTTCGTATCATTCCTAAACACTGGTGTAGTAAATTTCCGAACTATTTTTTCGAGTGTCGACATGGGTCTCCTCTTGAAAAATGATCCGTTTGCCTTCCCGCCTTCCCGTTATCGGTATGAGAACTAAAGGCTGTTCACGATAAAGTGAGCACTTTTGAAATCAACCTTACCACCTGCATATATTTTAATGTGTACGCGGAGTGACATGAGCCCAGTAAAATTGGCAACGGTGGGGGGAAAATAGTTCCATGTCTTAACGTCGAATTGGAAGTCTTAGGTAACCATCTGGGATATTTTTAATGATTTATTGCGTTTTCTTTTTTTTTTTTTAATGAAAGTGTAACAATTAGCAGATTTGTATAATATTTACACTTCTAATAATTTCACAGTTTCACTTGACCGACGCATGAATAAAGTTATGAGGCCTTTGTCAGTGTTAATTTTACGTATGTTGGAATAATACACAATGCGAATATAAGTGGATGTTAAGCTGGGCTTTCAAAAGTGCTCAGTTTACCGTGAACAGCCTTTAACCTGTTACAATTCCTCCTTGCGTTTAAATTAATGTTTGTACTTTGCTCGGATTGCCATGAGTGAAAGGACACGCAGGCGCTATCGAAGCACACTTGTTCGGGCCAGCCGGAGGTAAGAGATTACATTGGACTGTGGGATGTAGGTGTGGAGATCAGCGATGGAATGAAGACGACGTAGAAAACGGAAGGGCCTCTAGAAAACTCCCACGCCACGTAAGAACCCACCACTTATTTCGTATGACAATCCCCGTCCGGAGTTCAGTCGAGAGCATGTGGTCGCCGCCCAAAATTACATTAAAATATTTCCTTCTGAAAATAATCACGTGATCTACAATATATTAACTGTCTTGCTGCATGGCAGAATACTGTTCACAATTCTGGCGAATATTGCGTAGAACTTGAAATGTGTCGCCGGCGTAGCTTTTAACGCTAACGTTCTTCGTGAGTGTATACTTTGTGGGTGTACCCTTACGTTGCGTTTATTAACCGTACACTTTGAGGCAAAGGTCACTGAGCTCGGGGCCGCGGTGGCTGAGCGGTTTGCCTGCTCGCCTCCCACCAAGGCGAACCTGGTCTAATCCCCGGCCGGGTCACACCCGAATTTTCGCGTGTGGGACTCGTACCGGATCTCCCGTTTCCCCCGCCTTTTCGTTCCAGTGCTGCTCCATACTCCCCCTCGATCACCCTCGTCGACTCTCAAGACCTCGCTGTTAAGAGCCGCCCAAATCTCATCACTCGCTTCACGTTCATAGAAAGCTTTCCGCACATGCATTTCTCATTGTAGACTTGAAGTTACTGAAGTCAACAGTCTTATACACGTTAATATTTTCGTGGATGTTCTCCCTTTGTGCTTCGAAATGCAACTTATTTTTAATAACATCTACTGGTTGACCGTTACAATTGAGTTGAGAGGTATGTAAATTACCAATAACTGAAGTTTGGCGCGGCTTTGGTTGTTCGAACACAGGCTTGTCCCACGCGAGTGCACGTCAAGCGAGGTGGCCCAGTGGTTAACTATCTTCGTACGAGAATTTTGGGGGGGGGGGGGGGGGGTGACCCGGGTTTGATTTCCAGCGTCCTGCAAATCCTGATTTCGGTTTTCCGTGGAGAGATTCGGAGGGGGGGGGGGGGACTCTCAACTCAGCACTCACCTCGCATCCGTGGATCGCAAAGTGAAACTTATCGCTCAGTCTTCAACCGAACGCCGAGGAGGACAGACATGTCCCGTGGCTGCTCCAGATCATATTTAAAATTTAAAAAAATATATAAAATGTGACCGAAAAATGATAATGTGGCCTCCCACGCTCGTTATCGCTCATTTTTTAAATAAACAAAATGCTCTTTAATTTCAATAAAACTGCTGAAAACATAATAATACACCACCTGAATGAACAGCGTTGTAATTATGGGGTTGGCCATATTACGATGTCTACATTCTTCGAAGGTGTTGCGAAAGTATTTAAGCCCCACACATACGCATTCACGTACACAGGCTACACGCTGAGAATGTAACTCTTATATTCTCTCTTAGATTCTCTTGTGAGCCGATGAAGGTGAAATGAGGTGAGTATGTGGCAGCTCCGTAATGTGACGGAGGGGGAAAAGGTAGATCCCCGAGAAATCCCGCCGACCAGCGCGATTCCCATATGTGGTTCCATGTTGGCGAGACGTCCAGCGTTACCTAACCCAACGCACGTGCCCGCAGAAGAAGAAGAAGGGCTGGGCGCGTAGTTTTAACGCTTCCAATATCGGCGAACGAACGACAAGCCAGTGGTTGAAGATGAAATATGATGGTAAAGATAATGCCAGTTTCAAAACAGAGCTCTCTTTCAAAAAGTTGTCGAAGCGCGGCGCTAAAAGATGATCCGGCACGCTAATGAATCTCCGTGGTTTGGGTCCGCTTACAAAGGTCCCCTCGCTGGGAGTTCGTGAATAATGGGAGGGGTACCTGACAACAGCCGGGCGGAATCACGACATCCATTTTAAGTGCCGCCAACCATACATAACGTCCTGCGCTGGAAGCTGCTGATTCCCGCGGAAATTCCGCCGCGCGACGCGATCAATCCATCAACCGCGCGCGCCGCACGCAGTCGTTACGTTTCCAATCGTTCTGCGTTTCCGGGCCGATAATTGCGCAGCCCGCGGGCTCGTCTCTCCGCGGCCTCTTTCAGGGTCCCGCGAGCAGATTGCAGTTTGTCCCATCACCGTCGCTTAACTTCGTTGCGGTCTTTATTTGTGCTCCGGTCGGGTCGACAACCATTTACGTTCCATTCTCCATGACGGTTCGCCGTCACATAGGACCTAGTGTACATCTGGCATCGATACTGCCAAATACAAAATAGCATATTTGCCGCCGTTTTCGGTTTTTGATACTCCAAGCGTGCAAAAATTTTTTCTACAATTTTCGTGAAAATTGAGTTTACTAGTCATCTGTATTTCCAGAATTTTGCATGCGTAAAAGAAAGAACTATACATTACATTAATCACATAGCATTTATCTAAACGCTAATAAACAATATTTGATTATGTAATACTTCTAAATTTGTAATATTTGACGCAGTATAAAAAAATACGATAAATTACATTAAAACATATTTTTATCTTACTTGCAAGGAACTATACCACAGCCCTAGACTCCTTTCAGTAAAAATGAAAGTTTTAACAATAAGAAAACCAAAATTTGATTGCCTAACAAAAACACGTTAAAATGAAACAAGCATATACTATTCATGCCATCGGTATTTTAAAATATAAAAAAATGCATATGTTCCATATTCATCACAAATGTTACAAATCAGGCAAAGCTTTCATGCATTACATACTTGGAGCTCATGAATTCTGCAATTAATCGTGTATTGTTGGCCAGTGGAAATATTCATACCAGTATTCGAACTGGGTGCAATAACCGGAATGTTATTCTACTTCTTCATTTGTTCTCGCTAAATGATCACAAAATGTGAACATTAACAGGTATAATTTAATTGTAAAATTCATGCAAGACATTTTTCCCACTGGTCTTTATCAACACCACAAAACTGCAACCACATAAGTTTCAGTTAAGTTATTTACTTCTTTCAATCGCTATGTTAGCAAATACTAGTAAAACGTATGGCTGAAACTGAACTTTGGAAATAGGCATAAAACGTTTCCTCCTTGATGTTAGTTATGATTCTGCTTAAACATGGATACTCTTTGCTTCGGAATATTTTTAATTACTTTTGCTTCTTCATAAACGCTCTCTTTGGATTTGTATAAATATCTGAAAATCTTACGGCAGATTTAAACACGGTTGTTCGTATAAAGTAAGTTTGCCTACACTCGCATTGTGCAGATTTTCGAGATTTGATTGTTTGATTCCAAACCGATTTATTGATTCTGTGAAGACAACAATTTACCGAAAGTAAGATGACTCAAACATAAAAAAAAAAAAAAAAAAAAAAATTATATTTAATTATTCCTTTCAAAATCTCATTATTTCCAAAGTGAATTAAGATTCACTTATTCTGACAGTTTATGTGATTAACTACACTACATTCCCTATTCCAGCAAGAAGGGATATAATTTTGTTTGTATAAAGGGAGCATAAAAACCAACAAGCAAACTTATTTTATGCCTATAGGTCTTTTAATTATTTCTTCAGGAAATCTGAAAATACATGAATTTATAGTAATTAAAAGTCTTATATAAGTTTACTTAAAACTTAAAAAAAAAAAAAAAGAATTTTGGTCTTTGTTGACAGGCGTACACTAGCAGTTAAAAAAAAAATTATGAAAACAAATTTCCAGAAATTACAACACAAACGCAAACCCCTGGATAGATATGGAGAAAGCTGAAAGAGACAATACATATCTGCGAGTGATAAACAACATTCACCAAGTTTCATACCCACCGAATTTTTTTAAAATTTGCTCAGAAACTTACACACGTATCAAGCCTGTGCACAAACACGAATACTTAAAATACTTCGTTTCATTAAAAAAAAGAGCAATATATATTTCAGTTTTTATGTTAAGTTATAAAATGTAATTAATACTTTTTAACATAAATTTTTAAGTGATTTGAATAGATCAAGTTATCTTCATTAATTGTTATACATAATAAACAAATAAGTCTGGCAATGATGAGAACAAATGTAGACGTATTTGGCTAGCACTGAAATGCATGTATTAAAGAATTCGAATGAGTTGGTATTTTCAGTAGTCAAAGACACTTAATATTTTATTACGTTTTTTACTGTGGTTGTTCGTGCAAAATTTCGAACACAACTCTTCCGTAAAGCCTGATGCTAGGAGCAAGATAAATTTTTTTTTTTTTTAAGTTATGGTTTAGTTTCTTGTCCGCAGCGGATATTCAAGAACGGGATGCAATAGCCGGCCATCGTCTGCATTCAGAAATCATTACGTCGTTCGCTTTGGAGTGATTGCGAGGAATTCCTGAGAAGCCAAAGTCAGGATGGCGGGATTGAGAATTTGACATTTCTCTTCCCGGGTGTAGGTTCAGTCTGTTTCAACTGCACCTCCGCGCTTCGTTCGACCTTTATACTTACATTTCTTAACTGTTCTGTTAATAATGCGAGTTATCGTAATTCACAATCAACATAGCGCGATACTCGCATGAAACAAATCATACATTTGGTACAGAAATAAATCTATTCGATTCTTTTTTTAAACAGCAGTAATATTACATCATTCCTACCGGTGGAAAGTCATGTCTTATTTTAATTTCACCACGATCACTCTCTTGTTGTCATATTTGTTCATAATGGTTCAATATTTAAACCACAACACATTCCTATAAAATAAACGACGAATAGCAAAATATGTTATCTCTGAGTTGCTTCTGATGCAGCTAACAAAATAATGCTTCGTCCTCGAAGAGTTCCAGATGTATATCCGGTGCATACACAACGAAATGAGATTCGTCGTAGTTGCTTCCTACGGATGACAATATACAAATGGCGATACAAACATGAAAAGGTAAAACTTCTACGTACATTTAGCCCACAATACTTTGATTACAAGACAAGAATGACACTTATTAATAGTGGTTTCAAAACAAGTTACACTCATAGGCAAGTAAGCTATAAAAACCAAACATCCCTTCCTCCTTAAAATTATGGGTTCAATCCCCGGCCGGGTCACTCCGGATTTTCGCACATGGGAATCGTGCCGGACCATGCCGTTTGTCAGCGAGTTTTCTCGGGGATTTCCCGTTCCCCGCCCTTTCATTCCCGTGCTCCTCCATACTCACCTCCATCACCATCATCGGCTCTCAAGACCTCGATGTTAAGAGCCGCCCAAATCTCTTCACTCACTCACTCCTTCCTCCCTTTTCTTCTCTAGAATTTAACAGGCTGGTTGTAATGAAGGCTTGGTATATTTGTTTCACTGAGACGGTACAAACAGAAATATATTATGGATTATATTACTGAGCATGACAAATCAATTGAAATCATATCCCATTTTCACAGTAGGCTTCGAATGTGGTTGAAAATTTAGTCTTCTCATTACAAAGAACATTACCCATATCAATTAGGCCATCACTGCTTTGATAATCCCGTCCAATTATAACGACGCGATAAATACGTGCTTTATGGATAACGAACTAATATACTAAATAAAATATGTATAACAAAGCTAACAGTCGTATTAACACCCATTTAAGTTTTCATACATGTTCGCCTTGTTGTTCTCTGCGTTGAACTTACATTGTACATGATGGATTTTGGATTTTTATATTTAATGTATTTACAATAGCAATTAAGAATACATTTTCAGTATACAATTGATTAAACGTGTGAAAAACAATTGTGTGTGCAAGACAATGAATTCCACACAAAACATGTGCACTGACAAAATTCTATTTGTTTTTCCGTTGTTACTTATTTCGAAAACACGATAGGAGGCATATCAGATCATCATCATCAGCTGCATGGTGGGCTACACTTATGATAATTTCATAACTATCGAGTTATAGATATTCAAGCAATAGTTTGAGTTTATATGAACTTAGTAATTTGCTTGATTAAAATTCAAAATTTATTCTGAACGGTGACTAAACGCATTCATAAATGCATAAACTTGATATCATGCAAACATGTAAAATCTCTATTCATTAAAATGTAAACAGCAATCAAGAAATCGTCTTCAAGGTTTCGTGGCATCTTTCATTTTCGCCTAAGAACAATGCTCCTTCTCGTAATTAAAATATGTTTATAGCATGCATTAATTTTAAATATTAAACATCACATAATAAGCATAGCTTTAGGGTTGAATAATATGAATGGTACTATTTTAGTCCGGAAACTAATAATAAATCACGTGAGAACGGCTGACTGTTGTCGTCTTTTGAGAACACAAGATCTGACTAACACGTCTGATAAAAATATTAGAGTATTCCCCCCCCCCCCACCCCCGGCCCCATCATGCAGTAAAATCCTGCCAGTTTTATATGGGTTTGGTGTGTTTATTGAAACTTGGCTGAGTGAAGGAAAGAGGATAACACTGGAATATTCGAGAGCGTAAAAAAAAAAAAAAAAACCTTGTTGTTTATTTTCTGTTTCTTCACACTTTTTGAATCTAACCTTGGAAAAATCACCCCATAGACGACGTGTTTGGTTATTTCCTAAATATGCTATATCACAAGCGTTTTATACTTATCTTAACACAAAAGTATTTTATTTGTGGTTAAACAGAACTTTTATTTATATTTTGTCTATCAATTATAATATTAATTTTATAATTTGTGTAAATAAATATCAGTGGGAAAACAGGTGTGTTGGTAATAACTAGTAAGAAATAGTTCTTATGCAAAATATAATTACACTTAGTGCGCTGGAATTTGGTGCGTTGTCCCTATGGAGTAATATCTAGAGTCGGTTAAGCTTCGTTTGCATGAGGCATAGAAATATCCTCGAATTAAACTTTAGCAGGGCTTCATAAAAGTGTGAAGTTACTGTGAATGGCTTATAACATATTTTCAACATTCCAACATACGTGTCTTTTGAAAGTCTCTTTATGAAAATGTATATGCCATGACTTGTTTCCCCGATATACATTTGCATCATTCAAGTTTATGGAAACTGCATAATTCTCGACAAAAACTAGCCAAAAATAGGAACTAACTATGCCAGCCAATAATATCTCCAAACCATACGAACCAACCATACTAAATGATCATTACAGTCAACGAGTCTAATGATCATCCACATCAGCCAACCATAACAACGGATCATGTCGACCAGCCGACTTGTCAGTCTGGCCATTATTAGCAGACCATACCAAAGGACCATAGCATATGACCAGGCAAACCAATCAACCAGACAAGCCAACCACGCCGACCAAACCAACTAGCCAATGACTGACTACACCCAAGACTGACCACACCCGAAAATGGCCGTACCCAAGGTTAACCGCACCCAAGTCTGACTGCACCCAAAACTGACTCCTGCGGAGTCCAACTACTGCTAAACTGACTAGACCAAGGAATAAGACAAATCAGCAAGAAAAACTTTCCATGTCTTCTATTTATACCAACAGATGACGACCAATCTCGAAACAAATCGCCTGATACGGCTCTCATTGCTAACCTCGCCACACAAAAACTTCGCAAAACCTCGCAAAACTTCACAAATCCTGGCAAAAACTTCGTAAAACATCTGACCCACACCTGACCATAACAAAGAGTCATACAGTCATACCAACCGACCAGATCAAACGACCAGATATACAGACTGACCATTACTTGCTGGCCATACCATCCGTCCATACTAGCCACACAGACCATACCAAAAAATTATATGAACTAGTCATACCTGTCAGACACACTAACCAGGCATACCAGCCAGACACACGAACCATGCATACCAGCTGGACATAAGAACCAAGCATTCCAGTCAGCCATATGAATTATACAAGTCAAAAATACAATCCATCCATACCAGCAGCCCTAAGAACCCACCATACTAAACACACATTCCGGGTAATCAGACTAACCAACACTCCTGGACCAACCACCCATACCAGCCAACCATACAAACCATCCATAAAAGCCATAGGCCTACATACGAAACCGCCATACCAAATGATCAGTCTGCATTATCAGACCAACCAACACCGACAGACCAACCTCCAAAACCAGCCAGCAATACAAACCATCCATATCAACAGACTATACGAAACAATCATACCAAACTTCCATTTGAACCAACTATACAGCTCAAAAATATGATCGATCCATAACAAAAACAATAATGGCTAATCTCGTAACTAGTCACCTAATACGAATCTCTTGCTAACCTCTTAGAGCATCACTTCGTAAATCTAAGCAAAAATTTTGCAATTTTTCGCAAAATATTCGCAAATATTCATAAAAGCTTTGGAAAAATTTCATCCATCTCAATTATGCAGATAATTCGAAAGTGAATATCGGAAAATTATGCGAAGCTCGTCACGAGTCATGTCGCAAACCAATATGTCAGCTACATAACATATCTCCATGTATGTCGCGAACAGTGCAACAAACCAAGACGAGAGCTACCAAACATTACTTATAGCATGCCATGGACGGTGACACTAACCAAGATGCGAATTACGATAAGTGTCTCACAGCATGACGCGAGCCATGTTATGAAGCAATGTCTGACGAGGGTCGTTCGACCGATGGATGGATAACCTATCCACCACAAAAACCATGAGATCTCTTGGGTTAAGATGGAGGCGGTGCCTCCATCTTCAGTTTCGTCTCCGATGAAGCTGAGGTCTCATGGTCTCATGTATTGGTTGGTTTCATCACTCAGAATGGTCGTTTGATATGGTGGGTTTGTATGGATGGTTGGTATGGATGGTTAGTATGGATGGTTTGTATAGTTAGTGTGCTTTACTGAAATTGATTGATTGTTTGTTCGGAGCTGTATGGTTGGCTCGTATAGTTGGTTCATATGGCTGGCTGGTATGTTGGCTTGTGTGGATGGTTCGTATGATTGGCTATAATGGGTAGCTGGTCCAGCATTTTTGGGTGATCTGATAAATCAGAATGGGTTGTTGTTATGGTGGGTTTGTATGGCTGGATGGAACAGATCGAGTGTATGGTTGACTTGTATAGTTCGTATGGCAGACTGGAATGCTCAGTTCATATATTCAGCTAGTATGAATGACTTGTATTGCTGGTTCATATATTTGACTGGTATTAATGGATCGTATTGTCGTCTGGTGTGGGTGGTTCGTATGACCAGTGTATGTAGTTGATATGGGTGGTTTATATTCTTGATATGGGCAATTCGTATGGCGGTTGGTATGGAGGGTTGGTATGGTTCTTTGATATGGATAGTTCGTATGTTTTGCTGGTATGGGCGGCATGTATGGACAGTTTATATGGTTAATCTTGCTTGACTGTTACCTGGTTGAGTGGAATAGATGGTTGGTGTTTATGGTCAGTTTGTATGCTCAATCGGTCTTGTCGGGCGTTTGGCTTTGTTGGTTGGTATAGGAGTTGGCATGGATTGCATATATGGTTGGCTCATATGGACGGTTTATGTGGGTGGCTGGTATTGAGTGGGGATGGTTCGTCAGGGTTGGTTTAGATGGTCGTTCGGAATGACCATTTGGTAATGTCGGGTAAATATTTTACAATGATTTGTGGAGATTTAGCAAAGATTTTGCGAATAATTACAAGTTGTGCGAATACTTTGTAAAATTTTTGGAGTTTTTGCAATAATATATTAGCAAAGAGATTTACATTAGGCGACTTGTTTCGTAATTGGTCGTTTTTGTCTGTTGGTTTAGGGAGCTGGTCTCGGCAGGTGCCAGTCTTGGGTTAGGTTGGTCGGTTTGGTTGTCTTGTCTGGTTGGTATGGCTGGATGTTAGGATAGTTTTGCACAGCCCGGACCGCTTTCGACAAATAACGAACTTGCAAGGGAAACAAGAACCTAATCCCATGCTATCAACTCTGGGGTTAAATAGGATTAACAACCAATGAACAACTAATTGAGGCTAGAATACACAAAATATTGTTGAGTGTAGCTTGCTGCCGAAGGAATCTACGAGATTTAAGGGTCTCTAATAATCTGTACTGTTGGTCGGTTGGCCCAGTTGACTGGTGTAACCTTTTAGTATGGTCAGGTGTGGGTGATTTTTTGCAAAAATTTTGTGTGCGAAGTTTTTGCGTAGTTTTTGTGAATTTTCGCGAAGTTTTTGTGGGGAGAGGTTAGCAATGAGATCTGTATTAAGCGGCTTTTTCCAAGATTGATCATTAACTGTCTGTACGTATTAATGACATGGATGGTTGTTCTTGCTGGCTGGTCTTTTCCACTGTACTTGTCTGTTTGGCAGGAGTTGGTATCGGCAAGAGGCATTCTTGGGTGGAGTCAGTCTGGGTTGCAGTCAGTCATTGGCTAGTATGACTGGTTGGTATAGATGGCTGATCTGGTTGGTTGGTTGGTATGGTTCTGTGGTACGGTCCTTTGATACAGTCTGCTAATAATGGTCAGGCTATATGATTGGCCGGCTGGTCGGCATCTTCAGTTGTTATGGTTTGCTGATCATGATGGTAATTAGACTTGTGAGCTGAAATTATCGGTCCATATAGCCAGTTCGTACGGTTTAAAGGTGTGGTTGGCTGGCATGGTTGGCTCATATTTTTAGTTATTATTGTTAGCTTGTTTGGTTGGTTCGTATGGCTGGTTCGCCTGGTTGCCTGGTAGGGTTTTTTTATAAGGTTCATTTTTGACCATTTCATATGGTTATTTGGTACGGCTGGTTCATGTAATTGGCTGGTATGGTTGGCTCATACAGTTGTTCTGCATGGATGGTTCGTATGGTCCGTTCTTTATGGCTGGATGTCATGTTCGGATTATATGGCTGGCTGGTATGGTCAGTTCGTATTTTTGGGTTGTATAGTGGTCTCGTATGAATGGTTTGCATAGTTGGTCTTGCCCCCATTAGTATGTCACTGTCGGTCTTGCTGGGCTGTTGGCCTGGTTGGGTGGAATGGGTGTTTGGTATGGGTCATTCGTATTGTCAGGGCCTACAATATATATGGTTTGTATGGCCAGCTGGCATGGATAATTCGTATGGCGGAAAGATCCAGACTCCTATCCCCGCATCCTTTGTCCGCCTTCGACTCCAACGCCAGATGTTATGCCTCAGAAGGAACATTTTTATACTACTGTGGCGATATTGAAAACTTGCATGTTATCACCGGAACGGAAAGAAAATTGGAATGGAATATATATATATATATATATATATATATATATATATATATATATATATATATATATATATATATATATATATATATATATATATATTCGTGGTTGTAGAGTAGCTATACAATGCTTATTCTAAGTTATTCGTTAATTGTTTGTATTCATGAAGTTTCGAAAGCTCTCGAAACGAATAAAATCTTCGAGAAAGGCAATTTCGTATTCTAAGTCATAATTCGTTACAGCCCTCCGAGACTTCGGCAATGTTCGGGTTTTCGTTAGCGAATGCAAGGTGGAAACACTATGCACATGAAATTTAACTGTTTTATGAGACTTTATTTATAAATTATGAATAATTAAGCTTTAAAACATTAATAAACCAAAGTAGTAAAGCCCTTAAAATATTTTGTTTGCTTTCGGCATGTTTCATGTATTAGCATTAAATAAATAATTTATTCTACTAAAAAAGTTTATTTCGTTCGTCAAATGTGTCAAATTTTCTGACATCATAATATTTTTAACTTGACTGGACGTGTGATGTATTACACATAAATATGCTTTAATTTCGCATGCACTGAGTTGAAATAGACTCGCATGTATGTCCATAAGAGAGAGCAGACAGAACTTTGGTTGTTGCATGCACGAAGATTTTTCTCAATGACAATTTTGCTGTTTGCCTGCGAGCTACTTACGAACAAGCTGTTTCCTCTGTTATTTATAATACCAAGATTAAAATATGTGATAGACAACAAACTAGACGCTTTCGTGTTTCTAGTCGATTGTTTTAATATCAATATATACATTTTTACTCAATTATTTTCAAGAGAAGGTAATTTTATTGTAAACCGCGAAGACTTGTTTACAGTTCAGAGCTACCTATCATTTGATTTACGAACTACATTGTTCAAAGCAAATTTCTTGAATAAATCGGTGTTTATGTTCTCTTATCTCACTATAAACAACTTTAATAAAATAATAAATTCCCTCACAATAACCAGCCTACACTGCTGCTTACATAGTTCCCAAATTAAAACAGAAAGGTTAATTGGCGCTATTAAAATATTTTTTCTGAAATATATTTTTATGTTCCTGTAATGCATGCAGGCACATTACTTCACGATTCTCTTCTTTCACAGTCCCAAAAAAAAAAATCTGTTACACACGCCAGCCATGTTTTTACAATAAAACTCGGTTACGAAGACCCGAAGGGCTTCGTTATCGTTTCGAGTTTCTTAACGAACACAGTTACATCAAACGAACACTAGAATGAGCTTACAATAGCTCCTTCCGTTAGTGTTGGATACTAAGCTATGACACAATAAACTCTAAGTAAATTTCAGTACCTTCAAATTTGACACGTTTGTGCACCCTTAACATATTACATACACAACTGATACTCAACATGTCAGTAAAGCCGGATTCACATGTACGCCGATCACGCAGAACAGACAGAGCGGAAGACTAGAACAGCCAATCAGAAGCCGTCCTCGGTTTCCGCGCGAATCGCGCAGAAATGTTGTGCTCACGCCGATATTTTCTTTTCGCGGAAAGAGCAGACTTCGCCGATATTTCCCAGAAGTCAGCTGGTCCACATATTTTAAATTACTAATGTCTTGTATAATCGACGTGTATAGATGTAAATGTATACAATAGTTCGTATTTATAATGAGATACGTGAATGTAATCGTTAATTTTATTCAACATTGTATTAAATAAACGTAGTTTGGAAATGAACCGAAAGGTAAAGGTAAAGTGTAAAATATTTTTGGGTGAAAAAATAAAATTGCAATCTCTTGAAAATCATTTAGAAGATAAATCTCACTATTAAATAATTAATAAATAAGAGTGGAAAGACGACAGCATCTAGTCTGTTAACTAAAATGTGTTTTATAATCTTGGCTTTAAAAATCACGAATTCAACTGCAAAATGGCTCCGCAGAAAATCTGCTTCCATGTGAACAACCATTGGTTCTTCTTGCTCTGTCTGTTTGGCCAGATCGGCGTACATGTGAATCCGGCTAAAATTTCCATATCTGCTGCAAAAAAAAAACTCATAGATAATACCATACAATTAACAACTTTAACAAACAAAATTTATGTGACAAAAACTAACTATACCAACAGTTATTAACGAGAATTCGAGTAATCACTAATGTTCTTTGTCGAGAGGAAACGAAACGAATAACTTAGAATATAAGCCGCCAGATCGGGCAAAGAGAGGCTTTTTAAGCTGCGACACGCCTCCGAGCCGACAATTTTGAGAGTTGAGAGTTCGGAGGATTGCGCGAGCTTAAGCGGCAAATGTGCGAAGACGTCGAGCCCGCGGAGCTCGGAGAGAAGAATGAGGACAGCGAGCATGAGTACAGCGAATACTGAGACTAGGCGCTTACGAGAAGTAACCTGGTAAAGTTCACTGGGTTAACTCGGTCACGTGACCAGTTTTACACGATCACTTGCGGTTAACCAGGTTGCTTGGAACGTTTTAAAGTAAACTTTCGTTTTGAGACGGCGGGAACACAAATAATATTTTGTGCAGTTAGTAAATACTGTGCTAGATGACGACGATGATGATAACTATGAAGAGTTTTTGTTAAATTATGTTATGAACAAACAAAACGTAAAAAAAAAAAAAAAAAAAAAAAAAAAAAAAAAAAAAAAAAAAAAAAAAAAAAACATTGCATTAAGCAGTACTGCGATAATACTGTACCTTTGTATTCAGTCTCAGTTAAGTATAACATTTAATATCCGGGCTACAATGATTGGCCTAGGCAGGTAAACAACGATAATTTTACACATTTCGATCGTTTCCAGATTTCAAAACTTATTTTCGTTTACTTGTTTGTTTTTGTTGCTGCAACGTTTACATATTTACTCACCATTTAACGTGTGTCGTCTGCTAGACCAAGTTTACCCTGCTGTCGAGCAGGGTTAGCCCAGAGTTGATCGAGCCGAGAGGATCGAGTTAAACCGGGTGACTTTTCGCACGCGATAACTTCTCGAACGCACCGAGTAAAAGTTTTAACCTGGTCGAGTTAACCGGGTGACTTTTCGCAAGTGCCTACTGACGGACGAGATTATTGACCCCTCCCCCTAACCACCCTTTCCCAGATTTATACCAAGACTTTGTGACAATGAGGCGCTGCTAGAGGTCGGCGCTGCTCAGCGGGAGCCCCTGTCGACCGCTGAGCGAGCGACTTCAACACCTTTCAGTGGTGAGCGTAAACCCTCCTTAGGCGCTACGCGGGACCGCAAAGGAATTGATAGGCCGAGACAATTAATAAACTGCTCATTAAATTAACTAGCTGATTGCTAGCAGTGCTTACTTGATCAGCATAAGGATAGCTATAATAGCAGATTGTTACTTAATTTGAATTGTTTTAATGTAATCGACGTTGTACGTTTGAGTTCAATAAAAGCGAATATCAAGTTTAGTGAAATTTGAGATCTTCTTATTTCTACGTCTAGCAACTAAACCCCCAGCTAACGTCTTATAAAGTGTAAATATTAGTTGTGTGAATAAATCAATAATCAAATATAGTGTTTTTTTTTTAAATGAAGATCTCCATACCTCGCAAACTCGAATACGCCTGTCTGGTGATTTGTAACAGTAGTATATTTCTGTGAGGTCTGTGGTACCGCACCCGTAAACTAGTTGGCAGCACTGGATCTGGTTAGCGTGCCTAGATATCGGCGTGTTACACGACCTGGCGAGCTGATGATGATGATAGTAATAATAATAACAATGGTACACAGGAGACTAATTGACACAAATGTTAATCCGAAATGTTTTTATCAGTTCCATGCAGCCTCTTTCCCCGATTATCGGCCGACGCCGTTGACGTCAAACGGACGCTGATAAAACCCTAATTTCGTTTCTATCGAAATCACGCAGGCGGGAATTAATACCATACAGCTCAATGGCCTAATTTTTTTTAACCAGAGATACATATATTTCACTTTGCTACCGTTGCATCTGCTTTCGGCACAAAGAGGATGTATTTTAAATTTCAGTTTCGGCATTAACGGCAAGTATTATGTTACATCAAAACATGCTTTAAATAACGCACCAGCATGAACAACGTATGAATCACCAGGCCATATGCTAACGCATATATATACGTATGGAAATCTGTTACTATAAACGAGGATACAGAAGTTAGATTTAAACTCTCGATGCTTCAATGCTTTTGGAACGAACAAAAAATAAATAAATAAAAATGCCTTCAAATTCGCGGTAGATGAAAGGATACGCAAGAAGGAAACAGCATATGGCATAACCAGGAATATCTACAACAAAAAGTGTTTATCTGAAAATTTTAAATTACATCACTACATCACAGTAGTCAAATCGGAATGTTTTTACGCAAGTGAATGTCTAGTACTGAATTACAACTTGCATAAATTAGACGTACTAGAAAGAAGAATTATACGTAAAATACTTGGTCCACTAAAAACTACAGAATTCTGCAAATTAAGAAGTAATGATGAAATATATCGCTGCATAGAAAACATAACAGAAACAATACTGAATAGGTGATTGCTATTTTTTGGACATTTATATAGAATGGATGGCAACAGGTTAACCAAACGGATCTTCAAATATCTTTGGAACAAGAAATCAACAACAACCTGGATTCAGGAAGTTAAGAAATATTTGGAAAGAAACCATATAAGTGAAGAAGAAGCAACAGAAAGATAAATTTTTAAGACAAAAGTGTTACAAAAGGAAGAATTTTAAGGCAAGAAAGAAAACAAAACAGGCTCGAAATAGTCCGAGTAGAGGAAAAAGGTACATAGTGAGAAGATGAAGGAATACTGGAGGAAGAAGAAGGGATAACAAAGGACGAAGCATTGAAATTGGCTCCTGGTCCCTAGAAGACTCTAACGGAGAAAGAAGAAGGAGAAAATGCCTTCATGCTTGAGCGAGGATGATTTATTGTTCACGAACGGTTAAAATGTTTGCTGTCATATGACCGCACGAATAAATATAAAAGCTCATCTGATCAAATATTTTGTTATAAATGGCGAACAGTACAAACGTTTTAACATTGGACTATTTTACGAAGTTTCTAAATGTAGCGGAAAATATTTTGGTATACTTTTAAATTTTTACCTATTAAATCACCCGTTCCATTGCCGGTAGGATGATCGAGACCGCTTAGAAGTTATACTTAAAGTGAAATAATTCGCGTTATGAACCAAATCACCCTACCGCCGAGTGATTCCTTTTTTTTTTTTTTTTTTTTTTTTTTTTTTTTTTTTTTTTAACCTTAGCGTGCCAGGAATGCATAAGTCAAAATTACCTATGTTAGCCCAGAAAACTCATTTTAGAGTCACTAGATTTTGTAAGGTGTGACTCCAGAGTCAGTTTTGCCGTGATAGTTATTTGTACCAGAAAGAAATGTCCGGCTGTTCCAAACATAAGTGTGCCGGAAGTATGATGGCATTGGAAACAATTGACGGTCTTGTAACGTGTGGAATTTTCCCGCACCTTCATTAATTCCCCATTATATTCTACTATTTTAAGCACAAGGCCAGAGTTAGAATGTCTTGGAAATTATGGACCATATTATGCCTACAGATGATAATCGAGTCAATGTTTTGCCTACAAAATTGTTAAAATAGTATTTAAGTTAAAGTTTCACTCCGACCATATTACTACATGGAAGAATGCATAAGTTCCTCCTCACCATGACATTCATATGGGGTACTACAGTTGTGCAATGGCCAGACTACTAGCCACTCACGGCGGTTCGATACCCGGCGGGGCCGAAACAGGATCTTCGAATATGGGAAACGCGGCTGACGTTGCTGTTGACCAAGGTTTCTTGTGGTACTTCTCCCCCCCCCCTCCACGTATCCTTACTCCATCACCACAAAGGTTAACCCTTTCGGTGCGCTAACGATCTCAGCTGTAAAGCTACCCCCAAACCCGTGTTTCTCTTTCACTCGCCTTCCGTGCATGCGACTATAACAGAGAGCATCGTATATTCCCAGCTACACAAAGTAGAGATGTGACACTGAATCCCCGTAAATGAAACCAGCAACTTGCTCCAAAAAACACACACACACACACAAAGGTACACACGCACAAATCACATGTACGCATACTGTTAATTTTTTATTATTAAAATCCTTTGACGTGCAGTGAAAGATTCAACCTTCACTTTGTATGGGGAACCTACCATACATCAATTTGTTAGTATAGAAATACTGAGCGCGGTTGTTACATAGATCTAGGAATTTAACTGCGATCTAAACTTTCCAGAAAAATTCACAATGCTACGACGGATGCGTAGGTGAAAAGTTTTAGTTAGCATTAGTATCTCTCATTGCGCGGTTAATTTATGAATGTTGTATGCTACATTCATTTAAAGTCCGTGGCGTGTTCCATCTCCCATTTAACATTAATTGAAAACAAGTAAATGACGTAATTTTATAGTAATTATAAACGTGGTTATAAATTCAAGATGTAATTTAAAAGCAATATTCCTGTTTTAGTTACCCAAACTTTTGTTCATTTTAAAGACGTTCTTGACGTTTGGCTCGCTACACAAAAAAAAAAAGTTATTTACGCTGTTTTTGCTCTCAAGATGGCTCTGTATTTGATTTTACCTCTTCGCCGCTCTGAACCTCTGGGCAATAAAATATATCGGCTAATGCGATTTAACTACTATGATAGAAACTTTTACAAGACGAAGAAATTATTAAATCAACTCTCAAGGAAAAAGTTGGTTACCATTTAACTTTTAGACGATTCAATTTATCCACTTAACCGGCTGCAAATATTTCAGCGGTACGAGTTATTAGTTGATGAATTTTTGACTGGCCTTATTATCAACACCGGTATCTCAAAGAAATTCAATAAGTTGAAATGCATTACTACTTTTAAGTCAATATTATGTTCTAATGTGTACACACTATCTTGACACAAAGATCGTCACCGAGTTGTAATTTTCTTTTTGAAGTACTGGAAGTGTGGTAAAAGCATAACTTGAAAATGAAGGGAACGTGTTTAGAAGTAAATTAATAACACTAAATGAATACATATTGAATTTCTCTTTCCTGTATTTAGTTCCACTTTTCAGCTCATGCTTGTTAGAAGGTTACTTATTATCTTCATATAAATTAAAATAATTATTTTATTTCAGCCAAAACTGTAGTATGTGAAGCACGCGGAAAATATGCGCTAACATCTGAAGTGTTGCTAATTTGAAGACAACTGCAGCTAGTCATAACGGTACTTTATGCCCAAGATGCAGCTGTGAGATGTGAAAATGAAGATGCGAAAGTTCATTTATTTGGATGAAAGGGCCACGCTCCGGAAAGAAATGGCATATCACTGCACATTTTAATAAACTTTTCTTCTTTCGTAGCGATTAAGCCCAGGTGATTTCAGAAGTCTCCGAATGTCTGTAATGCGAGCTCTCTGCTCAATTTATGAGCCCTATGGCGAGTTCATCCTAGCATGAATATGATGCCATAGTGTTCGGGGCCACAAATAATTATTCAGTTGCTGGAAAAAACTTTTAATTTTTCTCTTTAATATGAATAGTCTATTAATATTTAAACGTGGAAAATCTTTAGAAAAGATTAAATTCAAAACATTTATTTTCTTTTAACAATAATAATTATCACAACATATGCGTAAAGTAAAACATGAATATCTACACCACTGTAAAGAACGTTAAATTGCGGAAGCCAAAAAGCGTTAAGTCCTTAGTGATTTGTAAAAAAAAAAAAAAGTTTTTATTGTTAATTCTGTAATTATACATTAATTATAAAAAGCTGCCTGATATTGCATAGACCACAGCTCGAATATTAGTTACTGCGTAAATTATTAGGCCACCTATATGCGAATAAAACATTACGATACTGTACGTGTTCCAAGTGTGGCACTTTGATTTTCAGCGAAAACTGTGGAAAAATTAGAGATTTATAAAATATAAAGGCTGCATAATAATAATAGTTTTTGTCTCCGTCGTCCGACGATATTTAATTTTAAAAATTTTAATTATATTTTTAGAGAAAAAGATTCTGCCTGTAAATGCACACTTAAAATCTACACTAGATAAAGCATAAATTTGCATATTCGAAAAGTATTCATGATTTCAAAAATTACGTTGGCACCTTATCGATACATGTATTCCAGTCGAGTTTAATTTTTTTGCAAGTGACAGAAAGATACAAAAAAAAAAAATTTAAGCAGGTCATGTTGGTAACTCACTGCCACAGCTAAGAATGGATCGGGTCTCGCGGCCTTTTCGAGAACAAAGAACCACTGCCTATCCTCATTTCTCTTTGATGGCCCTCGGTCCACATTTCCATCGCTCCGCTCGCATTCGGGAACACGCCTGTGACCGCGAGTGTTAGATCATCACTCGACACGAGTCCAGTGCTGTGTGGTCTTTCGCATGTTTGATTTTTTTGCTGAAAAGCTTTCATCACTTCCATTTGCGTCCATATTCATGGTGCATCCGTTTGTAACTGGACTCTGATAACACATGCACATATGCGTTGAGGGTGACTTTGTCCTGCCTGCACACAGCAAACGTTATTGAATAGTTTAGTTTGACGAACAGTATGTAGTTGGTGATGTTAAATGCTTAGTGCGTTTTCTGTTAGGTTGATATATTTGTGTTCTAAAATAACTATAAACAAAAACGATACCATCCTGGTGGAATTAGATGAAACACATATTATTCCACAAGTTTGTCGTTTTTAATTTAATCATGTCTGCCTATATGTATGTTGGCGAACGAATAACTCTACTTACCAACAAATTCCAATATCAAATAGCTCTAAAATTGTAAATTGACACAAATATAAGTGTATAAATGAGTGATATACCTACTCTATATGTACACTTTACCATGTTTTGTGAGTGTAAAACAAAACGTTTTTAACATTTCCTGCTAGTGTTTACTTGAGAGATAGAAGGGATAGTGATATATCGTGCCTCGTGTCTGGAGATCACAACCCCGGCATTCAAGGAAATTGGTATCATGAGGTAATGTGCGCTTACTCACGAGCAGTGATTTCAATACAGTAGGTATTTTAGTGTCATTCTTGTTAATCAAGTAGAGTACTGATATTTTCTTAGCTGATGTAGGCTTTATCGATATTGTTACAGCGTTCAACAATATTGCGTGCAATTCGAACACAAGTAAGATTACAGAAAGTAAATGCATGATAGATTATTTTTATCTTTAGAGTTTACATAATTTAAGCAGGAAGTTTCATTTGAAGTACAAATATTTATGTAGAAAATTGGGAGTTAGTTTGTTAGACTTGTTCAACGAAAAAACTGCGGAAATTCGCACGGACATACTTCTGTAACGCATAAACGCCACATGGTTTCTAAAGAATAATAAATTATTAAAAAAGTTTTATGATGACTTCATATGTGAACAGTAACAGCACAAAATTATTTGAGTGTCAAAAAATACAATTAAAGTACGAAGCTAAATTTTACTTTGCCAACCTATTTTTTCTCTTGCATGAGTCATTAGAAGGGTTTACTATCACTAGTCGTAAGGCATATGCGTAATTCAGTAAGGATTTGAATTTATCTGCCAATATTTATTTCTATAATTATACTTTATTAACATGCATTGGTGTCAATTAAAATATTGTTTGCAGATTTCTCTTATTTACTCGATAAATCATTAGGCCTAATTGATACGTAGCTATGTTAATGTTGAAGCTTAAATAGTTTGCGAGAATAATTGTGACCTCTGCTTGAAATGGTCTAAACGCTAATTAATTTATGTGTTCTTAAAAAACTTTTTCGGAATTATAGTAAACGGTTTAAACAATAAAATTAAGATCATATTTTTGAATGACTTTATGCGTACAATGTTCGCGTCCATGTAATCAACAGAGTATTTCGTGTATAATACATTCTACTTATTCGTGTCACTCTGGGTGGTGGGAATTCCTGTGCAAGGTTAGGCCGGTGTCGAACTATGGGTTTTTGCCGCTGCGCCTAGAAAGCTCCGGTTTGACGGGATGGTCATAACACATTGATGTAAATGCGAGGTGTCACACTAGCGAACGCTGCACTAGTGGGACACCTCGTATGTACAACGATGTGTTGTGTCCATCCCGTCGAACCGCATCCCGTTCAGCCGCAGCGGCACAAAAGCATAGTGTGTCACCGGACTTAGCTTTCCATGCGCTAAGTGAGGATATTTATGTAACCGAGTGCCTGAAACGTGCGTATCTGCTGTAAACAGTGTAGTTAGTACGTGATAAATGTCGACATTCCGTGAATTGAGCGAGCTGGTTGAAAACGCGATAGGGTTCCAACTCCATACCTGCGTAATTTATGTACCCAGAGGACGAATAAATAAGCACGTAACTCAGAGCTCCACGTCCCACATTAAGCGAAAAGCAACTAACCGTTGTGGCTGAATGTCACAGTTAAGTTCTACTCAGGTTTCCCATTGTACATTAGCCATGTCGACCCATTCATGTATCAATATTAATTTTTCTCGCCAACTTTAGGACTGATGATTTTACTTGGTGCAAAATTTCCTATCATAAGTAAAATTTTCGTACATGACCGCATATATTTGTATATATACAAAATTTATCGCGGTAGTCATATTTTTATATAGGAAAAAGGTATTGTTCTAGTTCGAAAATATTTCAGAAACATTGTGGCGCCTCTATATCCTGAGGACACAAGGCGGCCGTCCAAAAGCCCTAAGCAACCCTGGATTGAGTGTTGCGGAGAAATAGCAAAGAAGCACCATGTCAAAGCTAAACTATAGCAAAGAACCTGAATTGTGATTGGAAATATACTATCTGCTTGGATTTTATAAACCTCCACTTTTTATTTTCTGTACGACCTTTACTTCAAATGATAAATTTATAAGGAAAACATTTACTTGAAAAATGTATTACATTATGGCTACTAGGTAGCTCCTTTTCGTTGGATTTTCATAAAGATATTTTCAGAATATAACCTGAATCTGGCCACTCTACAAAGTCAGTCACCAAAAAATCGTAAGCAAAGCATAATATCTCTGACACCATAGTTCCAGTACTGCCTTCCCTATAACCTTTTCAACAGGCTGAAAAGCCACTCTCTCGGACCATTGTATATTGCTGTGAATAACAGTAAGCAGAAACAAGGTTAGATATGGAATTTATTTTTAACGTCTGCACACTGGCAATAGCAACAGCCCTCAAAATCCAATAAAAGTATGTAAAAGACTGAACAATAATTTATGTATTTATTCTACAAGGCAATTTCCTTCAATAAAGCTTTTCCTACGTATAAAAAAAGACACAACTTTCAATACAAAATGTAATATTTTAAATTGTGAAAAGTTTTGTAAATGACACTTAGTCATAGTCATTTGCGGAAGGCAAACATTTTATCTATCCAATAACCACTGAAAGATACCATGAATTTCCATTAAGTGAACGTGAAGTATATATATATATATTATTATAAACTTCTTTATATTGGCCATCTCAAAATAACTCAAATGCCATAATATAAAATACTAGTAATTGTGGATTACAAAAAAAAAAAGTAAGATATTAATTTTACTTGGCCATAGCCACATGCTGGGGGCCATTTTTCATGCCATTGAATAGCATATTTAACCCACAACGGGCTTTGATGCACGACCTTAAAGAAACATTTTTAAAGTGCATATTTATATTTACCGCCACTTGAACATAATGCTCCACAATGTTATAATAATCTGGCATTTATTGCGGCAAAATATTACCTTGGCCAACCATTGCTAAAGGCCATTCATTAAGACATCGTAAACTTTGAAAATTTGCATATAAAAGATATTTAATTTTTCAACAAAACATCATTAAAACAATCTTAGGATAAGGCTTTCCTTACATAAGTTTCAAAAAGTTTCTATGATTCACAAAAACTCCTACTAGGGCCTCCCATCTGGTACGACCTGACCTTCATGCCAGAAGGGCTTAATGTTCATTAATGTTCATAGAAAAGTTCCAAACACTTATCTCATGAAGCTACCTTCTGAACGCCGCGAAGTAGCCATCTCCCTCGAGTGGCTCTCCAGCGGTAATATTTATACCAAAATGTCTCTAAACTTTATTACACAGTGCACAACCAATAACAAAAGTATCTTTAATGCGCATCCAATCGTGAAGAAACCACACATTTCCCCAGGGTGGGGGATGACTTCGGGGGGCGCTTCCAATTAACGGCAAATCCTTTCCACCACCACTCCTTGAATCGTGGGAGCGCGGCGGATAGCCGCCGTCTGGACGTCAGCCGCCCGCCGAACACCGCCGGAGGCTCGCGCAGTCAGCTGTTAGACCCTGGGCAGTGCGAATCCGCGGGCTCGCCTCGTCCCGCAGCAGAAATACTCCGTTCAGTGTAGCCTTAGAGGGCCGGCGTGCGGGAAACCTACGTCGCTCCGGGCAATGAACTCCAGCCGATCATAAACTCTTTGTTATTACCTCGCTAAAATCTTCCAGTTTACGCCAGATTGAAGGTAAGTGAACTTACTTACAGACTTTTTTAAAAAGGAATTTCTTCTTAGGCCGTGTGAGCTCTGTCCAACGTCCAACAGGGCAGCTGTTTTTCACAACTTGCGATTACCTCGAAAAATCTATGAACCTCCTTTTCAAAGTGTTTAAATGGAATTTCAATCAGAAAACATGTGCCGGGACATATCGTAAGCAAGTAAAAAATGACTGCGTGCTAATAACTTTGTTCACACAGGTGTCTGAATATTACTCGTAACTTCGCTCATTTCGTCCAGGACAGAAATGCGAATTCCACGATCGTTGACAGAAAGATGAGTACATTAACATCACTGTGAAGAGTTTTCGCAACTTCTAGGAATATTCGAGCAGGGCAACTTTCGACTAGTTAGTGTGCCAATCTTTCGTTATCCTTCAGGAGCCAGGAGACAGGAGCGTGGCATTTAAAGCCGGAAGACACAATTCATAGGCCTTATATTAAGAGGATTGTCGGGCTTTGAGCCTCATATAGAAGTAAGAAGGGAAAATAACACTCGAGAGTTGTTTGGGTGGATGGTGTACACACTTCTCAATACTTCATACTTTTTCAGTCGTTAGCTATCGATATCTTTTATGGGTTTTCTTCTTAAAAACTAATTTTTTCTCAAAATATAAAGTAGCCCAATATAGACAGATGAGTTGATGCAAAATATTAATTGTTTGTAGCTTAAAAATGGCAACAAAAAGCTGTGAGGAATACTGCTGAGTTTTTCAGCCGAATTGTTAGAGGTGAAATACACACCATATTACATACTCATGTTGAACAGTGATATTCAAAACAATGGGATATATCTGGTGAATAGAGAAGGCCAAGAACCTCCAAACTACCTCTGAGTTGCTGACGTAGCAGCTACTTTCGCTCGGCTTCACCTACCTCTTGTTTTCCAGTGCAAAATGAGCCTTTTCACTGTCCTTGTTTATGCACTTGCGAACGTACTTGACATATTTGGCATAGTTTCATTACTTTATTCTGATATGAACACTGAATTCCATGAAAACACAGGTATCATTAAATCTTTTATGTAGCTCTTCACTTCATATAAAATGTTCTGTAACTGTTTCATCAGTCCCTGTTTGACTTCAGGGGGGTTACTAAATCTCAGAAACACTTCCCTTTTATCTTCGCACACGACATAAATTTACAGAAATTGGAATCCCTGTTCAGATGATGGTAGCAGATCTGTCAGATGATAAATATCCCTGTGTACCTTAAGATTGGGTATGAGACCATCCTTGATCATTTGTTTGCCAACGAACACTGTCATTTGGAAGCAGCCAGTGTAGTTTCGAACACAATACATGGGGTGAATGTGCTCGATGTGGATATCCATGAGCAGACTAAGCTCTAAGAGTTGTAGCTCCACTTTTCTTTTACTGCAACATATGCCAAGGGCCAATTTCTTTCCACTCGAAGGCATTGAAATACTAGCACTTGTGACTTATGGCATTCAGATCTATAGTCCCGTCTCACTCATAAACCATGTTATAAATATATGCCATGTCTGAGTGGACCTTGACTTTCCATGTAAATCCTTCCATTTATAATTGTATTTTGAAAAATTTTTCTCATACAGTTGCCTTTTCTCTTTCTGGTATCTAACCATGGCTGCCTCTTCATCATGGGCTTAATGGTATCAAACTATTACGACAATGTGAATTTAGGGAATATATTTACGTAATTAGCTACTGAAAAATGGAGATCTGCAAGATTATTACATGCATTATTTTGAACCATGTTCTTCAGATTATTCACTATCTCGGCATTGATGAACATGGTTAAAACCTTACAGGGATTGAATGAGGTGTCACAGTAGCAACACACTAGATTCACATCCTGGAGAACCTCCCATAGATTCCCGTTCCCACCATGCTGATTTAGGTTTCCCGTGGGTTACCTAAAACACTTCAGGCAACGTTCCCTTATTACGGTTCATGACCACTTCCGTCCCTGTTCCCGATTGTCAGAGCCACTGGTCCCAACTCTAATGACCTCTCTGCCGACGATACGTGAAGTTATAGCCATAAACATTTGCTAGGAGCGTTCATGGGCATGGGAAGTGGTGACAGCTCGGAGAGGTGTGAGGCAGAATCCAGCACAAGGAAAAGTTGCGACAAGACAGGCTACTTCATAGGATTTACTTGGCAGCTATGAAGCCATCGAAATAACCCCTTAGGAAGTCCTTCATAAAACTTCAGTCTTTACACAGGATGACATACAGCACCGAAACTTCCATAAAATCCACTTCTTAGGTAAATCTCAAAGAGAAAGTTGAAAAACTGTCCTGCCGTAGCAAGCTAGTATACACCACCGTGACAGTGAATCCGGATCATTTCGGCGAAATATCCAACTGTGTTGGTGTAGTCCTCTTCGCTGTCGTCGACACGATGATCTTACCCCACTTGGGTATTACGTGATTCACGATAAGCTCACGAATATTGCTAACCAAATGACTGTTCGGCATGCATTAAATTGAAAACGGATAGAAACAAGCAGGCTTAATATATTATGCTAACATCATTATAATTTAAAAACCTTACAGTCGCATCGACACTACAAAAAAAAAACTTACCACAACTATTATCAGAATGTAGTAAGCGCCACGCTGTTAAAAAGTCCCATTAAACGAGCTTCAGACAAAAAATTTACGGTAAACCAATATGCCAAGAAGACATTATCCGTGTTGTCATACTAATTAAAAAAATCAGGAAAATTAGAAAAAAACATTTAAGTGAACGTTAATTTCTCAAAGCGAACCAGAACTACGCAAGCCAAATTGTTGAACTAACGAAAACAGCCGGTTCATTCTAAATCGATACGTAATTATTCACCGAGGTATATGTAAACCGTGAAGTCTATGCATGATCTCATATAAACTAACGTATAGTACGATACAGAAACGAAAACATAGTGCGATTTATTACCCTAACCACTTCATCTATGATAATTTTTTTAACTGTTTAATTGTTTAGTCTACTCAATTATAACCACAGTTTTGCAATTTAGAATATGCTTTTACGGCAAATGAAACACCTGCTTACTTGCTTCCGTGTTCGGAAACGAGAGACACGAAAACGAATGAGATATGAATATAGGAGAATTTTGTGTACAAAGAGTACGGGCTAAGAAATCTCGGCGAATTCTTACCAAATTCATTTCTGCGTAGATTGGAAGAAGAAGAAGAAGAAGAAGAAGAAGAAGAAAACGCTATTAGGAATAAAATGTATGGATACATATCTCATAACATTTTCAAGATACATTGACAAATCTATGAAAACGCATTTTACCCCTTGTACCTACGAGGAGGCCACCTACAAAGTGTCTTGTTTCTGTACACAGCTCTCTAGACCCTGCCCTTATGGGCCAGTCATTAAACGAGCGAGGGCGTCTCTTTTGCGAGTGTTACAGTTGTTGAATTGGTTCCATAGATCTTAATGTTTGCCACTGCCTTTTATCAAGCAACCATTTTGTTTGCAAAATGGATTTCACCGAGTGTAGCATGGATGTATCGTTCTTAAAGCTACACGTTTTATTTTGTTGTGTGAATACTCAATTCCGCGTGGAGCAACGTAGGCCTGTGGACTGCCCTGTTGAAGCTGTGTGCGGTGGCATGGTGTTACCAGCTTACGTAGGGTATCGCCACTAATTGAATCACATCGCAGAGGCAGGATTTGGCGCGCATTTAGCTAAGCGTCTGTCCGGGCCACAGCGTCCGGCCTCCGCGGATTCTTCCAATCCCAGTGACGCTGAGATGAATTGCCTGGCCCCGCTGCGCCCGTGTGTGCCAGCGAGTAACCGGACAGGTTCTTTGAACTGCTCTGAAAGGGTAAAAATAACTGTCGCTTTCACAGAAATTTCGTCGCACGGCTTAGGGTAGTGAAAACAAATCGAGATAAGCCGACTCGCGTGTTCAACTACCCGTGTGTCTCCCTTTCTCCCTTTGCTGACGTGTATTTTAGAACGAAACTCTGCACATGGCGCTCACTTTTGTGGATAAATAAATATACGAGAATGAATCTATTACAAACACTTCTCTTAAATGAAATTAAATACACTCATAAAACTTAATTTTTTCGGGATAAATTAAAATCCTTGCACACAAATAGAGAGAATTCTTTTCAATGTTAATGACCATTTTACAATCGCAAGAGAAATTTTCGATTTTGAAGTGATTCAGAAAATTAAGCTTATTACAGTCGGAAAGCAGCAGAATCGTTTTCTCAGCTTATCACTGAAATAGAAGACTACGCATTGAAATATTCAGGTGAATTTTCAACTAAGGGTAGTTCACAGAGTCCAAAAAAGTTCACGCGCGACAGGAAAAATTACATTTACGAAAGTCTGAATGATTGCTTAAAGAGCAAGCTGCTTCTGGAGTCTGACTGATTGCTGGAAGAACAAGCTGCTTGTGGAGTGTGACTGATTGCTGGAAGAGCAAGCGGCTTCTGGAGTCCGGAGTAAGTCACGCTTCCTCATTCCACTTAACATCGGTCATTTTTAATATTCCTTCCAACGACGGCCACACACCACTAGTCAAATTTCCCGAACCTAATGTTCCCTCACTGCAATGAGAAAAAGTGAGGGAAATTTTATTTTACATACACCATCATGCGAAACAGCATGTTACAATAAAAAAATTCACTCCTCCCGCTGATAGGAAGGCGATATGCATGTAACATTTTCACTCAAATGTATTTACTTTTAAAATACACTGATATATTTGTACGAACTTAACGTCATGAAAGAAAAAATGTACCTTGAAGCAAAAAAAAAAATTCATTTCATATCGGTATTTCACTCTCGTTGATGGTAAAGAAGGAATTATGCAAAATTTTCTATGAATAAGAAGTTTGTTATTATTCTGGCTTCGAAAAACAGTATATCGCAGTAAATCAAATACATTTCTTCTGGGTATTTTATCTTCGTTAGTGGTAAAGAAGAAATTATGTATAGTTTTCTACAAATAAGAAGTTTGTTATTATTCTGGCTTCGAAAAACAGTATATCGGAGTAAATCAAATACATTTCTTCTGGGTATTTTATCTTCGTTAGTGGTAAAGAAGAAATTATGTATAATTTTCTACGAATAAGAAGTTTGTTGTTATCCTGGCTTCGAAAAACAGTATATCGGAGTAAATCAAATACATTTATTCTGGGTATTTTATCTTCGTTAGTGGTAAAGAAGAAATTATGTATAATTTTCTACGAGTTAGAATTTCATCATTATTCTAGTTTCGGTTAGCATAGAAACTGAATGTTGACCAACATAACTCACGCAACTTATTAATGAAAAATTAACTTAAATAAACTTACAACGAATACAAACTACGAAAAAAAGGTCTCTATTGCAAGACAATTGTCCTCCAGACGTAAATGAAGCTATAAGAATACGATTATCATAATACAGGAACTGACAATAATTTCAACTACGTGTTCTCTAACAGCCCATTCAAATAAATAAAAATGTTTTCCAGAAAGCCGGCAACAATTCATGTATCAGTGAAATGGTTTTTTATTAATGTTTTTTAATATACTTGTAGGCATATGCATATATAAATATAGACATTAAAAAAATTATATTGCCCTTTTCATATATACATAGTTAAGTGCAGAATTAATTCAAACTAATTTTTTTTTCATATTTATGATTATGAATAAAAATATTTTTAAATTATTTCTTATTTAAATATTTATATACTTATACATAAATATTTATAAAATAAATTAAAAATAATTCTATATTATATACACATTAGTATCTGCATGTTTTCTTCTGGGGCGAACGAGTATGTGAGTTTTCTCAGAGTGATCCCATATTTTTACATATAAATTTTATGGCGGAAAGCCTTTTGTGGGCACAATCTAGGATCTTTAGTGCAAAAAGAACCGTATTTATATAGAAAAAATGTCAGTTGACGTTCTGACACCGTGAGAGTAACATCGATTTGGAAGCGCTCTTTCGTCATACTACGAAGATGAATTGTGGAATGCGAAGGTTTGCCTTTAACCTTAACGATTATGGAGCCGGGACCTCCAGAATTGCTAACTCTTTGTCGCCAGTGCCAACCCTGCGATCGAGTTTTCGCCTATGGTCAAAATGCTAGTCGGCACGAGAGAACGGCCTGTATGAAGAGTCCTTTTCGTGCGATGAAGCATTAAACATTGGTCCCGTGCAGTTAATGCAAGGCGTCACACTGACAGAACATACCGATATCTGCAAGGATTCGTCTACTGGCCGTCAGCAAGTGTTGCCAGCAGTACTTCTTGCTACATCGATGGGTGCCGATTCGACAGGCGATTATGAGGAGACAGTTAATACTAAAGACGTAACGAGTGCAGTAGAGTCGGTTTGCGCAGAATGTACATTTGCAAGACTTTCGCGTGAGGTCGACGAACTTCAAAATGAACTGTCGTCGCCTCTTAATAGCGACGTACTGATGAGCATAAAACTCCTACTACAAAGAAAAGCAAATTTAATATAGAATACAAAACAGGAGGCGAAGATGACCATGAAGAGAGTATTGACGAAAATGACAATGAAGACAGTGATAGTGCTGGAGGGGCGGTGATGACGATTTTCTCGTTGCACTGACGCACCTCTCCAACACATTTGCTGCGACAAATGACATGAAGAAGACAGAAGATGCTGAGAATATAAGTTACATATTTCCCGAAGACCCGAATGAACTTGATGATAAACTCAGATATTATTTGACTGACCTTCAAATACGCGGGGATCTCACGCACATTAATCAAATTTCTTCAATCATTAGTAAACTGAAGGATTGGGGATATATTCCATGACGTGATGAACTGCTTTCTTTTAAAATTGTAATTATAAAATTATAATAAATTATTGTTATAAAATAATTGGTTTTTCTTTATTTTTGTGTGCTGCATACTTTTTTCTCTCGCATCTTTAAAGTGGTGCTATGAGCACTCTACTATTAACGGAAATAACTGCATCTAGAATGATAATAAAGACGTTAGTTTAAAAATGCATGAATAGTCGACTGTATAAAAAACATTAATTCTGTCGACATTAACAAATTAGGAGACAGTTGGCGAAAGAATGTGATTTTTATACATATAAGTGGGGGACAAACCGAAGGATTGATCGAAGAATCGATAGAAGGATTGAGATTTATCGAAGGACTGGGATTGATCGAAGGATTTGCATGGGTTACTGTGGACTGTGGAGGAGGATTGCGAAGGGTTGTCGAATATTGCTGTGGATTGGGAAGGATTGCTGTAGATTGCGGAGAAGGATTGCGAAGTATTGGTGTGGATTCACATGTGGATTGGTGTGTGGATTGACGTGTGCATTGATGTGTGGGTTGTTGTGGATTCGTGTGTGGATTCATGTGTGGATTGGTATGGATTAGTGTGTGGATTGGCGAGTGGATTGGTATGGATTGGTGCGTACTGGTGTGGATTAGTGAGTTGATGGGTATGGATTGATGTGTCTTGGTGTGGATTGGTGAGTGGATTGGTGTGTGGATTCATTTGTGAATTGGTGTGGATTTGTGCGGATTGGTGTTGATTGGTGCTTATTGGTGCGGATTGTTGTGGATTAGTGTATGGATTGGTGTGTGTGGATGGATTGCTGATTGCGGTGCTGATTGATTGAAAGATTGCGAGATTGATCGAAAGATTGATTAAAACAACTCTGTATTATTTTTTTCAATTTAATAAAATATATTTTTTTTGGAATTTTATGAAATGTATAAAAAAAGTATTTCTATTTGAGATCAAGGTAATCTAAAGTCGTGGGTACGGGGTCAAGGCCACAAATGTGAGGTCAAGGTGAAGGTCACCCAGATCTAAGATATTTGATCGGAGTCATCAGTGCCACCTAGGTGTTGAAAATGTAAACAAATAACAAACTAAAAAACAATACGGCTGCATATGACTGAATGAGTATTGGTGAGGGGTCAGTCGTCTGCTGGACGTGGTGATGTAGTGACCTCCAGATATGTAAATATTTTATATAGATTTTTAGTAATTATTATTGAAATAAACTTTTAATAATACTATAATATTGGTTTTTATACATTGTTATACATTTTAAATTCTTATTTTTATTTTATGGTAAGTTTTTGAAATTTAATAGAATTTTTGGGTTCAAGTCATCCAAGGTCAAGGGCACGGGTCAAGGTCAAGATCTTGTGTCATGATCACGGTCACCTACAGTAAAGATAGCGATCGTATGACGTCACAACATGGCGGCCGGTTGGCGCCTGATGCCTACTTCCCTGATCCCTCTGTGCCATATAAAATACATTGTCCCCGACTCATTATAATCATTTTACTAACATCGTTAAACATTTTTTATTTTCCTTACAGAATTTTAAATAATCACATATTTTTATTTTTAAACAGCTCTCCACCCGTATCTTCGTCCGCGTGTAATACACGAAACAGGTGCTAATATTATTTTCTTTTTATACCGATATGAATACCCGGTTACTGGTTCTCGCTATGTTACCAACTTAAAAAAAATTACATTGCTTTCAGGCAATTATGTAGGCAGCCTTCTGAAACATAAAAAACATTGCGCTATATAATTATGTATAAACATATTTTTACCTATTTCGCCCTCTTAAGCATTGCGTTTCGGAAAATTCCCCTTTAATGGATGGTTATACACTAAGGGAAGGTCCTAAAATTTAATGTTTGTAGGGTTCTGCGGTATGGGTTGTGTGTTGATGCGTGTGTGAATGAGGTCATGTATTTCTTTACTCACGGGCATGAAGCTGACAGGCCAGTTCCATGTAGATGAGCATCTACCTCAAACAACCATATTAGAAATTTGAAGGTATTTAGGATCTTGGAAACGGGCCATTTCTTATACGGGACGACGACCCGGAAGGAGATCAAAGTGTTCCTTACACAGAGAAAAAGACAATTCTCGCCCTCTTCCCTGCACGACACGCACTTCTAGGGACGTGACTGGGTTGTTAACGTAGAGGCACCTCTGGAATTCCAAGCGGTTTCCCTAAATAACACCGCACACTCGTGTATTTAGACCATTCAACCTCAGCGGCACGTGTTTCAACAGTGGGCTGGCTCCGGAAGTGAGTTCTGAGCGCGTCCAAGGTAGGACATCAATTTCAAAGATAGGTCATCGTACAAAGTTGCTGTAGTATGTGCGTTTAACCAGTGAGAATTCTTAATGATACCGAAAGGCCAATCGCAGTACACTTTCGACGCGTATACGGCGCTACCCGTCGTCACCACGAGCATTGATAATGACAGCGAAAATTATGCCTCCTTCTGGATCATACGTCAATGAGGTCGAAATTTATTCATACGGCTATAAAACAAGGCAATAAAATTAATATTTGGATAATAAAGAATTGGGAATAAATGTGAAGTATATACGGGATGATTGTCCCTATACATTTGTAGGAAATCGATAATATATCTTGTTGTTTAAGGTACTGAAAATATTTATGGCTCCTTTATATTTCAGGAAGCAACGATTGCAGGCTATATACGGACACGTTTCAGCTGTTTTTGATGCCTCGATTACAGCAAGATGGTGTTATTGAAACCGTTGTGTTTCACAAAGATGGGGCACCGCCACGTTTTGCGAACATTTTTCGTGATTTCTTGAACAAAAATCTTTCCAGGAAGATGAATAGGCTGAGGATCACAACTCATTTGGGCACCGCTCTATTTCTTTGCGTGGGGCTACATCAAATCGACGGTGTATCGAACTAGGGTTCGAGATCTTGCAGATCTGCAGGATCGAAATAACACGCGATTGATATCATTACGCCACATACTATGTTGGCATACGGTTTACCGATCGTCCTTACAATGTTGGCAGCTCTGCTTTGAAATGGAAGTGGGGGATGTTGAAGTGAGGTAATGTGCTGTGTAGCAGTGTGTGAAGGTTCATCACCGCCGCAAAACTTTGTGTCATTTTCGGCCGTTTTATTGAAATGGATAGGGTCTTTATAATCACGCTGTATACAAACTTGCGTATGTTGTTATCCATTCAGACGGATTTTATTTACAGAAAGACAGTTTTCCACTATCACAAAAATTCTAGAGGGTGTCCTTCGTAGATACACCAGATATACAGGCTGATCTTGAACTACAGGTGCAAATGGGGTGGTTGTCCAGAAAACAGAAAACCGATCGCCTGAGACAGTCACGCCAAGGCAACATTACTTTCTACAGTAATGTACACACGATTATGAAGCAATTAAAAGCGATAAACGCCTAAGGGCTACACAAATTTGTCGCAGAATGACTTGGAATGTCCATATTTTCTCAGTGAATGAGGGCGATATTACTCGACAACCGTTCATAGATTTCTTATCTTGATTCAAGACAACAGTATTCACGGCGTTGTTCTTTCATCCCCTTTACGAATTACTACGCGACATGAGTCGTATGTTTCCTATCTCGATATATTTTGCGCAAGGAATCAACTCAAAGCGTTTATAGATGTAGTTCAGGGTCGACATTATTTGCACAGGATGATTCGCAATTAGTCCGACGAACTTTGGGAGGTGATTCATCATGAAAAAATAAAAGGAAAACATATGTGACACTTTATACCTAAACCGAATATTAAGGGAGGTATGAGCCCTTAAAAAAACGAGGTTATAAACTGCATTTGACACATACACGCAGTCGGAAAGCCGGGGATAACCTGATAGGTCACGCGTTTTTTTTGGGAGAAAACCTGGTGGTGGTGTCACTTAACAGTCAATATTAAGAAACAAAACTCGTAGACATTACTGACAAGTACTATTTCATTGTATAAAAAAGTTAAATAATATTTTTTTTGCATAATAACATGTCAGAATCATACATTTTTAAAGCCTACATATACGAGTAATAGAGACTAACTCACCGAAATAAGATAACATGAGTTACTCCAAGGAATATTTGAAACTACGCTATAAAATGTTTTCGCAATTTTTAAAATTTTTTCAAAATAAGGACAAATTTGCATATTTTTGGTAAAATATATTAGCTAAGCATACCTTAAAATGAATTTGGACATTATCTTTCAGTCACCCATGTTAAATTTCCTGTAGATATTCCACAATGATTGTGATTTCGACCCGACGTGGTGACAAAATAATCCGATCTAAAAAAAATAATATATGCAAGGAAAGAGTACTTGCAAGTATATGCTGTTCACGGTAAAGTGAGCACTTTTGAGGCCTTAGTTACTTTTTTCTTTTGGCCATTTTAACCACTTTCTAAATATATTTTGCCATGTAAGTAATAAACAGTGTGTGTATATTCCACCGCACTCGGAAGTTAACGTATAAGGCTAACATAACATACATTTATCGACTATTATTCCAAATAAGAGGACTTTCAAAAGTGCTCACTTTACTGTGAATAGCCTATAATATCTGCAGGGTAAACAGTATTTCATACAAGTATAAAATAATGAATATGTAGGTAACTAGCACCCATAAACGCATTTAGAGTATTTAAAAAATAGGTTAAAAACATATTTAATTTGGAGACTAGCCTCCCTTTCCTCTGCAATAAATTATTCTTTCCGTGACGATGACCAAATATAACAACGAAATGGAAACCGCAACACGTCAAATGTAAGCAATATATCACTCAAAAAATATTAAAGGATGTTCACGGTGTGGTGAGCACTTTTGAAATCAACCTTTGAAAAATGCCACTGCCCATATACTTACGTGTGTTTTAGCAGGCACATTTAGTGGCATACGCCTAGTAGTTGGCAACGACTGAGGGAGAAAATAGTTCCACATCTTAACGTTGAATTAAAAGTGTAACGTTAACATTAGTTAATACTACAATGATTTGTTTTTCTGATTTTTTTTTAAGTAAACTTGTGTTATAATGAGCAAATGTGTAAAATGTTTGCTTTCCTGATAATTTCGGTTTCCCTTGACTGTCACACGAATAAAGTGAACAGGTCCAAGACAATGTTGATTTTACTTATGGCGGAATGACACATAACGTGAAAACAAGATTTTCGGGGTTATGTTTATGGATAGTCATAACCATTTACATTATATATGATTACAGAGTACGTGCTTATGTTGTCCATTAATTATATATTGTTTGCCAATTATGCTTTATTATATGAGTTAACAGTATAATATTTGGTTATTGTAATAATTTATCGATATAGAGATCATGTGTAAGTATTTTTCATTTGTTTCTAGACAGTATTCGGTTTATTTTCATTTCTTTCCTAGAGTGTAGTCGGCATTAAATATCTACTAAACAAAAGTAATAACGAATATTATCCTGGTTGTCTCTCGTTTCGCCATTGCTGATTGGCGGAGAGATGTATCATGGTCAGACGACAGCCAATCGGAGGACATTGGACAACATCAGTATGACAGATTAAAAATATAAGAAATTTTTTCTTTAGAACAATTCTTATCACCTCCAACGATGGACGTGTGTCGTATAAGTTGAAAAGTTTTAATGATAGAATGATTATGAATATTTTGATATAAATAATAATAAATTACCACACTATGTTTGAAAGGTAAATGTGTAAAAACTGAAGATAAGGAATATTGGATTTTATTATATTTGGAAAGGTTTGATGAATAATTGGTTGACTGTGCTGAAGAGGCAGATAGTCGAATAAAAAAATATTTTAAAGATTAGAAATTTTGCAGATCTAATTTAATTGAAAACGGCGCCCAGCGTGTTAATGGTAATTTGTGAAATGTCTGAAATGTAACAGCAGATATTAAGCAGGGCTTACAAAAGTGCTCTGTATACGTTGAATAACAGATAGTAAATATTTATTCTAGGTTATATTTCTCACTCGTTCCTGTATTTCTGGTACAGACCTGGCCGGTGTTATTTCTCAGTCGTACTCGAGAGATCCGGTGACCTGCTGTTTCGCTTTGTCACAGAGGGACGAGTGCCTTCTTTCTCCGGATTGGGTCTCCCGAACTCTACGAGCGCCTTCTTTCTCCGGATTGGGTCTCCCGAACTCTCCCTCCGCGGCAGTGCTCAGGTGCCGTTTCTATACGTGCGCCGTTTGACTGACTTCTTTCATATCCTTGTTCAGTTCCCTCGCAGGACAAAGCCCACTGGTAGCCAGCTGCGTTATTTCTCTTCAAATTCTCCGCTCGGTCTGCGGCAGTAATTCATGTTGAACTTCGTGGAGTGGAGTTTTGAGAGCCGATGAGGATGAAGCGAGGTGAGTATTGAACGGCGCCGGAATTCACGGGCGATTATAACCGGAGATCCCCGAGAAAACCTACCTACCAGTGGCACCGTTCCTTTAAATACACTAGCTACACTAGTGCAAATTCATTTAAGAACATATCATAGGAATCAACGCATCTGCTCCAAAGTTAGTACGCTAGAAGAAAGAGGTGGTACGTGGGACTGATGAAAACATGAAGTACCCGTAGGACATCAATAACTTTAGATGCAACACGTGTAGTAGACATTAGTAAGGAGTAAAAAAAACCACGAAAGGCTACGCATGTATTCTGGCATTCATCCCGTAGTGAAAATGCTGAATCTCCCTCTGGTTAAAGGTTTCCCACTATTACTGTGCTTCTAGGCGTAGCTAGGCGATGTCAGGCACCGTCCCATCATGTACCACCCGTGTTCCACGGGGCTGAGTTCTGGAGATCTGGCGGACCAGGGTATCGTGCGTACACCGTGTTGCTCTAGTGACATGGGAACGCACGTTATCATGCTGAAAGATTTGTTCATGCAGTGTGTCGAGCTATGGTCGGAGGACGGGATTGACAACGCCAAGGATATGCGACGCACTCGTCCAGAGGCGATCGGGATGAGTAGCTTATGCCCCCCCCCCCCCCCCAACTCTCCCGCCTTTTTCTTTTACGATACCATAATCCCAGGCGTGGATTTTGTATGCCGAGTGCGAATGCAAGACGGATTGTTCCTCTGACCCACATGTTTGCAAACACTAACACGACCATCACTTTGTCCAGGGCAGAGACGATTCTCGTCGCTCAACACCACTGCTCTCTCCAGCACGCTCTCACCTGACACCACCGGAGACATTCGAGACGACGAGCAGGTGTCAGAGATGAACGTGCCAAAGGAGCACGCGAGAACGTAAACGTACCTCCTGCAGTCGACTGTTTATTGTTCGTGCAGACAAATAAGGGGCTCACAGTGGTTCTGGTTGAACGCGCGGTTAGTTGATCTTCTGTTTGTCAGGGCGGCCCCAACGATCCTTCTGTCGAGGCGCTCATCAGTGCAGCAAGGTATAGGTTATTCACGGTAAAATGAGTACTTATGGAAGCCCTGCTTAAGATGTACGTTGTGTATGCTTCCGTCTTATGTAAGATTAACATTGTAATGCGCCTCATCACGTTGTTCATGCGTCGGTCAAGTGAAAATATTAAATTATTAAAAAAGTAAATATTCTACAAATCTGTTCATATTTACCCTATGATGCCTTAAAATAGAACAGAAAGCAAAAGAAATAATTTAAGTTAGCACAAATGGTCACCTAATCATTTATTCCACCTTAAAATATGGAACTATTTCCCATCCATCGTTACCAACTTTACTGGGCACATGTCACTCAATACGCCCGTTAGAATATATGCAGAAAGGGGCAGTGATTTTTTTCTAAGGTTGATTTCAAAAGTGCCCGCTTCATCATGAACCGCCTTTCAGCATTGGTGGGGCTAAGCGTGCGTGGGAACGTTCTGTCACCATCTTCTCTCCAGCCATCTCTCTCAGAGTCCCACCAAACAGCTACGTTCAAACTGCTCAGTTGGAGCTCGCCGTCGTCTTCCAAGCATTCCAGACACATCCTTGTGATGCACGTGTAATGGAATCGCACAGACAACTGCACTCGTCGTGTTGTCACTCGACCTGCGATAAGACACTTGGCCTACTCGCCTCATACAGGTGGAGGCGGTTGGTGCTCTTCGACTTCCGATCTACACGAGAACAACTCGTGTTGTAAAACCCGCTTGGATAGCACGATGTTTACTAGGAGTTCTCCACTACATTCCCACTATAGTACATTCGCGGTTACTTCCAACTTTTCTGATCCCCTGCTTAAGTTCTAGTTCCAGGATATTACCCCGTATCATGCAAACAAAGCTTAGATAAATTACACCAGAGAGACAGTGCACCGCATTCGTGCGCACTGTGTTATAATATTTTACATAAGGACTATTTACTACGCATTACCAATACAACTATTTTCTCCCTATTTTATTTTTATTATTTATAAATGAAATATTATATTTTACAAATAAAATAAAAGTAAAGCTTCAGTCTAACTAAAAATAAAGTACTTATATTTTAACACAAGTATAAAACGCTTGTGACTTATAATATATTTAGGAAACATTCGAACATGCCATACATAACGTGTTTTTTCAAAGGTTTATTCAAAAAGTGTGAAAAAAAAATTAATATACTCTAATGTATGCTATGCGTAAAGCAGACAGTAAATATTTTTCGGCATGTCTATAATTTCTGGTTTGCAACAACGTAACTGATGATTGAAAAGTACTTAGTGAGCAGCAATTCCTTCACTTAGGGTCTGTGTCATAGTCATCCTGTTGGATGACCACACAGTGTTTTGTTACATTTGAATTAAACCGAACTTTATTCGTTCGTTGAGTTTCGGATAAGTTGTCGTGAACGATTTAATTTCGTCTGAAGTAGCAGAGGTGAAATCAAGTCTGATTGGAACAAATAGTTTACTTTGACTTCGTGGCTACAATGAATACACTATACAAAAATACATTTTGTTGAATATTATTTTTACTGAAATAAATCAACCTTATGCACTTCAATAAATTTATAATATCCATCTTTAAATACTCAATAATAAATTTGTTCTGAAATATAAAGTCATGAAAGACCTCATCACGAGGTTTGCTTAGATTATGAATATTTGGAACGAATTAAAAAAGCACAGCGAGAAGTTTGATTTCATTGAATTTCACAAATGTGTGTCAACACATTTTCTGCACGCGCATTGTGAAAAACAAATATAGGCAACGGTCTTTTTAATGTTTCTCCGCGTATTTGCTACAAATATAACGTTTAGCACAATGAAATATTTAACGTACTTGACAACACACTAAATTCACCTCAGGGTCAGCTACTGTTTCCACGGCTCTAAGGACTGCAGTTAATAGTTAATGGCCGTAATCTTGGGCAGGAGTGGCGAAGTTGGTTTGGTCCTTAGGGAGGCTGAGACGTTACCGCAGGTGGTCCTGCGTTTACACTGCCTGCGTGAACACTTGTTCACAGAGCCGCAAGCGTAACGTCTCCTGCCCATACAATTGTGAACTATGTGCTTTAGAGTGTGAATCGTTCCCGTGATTTCCGTTACGTAACGTTGTCTCTATTTGGGAGATGATTTAAAACTGCCCAAGAGTAATTTAATTTCTATATTTAGAAGTGGTTTCGTGATGTGATATTGATGATAAGTCAGCCAAAATATTTTCAAGTAACATAGATGATGCATTTTATACCTTGAATACGACAATCCCAACAAGATATTCATTGGTAAAAAAAGTTGTCTTTAATCACACATTTTGGATCCATCTAAAGTATTTATTAAAGCACAGGAGGTACGCGCCGGGACTTATTTCAAATACAACTCTCAGTTCACCTGCGGTGAAGAATCTTTAGGAAAAAAAAAAAAAGAAGCAAACACTGAAAGCAAAAATACGAACAAATAAACAACTTTTTCCATTTTCATCGAATATAACACACCCTTAGTTGCGTTTCTGTTGGTCGAATTTCATAACATCGCTATTGTTTCAGTAGAATTTTGTAAAAGTAAATTGCTTCTACTTACACGGGAAATACACCGGCGTTAAAAATATTTCGTTAATTTTGAAGTACGCTGAATTCCCCGCATAAAGCTAGGATTTACGTGTGGTCGTTACATTAATTATATCCCAGATTGGAATTTCCAACTGAAAGCAATTTGCAGTTCCCTTTGTCATCTGTTGTGCATGCTTGTGTAATGATAACAAATATTTTTTTGGGAAACAGCCGTTTGCTTGGTTGCCTCAGAACAAGCGTTCTAATCCCATCGAAATATTAATTTATTTTATGGTCGTTAAACGAGGTAGCTACAAGAAATGTGACGTTAAACTGTTCGCGTACTTCTTACTGCTTAGCTGGCACATGCAATTTTGTTCGTTGACTCTTACTTTTTATAAAACATAAACTATTATGTCAACGTGCAGATATTAAAGGGGACTCTTTATTGCCTTCATGGCATAACTTGTGAGCATTTGAAAGTAAGAAGCGCCTAGAAACAACGGTATACGTTAATTGTGATTGTTGATGTGTACTTTGAGTGTTTAAGCGCTATACTTAAACAATCTTGCAAGCCATCTTGGATTTTTTTATTTCCTGCTTTTCTAAACTTTTAACTTTATTCTGCAATACAGAATTAACACCTGAACATCTAACTTATAACTATATAATAACAAGATATTAAAATTTAAAATATTAGTGATTTTTCATCTTTTTTCAAATAGCTACTGAAGAATATATAGAAAAATTAAATTAGATTTAAAAAAAAACACTTGTTACAGCTGATAAAATGTGTCAACGCAGAAGTAAGCATTGTTTATATTTCGTCCGAAGAAAAATTTGTGCCAAGAAAATTAAAATTACGTGAATTGTTCCTATTAAATTCCATGACTGAACTATTGTACTTGTAAAGTGAAATTTTGGAGCAAATCATTTCATTTCCACAGTCGTTTGTTCTGTATATGTCCTTGATTTATGCTCCGGTCGCACATAGAAGACGTGTTGTTTCTGTTTCAAGACAATGTCTAGTTATTTTAATAGACATTTATGAATTACTAAATACACATTTCTGAGCCAAATAATCCGTAGTAATCCAGACTAAAGGCTGTTCGCGATAAAGTGAGCACTTTAGAAATGAACCTTAGAAAATGTCACTGCCCCAGATTGCATATATTTTAATGGGCGTACTGAGTAACATTCACCCAGTAAAGTTGGTAACGATGGATGGAAAGTAGTTCAATATATTAACGTCAAATAAAAATTGTTAGGTAACACTTGTGGTAACTTAAAATTAATTAACTAATTAAATTTTACTCGTCTCGTTTAGTTTTGTTCAACTTGTTAGAACTAATGAATGAATTCACTGTGGAGTAATTTTCATGTTTAAAATATCTGCGGACAACTAGTCTTGGCTTCTTCTCGTGTATGTTTCTAATGCTATATTCCGTGTTTTCCTTGGACACACAGCTCTGCAGTGGCGCATATCCAAAGTTATCTGTCTTATTTACTCTATTCGCGGTTTCTTCACACTTTTTAAATATATGGCGTGTTTGATTGTTTCCTAAATTTTCCATGTGTCAAAATAGTTTTATACTCGGCTTTAACATAAAATTACCTAATTTTTCTGTCTGAGATTTTACTTATATTTTGTTTATAAATTATAATATTTAATGTATAAATAAGAACGGAGAGAAAATCGTTGTGTTGGTAATGCCTTGTGAGAAATAGTTCTTATGCAAAATATTATTACGCTGAGTGCGCACGAATGCGGTGCGTTGTCTCTTTGGTGTAAATTTCCAGACATGGTTAAGGGTCCTATGTACCGAAACTTTTTCTGTGAAATCGTTGCTTGCGCGTAAACGCGTATCTTGGTAAATAAATGTTCTGGAAATACGAAGTTTTTGCAACAAAGAAAAAAAAAAACTATCGTCTATGTCGGTATATTTTTACTTTTATCATATTAAGTGTATTAATGGAGAAAAAAAATCGTGAAAGTGGTCAAATATAGCATTTTTAAAGCTTGCCTATGAAGTTTCTTTAAGCGGCAAGAGAAAAGTACGACTATACGCAGGTAGTTTGATCTGAGGACTTTCATCGCGTGTAGTAAAATTACACTGTTACAGATTCTTGACCTTGGACGCGCAGCTACGTAGTCCCCTTAAGCTTTGTTTGCACGAGGCGGAGGAATATCCTGGAAGCAGAACTTCAGCAGGGCCGCAGAAAAGTTGGAAATAACCGCGAAAGGACTGTAATCACTTACTTCTCTGTGAGGTTATCATTGAAAGAACACACCTGCCCCCTTTGTAAGAGTCATCCTGCGGAAAAAAAAGATGTCTTGCGCTCGAAACTAATTGCCTTCCTCGGTGGCTCACTGAGATTCCTCGGCTCGCCTCCCCGCGAGCTAAGCCGTAACTCCGGCCGGCCGGCCCGCTTCCAATTAATTATTTAAGTCTCCCGGATCCGCCAGTTTTAACGGCCATCGGGGTCGGCCCCGAGGATGGAAGGGAGTGGGGACGGCGTCATGGCGCTGCAGGACGCGACTTCCCGAACCGCCAGAGACGCCGAGTAGCAAATCACTGGGGGTTCATCCAATAAAAAAAAAAAAAAATCCCTAGGCAGTAAGCAGAATAGGCCGTTCATGGCAAACTGGGCACTTTTGAAATCCCTGCTTATCTATTTGTGTGCACGTTCTGTGTTCTTCCACCATGTGTAAAATTAGCATTGACGTGGGCACAAGCGCTTTATTATTGCGCCGGACAAGTGAAACTTTGAAATTATTAGAGAAAGTAGGTACATTAACTGCTATTCACGATAAAGTGCGCACTTTTGAACTTAACCTCAGAAAAAAAGGTCACCGCTCCTACTTTCATATATTTTAATGGGCGCACTGAGTGACAAACGCCAAATAAAGTTGGTAACGATTCCGCGAAAGTGGTTCCATGTCTTGACGTCGAATTCAAATCTTTAAGTAAGCGTTTGTGATAACTTAAATTATTTTTTTCGGTATCCGTTTTTTTTTAATGTATATAAGTGTAAAAATTAGCAGATTTGTAAAATGTTTAATTTTCTAATGATTTCGCAGTTTCACTTGACCGACATATGAATAAAGTGATTAGGGCCAAGGCATTGTTCATTTTACATAAGGTGGAAGAATACACAATGCTATTTAAATGTAGTTCTTAAGCAGGGCTTTCAAAAGTGCTCATTTTACCGTGAACAGCCTATACCAATTTGTTATTTCTTACACTTGTGTAAACGTAAAAAAAAAATTAAAGCAAAAGATATAATTCCATTATTCACAAATTCTTGCCTAATACTTTAAATGCAACATTAAGGCATGTATAGGCTGTTCACGGTAAAGATGAGACAAGAAGTCTCATGACTTATGCCGGAATCACATAGCCCCAACGAGCACAGCACGACACGACAAAAACCGCAACCACAACCATTTTCAACGTACCTGGTCGAATTTACATCACGACAATGTTTACTGACGTGAAAAGAGAATAATTTTGCGGATCTATTTAGAAGGCGCTGATTAACTATAAGTTATTCACGATACATGAGCACTTTTGAAAGCCCTGCTTAAGATCTACTTGTATGCACGTTGTGTATTCTTCCGCCTTATGTAAGATTAACATTGTCATGGACCTCATTACGTTATTCATGCGTCGGGTAAGTGAAACTGGGAAATTATTAAAAAAGTAAATATTTTACAAATCTGCTATTTTTTGTACTTCAATGCATTAAATGAAAACAGGAAACGAAAGAAATAATTTAAGTAATCACAAATGGTTACATGACTCTTTTTATTCGACTTAAGATACAGAACTGCTTCCACCCATCGTTACCAACTGTACTGGGCGCACTTTATCGTGAACAGCCTTTACGCTAGTTTCAAAGGCGGTGGGCAGACGGGAAATTTGGTATACATGATGGTGACAAAGTTTTATAGCTAACGCATATAAGAGTTAAATACAATGATTTTCATAATTTGTTTTATTTTAAGCTACGCATTTACCATTGTAGGGAAAGCTTACCATACAATTTCATTTTGTGAAGTTGCACACTCTGTGCGTCGTGCCGCACGGCACGACGACGAATAGAAATAATTTCTAATCCAAAACTACTGGTCGTACGACAGAATTGTCCGGCTTGCGTCATATCTATCTTGCATTGCATTGGTTGTCTAGTTTTAAGTGCCGTGTCGTGCTTGCGGTAGCGTGCTGGTCGGGGCTTTGTGATTCCGGCATTAGAAGTTTCGCCTGCGTGCCGCGCCGAATTTACCATCAACTCGCCTGCCCGCCGCGAGTCCACCTGCTTCGCCGGCCCAGCGCTTGTGTTCGTCAATGCTACGATATTTCGTACACTTTAAACACTCCCAAACATGACATTGTAATTACTTAACTATACATGAAGACTCCCTACCTTTTGAAGAAAACTGTGTGTTCCGACACCGAACGTGAAAGATACCTGTTGTTGCGGTGACACACCATAGACTAAATATGAGGTAGACCGCTTCTTCTTCTGCTCATGTACCTAGCATTGACCTACCCCAATCCTGCAAAAATCCCACACAACTGTCAAAGTCACATGGTCAAGAGTGATGCACGTGTTTGTTTATATCTTAATTTTCAAACGACAAGAGCTATTTATATTAATAAAATAGTTTTACAAGTTTTAACATAATCAAATTGCATTGCAAATTGGTTGGAGGAAGTATACATTCATCTCAAAGCACTTGTTTATAAATCAGTTTCCTAACCTAAAATCCAAACCACGCCATCTTTGCTAGACGTGTAGGCAGAAAAGCAGTACAATGTCGGGACACAGAAACTGGTTGTACGTAGCCAGCGAGATCGGTCTACGCCATCTTTAGTCTACGTGACACACCGGCGTCCGGACACGTATGACCGCTTGGTTCGCGCACTCACACACAATGGGTGTTCACAGTATATGGAGCAACAGGTCGCTTATTTTTTCAGGCCCTCTCCACGCATGCCCTCTTTATAGCGAAATATTTCCATACCCATTAAGGCAATTGCAAATTGTTTCCTAGTTGTTACACTGCGGGAGCTTAAGTATTTGATACATAAAAAAAAAGTACACATTCTCACAGATTTGAGCAAAAAATTTGTTTTCCTCTTAAGTTTAATTATGTTTCCTGGCCATATTGTTGTTGTTGACGATAGCGTAACGCCAGGATAAGTTTGAATTTCTGAAATGCGTTGCAATTCTTGGCAGAACATCGTAACCTTCAGGTCCCACACATATTTCATTTTATTCCACTGTTGAAGGTGGTTCACACGTGTTCAAATTTCCTAAAGATACTGAATGGTAAGTGTGATTATGATAATATTTGTACTGCAGTTTTAAGTAGTTCAAGGTATATCCGCTAGAAGCACTGTAAGTACTCAGTAGAGCCAATTTCATAGTTCGAAGTGATGCCGTAGTTGTTCCTACTAAGTTGGTATGCTTGGAGAGGGCCAAAAAAATTAGCGACCTCTCAATAACATTGCTGTTGCCGCTCTGGTATACACCTGATTTACTCTATGCTCACACATGACTGGAAAATGGCCGGCGCTAGGCGCTGTTCTGTTTGCTGGCATATCCACTTGGAGCGCCAGTAGGTGGACGGCCGGCGGTAGTAGACCACAGGTGTTCGAAAATGCATAAAGAGGGCACTACTGTGCCGGAAATAAAGTTATATCACCAGAACATTCGATATTATTTAAGATTATTTTGCATCGTATAATTTATTTAGGCGGCGCTGTGTTCGCCGGAAGCAATGTGTAATTGGAGGAGTGGATAAGCCGATAGGACTTTGGTGGGGTGGTCCTCCCCTGTCTGATTTATAACTATAAATAGTCGCTCCAGTGGACTGGTCGGGCAGAGAGACCTGGCCGTTGGGGTGACCAGTACAGCACTGCAAGAGATGAGATAAGTGATGTCATTAGGGCCATAAGGCTAGATTTCTGTAGAAATGGGCGTTCGTAACGCTGAAAGGTATAAGAATTTCCTGCTGATATCAGAACTTAGCACCTAAAAATTGTTCTGTGTAAAACCCTAAAGAAAATAATAGTTTCAAATTGCACAATTGCCAGTTTAAAAATGTTAATGCGTAAAGGAGTAACGACTTCATATTTGTGTTAATGCCGAAAATGTTAAATGTTTTAGCATTTCATATTAAAAATAAGTATTTCATTTGCCGAATAATATCTAATATATCCAGAAATTGTCAAGTATGTAAAGTTGTAGAATAATTTAATTTTGTTAATGTTCTGAAAATTTCTAAATATTCTTGCATTTAAAGTGCATAAAGTTTTCGTAAAATTATTTGAGACAGAAACCTTTGCAAGCACCAAAAATAGAGTATAATATATTCTTTAGAATTTCCAATTTTATGGGTAAGATTATTCTTTGCCACCGAAGGAGCAAAAGGATTAAAGCTTTAATGTATGAAAGTTTTTAGTGGAAGGAAGTGTTCCAGGTCTAATAAAGTAGGCTTCTGATGGAGTGTTTCAGCCTACAGTATGCTCTCTAAAACAAAAGAAAATTTTATTAGGCTATAATAGCTCTTTTTAATAGCCTGCAAAATATTCAAGATATTGTTTACAGGCTTTTGTAATCATATTTTAGCCTGAAGGAAATAATAAGGTATTGTATTTTTTTCTCATTTTAGGGAATTGTGTACATTATAATCTTTTACTCATGTATACCAAGAAATTCCACAGTCATATGGTAGATGTGGTGGAAAGGTATACGTATTATATTTTATATTTCTTGTGTAATTATGTACTATGGGTATTGATTCTTTGATATAGACAATTTTCAGAACTCGTGTGTGTTTGCGTGGTAGTTAGTCTGTTTGACCCTTTTAAGCCGTCAGCCCTAAGGGATTTTTGATTCCGTGTGTATACGACTTTGGTCGTTGGTTTGTTTTTGCAGAAAGCACGTCCTTGCTTAGTTCTGACTTGAAGAGCTAAGCAAGTGCACCAAAGTGAGAATTTTTGATGCTCTAGTTCCTTTTTATTTTCAGCCATTTCGTAGCCTCTAACCACCTTCATATATAGCCATGTAAGTAATAAACACAGTGTGTAAATTCCACCGCACTTGGAAGTTAACGCCGAAGGCTACAATAATATGTATTTATTGACTATTATTCAAAATGAGAGGGCTTTCGAAAGTGCTCACTTTACCGTGAGTAGCCTGTGGCTATTTTACTTCAGTCGTTACCAACTCTCTTGGGAGCACGCCAGCGAGTATGCTCGTTGAAATACATGCAGGTGGCGACAGTGAACATTTTTAAAGGTTGATTCCAAAAGTGCTTAATTAACCGTCGAAAGCCTCAAGCATTGGGACTAAACATTAAGCAGCAGGCTCCCAAATTCTACTGATACACTAGCGATGTTATTAAGTTCGACCAACAGAAACTTATCTCAGCATGTGCTGTATTCGACGAAAACTGAAACAGTTGTTTACTTGTTCGTATTTTTGTTTTCGGCGTTTTTTTTTTTTTTTTAAGCAGTTCAATATGAATTAGTATTGTAGTGCATAATCTTAAATTTAAAAAAAAATAATAAAATTAGCTCGTTTTAATGTCTTGCTACTATCGAAAAGTCCATAGACACCGAATATTAATCGTTGTGCGTAGAATTGTGGCGATGTGTCTTGCGACGAAAGTTTGCAAAACCCGAACTTGTGTTTTGAATCTCATGTTCCTTCTTCTCTAGGTGTCTATAGAAGCCGAAGAATTATTTCCGGTGAACCTGCCAAAGGGCTTTACTCTGAATTTCTTATACGGGGAACCTTTGGAATCTCACTGATGTCAACTTGGACATAGTCTATAAAATACAGGCATAACATGACTGGCACTCAGCTGAAAATGCCAAACTATAAGGTATTACAGTACGTATTAGAGCACGAAGAAAATAACTGTTATGACTTAATAACAGTGGAAATATAACTGAACTGATTAGTAACTATGGTGACCGCACAGGGTAGCAGACCCGATTTTATAGCCAGAGATACCTTTTAAAAGCAATAGATAAAAATAATACATTGAATAATTTGAGGGATTTAAAAATGCCTTATCATTCACTGGCTGTCAGAAACGAAAGTAGAAATATACAAGTGACTGGAAACAGGGTTCAAACCTTCTCGCTCCATTTTTCTCGATAACGAGCAGTTCTCACAAAACCAAGTACAGAATTGGCAGATATTTTGCAGACGTCAACGGCAGGTATTTCGTTACTTTTTAGACTCTTCCTTCTAAGAAAAAAGCATTGTAATCGCTCGTGTTCACGTGTCTCTTTGAAGATCTGTATTCTTTCTTAGCAAAAATCATGGGTTTTGGTACTCTCACATTTTTTAAAATTCCATTAAATGATAACTACCCACACCAGACACTTTCGAGTGATAATTAGTCTATACTTATAAAAAAAAGCGCATTATTCAAACTATTGAAAACACAGATAAGTTTTGGTTTTGCGTACTTTCCCTTTAGGATAAGTACTGGGGAGATTGCTGAGCTTAATTTCCTATTAGTTTCTTCTTTGCTGTATAAGCGCAATTTGCATCCCTAATTGTTGCGCTAATAGCGTTCTCCTGCGTCTAAAACTAATAAAAAAATGGCGATCACATAAAAATCACGGTGGGAAAAACCAATTATATCAATTTTGCAATTTAATGGGGACTAAATATTTCACGAACTGTGGGAGTTATGGACAAGTTCTATTCACATTTAACAATCGCGTATCGCAATAAGTCCCTTAACTTTTACCTGTATTTTCTGCAGGTACATTATTACAATACAATTTCCAGGAAGCAATTTTTCTAAGATATCTGCAGAACTCGCCAACACAAAAATCCCAAACTCGGAATTAGACACGACAGTGACATTTTCCAAACAAGTTATTTGGAATCTACTGAGTATTTTGAGGATTACTACTTCTATATATCCGCCTGTTTAGGGAATCTGCAAACATCACTATTCAAATGACTGAATGCGTCAGCGCTAAAACTTAAAGGCCACTTTTTTATTTTAGCTATTTTAATAAATCACGTGGTTGGAATGGATATCCAGCATCCACACGCTGGTTAAAATAAATCACATTTTGTCTTGAATTACGGGATTTTTATGTCTCGGCGACCTTGAACGTGAAGAGTGATTTCATTTTATAATGATCTTTTTTTCTTTCTTTACGATTCACTCTTGTACAATACTCTACTGATACAGTCAGCGTTTCAGTTCCAAACCATATTATTAATTTATTTAGTTGGGGAAAAAAGTTTTTTCCCTATTTCACGATAGCGTCGAAATGTTTTTGTGATTTTGATAACAAGAACTTACCGGAATAACAGGATACTGTTATGGTATTGTAATAATCTTTTTGGTTGTACCTAACACATCCACTAAAATAAAGGGCTCTATAACTGCAATAACATTCCACCTAAAGCTGACATAGGCATGCATACTTTCCTTATTGTTTTGTTGGTTTACAGAATGTTTTACTAATGGCAACTTTAAATAATTTGCAAGTTGCTCTTTGCTCAGTCATTGACACTGAACATCTATTATTGTCTGAGTATCCTCGGCCCCGGCCACACGGGTGGCCTAACAAGTTTTTTTCTTGTAAATTAGTCTCGGCGGTCGCATTTGACCATGTTCGCGCTCAGAATGACTTAAGCGTCAAACTAGCCTCTGTACCTGAATGCAAACGAATCCACGCTCCCGTAGTTATATAATATCGCTTCCGGCCATCATCTTTGCTTGATTATTTTTTAATTGCGATGCAGCATACTTTACTCTGGCGTCACACAGTAAAACGAGCATTGCTATCTGACGTGGCGAACGCAGAAACTCCCACGCCCATATTATCTACATTGTGTATCTACTTCACAGTAGCCAACCAGAGTGCGGTACAGGATAACAATCTTTCTGGTGTATTTAAATGACCAGTTTATTCTGAACAAGAAGCGGCTGCAGTCGGGGCAAGTTCGGAAGCATGGCAATGTGACTGTGGTCCAAGTTCCTTGAATTTCGTTTTCAGTGGGCGAAAAAAATATAGTACACTAAACGTATTACGGTTTGGTTTCATCATATTTTTTTCACATATGTTCAGGAAATGTCCAAATAATTTAAAGCAGGAACAAAGATGAGGGTTACCTGGTAATGAAATAAATGTTTCTTTTACGAACATGAGCTAATATGGGACACGATATAATGGCCGAGAATCCGGAACCTTAGATGTTAAGGAACTACAATTACTTGTCTCTGGGAAAACTATATTGGCGAAACCATTGCTGGAACATCAAGACGGAATCGAACCCACGGTCTTCCGAACTCGAGTCATATATACTACTTCTTATGGCTAATTCCTAAGGCTAGGATTTTTATGTAATATCAACATGTAAAATATGTAGTTTAAAATGAAATATCAAAAAAATATGTAATATAAAAATGTGTTTTGTTTGTTTTAGTACTTTCAATTTCAATATTGCACAGTATTGTATATATGTAAACACTGAAACATGTCAATATTATAGGCAATACATTACAATAACTCTTAATAAAAATACAGTATACATATGTAATATAGTGTTTATATGTCCACTGTATACTGTAAAGAAAAAACTCAACTTACTTTACTTTGTAGTCCAGTGAACTATCAGACAGTTCTATAAATTTTCTGTGCTCATGGAATGTCGCTGGTTCGATAAAATGTTTTTGTAAGCGGAAAACGACCTCTCGACATCACAGGAAGTGGATGGTGCAAATTTAAGCAGATATGATATTTTCCTGGAGAGATGTCTACAGGAGGATTTTCTTCTTCCCCATCGAGGATCTTGCAAATACTAACAACATTCTTGTGGCCCGAATTTCGTACCAAAACAGCCTCGAATTTGTTTAACACTTTCTGTCCAATATCGCCCCTGACGTCAATCAGTTTTGAATTACATTCTTCTACAACATCCAAAGCCATTCGCAAAGACAACCCAATATTCTCTAGTTTCTTGATGCTAGCAGCAATGAAGCTGAAATTGTTGTGAATGTATGCCAGTGCGCATTTTATTTTGGTTCGTTGGATGCAATTTGTGCCTCGCGCACTGAAACGGCTGATTCTCCAGGAAATGACTCAACTACAGATTTTATGCCTCGGAAATGTTCACTGTAAAAGCTGACAGCTTCAAGCCATGTACCCAACCTCGTTAGTACTGCTTAAGGGGACAATGCTACATTTGGCAATAGTTCCCGGTAGTGATATGGAGCTCTGAGAAACACTTTCTTGGTTTATGAAAGAATTATTCACTTGTGGATAGCTACTTCGTACTTCTTCGGCGATACGTTGAAGTCCATGAGCCAAACATGTGAAATGTATTATATTAACATGAAACGCACTTAGAGCAGTTGCCGCCTTTAGCATGTAGGATGCTGCATCGGAATAGAGCACAAGAACTTTTTCCTCTTGAATGCCGTCAGGCCACAGCACCTTCAAACCGTCGTTCACAAAACGCGCCACTGTTGCATGGTTGTTGCACTCCAACATTTTAAACAAATCAAATCAGGAATGGTTTAGAGGGTTCTTCTGCGTCAAGTTTACCAACAACACGATCAGCAATGAAACGTCCAGTTACATCTGTAGTTTAGTCCACCGCGATCTATATGTGGCAATTGCCTGCATAATGCCGCATGCTTGACAGAGCATCTTGGTAACAAAAATCCAGATAGTTTTTTTTTCTCAGTGTGGATTCGTCCGGAGTCTGTTGCCCATAATACGTTTGTAGAAACGTGCGGTATTCAGGCACCTGAACCTTGTGCCATGGTATGTTTATAGCAACCATAGCTCGACACATGTCTTGGAAAAAAAATCATTTCTTCCACTTGATAATTAGTGAATTTGAGTTAGAAGCACTTGCCTTTTAGGTGTCTGCAATGCGTTGTTATTAGGGTGCGTTGCACTGGCCATGTGCTGATCGAGTTGTGACTTCATAGAGCACTCAATATTTTTATTGCATACTTGGCACATTACAACTTTTCCATCTGTATTGAAAGCGTCGTCAATTGAAACCCATGATCGTAACTTTGCTGCTAATGTTTATGATACAGGAGCCATCTTGTAATAGCCCGAGAAAACCTACAGAAACTAACTGCCGACGAAACGGTGCAGTTGAAAAGACACGTATTCTTTCTGCTGTAGTATCCAGGAACAGAGTTGAATAGTTCGAAGGGAAGGAGTACAAAATACCCACACCCCTCTTCAATGCCTCAGCAGATTCTTAGAATGCTGGTATTACCAACTCCTGTGCTGCATTCCTGCCTCAACAAACAAATAGCTTCCCACATCCCATCACCACATCTAAAACCTTCCTCTTCACCGCTCTCCCTTCACACAAAAGGAGGTATTTGGAATTCTACCTGTGACTGCAGGCCTGTGAGGACAAATGTATTCCCATGAGACTATATGAAATCTGGGGAAAATTTACTCTCTCTGTAGCATTAGAAGCCAAAAGTTTAGCGATTCCACATTTAAAAACTGTTTTGCGTAACAAATATGTTAAATATATTAAATATGTCGTATTTGATGAAATATTTGAAAATATGTAATGTAAAACTCAATTATAATGGCCCTTTTGATGTAAATCGTCAACGTTTGTGTTTTTCATAAAACCTACATATCAAGGAAAAAATATGTAATTACATATGAATCCTAGCTCTACAAACGGAAGAATGGGCGGAGTTTCTGTGTTGAAACTTACATTTGCAGACACTCTTTTCATGCATACGACCATTTCTTGTTTATAACTATTCTGAAATATCGATAGCTGTTTCGAAGGGACATTTCGCGATCGAAACGAAATCTTCCGATATATCAGGCTTCAGTTTCCTCGGCCGCATTGTTCTCATTCAGAGCTGGGAGGATGAACATCGGAAAAGTTGTGAAAAGGAAAATACGAGTCTCCGATCATCCCCCCCTCCCCCCCCTCAAGGCTAGATTCCCATAGTCAGTGTTTAGTTGCAGTTGTTCCTTTCGCTCTGTTGGAAGTACAGTAACGGGCTGTCGCAACAGAGAAGAGAATATTCTATCCACGCAACCTGTGTATGCACCCGTTGCGTGCATCCATGATGACCCTGCCCACGATTATTATCATTGTGGTTCTCTGCCTTACTATCTCTCTAAAAATAAAACAGATGGTACTTCGCAAACTAAACAAAATTGTTTTGGTATTGTTCCCTTTAATTTCTAAAGTTCAGTAATTCTTCCGTGACAAAATGAAAATGATTATTTTATACTTAATATAATGCTAATTAAGTGAAAGAACTGCTTAAATAATTTGTTTACCATGCTGCAGTTTTTTTTTGCGCTTGTAAGAAATAAACTCATTTAGTAGTTGATTTTATTATAAAATGTATTCGTGTTAAACAAAATAATTACACATTTTAAAAATACAGTTTTCTTTCACGCAAATGAGCCAAACCTTTTACCGAAAAAAAGTAAATGTTAAACGCATTACTTGGTAACAATTCTTTCGAAACGTGTAACTATAGGGTAACTCAGGAAAATATGAGCATATTAAGGAACATTTACTTAAATCATAAATTTTAAACATCCAAAAAATGTATCAAATGCACTAAATGATACCCTATTGTGTTAAATTTATTATACCAAAAGAATTTTTGATTTAATCACGTAATGTCGTGACGATCCGGGTTCGATCCCCGGCGGGTTCGCTCCCAGATTTTCGCATGTGGGAATCATGCTGGACGATGGCACTTGCCGGCGGGTTTTCTCGGGGTACTTCCGTTTCCCCCTCCCTTGCATTCTAGAGCCGCTCCATCCTAGAGTATCATTTCATGTCATGTTCAGGAACGACGGGTACCTATGGGTCCCAGCTGGAAAGCCCGTCACTCGGAGGTTGTTGCCTCGCCCTGGGTTCACCCCTCATACGCATTTATTTATTTATACCAACAAAAATAGAACAACAACAACAACAACATGCTCATACTGCCCAATAACAGGGGTAATATGAGCAGGTAGTTTGGCGGATATGAGCAGGCACATTTAACTCGACAGAAAGTCATCTACATCAGATCATCACTTAAGCACTTTCAGTGCTCTAAAATAGGATAAAGAAAGACAGAAGATTGTTCCTACTATTTGCAGTTCTCACAAAAAAAAACATTCTGAGTCGAAATAACGTACACAATCTTCATGATACCACTCACTACATTGTTCACACCTGACCCACTGTTAGGCATGATGATCGTCTGTGAATTTTCCACCGCACACAGGACACATGCAGTCAGAATTACTCAATTTCTTCTTTTCAGTAGGAAGAGCTGTCTTAGAGTTTCTTGAACGTATTTCCTGAAGTTTAACTTTTGAAATCGATTCAGGTGATGTAAGCTCTCTTGCTTTACTACGCTTCCTGCCTCTAGAAGTACTTGGATGGTTAAGCATTGGAAGGGGAGAAAGTTCTTTAATAGCTATTCTAGGTGTTGTAGGTTCATTGGTATGCTGGCTGTACTTAGTTGGAGTAATCTGGTTGGTAGTAGAGGGAAGTTGGGGAGCTGTAGTTGTTGGATGTGGTTTTTATGATTGAGGAGGGCCTGAAGTAGGCTTACTTGACTGTGGATTCTGGTAAGTGCTAGAGTCTTGTGGTGTGCCTGGAATCACTTCTGAAATGAAAGCATAATCAGGAATGGCATTTCGATTAACAGGCCACATACCTGTAGCACGAAACGAATTTGATGCTAGGCCAATTTTTGCATCTCTCTCCCAAGCTTCCTTTATCAGGTCTCCGAATTCCACCTTGGTAAAAGCACTGCTGTGATTCCTCACGAAACGACTGCAGGCATCGTAATAAGCTCGTTTCAAGGGTGCAAATAACCCTTTGTCTGCAGGCTGAAACCAATTAGTGGGGTGGGGTGGTAAACACAACAAACAAAGTCCATTTTCCACAGCAAAGTCGAGAAGATCAGGGTTAGAACAATGCGAATCATGCCCATTAAAATCAAAATGGCTGGTGATTCCTTGCTGATGTAGGAATAATTGACGAACTTCTTAATGACAACAAAGAAGAGTTGTGCATTAATGTACGCAGGCCCTTCATTGAGAAAGACATCGCTGCCAGCTGGCAACTTTTCCTTCAAGCCAAGCACTGTACTTTTACCTTTCGTTATAATGCAGGGAGGAAGGTGGTTTCTAGCTGCATTGAAGCAAGTTACCAAAGTAATAGTTTCTCCCTTCTCTCACTTCTTTTGGTACAACGACAATATTTGGCCTAGTGTTGAGTTGAAACCCACTCTCATCAATGTTGAAGATTCTGCCAGCTTTATTAGTCAGATTCAACTCGCCCATCTTATCCTCAAGGATGTCAAAGAAAATTCCATGTGTTACATTATTTTCAGTTTCCTTGCCAAACCCTTTGTTATAATTAGAAACTTTTCATACCAACGTAATAGGATTATAAAATTGAGCATAAACAAAATAGTAAAAAAGCTGCAAAATTGCTGTCGCCCACACATGGATTCGAACCTAGATCTAGCTCGGAAGACAGGGACGTAGTCCATCAAGCTACCCTTGCTCTATTACATCAAAGAAACACAGGTAGTTTAAGACTCATGTACGTTTCAATTTCCTTTTTTTTTCTAGCAACGTTTTTGCCCAACCAACAATGGTCCTGTATTTACAAAATACAATTAGGCCTATCCATTCAGTATTATGTTTTAAGGACTACGTTAATTTACGGTGCACTTTGAACAGTGTCGTGTCTGGAATATTTGAAAATGTTGACCTACACATGTGATTTAAGATGATATGGTAGCTATTTATTACTTGCTCATATTACCCGCAGTGAAAAACAGTTTGCCATATTACCCTGATCGTGCCTGCTCATATTACTCTTTCGACAGAATTTTCTTTTGTAGAGTGCAGAACATTGCAGAGTAAGCAAAACCTTGACTCATCTAACATTTTCATTTAACTGGTACGTGATATATTTGTGTCCCTTTTTATTTACACTAAATTTAACTAACAGCCCTAAAATAAACATTAAAATACAGCAGACTTGCCTTTCAGTGCCAACAAAACTGATTTCAAGACGAGCTGGCGTCCTACAACTCATTCACAAAACCAAAGCATGTAATGGCGCAGTGTTGCCACTAGTTGTTGGCTGTTACAAAAATTATCTGGCAACATCGTTGCCAAAGAAGTTATAGTTGCTTATGTTACCCGACTGTTCATATTTGCCCTAGCCTATACAACTGTGGGTAATTTAGAAATTTAGGAGCAACACTTGTAACATTCAATCCTGTGGCTTTGTGACATTATAAAAAGGCCTACCTGGAAATTATATTTTCTTGTTAAGGGAGATATTATATTTTCTGTATATGGCGTTGGAGTTCCTGCTTCGGTAGTCATCTTGTTAATTCATTTTCAGAACATAGGACAAGCCCGCGAAGGTCGATCGTCATTAAGGGCACTGCCTACCTTGCTGGCAGCTACGAACTTAAAGTAGGAAATCCCATGTTAAGGAAATTTCGCCTCAGTTAGTTAATTTTAAAGATAGGCGCTTCAAATAAAATGTATTCTTCGCGAATTTTTTTAGGAGATGTTTCCTACAGCGGAGTTGTTTCCATAACATGTATCGCATGTTTGTGAGGAATTTTTAAAACTTATGTTTTACCAAATGGTATAAACTGTCTAATTATATCGAAAATATACGCTTGGTCTTCTCCTAAAAAGCAGCGAAGAATACATTTGGTTTGAAACGCCTATCTTCAAAATTAACGCACTGAGGTGAAATTTCCTTAACCTGGGATTTCTTATTTCTTAATAAAAATTTTGCAGCTGTTAGCCGGGAGGCAGTACCCTTAATGAGCCATATATGATTTCTGCTCAAGTTTTCACGTTTACTTACACAAGTAACTTATGCACGAAGTTCAAGAATTACGTCTTTTCTGACAACATGTTTAGTGAAAACAGCTAAATTACACAATTACAAATACTTGTCAGTCAGTCTAATATAGCTGGCTGACGACACCTTAAATTAACCTAGGAATGAATGTCGAATGAAATAATTAATTCACCATATAGGCCTATCTTACATTATTTTATGTAGATGACAATATTCTGTGAGCTATATTGAATATACGGGTTCCGAATGACTTTTGTTCTTATAAAATGAACACAGTATTCATCTGCGTTCCTGCTTTGCTACTTTTAATTGACGTCAACAGTGTAAGTTATCGCTACTGAGAATGGTTTTGTTTCAGATCCTATACAATGGATCTGCACGTCAGAACTATGCGACCTTAGTAATTGATGAAACTGACTCATGAGAGATATCCTGCAAAGACAAGAAAAATTTATTTAATTACCAACTTATTTTAAATCGTGGACCCAACACAGTACTGCACCTGATACTTTCACAAGGATAGCATTTTCAAATGGCTTCCTGTTTCATCCGCCATGAGCAGCTTATATATATATTTTTTTATTTACGTTCAAAAAAAATTTCCTTGCAAGTTTTCATAATTAATTTTTACATACTGCCGAAAGCGATCTCCTTTGCCGAATGGAATCATCTTTGCCTTTTTGAAGCTTTGCCGAGGAACGAGCAGAACTGAAAGAAGGTTATTAACGACTGTGATAGATCTCTGCGACCTCTGGCATTACGCTACAGCACGTTGCATTTCTCTCGTCTTCTGAACTGTGGTCTCTGCATTTCCCCTCTGGTAAAGAAAGGACTGAAGCAAAAAAAAAAAAAAACAAAATAAAACTCTAACGAGACTTTGAACAGTATAATGCACAGATGCCTAGTCGGTGCACCCAGCTCCGCGCTCATTTTCCTTGCGCTAATGATTAGTAAAATTAAATACCGCACAACTAGAAATATTTATTTTAAACTAACTGAAAAGAGACGCCAACTACAGCGGACGACTCTGGCTTCTGGTTTAGAATTTGGAACAAATATTATAAAGTAAAAATATGTATAACTTATTTCTCTGCTTAGAAAAGTACTACAACCTCACTAGAATAATTCTCTTCTCGGAATACTGTGTAACAAATTCATAACAGTTTCTAATGTCACAATACTAAAACCTGTAAGTATTTCAACAACTAAAATGCATTTTTCCATTTGTTTAAGTTTTAAAATATAACAAATCATACGCGTTTAATCAAAATAATTTCTACTTTAAAATTTATTTAATATTGTAATTTATTTTAACTACATGTTACTGAAATTAAATTAAAAGTAATGGGAAAACAATTAACTTTACAAGAAACAGATCATTTGATGCTCCGGAATATTTTATTGGGAAGTATCCTGTTCAATATATTAATAAATAGTATTTATTGTTACTAAACATAAGCCACTATTTTAATGCATTAAATAAATAAATGTGTTCTAATATCTAAATAATGTAATAATATGTGTAATAAAAAAGGTTTCGATAATAATTGTTTCTAAACAAAAAAATAATTATACCAATATTATTTTTAAAGAATTTTTCTAACAAAACGAACTGTTGCAATTTAAATGCTTTGCTTATTTGGCTACTCGTTTGGAAAATCAAAGCTTAAGTTAACTGCTATTAAAACAAATAAAATTCTGAACAGAATGCAATTAAACCATTAAATTTAACATATCGGTTTTTACTGTAGCTCTTTTATGATAGAGCAGGAGTCCAAATTAAATTAAGTAATTATATTTCAGCTTCGTTAAAAAACAATTTACATATATAATACTAATATATACACAAATAGAGACGATATGAATAAAGGTAACATCAAAATATTTCTGCCAAAGAAAATAGGCTAAACATTTAACGCCCAATACCAGAAAATTTTACTACGTTACCAGAGCATTCGATATTCAATACCGCCGTGTTAGTAACTGGTGCAAATATCTGATCAGTAAAATTTTTAGAGGGAGAGTAAAGCAGAATATTTTCCATTTTCCAGATAAAACCGGGTGTCGTAAATCCTTTCTAAATAGTTAGCTATAATTAAATTTGGTTAATCTGGTGCAGACTATTTATGACTAGTTTTTATTGTCGTCACTAAGCGTTAACCGACGGTATAGTATATATTCGCAGTGTTTTCAAACATGTTCAATCGAACCTTTGGAAAAACACCCCATGTATTAGGTATTTGGCTGTTCGACATAAAAGTATAACATCTATTGTTTAAATGTAATTTTTACTTATTCATTAACTATAATATTTCATTCAGAATTGATAATAATTAAACTAGAGAGATAATAAGTTTGTTGGCAAAGGCTGTTCACAATAAAGTGAGCACTTTTGATATCAACCTTAGAAAAAGTCACTGCCTTTAGCTGCACGTAATTTAACGGGCGCAATGAGTGACATGTGCCCAGTAAAGTTGGTGACGATGGAGGGTAAAATAATTCAATATATTAACGTCGAATAAAAAGTGTTATGTAACCATTTGTGATAACTTACACATTATTTCTCTCGCTTTCTGGGTTCTTTTTTTTTTGTAAAAATTAGCAGATTTGTACAATATTTACTTTCACAGTTTCACTTAACCGACGCATGAATAAAGTGACGAGGCCTATGGCAATGTTGATCTTACATAAGGCGGAAGAATACACAGCGTACATGCAAGTAGATCTTGAGCAGGGCTTTCAAAAGTGCTCATTTTACCGTGAATAGCCTATAATGCCTGGTAAGAAACAGTTCTCATGTTAAATGTTATTAAACTGAATGCGCACGAATGTGGTGCGTTGTCCCTTTGATGTATTTTTTCTAGACTCGGTTAAGTTTTGTCTGCATGCTGCGGAAGAAGAATATCCTGAAAGTAGAACGTTAGCAGGGCTCCAGGGAAGTTTGAAGTAAACGCGAATTGACTGTACTCATAGGAACTGCACTTCGAACTGCACTTCGCTGGAGTCAGTGATTTTGATAAATATTGGCTGTTCAATGTAAAATTAGCACTTTTAAAAGACCTGCTTGAGATCTACTTGTATGCACTTGTGTGTTTTCCCGCCTTATGCAAAATTAACATTGTTATGGGCCTCATTACTTTATTCATGCGTTGGTCAGGTGAGACTGTGGAATTATTGGAAAAGTAAATGTGTTACAAATCAGAAAAAAAAAAAAAAAAAAAAAAAAAAACAGAAAGTGAAAGATATAATTTAAATTATCACAAATGGTTACCTCGCTCTTTTTATTTGACGTTAAGATATGGAACTACTTTCCATCTATCATTGCCATCTTTACTGGGCGCATGTCTCTCAGCGCGCCCGTTATAATATATATGTAGGCAAGTGCAGTGACTTTTTTTCTAAGGTTGATTTCAAAAGTGCTCCCTTTATCATGAACAGTCTTTAACCAACATTCATTATGAACTCATATATAACTTCCATAACATTCCATTCCATTATAACTTCCATCCCGACCGGTGATTCCGTAGAGTGGATACGGGATAGAATGAGCACAAAAGCTGCGCACAAGCAAACTGCGTGTCCCAAAAATGAACACTTCTTTTCTTCCTACACAGCTGTTAAAATCACGTCGCTCTTACTAAGGTTGGCACACTGTTCATTTAAATATGTACTTTGATATACAAGTACACTTACTTTTGAATAAGCTGTAACGCAAATGAAATCTATGTACTCAACCGAATTAAGCAAAATTTTATTTATTTTACGTGAAAGGGTGGATTTGCTGTAAAGCCAAATGTAAACAAACTTGATGTCATTGTTCTCAAACGTGTGATTTTTGACCTTTTTTATGGCAGTTATCGAGCCAATGTTTGAGACATGCACGCAAGACGATAAATCGTTCTGTTCCATTTATTCTAGGTTATTTTTCGCACTCGCGCCTGTATTTCTCGTACAGACCTGACCTGCGTTATTTTTCAGTCGTATTCGATCACTGGCGCGGAGGGAGAGCTGCTTAGTAACATGCGCCCAATCTGGAGACAGAAGGCGCCCGTCTCTCTGTGACAAAGCGAAAAATTTAATCAACTAATGTTGATATCCTACTTTTCAAATTTTCTTCGACTGACGCATTTCGTATGGATATAAAATAATAAATTTTTCGGTGACGCATGAATAAAGTGAACAGGTCCAAGACAACGTTGGATTTACACGTGGCGGAATTACACACAACGTGAGTACAAGTATATCTTTAGAAGGGATTACAAAAGGGCTCAGTTTACAGTGACTAACAGAACGCAAAGCCTCGTTTTTGCTCACTGTAAATAGCGTTGTTCACGAACAGACTAGTAAGGATAAGTTGTGGTGTTATTGTAGTCTATTCGTGGTGTATTTTTCACTTCATTGAATCAAACCTTTGAAAAACCACCCTATGCATGTTATGCTTGATTGTTTCCTAAATACGTCAGGTAATGCAAGAGTTCTATACTCGTGTTAACATAAATGTATACTATACCTAGGGATAAGAAAATTTCGCGAGTTCAATGACCTGTAGGCTAGACTCCTCAGTCCTCTGCATACTGGAGCCTCAGCTGTGTGTCCACCGGCTGTTGTCCCACGCCTGGAAGTTATGGGATTCGCTAGGTGTTTCATTGCAAGTCTGCTATTGGCTCAGAGGTGCGCAGGGTGGGTCTAATAAACTGTGATCCAATTGCGAAGGTGACTTCACTGTATATGTGTTTGATGTCTATCTTTTCCCGAAATGAATTCGCGAAATTTTCCTATCCCTAACTATGCCTTATTTTTTGTTAAATTAAACTTTTACTTGAATTTTATCAATAGAGTGTAATATCTCACTTATAATTACGAATAGAAACAGAGAGAAATTAGGCGTGTTGGTGATTCCTAGTGAGAATAGTTCTCATGCAAAATGTTATTAAACTGATTGCGCGAGGATGCGGTGCGTTGTCCATTTGGTGTTGTTTACTAGACTTCGTTGAACTTCATTAGGAAGAGGCGGAGGAAGAATGTCCTGAAAGTAGAATCAAGCAGGGAGTCAGAAAAGTTTGATATAACCTCGAGTGAACAAATCATTTAGGTGGTTTCGGCTTTCGGGCGGCTGAGAGGAGGCTGCGGATACTCGAGCTGTTCACGGCAACTAAGCGCTTTTGAAATCAACCTTTCGAAAACAAACCGCCTCGAAACTGCGTATATGCTTTAGCACATACCGGCATGCAGATAAGTTGGCAGCAAGTTGATAAGAAATAGGTTAGTTTTAAGACTTGGCGTTTTATTGCGAGACACTGAATTTAGCGTTTCTTGTTTTCTTAAGGCCATCCACGATAAAGTGAGCACTTCAGAAATAAACCTTAGGAGAAATTCGCTGTCCCTGCTTGCATGTATTTTAACGGACGTGCCGAGTGACATTCGCACAGAAAAGTTGGTAACGATGGATAAAAAGTAGTTCCACTCTCATAACGTCGAATGAAAAGTGTTAGAGAACCATTTTTGATTTTAAAAAATATATATTTATTTAGATTTCTGCTTTTTTAATGCATCAAGGTGTAAAAACAAGCCGTTATGTAAAGTATTTACTTTCTTAATAATTTCACAGTTTCATTTGACCGACACATGAATGAAGTGATTAGGCCCACGGCAATGTTAATTTTACGTAAGGCGGAGGAGTACACTACGTGTATACAAGTAGATCTCAAGCAGGGCTTTCTAAAGTGCTCATTTTACCATGAACATACTATACGTATATGTTATAGTATGTATGAATTAGCATATTATTAGGAAAACGTTTACAATCCTAAAAAGTTTTCATGCTTGCGTTTCTATGACGGATAGATAAAGTGATCAGACCATGACAACGTTAATTTTGTATTTGGCGGTAGGATATAAAATGAAGAGAAAAGTATATCTTAAACAAGGATTTCAACATACGCAATTATCTGTAAACAGCTTATACATGTTTGTCGTTCTGGCCAGTCCGAGTAATGTGCGTGGATAGATGGGAATTGGGTATGATGTGATGTAGTGAACGCAGGAGTACACCGAGAAACCCCCCCCCCCCCCACACACACACACACATCTCAGCAGTGCATGCCACACTTCCGGCGTCAGACTTACCTGTCAAAAAAATTACCGCGCCTGCCATGATCAGGAGATCGAGTTTTTGGATGACCAGTAATATTACAATTTAACTTTATTTTTATTTACGTGACATCTCGGTTTGGTTAATTTAGCAGTTAGACACTACTGTTGTAACCAACATTGTTTGTGTTGTCCATAGTACTAACATGACTTCATAACTACTTTTACGTGCTGCTGCAGGAGACAATTCTGACTCAAGCCACAGAATACACTAGGATACAGAATTGATATAGCTGCTTATATACACTGAGAAAAAGTTTTTTTTTATAAAACAAAAGTTTTGTTTGGTCTATTCAAATCAATTGTTAATATAAGGGCAATGAAATGTATTGTTGTTGAAATAAAATACTTTTGTTGTTCTTATTTGGTTGGCCAAAGCAAAAATTTGGCTGGTGCATCAAAACATTTATTTGGCTCTACGTACATTGAAGGTAAATATAAAAATTCTGGAAGCTCGACCGAGATTCGAACCTAGATCGCTTGCGTGCGATTGCCAACTACTAACAACCCCAGAAAAAATAACCACTGATGAGATTTAAGTTTTTTTTAAACACGTACTTTAAATACTGGACAATGTGCTCAAATATATTTCAATATTTTCAGATTTACTTTTTACTTTCCTGTTGAACACTTTTTTTTTTTTTTTTTTCTCCGGATTTCTGTACCATTTTTAAGCATCAATAAATGAACTGACAAAAATGTTTACTATCCTGATTGTAAAAAAAAATACAAATAAACTCTCCAGATTTATTTTCGAACGTAGGCAATCAAATGTGTGGCCAAACAAATATACAGAATGGTCCACCTAACGTGGACACCCCCGAAATTTCCGGAACGGTTGTAGATCACGAAATGCGATTTTCGCTAAATGAAATTACGTACGGGGGCAAGTAATTAGCCCCCAAGTGACTATTTGTAACGCGTGTATGGACAGAAATAATTGAACCACATAGGATTTTTCCCCTGGGAAAATGCATTTATTTCAACGGCATCTGAAAGTACGTGCAAAGAGTAATTCAGTAATACTGAATATACAATTTAATTAACACAGAAGCGTTAAGAAATAGTGTGTGAATATAATATTAAGTTAAGTGGTCCGGTAGCATGGGGCAGGGGACCTGTACTCACAGCTGTAAACAAGCAACACGTGCCGTGACTCATCCTGGCGGGACCGCTTCCTTATAGCAGCGTAGCGCTTGCCTTAATGGGGCAAGTGGCACGGAATGCGATTGTGCCAGGCACGTACACAAAGTCAGTTTTCTGACTGTATATTTTCAGCATTATCTACATGCAGCACCTTCATAAAGCAATCAAACATGAGTTAATTAAAGTACAAGTGAAATGCCATACATGCACATTGCCAAAATGCATATCAAAATATCCTCACAAAGTTGCTCTCTGTAATAAGTTGCCTTTTAGTGCGAGAAACATTTAACATTACTCATTAAAAACATTGCGTAGCTCATAGTCATATTGAATATTTAATGTTTCTCATTGATAAGATTACGCTCTAAGAAATTATTCGGAAATTTACCACACAAGTGTATACGCTTAGTGAGAAAGCAGGAATGGTAATTTTTTTGTCTCATACATTCATTGTAGCGTTCCTACATTTGCTCAGGAAACAGTGAAATCGTAGGGAAGTTCCCGACTGTGTATAATAACGCTGCTAAACATTCCTATGTCTGCAGCTTGATGTGCGGTATTATTACCATACAGTGTATATGTTAAAAACTTACATTACAGTTTAGGAAATTTACCAGGAAATTTTTTTTACGGTGTACTTTTCTCCAAAATGCAATAAACATTTAGCTGGTAGGAAGCAATTATTAAAACATTTCAAAGCTAATCAATAACTCCGTTGACTGGAAATACACACATTCAACTTTACGTGTCTTTGAAAGCACTATGAATATTAAATGAAAATGAGCAGAGTAATATTAAAAACGTTACAATAAATATATGGAAACTTTGATGACTAGGTTAGAGCATTTATGGAGCGATATAAATAAAGTAGAGCAGCATTTCATACCCGTCAAGGCATCCTTTACGCAAAATACGCACTTTAAAAGCTAACGTAAAATATTGCATTTAAAGGTTTACTCGATGGTGGCAGTACGCAGATCCTGACCAAAGCTCCCATAGAATAAAATAATTATCGACAACACTTCAAACGTGTGGTAAGTCTACGCCCAACGCGTGAGCCGTGGCAGCGCAGAAAGAACGATTTGATTCAAAGTAAGTGAATGGGCAGCAGTCAAACACGAACAGAACACGTTAAAACTACAGGAACAACACAGAAAGCTAGTATTTAGTTAGGCCGAAACTACAATTTAGGCAGGCATCCAAACCACAATTTTGAAAATTACTAACTCACTGCACGCCCAGAACAAACACAAGCTATGCCCCACAATCATGAAAATACTCTAAACTGACCAATAAATCAAAATCCGCTACCACGACTCACTACATTATAGGCTCCTTCAGGCGGTCTCTTAAAGCACACTCATCGAAAGGCGACAGCCGACAATATAACTGATGTTGCAATTTTTACTATCCTCAACAGCCATCGACCCGACGATCTTCTTCCCTAGTGTAGATACGTACAATGAGCGTAGAATGAAGGCGCAGAATGAGATCTGTGCAGGAAGTGCAACAGCTTAAATAAACTAACCCCTTGGCCAAAGAGAGGTAACTAAGGGAGGGAATTGAGGGGAAAGCAAGGGAGGGGAGCCGATTCAGCCATAGAGCAGGCCGCCTGACAGAGGAGCAAAGCAAAGATGATGCGCGTCGCACGATGTTGGACCAAAGGAGAGCACTGCAGCGGTGGGAAGAAGGGCAATGTGAATGCAAGTCTGATATCAATACATAATATTTTATTCAGATACCAACCCAATGCAGGCAATTTGTTTCCTAGTCATTAACTGTACTGCGTAACGAGTGCGTACATACGATGCACAAAAATATAGAACAAACCAATCTAAGGAGAAATGCAATCACATCCGCATGCGTAGTACAAAAGAGCACAGTTGTGGTTGAAACGCTTCACATTATGTCTTTTCACAGCATGTGCTCGATGTGTTTATCATCGCCAGCAATACACATCTGTAAACTGCGGTGAGCGACAAGCGGCCTGAAGTGTTCCTGGCGTAGTGCCTCTGCAAGCTGCCACAATGCGTTCCTGCATGTCTTCTGGAGTCGTAGGAACCGTGTTGTATGCCCTATCTTTCAGTGTTCCCCACAGGAAAAATTCTAGACGTGTGAGGTCGGGGGAGCGAGCTGGCCATCTTACAACACCACCACGCCATAACCCCCGGTTTGGAAATTTTTCATTTAACACTTTCCTCGCCACAAAAGCAAAGCGCGCAGGAAAACCAGCTTGCTGAATCGACATATCATGACGTATGTCAAGTGGCAAGTCTTCCAGAAGCGCCGGTAAGGTCTCCCTGAGGAAATGGGCGTACATACAGCCGGGCATTGTCCCTTGAATGAAGCATGGCCACACCACACGTTCACTTTCCATTTTCGCTGGTGCTCCAACAGCCGGACCCAACGCGAATTCTCCGTCGTCCAGTATTGCATATCTCGTAAATTCATGTGCCCCTGGTTTGCCAAGGCCGCTTCATCGGTAAATAGTATGTTCTTCAGAAAATTGCTGCCATTCCTTACAGACATCATAACAAGCCCGCGAAATTGAATACGCTGCTGGAAATCACCTTCATGTAATACCTGATGAAGGGCCACGTGATATGGATGGAATTTCCGTTGGCGCAGTATCCGTAACACACTACGAACCTGGAAAGTTCTGGCGTACCCATGTGGGGGTTTGCATCTACACGTGCCAGTTTTGGTGCGTCTCTCCCGTAGCAGTCTTTCGTCGCACTCGTATTGAGTAATTCCAATCACCTCGTGACAAGAGACGTGTGCAGATTCTTCTTATCGTTTGCCCTGAGATGGGCGTTTTTTTTTTTTTCATACATTTGGACGGCTTGCTTGGCATTTCTGTCACACACACACACACACACACACACACACACACACACACACACACACACACACACACACACCGAAAATAAGTAGAGCGGCCAGTTTTGCATCATTCGTGAATTTCATTGCGTACGTACAGCCACATTCTGAGATAATACTTACCATAACAGATTACGGGGACTGGTGCTGCGCTGCTATAAGGAAGCGGTCCCGCCAGGATGAGTCACGGAGCGTGTTGCTTGCTTGCAGCTGAGAGTACTGGTCACCTGCCCCATGCTACCGGCCCACTTAGCTTAATCATATTTGCACATTATTTTTTGGCGTTTCTGTGTTACTTTCCATTGAATATGCTATATCACTGAATTCCTCTTTCGTGTACTTTCAAGATGCCGTTGAAATATATGTATGTTTCCAGGGAGGAAAATCATATGTACATAGTTTAATTATTTATGTCCATGCATGTGTTTCGAATAGCCCCTTTGCGGCAAAAAACTTACTCCCGTATGTAATTTCACTAAGCGAAAACCGCGTTTCATGAACTGCAACCATTCTGGAAATTTTTGGGGTGTCCACGTTAGGCGGACCATCCTGTATACAGTTTATTCAACAAAATATTTTGTTGGTAATCTAATTTATTTCGGCCCAACACAGAGGTTTTGTTAATTCAAGAATGTATTTTGCTAAATGAACGAAATTATTTTTGTTGGTTTTTTAAGTTTTGTTTTCTCAACAAAACCCTTTGTTACGCCAACTAAATATATTTATTCTATACGTCCTGTTTCTCCAACTCATTTTGGGAATCTGAAATGATATTACACTTTGATTAGATTAGGTTAGGTTACATTAGGTTAAGTTAGGTTAGGTCACCATGGTTAAGTAACCAGATACAGTGTAGGAGGGCTTAAGTGCATTCAATAATAATATCACATTTGACACTATCAAATAATCAAATTAATAGGACACATCACTTTTCAAATTGTATTATTAATTTGTTGGCTGGAACAAAACTTTCTCCCAGTGCAGCGAATTCCAGCTACATACACACCAGCCAGCAACGTGCCGGGACACTGTTCGCCAATCAGCGCCTTGTAACTTGCTCGTCAGCCTGCAGCTCAGCCAATGGGGAACGTTTCGCAGCACGCAGTACCAAATCTAACAGAAAGCTCGTTCCTAGATGCGCGTGCAGCCAGTTAGCGAATGGGTACTGTTATGAAGTGATCAGGCCTTAGCTGGACGGCCTGCTTTATAACACCTTCAAACACTGAACCAGGGCACGAGCGCAATTGCATTACTACCTCGTGAAAGAGAGTTGCAGAAACTTACTCCACTGGCAAGTAAATAGGGCCAAAAATATTAAACAACGCACCCGATATAGGCCAACGTAACACTGGGAGCGGAGTATTTTGTCATCGGGGCAGCGGACCAAGAATTGGTGGAGATGGGAATGTGCGACCAGAGTTAACCGCCTCCTAGAATCAGCCTCCGGCAACATGAACAAGGCGGAGACTTTCCGATTAGATTGTATGAGTAATGGCGTGAAGTAATATAACTTAATATAATTAATTAGAATCTTTGTATTCCATTTAAGCTTCCCCGATCAATAGTAACGTAAGTAGTTATTGTATAATCCTTATGTTCAGTAAACCCCATCTTATACTGTTGCGCTCTACCTAATATGACTCATTATTTAGCTATGCTTCTGCTTTCAGGTACGAATTGACTGAAAAGCTAATAAATAACATCATGCGTACATCAACGAAACCGCCACGCCATTTAGTTTCTGCATACTTAGATATTCTGTACTCAAGTCGAGAAGGGAATCGTGCCGGACGATGCCGCTGGTCGGCGGGATATCTCCTCGGGGGGCTCCCGTTTTCTCCCCCTCCTTTCATTCCCGCGCTTCGTCAAAAACTCACCTCGCCTACCCTCATCGTCTCTCAAGACCTCGATGTTAAAGAGCCACCGAAATCTCCTCACTCACTCACTTCTCAGATTGGGAAGCTCAATGCTTTTAGTTTGGCAACTAGAAATTTTCTCTGCAAGGGTGTGCCGGCGTTGGGTGTGCACCGGATATTTTACGTTTTGTATGAAATAAAATAGGATGTTTGTGTTAAAAAAAAATTAATGCAGTTGTGCAAAATTTTCCTATCTGTGTCCTGTTAAGCCCCTGTCACACTGTCAAATTTTTCCATTAAACTGCTTCCAATAAGTTTGGTCAAATAATGTTGGTCATTTATGACGTCATCGAAACGTCATAAACGCCGCCATATTTGTCTGAAAAAGTTGGATGGCTTCAGTTTCCATCAAACATTTGAAGATAGGAAAGGTTGTGAAATTTCTTTGATGTTTGACGGTCTCAGCCAGTCAGAATCATGCACGACCAAAATGGACGTCAAGAAACTATAACAAACAATTGCTGGAAACGACGTAAGTTAGGAAAATAATTAATCTATGTAGAATCTTTCTGGGCATGAATGCTATTTTAAGTGAACATTGCACACAATATTACGAACTCAGAGGTATTGGATTTCACTCTGCAGGAAATATCTCTGCGAAAGAAAATTTTAATTATTAAAGAAGGGAATATATTACAACACTCCTTACATTTCTTCCTGTAATGGACTTACTGTGGCCTTTACTGTGGCCTGTCCTGAGGGGAGCAGGTCACACATTAACTCGGGCGATAAGGGTAGCTAGATGGAAAAGCACTCAAATACAAAATAATACTTGTATTAAACTTTAACAAATACAATTACGCTTCAAGTAAGTGTCTACTGAATCAATTAAATACAACAGTTATTCGGCTGTAGGAAAACTGGATTTCATCAATACACACTCCAAGAGGTGCTGATGCCTTTAATCAATTACAATTAGCTTTAAGCTAGAAAGGCGGTACTCTGCTCGAATGGAGCTTAAACGCCTTCGCTTGTCCCGAACCCTAACATGCCTTCAGTCGCCCTACCAGGGAACATAATTACCCTCTAGATGACGACGTCTCGCTGAAGCTCTCTCAATGGCGGGCTCGTCAGGTGATGAAGTCGGACCACGGGAGGTGGTCCTCTCGTCTGGCAGGACACGGGCAGAGCCTCCAGCGACGGTGGCAAGATGACGCCCAGAGCCGCCATTGATCCGGGCTTATATACTCCCTTCTTGACCTCGCACTCAATCCCCCGGAATTTGTTATTCTATAACAACGGCTCGGGTGGCCGAGGTCGCTCCGCGTCTTGCCTCAGCTAGCAGTTTAGCAAACCTTGCAGGGACCAGCCGCAACAAGACCCCTCTCTGGAGCATCCAGGCGCCCTCGCCTGGAACGTGGGGTTGAAGCATGCGGAGGATTGGCCGGGTCAGGTCAGGCGGCCTGCTCAGGAAGGCGACGTGGAAAGTGAGTGGGTAGCCAAGCCTCGTGATAGCAGTGGAGCCCGCCGGAAAGAGCTTTTCTTCTTTGCAGTAATAATAAAAAGTATGACGACTGACTGAAAAATGTTTCCCTCATAACGTGGACTCCCTAAGGCGATGTCTGGCACGAAGGGTAGGGCATGTGTTTCAGAAACAGCTGCCTTATAAGAATGGCAATGCTAAACCATTTTCTTGTTTCTGATAAAATGTTCAAATATTATGTACATAAAAATGTGTAAGAATTCATTTGTTTCCATACATGGAGGTAAGCTTGTACCTCTGGTTATTAGAGTACATGAAATTTACACCTGTTACGCCATACTAAAATCTGAGTGACTGTGCCTCTGTAGATTTTACCTCTGTATATGCTATTGCAGATTATGTATTGTTACCTTATTTACATACTTCGTAATATTTGAACATCATGTGACTGTAAGAATATATCTATGTTAACATGGTTGATGTACAAAGTATTAAAACTATACTCTTTAGATTTTATACATCGGACTTTACATTCCTTGATAAGTAGTGATCACTAATTCTCAATTTGTATATTGTTTGTGCGGGAACCTAAACTAACTTAAGGCCGCTATCGGTTTGTGTTGGTTCTTCGGGATTGGTAAGGATTTGCTCGACTCCATTATTATAGTTGAAACCCTTGAAAAGAAAATTGAAAATAAATAAAACCCGGCGTCAAACTCGTAAGGGTGGGAAGTAAGGGTATGCGCACTTAGGGAACACAACATCTGCAATAGCGCCTTGTGATATGTAGTCTTTTAATTACTGAATAGCATTGTAGTATATTTAACATTAATAAAATCATAAATTGCCACCTGGCATTTTTTTAAAGTGATATTTTACAAACTTGTTTTGGTATATACACCGTTCAATTACTCTCCTGGAAAGGAACTATGTGTCATTGTGGCAGACTCGAGAAAAACAATAACTTGGTATGTACATGTCGTAAAACTTAGTATAAAATTACATTGATGAAAACTTATGTTATATGCACCGCACGGCGTGGAAAGTGCCGTCTAACGCTCTCTAGAGTGATTCATATATAATGCAGTAGGTTGCGCATGTCAGCTACTGCGCTCTGCAGTCATGTTCTCCATTAAACTGCTTGCAGTTGCAACTGTGGCCACTGCGCTTTTAATTAATACATCTAGGTCGCGCTGTAAGCATTAATTTGCTGTCGCGCTATAAACTTCTTATGCGCCCTGCCTGCGCTGATTGGGAAAATGCTCTGTGATTCCAAGTCGATATGTATGTGTATAAAGAACATATTTAGCCATTTTTAAAGCAAAATTTATGTCTTAGCATGTGTTAACAGGTATTTTAAGAGTTTTACACGTGCAGCTTCCTTTACCTTCTTAGTTAATTGTAACGATAGTGAACTTAAGCCCTGATGAAGTCATGTCAGCTAGTTCTACGTCCGTTGCTCCCTTTTATCGTGCTATAATGTGAAACTAAGTTCTCTATGTTGATCAATATCGAACTTTAAGAGCACAAATGTATTACTGGACAGCGTGCCCTCTTTTTTAACTAAGTCATCTTACGGGTGCGCCGCCTGCTCAATGCGGTTCATTAACACCGCTATCTTAATTAACTTATAGTATATTGCTGCAAGAGCTAGAATCAGGATAACAATTCTGGAGAAGCTATTGTAGTTATAACGTTCCTGCATTAACAGGGAAAATACGTTCATTTGACGAAATTACGACATTGTTTCTGTATACTTTATGGTGGGAAGTTCTACATGCATGATTTTCCATTCACTATTAATAGTGTCATTAATGGAGTAGAATAATATCCCTTCGCTAGCTTTCAGTTGTTGCGCTTCAAAATCATTATTATGCAGCCATTGCACAGGCAAGATAGTGTGCGAGATAGCTAGTTTGGGGCTCTTTATATCACAAACGTGTGTTGCCTTAATGATAGTGACTTGGTTGGAAGTGATTTCGCATCCACAGTGTACTTGGATTTCTATAGTGCCTACCTTGGGGTTGTGAATTATCTTACTTAGAGTTTCATTACTACACCTTAGTACTAATTCACCTGGAGCTTTGGTTACTACGTAGTGGTGCGGTTCAATAGCTTGAACTGACAATGACGCTCGCATTGAAATTTGCAATATTTAAATAAGCTTTTGATATCATTAAGGTAGATTGCAGCCTTTAGGCAACTGGTTTGTGAATTATTGGCCAATTGCTTAGAAAGAAAATATATGCCTTTGGCTTGTTCAGAAGTATCGCAAAGTTCTCGTGTTTCTTTTGTAATTACGTCAGTGGCAACTATGTTTGTTCGGGTTCCTACAATGCATGTTTCATTGTTGTATTTGTCCGGGACACTTTTAGTTCTAAAAAATTGCCATGAACTTTTAATGATTTGTAAGGGAATTTGTACTTTAATCATCATTTGCGTAGGTGACAGCATGCATTCAGTTAGGGGTAGGGTATAATATTTTAACATGTCTTTGATGGGGATGCTTAATTATAACCCTAGGGCATAGACTTGCCCCTGTAATTGAGAAAGATCCTCCCGTAATATATATTTTGCTACTGCTTGAAGGGGTAAAAATTTATGCTGGCATTGCTGTATGTACGTATTAATTCTAAGCTCGTTAACAATATTGTTTACAAGCTGCAGCACCATACTAGTTAACAGTTGTGATTGACTGAGAGAGGATTCTATGTCTCTATCCTGATTGCTTATTTGACTTGACATGGATCCTATGTTTTTGCTGAGAGGGTTAACTTTGTTTTCTAATTGACTTTTTATTTACTTCATGCTGTGAATCGTAATATTTAGATTGTTGTTTGAAGTGATGACATTATTTTCTACGTAATTTATTTGCATTGCAAGGGCTTTCTCATTGGTCAGAAGGGATTTCAAGGTGACGAGTTGTGAGAATGTCGCAACGCCATGTTGCGACATCTTCTAGGAAGGTGATTCCATGTTTTATTTTATTGGACAATGCAATCTCTGATATAAACTCTTGTGCAATATTTGATGATGTCCCATTAAAGAATTCGCGCAGGTGGTCTGCATTCTTGCAAACTGCGCTGTTCTTTGTGGCACATGCCACACGTCGGGAGTTGCTGGGCGTAGCCGGTTGGTGCAGCGGTAGGGTGTACACCAGGGGAATCGTCTCTTCGTATTGGATGTCGGGCGAAAGCTGTCGAGCATAAGCCCCGCTGCGGGTCTTGTACAAGTGTACGCCAGTGGATGCCGACACTACGTGGCGGGCTAGCAGCAGCACCCTAACTCCTGCCGTCCCCACATCAGCGGCGACTAACCTGTAACATACATGCTGCCATTAATTTCTGATATTAGCGAGTTTTGACGTTCCGTGTGTTGACTGTGTCCATTTTCGTGTGCTCCCGTTTCTGTATTTCGATGGACATCGTAGATGGTCCACGAATATCGTGTACGGGTCATGATATTTAATATTAACAGCTTTCTGTCTTGCGTGGGTTTTTAACCACACGAATTGCCCGATTTTAAGGCCGTTGGGTCGAAATTTTCTCTCAAAAATTATCTTCTGTTGTTGCTATGACGCGAGTAAGTTTACGCGGGCTTGTTCGCGTGCTTGCTGAAGCTGTTCACACCTGTCAGCAGCTCACTGCGAAAATGCGTGCGATATAATGTGGCATGGCTGGACTGCTTCAATACCGTGTAAAAGAAAGAATGGTGAAAATTTAGTGCTTCTATTAATTGTAGAATTGTAATTGAAGACTATGCACGGGACATATTCATCCCAGCGTGCATGGTCTTCGTTCGCACATGTAGTCAATTGGTGTGACAAAAATTTTATTTACTTGTTCAGTCAGCCCATTACAAGCTGGGTTGTACGCTGTTGTCTGTAACTTTTTGATTTGTAGTTTCTGTAATAATTGTGCAATCATGTCGTTATTAAAGGACGTGCCACGATCGGTTAAAATTGACTTGGGGTACCCATACCGAAGTATTACTTCTTTTATGAATTTGGCACAGGTTTTCGCATCAATAGCTTTGAAGGGTTTGGCTACTACGTAATGCGAAAAAAACTCAGTCATTACAAGAATTAATGGAACGAAACAATAACATTGCGGCCAGATATTGTTTGACGTATAGTATGCATTTAACTTTGTTGAAAAATGAGTGTAACCCAAAGCAAATATTTTCTCAATAAATGGTAAGCTATAAAACTTTCAATAGACTCATGTTGCGCAGTGTCAACCTCTCATAAGACTCTGCTACTTTATATTCTGTGAATACGAAGTATAATGTTTCTATTGGGAATTAGCCATGAAATTTGTGCTCAAAAATTTTGAAGCCGAGATCGCTTTTGCCCCGTGAATTCAGTTTGGCTTTACATAATAACGCGAATTTTGCAGGTCTCTAGTTATAAGTATAGCTGGCGCGATTTATCGCGGGAAAGGTGGAATGATTGCTAGGAGTCAACGCACTGCACACACGTCCGACAGTTTTCTTATTTTATTGGCTGTCATGCATGTATGAAGATATTGCCCCTTTTCACTGGACCAGCGAGGATTCTGATACTATAAGACAGAACGTTCGTGATTGGCCTGCCAACAACTTAGCCGAGTTAAAACCTTGTTCATCCAATCATGAAAAGATATACTAGGTAGAATGTTATATAAGATGTGTTAGCTCAAAACATTTTCGCGATTTTCCACCATCTCTAGCTATAAGGCCATTTTCTGCTCACTCGCCACATGCATCAACGCCTTTACGCGCAAGGTGCTTAACTACTGGCGTGCCGGCATTCCGTCGGCTACTCGCCCGAACGCGACTTTAAGCGGTGACCCTATGTATAGGCTGTTCACGGTAAAGTGAGAAGTTTAGATGTCATAGTTAATTTTTTCCTATCAGCAACTTTCATCCTTCCGCAATTTTTAAAATAAATACTACCATATATGTAGTAAATACAGTGTGTATATTCGACAGCACTCAGAAGTTAATGCCTAAGTAGACAGTAAAATATATTTACTGACTATATTATTTCAAATGAGAGGGCTTTGGAAAGTGCTCGCTTTAACAGCAGATATGTACTTGTATGGCACGCTAATGAAGATAAAAGTATCAAGCGTGTCTAAAGACAAACCTAAAGTTTCTGTTTAGAAAATTTTACAGACAAAATTGATCCTGAAAACACCCGCTTTAGCCATTTCCAGGCCCAAAAAAAATTCTCGCTATTGAATTGAATCTTGAAATATGTTCTTGGGCTCGAAACGTTTCTCGACTTTATTTTTGCGTTTAGACGCTACCGCAAAATATTTAACTTTGTTTTTTTTTTAAATTACGTGTTGCTGAGAAACCTCTGCAGCGCACTTGATGCGCCAGTCAGTCGGGGCCCTTAATGGCGCTACGAGGCAGGTCTCTGATATGGAGTAGGCTACGCGTGGCGGGTGTCGCACGGCATCTGTCATTACGTGACGCTTCAAACGTTTTGTGGAGCGAGGTTAGCGTACTTGTGTGCGGCGGCAGAATCACGATGACGTCAACGAGGTGCTACAGGGAGAAGAAGATGACGGCGGCCGAGTGGTTCCCGTGAATGGAGCCAGCACCGGCGATGACGCGGTGTTCAAGTGTCGGCGAGGGCTACCGGCGTGCTCCCTCCCCCCCCCTTCTCGACGGCCTCTTTGTGCGGTAATGCCCGGTAATGCCCAGTAATGCCTACGGCGAGTGTGCACACACTGCGGTCTGGGGCCCCGGCGCTAATGCGGCGTCACCTGGCCGCCATCGACCGCTATCTCGGGCACTCCGCGCCGTCGAGGATGCCCTACTCCCCGGTTACCACCCCCCCCCCCCCAAGTACCTTGTTGACGCGCCGTCCGGTGATACCCTGAACACGCCCGCCACTCCGGGGATAATACGAACCAGCATTCGGTCGGCTCATGCAAACATCCGGTCCGCTCTCGCCTGCACGTCAATCATTTCATCGGAGGCCCCCGGCAGGCAAAATCGCGTTTCGAGTCCTTCGCGGTAACGCGAAGACTGAGAACGCGTGGCTTTCGGAGCTGTCATAAACAGCAGATGCCAATCGCGTGAAATCCCTCCCCCTTCCTCGGGGACACGTTGACATGCAGGATGTCGCAAATTAAGGTTTACACTCTTTGAACGGGGATAACAGAAAAACTCTTAAAGCTAATCTGAAGGGACTGATTGTATTTGACGCTATTTGGGGCTGTGCAAATATTGACAAAAGTAGAATTACTTTCAAATTGCTCACCACCATTAGTATGGCATTATCTGCAATACTGTAGAACAGAACGACAAAAGCAGCTACGTTTTCCAAGGGAGTGGACTCGCATGTGTGCACAATGGCGTATATCGTGGCGTACAGTAACCATGGGGTAGTGGCGTACCCAGTGTTCATAAGACATCAACATCAACATCACACCGAATGTTTCATCCAGGAGCGATCGTAAGTCTCAATGGTAATTTGGAGGTGCACCGTACTGCTGGGAAAGCAATCGTCAACTGGGTAGAGTTGGTGAACACATGGTAAACGCTGTTCACGATAAAGTGAGAACTTTTGAAACGAACCTTAGAAAAATGTCACTGCTCCTACCTGGCATATATTTTAACGAGTTCGCTGAGTGACATGCGCCCAGTAAAGTTGGTAACGGTGGAGGGAAAGTAGTTCCATCCCTTAACGTCGGATAAAAGGTGTTAAAATACTAGGTCCACCTGTTATTCGCGAAAATATTTCAGGGCTACTTGAACTCCGAAACACTAGAGCTAAGATGCACTTTTGTTATTGGATGATTTTAACTCTCGCGAATTTTCAGGTGTCCGCCCGCGAATCACGGATACTCAGTGTCGGAGTTACCTGATTCTGATTGTCCCAGTCAGGTAAGGAACTGTGTCCTGAGAAAGACACGTGTCCAATAATCAAAGGAAAACTGCATATATGCCATAGTACATTGGAGTTTAGCTTTTGAGTAAATCTTTTCCTGAAAAAACAGGTGGCTCTACACAATAATTCTTTAGGGAGTGGCACACCTACTGTGGCCAGGAACAAATTGGCAGCAAAATAGCAGTTTCAGTACTGTAAACTGATGCACACAAGATGCACTTAATTTATTTTAGGTATTTGAAATGTCTTCCATCATTGTGTGAGCAGAGAGTACATCGGCGTACCGTACAGGGTACAGCGTCCACCATCCAACATAAAGAGGATTATATTTTACGTAACCAATGGCGCTTACAGTACGCTTCCAGAGTGATTTACAAGTATATGGAAAACCTATGTGTCTTATTATAGAATAAACAAACAAAATTGATATCCATACCGTATCCAAATTTAAAAAAAAAAAATTGTTTATTATATTAACTATGTAATATATTAGTTGCATTATTTATTAATTATTTAATATATTAATAATTACTTATATAATGCCTTATGAATATAATATATTAATTTTATGATTATATTTTGACTACATTATAGGTCTACTAAATATTTATATTCCATTACATTACATAATATTATATTACATGTATTTATATAGTTTTTATAATATTAATCATGTAATATTATATTATTAGTCAAATTATGTTAACAGTGATATGTTATATAATATAATAAATTATGTAGGTTTTATATTATTAATGATATTAATTTTATGTAATGAAGAAAATTTATTCTTAAACTTGTTATTGCTACGCAGGCATATGATTGCTTCACATATCGTTTATAATATATATTATGTAGATGTTCCAACAAAATATTTTATTAGCTAAACACAGTTCAAAATCTAAAATAAATTAACCAAAAGTATTGCAGTTTTCGTGAGGACAACAGAAACTGCCTAAAACAAATTTATGTTCGCTAAGTGATATTCCTGTCATTACCTTCCAGAAATTCAGTATATGGTAGCATGGTGCCTAACCGCATGAAACAAGCAAATAGTCCAGTGAAACTGGGAAAAATTTGATGATTATACCTTAACGCAAAAAATTACATAGTCAGAAATGACGCACATGTAGGGAAAAGGCATCTTTTTAACTATTAAAATTTAGATGACATCTAAGTATTCAAAAAAATTTTGACATTTTTGAGCACGTACTAAAATATTTTAATAAACACATTAACTGGAAATTTTAAAAAATAATAATAGTTTAGAACTTTAAATTAAATTCTAGTAAACTGCCCAATAATTGTTCATCAGTATCAATTAACATATATTTTTATTACAATTATGTACGCAAGTATTTACATGACAAGTTTACATATATTCTCGTATTTATTTTTGTAAATATCAGGCAAAAGAGAAATATGACTGTACACGAGACGTTCATTACCATACATGACTTAGTGTATACGCTGTTCACGGTAAAGTGAGCACTTTGAGGCCGTAGTTAATTTTCCCTATGAGCCATATTTTATCCTTCCGCCGCTATGCCATTTAAGTAACTGACACATTTTTTTTTTTCACCGGACTCAAAATTTAATGTCAAAGGCTATAATAAATTATATTTGTTGACTATTATTCCAAATGAGAGGGCTTCAAAAAGTGCTCACTTTATCGCGAATAGCCTATAGAGTTGTGAGCCACGTGTGGTCACCTCGCCTTTCTCAATATGGACTCAGCGCGAGTTGGGGAAACTGTAATTACCGTGCGTGGATTATGGTATCTCTTCACCACAGAACGGGGACAAGTTAGCAACGTTCTCTTCTCAGGTTGCAACAGTCCCGAATGCCACAAAGCCGCTTAATTCAGGCTAACGTGAGCTTACAGTCCCCCCATTTTTTTTTGCTCAAACATGTAAAAGCGTTCGCGAGACCGCAAAAACAATGTCCCGCTGGGCAAGTAAACCACCTTTGGCTTTTCCTTTTGCTTGTAAAATACTTCAGCTGATAGGTGCATGTCCTTCCTACGACCTGGCAAATACATGTCGAGCTAACGCCCGGTTGCACCAATATCTTCCCCGATCTGAGATCGAATGATCCTAGTCCCGAACCAGGATCCAGTTTGATCTTGGTTCCAATGTAAAAATGTTGCACTAACGAAATTTCGTGATTCTGGATCCCCGATTCGTCGGTCTTGGTTCCAAAGTGAGGGATCGAAATTAAGTACGAGACTAATTTTGCTATTGGTTCGTAACATGTGACGTCATGGAAGTAGGCATATTTTTCACTATACATTGAACTAGATGTGCGATGTTTTGGCTGGAATTATTCTTGTACGAATTTTTCTGAATAATATTCAAGTGCGTATAATGTTATTTTAATTTCCCAAGAAAACAGTCTGTTGGCGTATTTTCAAACTAAATTTGTCGGCTATAGCTGCTGATCTCGGATCGAGATTTCGAACCTCCAAATTCGGCGGTTCAGGTTCAGAATGAAGTGCTTCTCGATCACCAGTCCAGCTCTGAACTTGAATGGTGTAACAGTTTTCTTTGTCGATCTTAGATCCGATCACGGATCGAGTTTCGAACCACGATGGTGCAACCGGGCATAAGTCAGTTGAGGCTCAGCGCTTTTGTGCTGTGTGTCCACACTTAAGTTTTGGGCTAAGGTTGTAACGTTTTCCTGCACCCTTCAGATGAAGGGCTGTGGAACAACTGCTTGAGTACTTTAGTACTGAGGATGAATTAGGTTATCAGAAGAAGGGAAAAAGGACTTGTTATGATTCTAAAGAACGACGAATCCTGATTCTTAATCATAATGTTCCATCTCCTGAATCTGTGAACGGTTCGTTGAAATTAAGTGTGAGTGTGTGAAGAGATTCGGGTTGCTCTTAACATCGCTGTGGGGTGGGGGTAATGTGTTATGTAAAGCCAACGATTAATTTGTGCGGGTGTCGGTAGAATGACCGACTATATAGCCAATTAAATATATAGATGAAGGGGTCCAGTCATCTGCTTGTCACCCCAATGGGAGGGGCTGTGTGCTCCGCCGTCTGTACGAGAATTGGGTCCTGAAGTGGTAGCGAAAAACAATACATTTAAGTCTTCAATTTTAATTTTTTTTTTAAATTTAACATTTTAATATTATTTTAAGATTTTTTTCGTAGTCTATTTAATGTTTTATAAATGCTCCCTTTTAATTTTTTCGGAGAATTTTTAGAAATTTTTTTAGAACTTTTAATATATTTTTTAAATTTCCTTATGTTTTAGGAGGGGTAAGGAGGAAGGGTGTTGTCGATGAGTGGGGATGAAGAGGAGGGGGGTCGTGGTGCTGGAAAAGGGTGGGTGAGAGGGGTGGGGCAGTGTGTGAATGTGTGTGGAGGGGGTGGTGTGAGTTGAGAAGGGGATGGGTGGAGTTGTAAGAGGGATTGTTGGGGGTTGAAGGGTACGGATGGGCGGTGAGGGGGGACTGGTGGTTGAAGGAGGACGGAGTGAGGGGGAGGAGGGTGGTGATTGGGGGTGTGTGAGGTGCTTTAGGAGGGTTGTTGGGAAAGGGGACCATGGATGCTGATCCGTCTAGTCCGCTGGAACTGGCTCGGATCCTCGAAACAGCTTTGCTCGTATTTGAGGATTCGAGTGATACATTTTTCCATTTAAGGAGTGGGGGAGGAGGAGGGGGAGATTTTTGGGGTAAAATCATTCATTTCTGAAGTGATTTTTTTTTTGGGAAAAACTGACAATTTTGACCGTCGGGTGTGACGAAATCCAACACGGCGGACAACTCCAGGTTATGGCTCCCTGCACCCTTGGACGGCTTCGGGGCTCCGACTCCAACGACCCGTGCCCCAGAAGCATAATTCACACACCACGGCGCATGGATTAGGTCGTTTATCGACCAGTGTGTATACATGGGTGTTAAGCACCAACGGGTTAAGACAATGCACAAGGATGGTAGGCTTTCACCATACATAAGCTGTTTGCAAACACTGGTGTATTTTTTTTCATTAACTTTAAGTTCAGTTTAATTAATTGGGAACACGGAATCCTACAAACGAAGGCTCCTGCCACTACAAACAATTTATAATGTAGCAGTTGCAATAATTCTACCTTGAGAAAGCCGAGTAGTTCAGCTAGTTGGAGTGGAGAAAGATTTAGGCGGCTCTTAACATCGAGGTGTAGAGAACCGATGAGGTAAAGTGAGGTGAGTGTGGGGCAGTGGATAAGCAAGGGCGGGAGAAACGGGAGATCCCCGAGAAAACCCGCCGACCAGCGGCATCGTCCTGCACGATTCCCACAAGCGAAATTCCGGTAGCAGCCCCGCCGGGAATCGAACCCGATTTGCCTAGATGGGAGGCAAGTAGTCTGACCACTACAGCACCGGGGCCCCTTCATCTAGTAGGCTAACTTACAATAGTTCACGCTTTTTACCAATAAGCAAATCGGAAACTTTCGAATCCAGGACATCGATGTCCGAGGGCACTTGTGCGTCCTTGGTAAAGGTGGGTTTACGATTAATGACTGAAGAATTAAAAATTATACTTAATGACTCGATAAGCACATGGAAAATTACAATAACAAAATTTGCGTTTATGATTGAATTAGCAACTATTAAGTCTAGCCAATCAAAATCGTAGGAGATGTAAGCAATCGAAATAACCTGGAAAAATTGACAGTTTACATATATTTAATTATCTGTTGTTACTGCCTGTGTAATCGTTTTAAGAAACTCGTGAAATCTTATAGAAGGGGGAAGTCGAAGCCAACATTAGGCATTTACATCAACAAACCTGAATAGGTTAACTAAAGCGAATTCCATAACCTCTTCCACTAAAGAAAACACGACATGAACTATTCTTTAAATTATGACGATACTGTCTCTCGGTTAAAATAATTACTTTCATACGATTTCACAATATTATATAACCTAAATACAAGCTGTAAATACAATTTTCCGCCAACAACAACTGCCACTGTGCTCTGATTGGCTACTTTGGCTTGACTTTTACTTAAGGTATAAAATATAACGATCTCTTAAGTCACGCCAAGAACGCACACGACCCGTCAAGACCCACACACGACAGTCATAAACTAATACCCTTGAATACATAGAATCATATCTTAAGCACACGGCGAACTTATTCTGTTAAGTCAATCGTAAACCCACCTTAAGGGAGGTCAACTCAAAAATATAATTGTCTCCGGGGTTACCATTAGACTAAGTCAGGACTACGAGTAAGGAATAAGTAGCGAAGAGTTTTTAATCTCTTTAAAAGAGAAATTTTTACGCACCCACGCAGAAGTTAAAGGAGATGAACTAGAGGGAATATAATTGGCCCGAGGGTGTAGTCAGGCTGAAAACTGAAATAATTATCCTCTCGGGACGTGTAGTGATGGTCTGGTAGGTCCATCTCATCAACGGGCAGCAGGCAAGAAACGCGACAGTGCACTCACGCTCGTGCAAGCTGAATACTTGTAGGCTGTTCATGATGAAGTGAGCACTTTTGAGGCCCTAGTTACTTTTGACGTGAATACGTCTTTCAATTTGCAACCATGGCGGGAGTAAATCCAGAAAATCCGATGTTAACAAAATCGAGGGATAAAGTTTGGCATTGCAGCTCAGAATCTATTGCCTACATTCAAAATTTAATTACACCACTCTATATGTTACATTGAGTGAGGACTGCATCGCTAGGGGAGCCGGGGGGGGGGGGATTGGCGCCGCAATTTCGAATTCGTTTCGCCGCGTCTCGTAACTTCCGTGTAGTATAACTTTTGACTAAGAGAAGGCGCTCGTTTAGGTTTCAATCGACAGTCCTCGTCAAGATCAATCGATTGTGTGTATAGAAACACTTTTGTGGCGTGGTTATGGTGAAATTGTATGAGTTTAATATAAAAAACTAAGAAAACTTAATACGATGTCGGCCCATACTCGTCAAAAAGCTAAGTCGAAATACGCAAATCGTATATGGCTGGAAAGAGCATCTTAAAAGCAATCCAGTGATACCCATAAAACCTCATATGATCGAGTGAAGCGGTGTCGGGTACGTAAAAAAAAAACATCAATGCGTCCGAGCGCGTCGACGTAGACGTATTCACGCAAAACAAACAACCGAGTCCCCAACACAGTCCCCATTTTCCTTTCGGTCATTGTTTTATCATTTATTCGCCGTTTTAAATAAATAAATAAATATTGCCATGTAAATTATAAACACTGTGTACATATTCCACCGGACTCAGACGTTAACGTCTAAGGCTAAAAGAAAATACTTTTTTTTAAAACTATTATTCCAAATAAGGGGGTTTTTCAAAAGTGCTCACTTTACCGTGAACAGCCTATACACGTGTGACGTGTGATCCACGGTAATCCAGCCGGTATAATACTCCGGCTTTCATTATCTCCCGGGGATATAGTTTATTCGCGGTTTCTTCACACTTTTTAAACAAAACCTTTGAAAAATCACCCCATATATGACGTGTTTGGTTATTATTCATATGCCATGTATTACAAGCGTTTTATGTTCGTGTTAATATAAAAGTACATGATTTTTGTTCAATCGAACTTTTACTTACATGTTATCTATAAATCATTATATTTCACTTATGATTAATACGAATAAAAACAGGTAGAAAATACACATATTGGTAACGCCTAGTAAGAAATAGTTCTTATGCAAAATCTTATTACATTGAGTGCGCACGAATGCGGTGCGTTGTCTCTTTGGTGCAATGTTCTGTACGTGGTTAAGCTTCATTTTCATGAGGTGGATGAATATACTGGAAGCAGAACTTTGACAGGGCTTCAGATAAGTTGGAAGTAGCACGCTATCTCATCACAACTTCAAAAATCGAGGTAGAATGGTAATCATGCAAACGTCATAATTAGTTATCTTTTGCTGTGACAAAAATCATGAAATTTTTTCTCGCTAAAAGTGATTTAAACTTTGAGAAATAATCTTAGAAACCCGTAAGTCTGTGAGCATTTACGAGTACAATCTGTATTCCCCCCACAAAGTAGGAAATAGTTAGTTTAGTCCAATACACATCCTCTACGTTCAAACTCGCCCTTACCCCAAACTCCAGAAACCCTAGCGATCTCTGAAATGCATGCATGTATTACAGTATTTCTTTGTATTTGTGATTCAGCCTGTGTGCGTCGATGTTTATATTAGGTTGGCAATGGTTAATTCGAGTTCGGTTAGTGAGGAAGAACTGCTGTGATATTTGCGGTAATGTTCGTAACCTAAATAATCTCTTTAAGGTCAAGCAACTTCATGTTGCAGTTTTACATTGGTTTTCTTAGGTTTAATTTATTATTAATGTTTTAATATGAGTCGTGAAGTAAGCTCCATGGAGATAAAGACATGTCTCTACATCGGAGGCACAAAAGACGAAAGCCAACCCTTGAGATTGAAATAAAACTGAGTAGAAACGCACGAGGTTCGTGGCCATTATCTTCCCAATTACTTGGTCATCAATTTTAACATTGTACCAAATACTATCAGGATAAATTTTCCAATTGTATTTTTTTTTGCAGATACTCTACCAAGTGTCCTGAACTAGCAGGACATTCGTCCAGGCACGAGATATTATATGTTGATACAAACCTTAAGAATTAGAATAACTATATCTAAATAACGTAACAGCATACACTTCACAGCGTAAGTGCACACAGAGTGGTAAAAGCAAATGGAAAGAAGCAACGTGATGTTTTATGCCTAGACTAAAACAGAGAAAAGATGAAGAGAGTACACGTCACACGTATGTAAAAGACGTTTACTGAAACGATATGTAAGTATATGCAAGAGCCAACGTGTAAACTCTATGCGAGAAATTCCCGCAAACTGCTCGCACCACACCAGAGGAGGTGACAACCAAACCCACGAGTATACGAACTACAAACGAAATCTCGTGAAAGAGTTTACATTGTCCCTGAAAATGACTAGCTGACATCAATGAATTATACAGGATGTATCAAAATTCGACTAGAGATCTGCAAGAAAACAAAGCATTAACTACGAAACTACGAGTCCAAATAAGACGGAGTATTGTTTTTACAACACGTTAAAAGCGGCAGAATGAAAAGCAAAAAATATGGAGTTATGACAGCCAGGAAAATAAATTAATTTATAACAAACTTTCCTGTCCACTACATTTATTATCACTGCCAATTTTATGTGCACAACTTCGTGAAACACTAGGGGCTATCCACAAATATTTTAAATGAATAACATAGAATTAACAACAAGTGGCTTGAGAATTAATATCACAAATGTTCACGTCAGATTGCATCATACGTTCACTGTAGTTTGTGCATTATTAATAAAAAAAAGTATCCACACTGCCTGGGTGGCTGCAGATGAATGTGGAGGCAAAAATAAAAATAAGACGGTAGTTGATATAATTTTATGCAGGTTTATCCAAGTTATTTCTACAAGAATAAAAAAGAAGTTATTTTCGAGTCTGTGGAGTTTGAGTCGGCTAGATTTCTCCGAATCGAGTCTTTATAGGAACAGAAGGAAGTAATACGTGTGAGAGACAGGTTTTCAATGAAAATTTCTATGAAGTAGTTTTCAGAGGAGTTGGGGTGTCACGCCTGTACATTCTGTTAGATAGCTTCCATTACAGAAATTTCCATTTTAATTAATATTACAACATTATAATAACATTATGAAAAAAAAGGGATTACTGGTTGAAGTTTTTCTGCTTTAGTAAAAAAATTCCTCCAATATTCTGATATCAGTTTTGCCGCTCCAAAACTTTATGGGCTTGGTCACGAAAAAATCTTTGGTTCAACATAGATTTCATTGGTATTTTTTAATATATTTCACCCTTTGATTTTACACAACCACTTCAAAATATGTGGATATGTCTGTAAAACAAAGTAAAACATAAAGAGAGTAACATTTTTTAACGAGAGGAATAACAGTTTTCTCCCTTTCCTGAAAAAAACAATGTGCCTTGGACTTAGCGGGTTTTGTAACTCGACGACTCAGGTTTTCATTTGGCTAATGAACCCCCGTCAGCGGGCGGCAGGCGGCCACGGAAGGTCGAGTTTTTTTTTTCCCCGCCATTACGCTGGGGCGAGCAAGTTGCCAGCGCTGCCAAATGTGCACTCCCTACCCTCGGGCTGCTGCCAACCTACCCGCTCGCCACCAGCATTGGCACCCCCTTCCGGCTTTCTGCTCTCGGGTGCCGGGAGAATTCGCTCGTCATTTGGCGATATTCTCGGAGTACGTTCAGCGCCGTTGAGAGTATGATTCTTGCCCGTATTTTCGCGAGGTAATTGTGGAGGACGTAGCAGTCGGCAGGCGAATTTCCTAAAGGAACTTCCGTTCAAATAACAAGTTTTTTTTTTTTTTTCGGAAGGGACCTGTGGTCAGCTGCCATTACTGACGTCCGTGGTTTGAACCCAGGCCCTGGCAGAAGTACGACAGTTTCTTGGAGTACTCCTCATTCTTTCCCGTATTTCTTTACTGCTGTCCCATCCCGCCCGATATTGAGACTTTTATTATTTTATTATTAATGTAGTTTAAAAGGGCGCGCCTTACGTCGCAGTGTCAACCCCGGGGTCACAAATCTTCAAGGTTGGGCTCGGAGGTGTTCGTCATCCCAGAGGGTGACATAGGATGGGATGCTACGATGAAACAGCGTCGCAATGTAATGGTGGAGAAAACGGGAGATCCCCGAGAAAACCCGACGACCGGCGGCGTCGTCCTGCACGATCCCCACATGCTAATCGAAGCCAGTTCGCCTTGGTGGGAGGCGAGTAGTCTAGCCACTGCACCACCGCGACCCCAAAGGTGGTGAAGGAATCCTCCCTGGCCTGTAGCAAGGAATCATCCCACCATTCACCTGGAGTGATGTCGGCAAACCGTGGAAAACTGAAATTAGAACAGCCGGACTGGGAGTTGAACCAAGATCCTTCCGAATGCAAGCCCGAATGTTTACCACTGAGCCACTTCGCTCAGGGTGTTACGTCAACAGCACCAGTTTTTGTTTTCAAGGTCATTCAAGATCATGGGCTCAAGGTCGATGTAGTCTGCATCTAATATGGTGGCAGTAGTCCGTAATGTTATATGCTTGTTGACGTTTATGTATTTGTTCTCGAGTTTTGTTTTCAATGCCATTCAAGGTCATGGAATCAAGGTAATGGTCACTGGTTTCCAAAATGGTGGATGGAGGACGTCTACCAAGATGGTGGTCGCCTATCAATATGGGGTCGCCTACCAAGATGGAGGCATTCGAAACAAAAATTATGCTTATCAAAATTGTGTGTCGAATCCATCTACCAAATATGGCGGTCTCCAGTAAAGTATAAACAAATGACGAACGAAAAAAATTAAGATGGCGGAATGAGTATAGGTTAGGGGAATGGGGATGAGGGAGCCAGTAGGTTGTTTGGCGTGGTACTGGGGGAACCTCCGGAAATGTAAGTTTTTAAAAATAATTTTTTTAAATTCTTTAATAATTTATGGGATATTTTTCAAGGAAAAAGGGAAATGTTATGAGGGAAAAGGGGAATTTTTAGGGAAAATGGCTGGGGAGGGGAATTTTTTAACTGTCTTCTCTAATGACGCGGAGCTAAGTGCAAAAAAACTGACCCCGGAACCTGCTTATATACTAACATTACCGAAGTACATCGGCACAAATGACCCGAATCCATATGTTCCCGCTACTAAGAACATGAAAAATATTCACACAAAGTTGCGGAGGCGTTCGCGGCCGGGTTATTGCCCTATGAAGGTATACCGTAACATTTTGTCGTTTTCAAAGGATGTTAATCAAGACGAGAGGTCGTAGACTGCTAAAATTGTTGCTGTAGAAGAAAGTTATATTTTGTTGTAATTTTTGTACCGTTTTGGTCTTCAAGGAATTACTACTTAGGCAGTTATTGGCTTGTTGGAAATGTGTTTCTTCAAAAAGCTCCAGCATGAAAAGGATCCTGCTCCTTAAGAAATTAGTGATATCGATACTCGAGATATCATATGTTGCAAGGCTTTTCAAGTCCATGATGGGAAGGTGGACAATACTGCTGCCATTAGTGTGTTTGGTAACGCGTCGCTGTCTTCCCATAAAAAGATGAAGTTTGAACTTGGCGATCAGCTCTGGTTGATAGAAAGTTGGTTGGTACGACTGGAGACACGCATATTCATGGACATCACGAGTTGTTTTAACGTCCTTGATGTCAGGACCGGATTTCCTTTGTAATCGCCTGTAGGCGCATAAAAATGTGCCGCCCCTCCAGTAAAACTGTTTTATTTTCCCTACCTCATATTTATTTATTATTTTAAGATCCACGGAGAGCATACGAGGTGCGACATTTCAATTTGAACCAACGTGTAAATGTATTGTTAGTAAATCACAACATCAAAAAAATAATGACTACCAGAACTGCAAATATTATGGAAATAATTGCAATGAAAACACTGATATGGTATCATTCAATAATAAGGATAACATTTAGAAATTTAATTTGCTTTCCATGAAAGAAAAAATACTTTAACTTAAGCCTAGTAAGTCTTATCCGAAGCTCTTCTTTCTAGTCTTCCTTTCAGCAAAGGAATTGATAATATCCCCGAAGTCCAGATCCCGCAGAATCTGTCCCTCGATATTCAGCAATGCCACGGCTGATAACCTGTCTTTTCCCATAGTCAAACTCAGGTAGCTTTCACACGTCCTATAGTAGAGAAAGAACGTTCGCCTGAAAGTTTGTTACTGGAGCACCGAGAATCATTCTGGGTGCTATGATTACATTGGGATGGACTTCAGCAAACCCTTCTTGGTTTCAAAATTTACTTAATTTTGTTAGGTTGACATTTCCCTCGACGTCAGGTGTCTGTGGCTTCACATGCACTCTGAGGTGCAATGACTCTTCTGCAATGAATGCTTCAAGATCACTATTGTAGTAAGAGGCCAATTTACGTGCAGCTGAAGAAATCTGTGCTTGTTTATACGTGCTGAGATGTTCTAGAAAGCCAAACCTCTCTCGAAGCTCATTGTAACGTGCACTTCGCACTTGCAGTTCTGATCTTAGTGTATCCAGAATTACATTATATGTACCAGCACGAAAATGATCTGACCCAGTCTTAAGAGTTATTTCTCCAGCCCTAGTCTCATCAGGCCTCAGAGTGAGCTTTCTTTTCCTTCCCTCGTCGAATTTGTAAATTTCTATTCTGCTCAACGACTTCGCAAGGCATTCATAGTGGTCAAACATTTCTGTTTCTCTTAAATTTGTTACGAAGTCAGACAGCGAATTATACATTTTCACAACTTGCCCCAAATCTATGTTTACTGACTGCAGTTTGGCACTAACAGCATGAAACCTACGAAGGATTGCAGTCCAGAAGACTACCCTAAATGCAGTTTCTAGTATAATTCATTTTTGTCTCAATGAATATACCTCATTCCTCGTTTGAGGTTTTTCTGAGCTATCATTTTCTAAAGTGCAAGGTCTCAAATAATCCACACCAATAGAGCAATTATTGCTCTCTAGTGCATAGCATGCATCATTTCGAGTAGACCAACAAGTCTTCGACAGACTTTGTAGTGTCCGACCTCCTTCTCCTTTGAAGTTTCGAGTTAGGAGAGCCCAGCGGTATGTGGAAGCTGAGAAAAAATTGTACAGTTCGTGTAGCAGTCCAAAAAACGATACTGCTTCAGTGCAAGATTCCGCAGCACATGAACCCACGAGATTAAGAGAGTGTGCTGCACATGTGCACATAGTCAGCGAAGTGACAAAGTTCCTTCACCCTTGCTTGTACGCCTGTATATACTCCAAACATATTCGAGGCATTGTCGTATGACTGGCCCCTGCAGTTTTTTATGTCCAACTCATATTTGCTCAAAACAGTAAAAACAGCATTGGCTATTTCTTCTGACTTACGTCCTTCATTTGATAAAAAACAAATGAACCGTTCAACTGGTTCTCTAACTCCATCCTTCTTAACATAACGTATAATACATGTTAGTTAATCAGTGTGTGAAATATCTGGAGTGGAATCGACACATACACCAAAGTATTTAGCTTCTTTCATTTACTTTACTATTCCATCCCTTACTTAGAGCACCCCTGAGACTTGCTCTTTGGGTACTCATTTTGTTCACTATTCACAAGCGGCTAAATTCGCAACACTTAAACACGCGGATGCACACGTGCCTATTTTACACATAGCTCGGACATGTTCATAGTTTGACCGAACATAAATAAACAACATTGGTACGAAACGCGAGTATGATGGGACATGATGTGGCCTGCGCCGCCCGCATCACATCAGCACGACAACTAGTGCCAACTGGCAACTATACCATTTCAAAAACAGAGAACAATCGTATTGAATCATACTGCCTTCACCACCGCGAGGGCGGTGAAGGTTCAAATTCCCTGCCCCCCCCCCCCCCCGAACAATCCATGTGATAAAACTGGGGCAGAAACGGGTAGGACGAGAGTTTTGTGAAAATAAATACAAAGGATAATTTATCAAGTGAATTCCCGTGTGAACATAAAGGTTGAAAATGGAAACAATGTGTATCAAATATGCGCTGTGTGCAGCTTATTATCTAGAGAGTATCGTGTAAGCGAAGATTATCAACACAGCGCGTTCGCGCCTGTTTGTCGCATTTCACGGGGATAGCGAAGTAACGCAGCTGTCTTCAGCATCAATGATGGCAATTTAAGGCAGACATGTCTTTTTCCATGCCGCCCCTTGGAAAAGTGCCGCTCTATGCCTGGGCCTAGTTGGCATAATGGGAAACCCGGCCCTGCTTAATGTACAGATGATTCTGTTGGTGTAATATGTTGCGTTTTTGAGAGTGCGAAATAAATCGTTTGTAGTACGGTTATTATATATATATATAATATATATATATATGCAGCGCGTTTATGAAGAAGATATAACACCTATATTGTCTTAGACAAATCAGTATTCATCTAGGTATATTTATAATACGTATATATACAGTTTGTCAATGAATAAGTGTTAAAAATTAATAGGGGTGGTACATGAGATGAAATGGAACATATTTTACTAAGGTACCATGTCCGGAAACGCCTTGGTGCAAGCCATGTTAGCTAGGGCTGGCTAGCGACTCTCGGCACCTGGAGCGGTGCAGCCACGACGAGCCAGCCCCGCTGTTTAGAAAACACTCTCCCCACCGAAGAAGGTCATGAGGCTAGGCGGGGTAGTATATAAGGTGGAGACGGCGGCCATCTTGCTCCGGAGGGACCAGCAAGACGCCATCGCCGTGGACCACAGGGCCGTGGTCACGACGTCGACTCTTTACTCTGCCATTGTCGAGAGTGTCTCAACACGACGACGACGACAAGATTAAAAGGGTAATTATAATACCAGTAGGGCGCCTTAGGTCTTGCCGGATTAGGGTCCCCGGATTAAATAATTAAGGCTCATCCAGCCAAGAGCACTCTTTAGCTGTTATTATTGTAAAGGTTTAACTGCCGTAACTTGGTCTGGTAATAAAGTCATTTAATGAGACAAGTAACATTGTTGTAATAGTCAAGGGCTATATGTACTTCTTGTAGTAGATCTAGTATTTGTAATAAAGTATAGTGAATCTGATAGAGTGCTTTATCCTCTGGTTACGAACATTCACCCTTCCTTGCGTGTCCTGGTTCGACTGCAGAACAGATCACAGTAGCGTCATTATACCAAAACACGGCTATACCAGTGTTGCGGGCACGGGAGTCGATCCCGCGCCATGAGTTGACGGAGTGCTGTCCTGGCGCACTTGTGGTGAGGGAAGCTAGGGTGAGCGAGGATGGTGCAAGGCGCTCCTGCAAGTCAGCCAGCCGCAAACTATCTAAGGCCGCTGGGGCCTGACGACGCCCCACCACTCTTCGACCCGCTCTGCTGGTACCACTACTCGAGGGCAACATCGACGTCGGAGGTCGGCGCGAGCAACTTGTGAGGGCAACATTGCAGAGCGAGCCGAGATACTGACGACTGGAAAGACGTGTCCAGATTGGCCATCCACGACAACACGACAACACGACATCACGAGGTGGAGGAGCTCCGGTCGTGTCGTAATTAACAGTTGTTAGGAGAAATTCGGTTCTGGGTGCAGGATACATCCGGAGGTTATATTACGCGCAGCTAACCCTAGAGGTCTCCTTTTAAGAGCTTAATAATTTGTTTATGTAATTGTAACTTGAGAGTCAAGTTTTATTCTATATTATTTGTTAAGATATTCCAAACTGTATTATTTCAGTATTTGCTTGTTAATGTGTTTTAAGACAATTTATTGTATGAGAAGAAGGAATATAATATTTTTGTAGTTTTTGTAATTATTCTTGTGTTATTAAGCCGTCTGAGTTTACTCCCATACCAGAGTAAAGTAACGTTAAGAGGAATAGCCTCAGAGTTGAAACTTGTGTTGAATAATAAGAACGTTCTAGTAGGCATTCCCAGTAAAGAGCGTTACACCAGCGAGCAGGGTTCGTCAGCGAACCGGTGGCAATCGAGCAGTGTAACAGCAAGTACCGGGTAATTTACATGTGCAGGTTGATGGTGTTTGCATTTGACGCACAGTAGGAAGTCTCACTGTCTGGCCACCTCGCTACCCCGACCTAACTAACGCCTTTGGATTTCTACCTTTGGGGCCACGTAAACACACTTGTGTAAGACAATCCTGTGAATACCGGAGAAGAACCTGGGGCCAAGATTAGTGCAGCATTCGAAACCATCAAGGAGAACACGCGGGCCATCTTCAATGACGTGCTCCGCAACATGCTGTGGCGTTGCAGAGCATGCATCGAATGCGGAGGAGACCATTCTGAGCAGTTGCTGTAATCTCTATGTGCATAATACACCTGATTTACACAACTTATTCATATGCACATTTCTTAATACCTGGAGCATTTTGGTATAAGGAGGCATTTCCGTACATGTGTACCTTTTATTAAATTAATTTTTTTTAGATATGATATATATATGACGTCAATGAATAACTATTATATATATATATATTGATGTGTGTGTGACGTGTGTACGATATATTTATTTGTCTTGATGAATGTAAGATAAGCTGTGTTCTTTTTCTTGCACCGAGTGTGATGTATGCAAATATTATCCGAGTCTATTACAAATTTTCAGAAAGTTTCGGAAAGTGCCAAGACGAGCCATCTTCTATCAATGATTTGTATTCTGTAAAGCACTCTCTTTCGGGAGCAAGAGAATAGTTTATGAGCTTCGTAATTTTTTAGTTACTTCAGAGCTGTATACTTGTGTTTATTAATCGGCATTATTTACTTGGGGAGAAAAAAGAGCAGTGATTACTTTTCATAACTAATGGGTTTAGCTAATGACCCATGAGGTTAAACTGAGTTTTGCATTTTGCCAAAAATAAAAGCTTTAGAATCGATACAAAAAAATTGTTTTTTTTTTTTCGTCCTTTTTGTTTCCTTTACATTCCTTTCTTCGTAACACTTGACACGACTAATTATCACGCGAGGCACTTCAGGACGAACATTAATGGACAGAAATTTTTCGTATGTGTAAAACTAACAATAATGCGCATGAACTGTGCATCCTAGTACAGGGTTACCACCCACCGAGTTTGGGTCATTCGATGCCAGTAGGGACCCTGAGAGAATGGTACGGATTAACGAGCCTACAATAGATCAGCGGCTAATGTAACTGGGTGATCCCTGAGAAAACCCCGCTAGACAACGGCACTGTCCTCCAAGTTTCCCTCAGGCATAATTCTCGGCGGATCTTGCCGGAAGTCAAGTTCATATCATCGTGATAACCATTAGGCTACCGGGATCCTTTCGTTCCTGGCGTGATCACAAGTATGACGGGCATAGCATTCGATATTAAAGGGAAAAGTCCAGCAGAATGCAGTTTTCAACTGCCATCCCTCAATCTATACTTAGTACACGATCGATTGAATGCTTTTTTTTATAATGAACATGTGAAATTATTTCTAACCTCAAATGCACAAATTTTTATTTTTGAAATTTACTGTAATACTAGCACTAAAACTGTCGACAACTAGGAATAATAATTACATATTTCAAAGCCTTACTAAACTTGTAGTACTTAAATTGGCAGGACATATATTTGATTATAGGCTGTTCACAGTTAAATGAGCACTTTTGAATGCCCTGCTTAAGATTTACTTGTATAAACGTTGTGTATTCCTTCGCCTTATATAAAATTAACATTTCCATGGGCCTCATCACTTTATTCATGTGTAGATCAAATGAAACTGTGAAAATTTTAAGAAATGAAATACTTTACAAATCTGCTCATTTTTACACTTCGACGCATTAAAAAAACAGAAAGCTAAATGAATAATGTTAAGTTATCACAAATGGTTACCTAAAACTTTTTATTCGATGTTAATATATGGAACTACTACTGTCAATCCATCGTTACCAACTTTACTGGGCGAATGCCACACAGCGCACCCATTAAAGTATATGCATGCAAGAGCAGTGACTTTTTTTTCTAAGGTTCATCCCTCAAGTGCTCACTTTATCGTGAACAGCCTTTATTTGTTTGATAAGTTGTATGCAGACCTGTAAACCGAAGGTGGTAGACATGGCTGGGTCCGGTAAGCACAGAGAGGACAGTTTCCAAAATAAAACACTATGAAAATCACTGATCTCACTGAAAAGAAGCCCTCTTCCGTGTCGACAGTTTGGACTGTCGCTAACTGCACATCCGAATTGCATGTAGGTATTTATAATTAAAGCTTAAATAAACACATATTTCCGCCTATAAATGGGAGGAGTACGATTTCAACTACTGGGCTCACCTCTGATCTATACGGTTGTGATAGTTTATTGAGGACTCTATGTTTCTAACAGTGTTCTGTGTTACTTGATCTCCAGATCAGTCATTAGGCAGATAGAACTGTTATTGTTTACAATGGGAAATAATGTCAGGAGTTCAAAACTGTTTAAGCTAACCGGGATTCAAGTTACTGGCCATACCTCCATATAATTGAAAGTAAGCACCGAGTGAAATACTGGCGGTTAAGCTGGCAGTGACTCAGAACAAGTAGTTCGTTTTAATGTTGAATACGAAGCGTGATGTTTTAATGTACGGTCAATTAATTAATTAAGTTTATTTCCTGTTTGTTTGATGCACCCAAGTGTAATAATTAGCATTTTTGTAACGTATTTACGTTCCTAGCAATTTCACATTAACGCTTAAGTGGCGCGTGAACAAAGTGACTAAGTCCACGGCAATATTAACTTCTCATATAGCGAAAGGATATATCTTGAGAAGAGAATCGCACATTAAGGGGGGTGTTCAAAAGTGTTCAATTTATCGCGAACAGCCTGCACATACAACTCTCTGTAGAGTAAGGATGTTGACATTGGGAAAAAAAATCGATATTAATTAATTAGTTGTTTATAAAAGTATCGTTTTACGAAACGAAACATCGAAAGAAAATATCGTTTTTCGGTTGCACCGTAATTCAATATTTTATTTATTAAAGGACTTAACAAATATAAAATTGTTCGGAATATTACATACACGAGGCATTGCAGAAAGATGTGGCGCCTGTTTATGACACATGCTGCCAAAGTGAGAACATAATATTTTTTTATTCAATTTACGTATTCAAAGCAGCAGAGGTGGTGTAGTGTGCGTTAGGTTACACGCCTCCCACCAAGGCTCTATTCCTGGCAGGGTCGCTCCCGGATTTTCGCATATGCGAATCGTGCCGGACGATGCCGCTGGTTTTCTCGGGGATCTCCCGTTTCCCCCGCCCTTGCATTCCGACGCTGCTCCACACACACCTCGTCCCACCATCGTCGGCTCTTTTAAAACCTCGATTTTAAGAGCCGCCCAAATTTCTCCACTTCCGTATTCAGCGTTAAAAAAATTTTTTTTTTTTTCTGATACCCGGGAAAAGATTTTGATTTAGATAGAATATCGTTGAAATATATATCGACGATTTAAATCTCGGTGTACAGTTATTTCGATATATCGATATTTTCTCGAGATCCCTAGTGCAGGGCCGCGTGGTGTTCCTTGTGATGGCAGTGGCACGGCAACCCACGTCAGAGACCCGAGGCGGTCGTCGTCGTGGTATTGGGAAGGGGGGGGGGGGATCACCAGACAGCCCTCGAGTGCCAACACTCGCCAGATGGTTGCGCGCCAATTAATGCCCCACGATATTAATTGGACAACATCGAGAGCTGGCCAAACAGCAGCAGCAGCAGCACACGCCCCACGACGCCAATCCGTTCGACGCCGGCCAGCCGTCAGCAAACACGCTGCAGAATGTCATCGCGAGCGCTACGGCGAGATTCCGGACATGTCACGCCTCTACGCGCGGGGGGGGGGGAGGGGGCTCAACATTTATCTCCCGCTCACGCTGCCTACAGCCAAATTGAACACGTCTTCCGCCGGCCTTACACGCGTCGACGTTGTCAGTTACGATATCTGTCGCCTAAGTAGGGGCCGTTCACGGTATAGTGAGCACTTTCGAAAGAACTCTCAATTTGGAATAATAGTCAATAGACATAATTAATTTTAGTAATAGACATTAACTTCCTAGTGCGGTGGAATATACTCTCGGAGTTGATTACTTACACGGCAATATTTATTTTAAAAGGTGGCTTAAGGATTTAAAAAAATTGCTTCAAGAGAAAATTAACTAGGGTCTCTAAAGTGCTCGCTTTACCTTGAATAGCATATAAAACAGTGTTATGACTCAAAACATGCGTTTTTCTTGAGTAACAGTGTTGCATTTTATTTATTTACTTCACACGGGAAGCCCTTTACAAGTTCAATATGCTCTTCTATGTGCCCCTGAGATTAATTTCATGCTATCTAATTTAATTGAGCTTCTTCACTAATGAACTTAATATAAAGAGAATAATTTTTAAACTTTTTGCCCGTCTTGAAACCTCAGCACCATCGTTCAGAGAGTTGCACGAAAACCTAGGGAATTTGTATCGTGAAGGGTCGTCGCATGGCGTGTGAAATAGTAATCGACGTTCGGTGCGGAAACGCGAGGAATACGAAGCCGTCAGTACGTGGGTATACAATAAAATGTATTTTTAAACTACGTGTCGGAATTCAAACCACGTCTACGGGCCAATATATACAATAAATCCTAGTATATGCTGTTCAAGGTAAAATGAGCACTTTTGAAAGCCCTGGTTAAGATCTGCTTGTATGCACACTGTGTATTCTTCCACCTTATGCAAAATTAACATTGCAATGGTCCTCGCCACTTCGTCCATGCGTCGGTCTATTGCAACTGTGAAATTACCACAAAAGAAAATGTTTTGCAAATCTGCCCATTTTTACACTTCGGTGCATAAAAAAACAGGAAAAGAAAGAAATAATTTAAGTTATCACAAATGGTTACCCGGCACTTTTTATTCGACGTTAATATATGGAACTACTGTACTTACCATTCATCGTTACCAACTTTACTGGACGCATGCCACTCAGTTCGCCGGTTCAAATATATGCATATAAGGATAGTGACTTTTTCCTGAGGTTGATTTTAAAAGTACTATATCGTGAAAACAGCCTTTAGTATAATGTTTGAAACATTCACGCAGTATTTTTTTAAATATAAATTTCAGTTAGTAAAACAGCGTCACGAAACCGCAACTTCGTGTACCTGCGTGCACAACAAGTTGCATACCACGAAGGGGACCGGAACTGCCGCGACATGCGGCGACCGCCTGTATATAGGCAACCGTGGAAAATACTACCATTCCCTACGTCGCCAGTACTGCTGTTTGTGTATTGTTGGAAATAAAATGCGATCTCGTCTGGCAGCCTTTACTGCACAATTGCTAACCCCCCGTTGTTCATGTAGTTTGACACACGTGTACTAACAAGCAATCACTAGCGGCGCCCTCGTTCCTCGAGTTTATGTTGTCCTATGTGCAGGCGCTCTCCACCAGGAGCGCCAGTTCCGCTCGCCTTCGTGGTATGCAACTTGCAGTGCACGCGGGTAAGTGAGGTTGCGGACTCCCGGCGCTCTTCTGCTAACTTCAATTTCAATTTAAAAAATACCAGATGCCATGGTCGGAATTAAACTTGCAGTTTAAAAAAGACCTTGTTTATTGTCTATCACTAGGCGTAAAAAAAAACTCGAGTGGGGAGTGAATCCAGGGCGATGCAACTCTCTCCGGGTGACGGGGTTTCCAGCTGGGACCCGTAGGTGCCCGTCATCACTAGACATGAGATGAAGTGAGACCCTAGGATGGAGCGGCACTGAAATCCCAGGGCGGGGAAAACGGGAGTACCCCGAGAAAACCGGCCGGCAAGTGCCATCGTCCAGCGCGATTTCCACATGCGAAAATTCGGGCGTGAATCCGCCGGGGATCGAGCCCGGATCGCCTTGGGGGGAGGCGAGCGCCCTATCCACTGCGCCACCACTGCCCCATCACTAGACGTAAGAATGCACGATGGTTGGAGTGCCTTGGAATATGCAACCAGCCACACATGTCCGTACTGTTAGTTGCTGCCTGCCGGCGCCGCTGTGCCAATTTCGATTCCTGTTTTGTGCTACGTGATAGGCAACCTTCTCAAATACAAGTTAATTGGAATTTCGTGTTTATTTCTACCAACAGATGTTGAGGTTAAAGTTTACTATATGGCAGTAGCCTCCTTAAGTGCTTAGTGTTTCCGTATTAATTTTGTGAACATTTGAACCCATAGCGAACCGTCCCGTAAAAATACACATAAATTAGACATCCTCTCTTAAAATAGAACTTTGTCATTCTGTAATAATTTACTGTTTTATTTTAGAAAATGTTTTGCAAACAATACACACACATACATACACCACGGCATAAAATAAGAAGCCTTTCGCTCGTTACGAAAATTTCCGCAAGTATTTTTCTTTCAAAAATTATTAAGATTGTTTATGAAGTTTCACTTATAAGATTGTTATACTAAAATAACTTTAATTTCCGTTCACTGTGAGACAATAAGACACGCGAACTAGTATAAACACCCTCAAGAAATGAATCGCACTATAATTTCAACTCTAAATTTCTATCCATTAAACTTCCCAATTTCCACAGATGACAGTAAGAGAAGGAAAATCATTAAGTAATTTCTGACTACAATGTATAAGTTTGTTGTAGCAAACAAATAAGAGTCGGAAAACTCTAGCTGCTAAAAGAATCTGTTAAGTTGAGGTAATGGCAACATTCGCCATTAAGAACAACCTCGTGCTTTTTTTTCGCAGGATATTTTGGCGTTATTTAAATACACTGGAAGAAAAATTGCAAGGAATGTCTGCAATCAGTAAACACATGCTTTGCTTAATGCTGGTGAAAGACTATTTGTGTCCCACTTCTTAATTATATAAGTGTATACTTCCACAAAGAAATATAACCGACTTTAGCGCATAACAATTGTGTTGTTTTAAGAAATTATTATCTATATTTGATTAGATAACAACTCATTTGTATTTCATACATAATTACTATGGCGACCATTAAACTTCTAGACGCCTTTATGAGTGATGGGCAAGAACAACACATGTCATATAATTTATTGGCAAATTGTGAGATTATCATAAGGTGTAATTATTATTTGGAAATTTCACTGGACCGTATTACATAGTAAACAATATACCTTAATCACGGTATTAATTACAGAAGCCGGTAGGCCTAATATAACTAACGATAACAGATTGTTTTTGCTATTTTTCATTTTACTTTATTGAAATTGTTTTCACATCCATAGAAATTGATTGGGGTCGCGGTGGCAGGGCAGTTATACTGCTCGCCTCCCATTGAGGCGGACCGCGTTCAATTCCCTGCCGGATCATTCCCGGACGTTCGCAAGTGCCAATCGTGCTAGACGATGCCGCTGGTCGGCTGGTTTTCTCGAGGATCTCCCGTCCCCCCCCCCCGACCCTATCGACCACTCTCATCGACTCTCAAGACCTCGATGTGTAGAGCCACACCAGTGTCTCAGTTCAGCTCAGCGTAGAAATTTTACGGAAACTCGCAGTTAATATACGGAAACGCAGTCAGTAATTAAGAAAAAAAAATGTAACTGCTATCTGTATACATAAAATGCAGAACTTCTCTGTGTTCCTAATAGATTCGGGTTTCGGGAACGAAAATTTCTGACGTTGCATGATGTGTTCTTCCCCGCTATAGTCAGAAAGTTAAAGGCTATTCACGATAAAGTGAGCACTTTTTAAATCAGCCTCAGAGAAAAGTCACTGCCCCCACCTGCATATACATTTTAACGGGCGCACTGGGTGACATGCACACATTTAAGATGGTAATGGTGGAGGGGAAATTAGTTCCATACATTTACTACAAACGAAAAGTGTTACGTAACCATTTGTGATAACGTAAGTACTTTTCTCTCGCTTTCTGTATTTTTTTTTTAATGCATCGAAGTGTAAAAATTAGCAGATTTGTACAATACTTACTTTTCTAATAATTTCACAGTTTGTCTTGACTGACACATGAATAAAGCGATGAATCCCATAACAAAGCTGATTTTACATAAGGCGGAAGAACACACAACGTATATAAAAGTAGATCTTAAGCAGGGCTTTCCAAAGTGCTCATTTTACCGTGAACAGCCTATATCATTCCTGCATAAACCAGTAAAATTTACTTCACTTGGCTCTGCACCTTTGAATATCAAAAAGCAACACTCGCTACCTTTAACAGCCTGCAAACTTCAAACTATCTTACATTACCAGAAACCAGAAATTCGAGTACATCACCAACCTATTAATAATGCGTTTAAGAAAATAATGTAATTGTGTACGTGCTTATTAATTGGTTAAGGCAATGAGCTGCAATAATTTCTCACCTTAGTAAATTCACTCTTCTAAACCAAAAAATTCAAGATTTGTTATTCATAAATTTTACATAGTGACACAACCACATATTAAAAAAAAGCTATTGATTTTTAAACCCACTTAACGGACTGCAAGTACAGAAAAATTAACTATAACTGAGAAAAAAAAGGCGTTTCTGTAATTTAATGACGACTTGACTTTTATTTAAATAAGTAACACGCCATGCAAGTGTTATAAATTACATTATGCAAGTGTAAAAAATTCCTTTAAGGAAATCCACAATCTCACTCAAAGAATCCTTTACAGCCTGAACAAATCATTGACTCCACCCAGCGTACGGATTTTACGTGTTAAATTGAGTTTCCACGATGATATTTCAAGTTCCAGCGCCAATGGAGTCTAACATGCACTGACGATAAAGTAGTATTTACGGTACCTATTAGTTGAAAACCGATTAATTTATTGCAAATAACTGATGACGACACAGCGACAAGTGAAAAAGTCCCGGGAACTGTATTTATTTTGCAAAACCCATTGTAGCGGGAATTTTTAGTAGCGACTGCGGGAGCACCATTGAGCATCAGTAGGAGAATGCATTTACGGAAGGACTGCATGAAGCCTTTCAAGTAGATTAACTTTTTCCTCTCTCGCTTCTCGCGTGCGATAATTTTTTTATCGACGGCTTGTTTTCGTAATAGGGAGGCTTCCAATTAAACACAAGTAACGGAACCATACGTATCGCACGAAGAGAACGTCAGGTAGCCTGGTATGTAACTGTGCACTCAAATTAGAATATCCTTTTGTAGCCACATTCGGTTCGTTCGGAAATATTTCTGCCCGGAATAAGTTATGAGTTCGCGTTTCAACAGGAGTGTGCATCCTGTGTTGAGTTTCCAAATGTGCTCTTATCTTCCCTTTCTCCCACAATACAGCAATCATTTTCGTATTTGAACCGCGATTAATAAAATTTTACATTTGTAATTTCGTTCAAAATTAATTTCAAAATGCTACACAGCAGTTTGCTTAGAAAATAATTAAAGAGATTCGTGGTAACAAGCAAAATATATACCCTATCAAGTATCACTCGCCAGGGAAAGGAGCTACTATATATTTATATTCATTAAACATTTACTAATTTTTCTTGGTATTAAGGGGACTATGTAACTGCTCGCCCAAGGTCAAGAAAACAAGGGAGCGATACAGGCGACAGTTACACGCACTTCTATCGCCTCATCGCTCCTATGCGCAAGGCGTTCAGTGTTTCTGTCGTAACGCTGTACTGTGCAAATTAGATCTGTAACAGTGGGGTTCTATTACACGCGATGAAAGCCCACAGATTAAACTACGTCTGTAGTTTTGTACTTTTCTCTTGCCGCTTAAGGAAACTGCATAGGCAAGCTTTAAAAATGCGATATTTGACCATTTTCACAATTTTTTTTCTCAAAGAATGCACTCAATATGACAAAAGTAAAAAAACCAGGGCCATAATTAATTGTTTTTTAAATATTTTATATCAAAAAGTCATATTTCCATAACTTTTATTTACCGAGATACGCGTTTACGCTCAAACAACGATTTCACAGGAAACAATTCAGTACATAGGACCCTTAAATACCAATCTGACTGTATGGGAACCCGAGGTTCGTAAGCTTTATCTACAGGCAAATTTACGGTATTTCGCAAACGAATTATAATTTTCTTTACGTTTGTAATTATACGCAACTTACTTACCCTTAAAATTGTGAAGTAATAATAGCCAAACAAGAAATGCCACTTTATCTGGTACAATAAAGGTTATAAAATTAGAAATTTGTTATGATTAAAAATATAGTTTGCTTAAAATCTGAGATAATGAGTCTACTGAAATTAAATTAATATTCAAGTAGATAAATGAATCATTTCAGTAAATTCCTTTGTTACGCGTGTTAATTAAGTTTTCCGCTTAAAGTTGTTGAAAAACCAATTTTTTCTATATTTTGAGAGAGTTTTATAGTTTCGTGACATGATATAGACGATAAATGATAATAAAACCAAATAATTTGGAAAATAACCATCACGATTTTTAGCGTTGATATAAGAAATTTAACTTAAAATATTGATTCGAATAAATTTCAAAAAGATATTCGAGCACAAATTTTGCGTTGAGCTAAACTGTTTGTTGGAGTTGCAGTAATGAAATATAGCCATTTCATAGAAATACGAGGAGACGCGGTGGTCTAGTGGTTAGACTACTCGCTTTCACATAAGCGAACCGGGTTCGAATCCCGGCAGGGTCGCCCCCGGACCCTGACATGTGGGAATCTTGCCGGACGATGCCTCTGGTCGGCGGGATTTCTCGGGGATTTCCCGTTCCCCTCCCATTAGCATTCCAGTGCCCCGCCTTACTCACCTCACTCCAGCCTCATCGGCTCTCAAGATCTCGATGCTGAGAGCCGTCCAAATCTCTTCACTCATTCGATCTTAAAAATCTGACTTTTGCTCACCTGCGATGAGTGTTTGACTTTTAGCTATTTTTCTTTAAATTTTGTCTCAGAAGTTAAAATATAAATACGAGCGAACCACACAACAAATTTCCGATAAATATTTTTCATGGCATTCTCATAACACGAACAGTTATTTGGAGCTGTAGTCTGACGTAACTTATTACTTATAAACAATTTTGTGATGCGTATATACAAAAAATATATACGAGTTTAAAGTTAATATAATTCGTCTTATTCTTTTTCGCAAATTCATTTCTTCGTGCTTGCTACAGCCACGAACTGGATATGTGAAAATTTAGCTTCATTATTAAAGACAGAGTGAACTGCAAGATAATGTGTGTTTGGCAGACTTCAGTTATTGGCCGGAAATATGTCTGGCATGCCTCGGAACACAAGTTCAGCGGTGGAGATGCCAATCTCCTCTAAGGGAATCAAGCAACTGGGTGAAATTGATTAAATTGCAGTGACCAATATAACTACGAACTGTGCTTACTTGTTTATAAGGCAGTGTAGTCTATGCTATCTTCGAAATATAACGCGAATTCTGCAGGTCTCTCTCTCTCTCTCTCTCTCTCTATATATATATATATATATATATATATATATATATATATATATATATATATATATAATTACGTTGGCGAACTTTCTCGTGCAACAAACTATGAACAGCCGATCAGACTACGTGCTTGTTTTACCACGCACGTCGAATTATTTTTCACAACCACACATTTCTAGTAACGGAAATAAACATACATTTGACTTCGCCTATCTTATTGTGTTTCCTTTGGGCTGTGTTTCTCTAATACATGGTTTGTGGAAATGAGAATGCAACAACTCCAATCATACTTCTGTATGCATCACGACCGTTTTGTTACGAGATGTCAACGTACAGAACTTCAGGGGGAAAAATTTATGGCCAACTTACAGCAGCATAATTTTATATAAATATTTGTAAAAAAAAATATTTATTGGAAGTGAAATCCAATCGGCCGACAACTGTAGCACAGGATTGTTAGAATGACAATTGTTATGTGTGTGGAAATGGTTATGTTAATGCTAATTTAGCTTTAACACAGCCTTAATGAGGTTTCAAGGTTCTCCCTAAAAAAGTTTTATTTAAGGGACCCGTCTGCCTGCACCATGTTTTACTCCTTTTTTGGCCGAGAAGTGCAGGAGCTATAAGGGTTACACTGGCACGCGCTACAAAAGCGCTATCGCCGCTACGTGCAGAGCTCTTAACTGGTGTACAGTGTTCTCGTAGTGCTACGTGCAGTGGCATGTTGTGAATTGTTGCAAGGTAAGCTGTGCTTGCTCAGTGCTGTACACACTCGCGGCACGCAGCAGGAACCATTAACCAGCCTGAAGCCGGGAGAAACTGAATGCATTGCGGCCACTCACGAGAGAGCGGCGAGGCACACATCATCACACACGTGCTGTGACGTTAAATGCACAACTACGTGTAACTGGCGGATGTGTAAACTAGCAAACGATTAGGTAAAGCACAAAACAAAACACATGATTACATCGCAACAGTTCGCCAGACGCCGCTGGCTGCTTGTACCTGTGGAATTTTCAGCCAGCAGCGTATCATTTTATTCATAGAACGTATATAGCGGAGTTCAATAGAGGCTTCTAAAGGCTGTTCACGATAAAGTGAGCACTTTTTAAAATCAACCTTAGAAAAAAGCCACTGCCCTACCTGCATATATTTTAACGGGCGCAGTGAGTGACCTGTGCCGAGTAAAGTTAGTAACGATGGAGGGGAAAATAGTTCCATATATTGACGGCAAATAAAAAGTGTTAGGTTACCAATTGTGATATATTAAATTATTTCTCTCACTTTCTGCTTTTATTTAATGCATTGAAGTGTAAAAGTGAGCAGATTTGCACAATATTTACTTTTCTGATAATTTCACAGTTTCACTTGAATGACGCATGAATAAAGTGATGAGGCCCAAGGCAGTGTTAATTTTACATAAGGCGGAAGAACACGCAACGTGTATACAAGTAGATCTTAAGCAGGGCTTTCAAAAGTGCTCATTTTATCGTGAACAGCCTATATCGTAGTTTGTCTCGTACCCGGCTAGTATGTTTCAAGATACGCCAGTCTGAAATTAATCCGTTTTGAATTTTACTGGAGGACTTCAAAATAATATTTTCAGCATGCATGGTAACTTTAAAGTACCGTTCCATCTTCGCGGGAGTGTGGTGTATTTTCGTAGGTGAACACACTAGGACTTCAAGGACACAAGGACTTCAAACACTCTGCTACGTAGCTCAAAATCAGGCAGACTGAACCCTTAAGTAACAGCAAATAATATTATAAGTACTGGGGCTGAGATGTCCGCGTTGCTCACGCACTGACCTCCAAACAAGACGGCCCGTATTCGACTCCTGCCGGATGGGATCACGCCCAGATTTTCGGAAGTGGGTAACATGGCGGACGTTTCCGTCAACCCGGTGGGTTTTCCCGGAGTGTTCCAGCTTCCTCCACTCTCGCATTCCGCCGCCGCTGTGTCTCACGGTCTCGTTCCATGAATATCGGGCACCCACGAGTGTTCTTCCTCGAAATCCCTTCGCTTAAATTGTGTTACCTTGTTAGCACTTCCCTAGGTGTATCACACTTCATACACATTACTAAAGGCTGTTCACGATAAAGTGAGCACTTTTTAAAATAAACCTTAGAAAAAGTCACTGCCTTGCCTGCATATATTTTAACGGGAGCACAGAGTGACATGCACCCAGTAAAGTTGGTAACGATGGCGGGAAAGTAGTTCCATATCTTAACATCGAATAAAAAGTATTGGGTAACAGTTTCTCATAAGTTAAATTGTTTCTTTCAGTTTATATTTTTTTTAAGCATCAAAGTGTAAAAATGAACAGATTTTGAAATACTTAGATTTCATATAATTTCACAGTTTCAATTGACCGACGCATGAATAAAGTGATGAGGCCCAAGGTAATGTTAATTTTTCATAAGGCGGAAGAATACAAAACATGCATACAAGTAGATCTTAACCAGGGTTTTCGAGACAGCTCATTTTGCCGTGAACAGCCTGTGTACACTGGTGCGCAAAATTTAAGTACGGGACTTATTTTAACATGTAACGTCGCGCAGCAATGATTCGAATAACTACAAAGCATTATAGTCCATTCATGGTTATTTTCAATTTTTCTGAAGCCCTGCCACAGTTCTGCATTCAGCCTATTCCTCCGCCTCCTGCAAAAACAAAGATTAACTGAGACTAGAAAATTACACCAAAGGTACAATGCACCGCATTCGTGCGCATCTACTTTAATAATATTTTACATAAGAACTATTTCTTATAAGCTTTTCACGATCAAATGAGCACTATGAGCACTTTTGAAAGCACTGCTTAAGATATAAGTGTGTGAACATTGTGCATTTTTCTACCATCTTTAAAGTGACCACTGGCATCGCTTTATTCATGCGTCGGCCAAGCAAAAACCTGAAGTTATCATAAAAATTAATATTTCACAAAATTGCTCATTCTTACGCTTAGAAGGATTTAAAAAAAACGGAATGCAAGAGAAATCGGTTCAAGTTTAATAAATGTTTAATTGGCACTTTTAATTCTACGTTCAGAGAGATGTAACTGCTTTCCCTCCATCGTTACCAACTTTACTGAGCGCATGCCACTACGTGCGCCCGTTAAAATACATGTAGGTTTGTGCAGTGACATTTTTCAGAGGTTGATTTCAAAAGTGCTCACTTTATCGTGAACGGCCTTTGGTTGTGTGCTGCATGTGTCTTACGTTTTCCGCCCGCTGTCTGCCGTTGACCTATATCCTCGCCTGTAGGACAATACACCGGCCCTCCGTCAGCATATCCTCGCCTGTAGGACAATACACCGGCCCTCCGTCAGCATATCCTCGCCTGTAGGACAATACACCGGCCCTCCGTCAGCATATCCTCGCCTGTAGGACAATACACCGGCCCTCCGTCAGCATATCCTCGCCTGTAGGACAATACACCGGCCCTCCGTCAGCATATCCTCGCCTGTAGGACAATACACCGGCCCTCCGTCAGCATATCCTCGCCTGTAGGACAATACACCGGCCCTCCGTCAGCTATATCCTCGCCTGTAGGACAATACACCGGCCCTCCGTCAGCACGATTGTTCGGGGACGACCACTAATAAGCCTTCGTGCAGCTGCTCCTGCCCTTCAGAATTACTTCTATAAGGCTGTTCACGATCAAATGAACACTTTTGAAAGACCTGCTCAAGTTCTACTTGTATACACGTTGTGTATTCTTCCGCCTTATAAAAGATTTACACTGCCATGGGCCCCATCACTTTATTCATGCGTCAGTCAAGTGAAACTTTGAAATTATTATAATAGTAAAAATTTTATAATATAAACAGAAATTATAAACAGAAAGCGAAAGAAATCATTTAAATTATCGGAAATTATTACCTAACACTTTTTATTCGACGTTAAGAAACGGAACTACTTCCCATCCATCGTTACCAACTTTATTGGGCGCATGTCATTCAGGGCACCCGTTCAAATATATGCAGTTAGGGGCAGTGACTTTTTTCTAAGGTTGATTTAAAAAGTGCTCACTTTATCGTGAACAGTCTTTAAGTCACAATAGCCCGACGAACACGATACGACAGACCGACACGACATCAAAGCTCGACGGAATTTCACATTATATTTTATCCACTGTTTACAATACCCCGACGAAATTTGCCCGACAAGTGTGTTAGTTGGCTGTTGGAAAATCCTAGAACTGTAAGTTATCCTTATAATACGCAATATTTATTTTTTGAAACTCACGATAACGTGAATGATTATTTTGCGTTCGACAATATTTGAATTTACACAAAAGGAAAAAAAGAAGTATTTATAAACAAACCGGTACGTTATTTTGGTGGCAAGTTTATTGTTTACTACAGTAGGGAAATACGCACGAGATTTTGTTTTATCATGTTGCGATTTATATTTTTTGCGCGCTTCGACGAGAGCCCGACACGACGTAGAGTATAAGTAGAATCTACTTTTGTCGGGCTGTCGGGGCTACGATTTTGTCAAGCTGACGACAAAGTGACCTTGCTTCTCATTGGCAGCTACTCAAACTTCGCCGTGTCGGGGGGTTTGTCGTGTCGGGTTCGCGTCGGGGTATTGTGACTCCAGGCTCGTGACGCAATGCGGTGTGCGATCGCGAACTCCACACCAACCCCCGCCAGCCCCATTACTCGGCCCTCCTTCAATTCGTCAAGACATCAGACATCAGCTCGACGTCGTTCAATCCGAAGTGCACTGTGCAGTAGCTTCCGCTGTACACCGAGAGGAAACCGAACAATATATTTGTTTGTATAGGGCCAAAGTATATATTAAATTGCCCTAACAAAATATATTGTTGAGCAAACAAAATTTGATAAGCAACAAAATTACTTCTGTTCGTCTAACAAAATACACGTTCGAATAAACAAAATCTCTGTGTTGGACGAAAAAAAAAATTACACTGTCAACTAAACATTTTGTTGAATCAACTGCATATGTTTGTTTGGCAATTCATTTGACTGCCTTCGTTCGAGAATACAGCTCGCGAGTTTGTTTGTATTTTTTGTGGCACTTGAGATAGTAATCGTGTTTGTTAGTGCATCTATAGTATAAACACATTAATAAAACAATGCAACGGGAAACTGACAAGTAAAGCTGTAAAACTTGAAATATTTGTTTGCACACGTTGCCCAAAATCTGAAGTATATCTGTTTAAAAGTTTACGTACGTAGTAAGTTGTCACGTTAGCAGAGATTACTAAGGCGTAGCGCGCGGACGCAGATGACCTAGGTTCGAAACTCGGTCGAACTTGATTTTTTTTTTTTCATATCGGCCCAAACTGTTTAATGTACATATAGCCAAACAAATCTTTAGTTTCACCAACCAAATCGTACACTTTGGGACAACCAAATGGTAACGCCAAAATAATTTGCTTTCAGCAACAACATATTTCATTGCCCTTATACGACCAAGTAATTTGGTTCCACCAAATAAATCTTCTTTGAGTCAACAAAACCTTTTTCTCAGCGTTGTGCACGGGCGTACACTGCGCTCCTACTGTACGCCCTTCGTACACGCCCACAGCACCTACGTCATGCTACGTATATGCACAACTGCGCATGCCCTACCGTCCGGACTATGGGCGTTCTCCTGATTGGCTATTCGGTCGGTTCTGCATTTTATTTCCGCTGTTACGTTAGTAACCAGTCGGTCCTTAATTTTTGCTTATCGGTGTACTTGTATAGGCTATTCACGGTAAAGCGAGCACTTTTAAAAGCCCTTTTATTTGGAATAACAGTCAATAAATATATTTTATTTTAACCTTAGACGTTGAAGTCCGAGTGCAGTGGAATATACTCACTGTGTTTATTTCCTACATAGCAATATTTATTTTAAAAAGGTTGTTAGAGGATAAAAAAAATGGCTGAAAAGAAAAAAGTAACTAGGGCCTCAAAAGTGCTCACCTTGCCGATAAAAGCCTATAATCTGGTGAAGCTACCACAGCCACTGCTTTAAGTATTACCTAACGCGCTTAATTCAGAACTTTCGAAATCAACACTTGAAAAAAGTTACTGCCCGTGACCATACATATTTTAACGTCAGCACCGACTTAAATACTCGTGTTGAAGTTGGCAACGAATTAATAAAAGTAGTCCCAGGCATTAATGTCGAATAAAAGTGTAACGTTTAAATGTGTAGACATCGAATTTATTTAGTTTATTCGATGTTTATTTAATTCTCTTTAAGAGTAGTAATTGGCATGTTAGTAACACTTTTATTAAAAAGTTTCATATTTACACTCGATTGGAGCATGAATAAAGTGGGATGATCAACAGCAATGCTAATTTTATACAGGATGATTCGCAATTAGACCGACAAAATCCGGGAGGTGATTCTTCGTGAACAAATAAAAGGAAAACATATGTGACACTTTATACCTAAACCAAATATTAAGGGAGGTATTAGCCCTTAAAAATCCCAGGTTTCAAACCGTATTTGTGGAGAATATCGGTAACGAAGTAAAATACAATGACAACTCTCGGAACATTGTTGTATGTTATCGAGACCTTCATTGTAAGACTCGATATTTTGCACAAATACAGCTTAAAATCTCTTCTTTTTTTTAAGGGCTCATGGCCCCTTTAATATTCGGTTTAGGTATAAAGTGCCACATGTGTTTTCTTTTCACTGTTTCATGAAGAATCACCTCCCGATGTTTGTCGGTCTAATTGAGAATCATCCTGTACATGACGAAGGGATACGAAACGAGTAGAGAACACGATCTCGAGCACGACTTTTATAAGTGCTGGTTTTACCGCGGATAGTCTTAATACTCAGCGGTGAATTCACACACTTTGAACACATGCATCTCCGTCCTAGGAGACCCAGGCTCGGCTAAGGCCGCGTCTCAATTGGCCCAGAGAGCGCTCTCTCGTGCTCGCGACTCGCGACCACGTCATTACGACGTCAGAGAGGACGCTCTCTGGTCGTCTCAATTCGTCGGAGAGAGTGAGAAAGAGCGAGAGCACAGAAAGAGCACGATGTTGTGAACTCGCTGGCGCTCTCTGACTACGAGCCATATTTTTTTTACGTTATTTCGTGTTTGAATAAGGTTATAACAGCTTTCCGCGCTGAGACCTAGTCGCATTTTACGTGTAAGTGAATCATTTAAACTGCTTTAAACAACGAAATAACTTTCGTAACGCGTATTTATGAAAATATAAATACGGATATCCAACGAAGTCTCGTTTTTTTTTGTCACTTTGTTACAACGTGATGGTAATATGTAAAATAAAAATAATAGTAATCAGGCATACATGGTTCAGACTCTAAAATGCCACCGCTGCGCTGGAGTTAAAAAAAAAACGGCGTTGCTACTCACCAATTTTTCACTGCCCTAGGACATTAAAAATTCCTTACTGTACGTATTCTCGACAACTCCGTAATAATCGGCTAAGGCCAGATCGGTCGTCGTAGTTACGGAAGTAATTTATGCACGCGAGATTAGCGGCGAAACCGATTCCTGAAATTTGGCCCTCGGGTAGGGTAGTTACGGAGTTTAAGGCGACGTTGGCGGTATCCGTGGAGACAGTGATTGCGTTACGCGGTAGCCCCTAGTCTTAGGAGACGACGGCGGAGGCGAAGTTAACCCCGCGTCAGGTAAGTGCGTTATACCCTGGGCCACCACGGATGTTTTCAACTCCGCGACTCGTTTCAATCCCCTTAAGCTTGGTTCACGATTGAAATTGTAACAGTGACCCTGGAGGAGGAGCCGTGTACACGAGAGTGAGTGCGTTAAAAGCTTGAGAGCCGATGAGTACGAAGTGAGGTGAGTATGGATCAAAGCCGACATGAAACATACTGGAGGAGTAAGAATATTCTGAGAATTAGGACACTCTGCAAAACGCGCAATTTAGAGCAATTTCTGGGTGATGACTTACGACCCTATAAATACCGTAGCGGTCCAGCGGCCAGCAGTCTTTGGCGAAGGCCGTCTGGCTGAGTGCGAGGGTGAAGTCAGGTGCGGACGATGACGGGAGATTGCGAGACGACGGCGGACGAGGTATTCGTGGTGTGATTGGACGAGAGAGCTTTGAACCAGACGAGTAAAGCCTATTGAGCATGAGGGCGCTTGGAGAACTCTAGAACATTTCAGACTGACGGGACATGGGCTAAACTGAGGTGGGACTGAGAGAACGTGTAATACGGATTTTATTGTAAATACTGGAACTGTCAAATATAGACACCTAATTTATAAAATAATTGGAATTATTTTTTAATATACTGTCTAATGAGACTGATTTTTTTAATTCTTTCATTTAATTGAGGTAATTACAAACGGTATTAATTGAAGTCAGTAATTGTAAACAGTAAGTGCTGAGTCGAGAGAATTTTGTTTGTAGTTATTGTATATAAAATTAGGAAATTACGAGTAAAATTAGTTATTTTATTTAATTAAAACCTCGATCCCATAACGCACTTGGTTTAACTCACTGAATTTTGAGAAAGAAATCGTAACGGTACTTAAGAATACAGAGGTAAAGTGATGGCGAGAACTGCCAACTCCTGCCACACAACACACACACACACACACACACACACACACACACACACACACACACACTCGCCTCCCACCAAGGCAAACCGGGTTCACTCCGGATCTTCGCAAGTGGGAATCACTTTTTTCTAGATCTTTTTGAGATCTTCAATTCTGTAGTACATTAATTTGGTGTATATCTTATGGTTAAGTCAACGTAAGCCATGTAAGCGCCCGAAAAGCGGCTTTTTCCGACTTGATTAGAAAGCGTCAAAATTGCTCTAATATCCTTATATTAAATATTAATTTATTATAAACTGAAACCTTTCTTAGGAAATTCTCTAAATGATGGTAAAAGCCGCATCAAAATCCATAAAGTAGTTTAGAAGCCTTAGCGGAATACACAGGCACGCATGAATACACAGGCACACATGGCCGGGCGACTTTGTTTTATACTACATATAGATATGAGAAAATATGTGTGTTTGTAACGCCTAGTAAGAAGTCATTCTTATGTAAAATATTATAAAATTGGGTGCGCACGAATGTAGTGCGTAGTCCCTTTGGTGCAATTAACTATGAATGGTCGGCACGCCATAAAATTCCATTGCGTAGAGCTGTAATTCTCATAGAGGCGAGTCGACGACAGGAAGACTACGCGCCAGCTGTACCTCGAGCGTAGAGGCTACGGGGCACGCGACGCGAGTGCCTGAGTGGTCCTTATCGCTGCCGTCGGTTCTAGACCTTGGACACGCGAAATTCACGTTCTGGTAGGCGGGCGCCGGCCTGTCGCGGCGTCTCCAGCGGGGTCTGCCGCAAGGACGAACAACGGCAGGAACGTTGGGCGCATTTGCAGAAAGGAAATATCGGTTCTGTTACACGTCATCAGGGTTAAGTGCCCCCGCCTGTTCAGCGCTATTTCCGATTATCGAAGAGAGCAGCGAGGCGTCTAGCCCGACTGGCGAGCACCCTCGCAACAGTACTACTGTAAAATTTAAACCGATGGCCCTTCAACTTTATGGAATAATAAAAGCGGACGAGTTCGTTCTTTAGCTTTTCGATCAGCTTCTCCTTTGGTATCATGGCTGGATTGATCTCTGAAGTTTTTGACGTCAAGCTGTAGCAACTCTCACTTTCGTTTTGGAGGTTACTGCAGTGGCGTGAGGTGAAATGTTGCAAGGTGTTAAAGAAATGTTAAGGGCACGAGCGTGATTGCAATAACATCTTGCGAAAGACAGTTGCAGAAACTCCCTCCACCAGCCAGCAAACGGGGCCGGAAATACTAAACAACGCGCCCGATATAGGCCAACGTAACACTGGGAGCGGCGTCTTTTGTCGTCAGGCCAATGGATCAAGAAGGCCTCTGAAGATGGGTATGTCCGTGCGTCGACTTCCGCCGTCATAATTTAATATAAATGAATACTTCAGTATATTTGTATAGCTCCCCCACACATAATTCATAATGTTTATATTGGAATAATATTGTACAACCTTAATGTTAAATAAACCCCCTTTTAATAACGTTCATTACATAAATCTTATCAACAACTTGCAATGCCCCTATAGCCCAATTTAAATTATAGTTATGAATCCTTATGTGAGTAATTAGAATCTGTTAACACAACAAAGGTAAGCTGGCGTTATCTCTATGTGCTGTGCCCTGTTTCTTGCTACGCTGTTTAAAAAAATTCCCTTCATTTTACGAACAAGTGCTGGTAAAAATTTATCCAAGTGTCCGTAAACTCTCCGTAAAATTATGGCCACATTGATTTTCAGAAACGGACTTTCCGAAAATTTCATAGAACTTCTCCGTTAATTTTCAAGTTATTTATCTGCACTTTCCGTTTAAAAAAAAAAAATAGATAGTGAAAATGTCTTTAATTTTCTTTATGTCGGTGTTCTACCGTGTAAAAAAATTATATTAAAAAAGTTAAAATATTTTGTACATAAGCTAGGTTTGAACGCGAGTCAAAAAAATTACAAGTCCATAATTCTAATCATTCAACTACAACTCTCACTTGTAAATCGTGGTATAACTTTTATATTTGTATTCAAATGACAAAAGCAAAAATTCAGTTTCTAAAAAATTTAGTATATTTTTAGTGTTGCCAAATGTTGCAGACGCCTGATACTACTTTTTAATGTTTGAAAGAATAGGTCACAGTCACGTGGATAACCATAACTACCGCAGAAACTATAATTTTCTTGTTACAGTGGCGAAGAAAGCTTCGTGTAGAATCGGCATTGTTCGTCTCCAGTAACTCGAAGCCAAAGGGAATACGGAGACTTTCCGTATTTCGTATTTACGGACTTAACTCCGTTTTTCGTCATTGCGGATTACCTATCCTTATATACACTGTACATTTCCGTAAAAAAAAAACATTAGGTAAATATAGGGAAATTATTAACAGTGTAGTTTACACTTCCATCGCTAAAACGTAGCTCGGCAGGTGACGCCGCAGGGCGTGTATAATGGATCCCTTGCTTCCTCGCCTGTGAGTGGTGGAAAGACATTCAGTTTCCCCAGTTTCCTCATATGTTACTGGCTCCCGCCGCGCGCACCGAGAACGTACAGTAAATGAGCAAGCGCCAGCTTACCTCGCAACAGTTCACCACGCCCCGATGGGTTGCTGGTTTGATCCCTCGAACGCACTTGGGTGTAACATTTCTCAACTGGTTTGCCGCATGCATTCACCTAGTGACCGTTCGCGTTGAACTGGCCATTTTCGAAAGCCTTGCTTAAGATCTACTTGAATGCGTACTGTGTATCCTTCCACCACGTGTAAAGTTAACATTGCCGCGGGCCTGATCGCTTTATTCACGCGCCGGTCAAGTGAAAATGTGAAATTGTTATAGAAGTAAATATTTTTACATTTTCGCTGATTCATACACGCACTTAAAAAATAGAGAGGAAAATTAATTATTTCAGTTGTCACTAATGTTTACCCGCCATTTTTAATACAACGCTGGGACATGGGACTACTTTCCTTTCATTGTAAAAAAAACTTTACTGGATGCATGTTAGTCAATGTGTCCGTTAAAATATAGACAGGTATGGGCAGTGACATTTTCCAATGGTTGATTTTAAAAGTAGTCGATTAATCGAGAACAGCCTATAATATGTATAGTCTATTCGCGGTTTGTTCGCCCTTTTTGAATGAAACCTTTGAAAAATGACCCCATGTATGACATGTTTAGTTATTTCCTAAATACGCCATGTATCACAAGCATTTTTTACTCGTGTTCACAAAAGCTACTTTTTTCTGTTAAATTGAAATGTAATTAATATGTTATCTATAAATGTATGCTTCATTTATAAATCTTTATATATATATATATATATATATATAAAGATTTATAAATGAAGCATACATTTATAGATAACATATTAATTACATTTCAATTTAACAGAAAAAAGTAGCTTTTGTGAACAGAAAAAAGTAGCTTTTATATAATCCTTTACGCGTGACTAAACCGCATCATCACTGACAAGCCACTGACCATATTCACACCATATGTTATTGAGGTGGCGAGTAAGGTTTTTAGTTGTGTTTCATTCCGATAGGTGGCGCTGGAGTCTAACTTCTATATTTATGGGCCGATTTTGCTTATATTTGCAGTAAATGTTTGTTGGTCTAAAAGAAAAAAATGCCAGCGATACCACGCTCAAACATCGGTCGACGTACCAGACGTAATAGAGAGGACGCATTGAGAAGGCAAAATAGAACGTGAAAGGGGCGGAACAACGTTCGCCGGTATCAGCTAGAAATTTGAATTTTAAAAAAACGTGAGAAAACATGTGCGTTGGTAAAGCCTAGTGAAAATAAGTTCTTATACAAAATACTGTAACACTGAGTGCGCACGAATTCGGCGCATTGTCCTTAGGTGTAATTTGCTATACTCAGTTACACTTAGTTTGTACGAGGTGGAGGAATATCCTGGAAGTAGAACTTTAGCAGGGATTCAGAAAAGTGAGAAGTAACCGTGAATAGACTATATCCAACAGCTCTCTGCCCAAAATAAATATTCTGCTCTATCGCAAAATAAAACAACACAATCCATATTGTACATAGAGTAACGAAAGTGGCAAGGGCGGAACATGATATTTCTGCGGTTCCCTATGTCCTGAAATGCATTTTGTCTTCCAGATTAGTGCAATCTATTGAGTTGTGATGAACGAGAGCTAGAAGAATCCCGGCCCAGAGGATAACTGAAGACGCTAAAATAACTCTTAATAGTAGCTAACGCACTGGAAAAAGAAAATTCATATATTTTAAGGTGGAATGTAAGTGACAGCACTTCCTCCACTTGTTTACGGAAAATTTTCATCTATTTAACGTGCGTGTGTATTTAGTATGCTATTAGTGGGAGGTTGTAGGTCAATTCCAGGTTTCTTCCAATTCTTCTGAAGCCTTGCCAAAGTTCTACTTTCAGGATATGCCTCTGCCCCGTGCAAACGAGTTGAACTATGTCTAAAGGCTGTTCACGATAAAGTGAGCACTTTTGAAATCAACTTTAGTGAAAAGCTACTGTCCCTGCCTGCATACATTTTAACGGGCGCGCTGAGTGACATGCACCCAGTGAAGTTGGTAAAGTTAGATGGAAAATAGTTCAATAACGTAACGTCGAATAAATGTGTTAGATAACCATTTGCGATAACTTAAAATTATGAACTTCGCTTTCTGTTTTTTTTTATGCGTCGAAATATAAAAATTACCAGATATGTAACATATTTTCTTTTCTTCTAACGCCACAGTTTCACCTGACCGACGCATGAATAAGGTGACGAGGCCAATGGCAATGTTAATTTTTCATAATGTAGAGGAATACACAACGTACGTACAAGTAGATCTTAAGCAGGGCTTTCAAAAGTGTTGATTTTACCATAAACAGCCTTGTAACGTCTCATTATGTAGAGCATCAAATTAGTATTGTTAAGCCTTACAGTGGTGTGGAAATCTAGTATACGAGTACACACATATGTATTTTATATAAATTCTATTGTTGTGACGTGTTATACACAAAAGTTCACTATTCAGTTTTTATTTTTACTTTATTTTACATATTTACTATCGTACACGCAGCAGTTGAGAGGTTATTATTCATATATTCAATATTACGTATTTATTTTCATACTGTTAAGTTTTGAGCTACATGTTGATTTGTGTAAGTTGGTAATGGTTGATATCAACGTATTGATTGTAGTAATAAGGAATGCACACCGATATAAGCCCTATGTCACACAGGTAAATTCAAATCAGGTAACCGACGCCAAATTGGGCTGCTGAAAGAATTTTCTGGTCTCCATCTTGTTTGAAATGGGTCACTAAGGTAACAGGTCGGGTAGACCTGAGCTCCGTCTGAACAGTGAAAAATTATCATTTGAAACTAATTTTGACCCCGACAAATATGTTCCGTTTTACGTAAATAGCCGACAGAGTGTTTTAGAACTGTCTGAAGAAGGCTTAGGAGCTTTGCAACTTTAAGTATAACGCAGAGATATAAGGTATCTTATCACCGCCATACTAAGTGACCGTTGGTCCAGCGGTGGAGTGCTAAAGACATTTCCTGTTAACTACACATTTAATACAACACTTTCTTGCTGATCACACAGTGCCTGAAAATAATAACTCGTGCTTTACTCTACCTAATTTTGACATTGCTAGCCAGGAGCATTTTATTTAGTGTAGACACTAGGCAGATATCTTGAAAAATGTAACGTGTGAGTGTGATTACTATTTGAACATTAACCAAACTTTCTTCACACTAAAACTTAAAAATTTGTTACGGACTTTTAGAAACTGCAAAGACTTTAATTATGGTTGCCAAGCACACTCACATATTTGTTATTATTGACAGGCATACAGAGTTTTAAATTTAATATTCTAGTCCAGCTGCTGCGTGGTATTTGTAAATATTCTGTGATTACAATATCAAGTTGGAAACATTATTTAAATAAGGAACAGATTTTGTTTGCAGTAAACTCCACTTCACCCTTGGACTTCTTCGATTGACATGCTTGTAGTTAAGTTTCCTTATTATTTCCCAGCAAATATTCAAAGTGTGATATATGTATAGCTGTGTGGAGGCGGAGATAAGCCTGGATACTAGGAAACATGCTGGTAAGATGTAAGTCTGTTGATATTTTTGTGGTGAGTTTTAGTAATTTACAGTGTGTGTTCTGTCACCTACACATTCAGTTGTTTATTTGCAAACACTGTCTACATGTTGCATAATAATTACACATATAAATATCTCTCTATTTTTCTTCACATACATTAAAGAACCCTAATTCACCACAGCCTATAGGAAATTAGACCAGAGAGATAACGCACGGCATTCATGCGCACTCGAGTTAAAAATTAAAGTGCATGGGGAGTACATCCTACTTAATATTACTATAACACATATTTCTCCTTGTATTTATTCATATTATTGATGAATGAAAAATTATAATTCATAGTTTAAATATAAGTCAAGGTACAATATAACCAAAAATAACATACTTTTATGTTCACAGAAATCTAAAAATCTTGCGGTACATGACATATTTAAAGAACAACTAAACGCATCATACATGGCGTGATTTCTCAAACGTTTGATTCAAAAAGTGTGAAGCTACTGTTAACATAATTTTTCTGTGTAGGTCGGGAACAGGAATCGAGTAACGTAGTTTCAAGGTAAGTAAGATTACGGTAAGTTCTAGTAGAATTGAGTTGAAGGCGAAAGTCTGGTGTGCGATTCGCGCACTCCTTCATTCAGGCTATCTAGTTTAAGCAAGATTTAATTTGTCAAAAGAGAAACGTTAAACTTTTATATTCTAAGTTAATAAATTAGAATTTTTGTTAACTGGACCATTATGGTCTTTCGTTAATGTCTAGTTGACCACGTTTCTTTAGTTTTAATTTTATAAGGAGCTCGTTAGAAATTGAAACATAACACTGTATCATCTCCTGTTTAGAAGTAAAGGTATTTGAAATAAGAGTTAATAATTATTCTTTTTTAAAGCAGTAGTAATCTACTTTATTTGTCCAATATGAGACGTCATATATTTGCACGATCCCTGGAAGTACACAACTCGCAATCAAAGATCTGATTTCTCTTTTATGCTAAGTGAGTTGAAACTTTCGAAAGTCTTTGTTTTAAGCTACCACTCAAAAAGGCCACGCCACAGTATATTTATCAGTTTTTTTTTGTTTTTTTTTTTTTTTTTGGCAGCAGTCATTAAATTCGCACTCAGCCTGTATCGCTGACCTAGAAATCCACTCGGTGCTATGCTTTTTGCTCGTGTATTTCCTGAAACAAATACTCTGGGTTTCGTAGTACATGGCGTATGGCGTATGACATTTTTCTTCTCTTCCCATCCAGTAGTTGTGTGAGAGATGATATATGAAAGGAGCTTGACGACGCGAACAGCATGTGAAATAACTCTCTGTCTGTGCAGACTTATGACAGCTTCCTGACATAACGCTCATTGTATCTTTTCAGGTCTTGTTTTCACCCCCTCCCCCTCCCACTCAATTCAAATGTATCTTCTCGCAGTCTTATTACGTAGAAACTATAGTGAATTAAAAATTCAAGATAACTTCTCTCCAAGATCTTACGTACCAGCGCAACATCAAAAGTGTAACTAAAAACACTTTAGTTTTGTGCGAAACTCATTCTCCAGATGCTATCGGATTAGTGTCCTCGCTCGCAGGACTTACAGCAACGATTTTATCAATCCTCTTTATCGCTGTCGCTGTGGAGGTTCCTTGGAATAACCTGCGAGCAGCTGTTGTCATTTATTGCTCCACAGCGAGCAATTTTTTGTTACTTCGGCAACAAATCCATTTGAGAACAAAACACGTCCTGAATTGAGTTTTTCTTTTATTCGGTTTTTTGAAGACCTTTCTAGCCCTCGCTCAACTTGGTACGTTTTTTTGTATCTGAGTGACAGGCCACACTGAGAAGACCTTCGGGAAATTGAATTAACGTACGTGGAGGAGAAAGAAGAGTTTCTGTTAAGTGTTATCTCCTTTAGAAACTCACTACATATTTCGTACTACAAGGACGATGACTGTGAGAACGTCATACTGACATCGTGTGTTGTAGTTATTGTCTACCATAACTATATGTAGGCCCCTAATATTAAATGCTGATTTCATTATATAAATTTAAAGTCTTGGTTACCTAGCCAAGTTATTAATTTTAAAAGATCGTTTAAGCACTGGTTATTATTGCACTGTTCCTCGATGTACTTTTACCGGAGGTTTAGGTGAAATTGGTTTAGGTAAATGTGGTAAACATGCAATAACGTATCGGCGCATGATTGTCTGCAATGATAGCTTCAGTTGTTGTATTTTAACGTGCTAGTTAATGAATTTAAACAATTATATAGGCCTGGTTTCCTTAAAAATATTCTACAGCCATTTGTATTTAAAAACACCCAACCTTAGATCCACTTTCGAAATTGAATAATTTCAGTTGCTACACGTCTCACGTGTCTACTGCAAATAATAGACGTTCAGTGTCGGAGCAACCTAATTATAACTGGCCCATTCAATTAAGCAAATGTACTCTCACAGATGAAAGAAAACTCTATGTGCACACGTAGGATATTGAAGTATAATCTTTGCGTGAGTATAGTTGCAAGAAACGGGGTCCATTTATATTCATGATTGAAACGATACGGCCATGGTCACCTGCAATAACTTTATAGCAAATATATTTAATTAAGTTCAGCAAATAAACTCTCGGCCTCAAACAAATATCCTAGACTGGTGAATAAAGTCGTTGTACAAACTCAGGTTTGGTTGTAGACGAAAATATTTTTCATATAGACTTGTAGATGTCATTGAACAAACATGCAATTATAGTAAACAACATTCTTGATAGTGTCACAATATTTCTCCCAGCAGTGTTGGAATAGCATTTTTGATTAATACTGATAAAAAATTGCCATCCATTCGCAAAATATTCGACGGTTACAGAAATATGCTTGTTATGTTTGCAAAATCAGCAATTTCCACACAATCATCTCCAAACTACAATTTAAATAATCTTTCTTCATCACAGTTCGCAAAATAATAACTACTATACGTAACATATGAAACTATATATATATATATATTAAAAGTAATTGCCGTATATGGTAGCATAAACGATGGCTTTTCTTAGACAAATAAACAATGATGTAATCAGTTCTTGTAATTTTCTTGTACATGTTTGTTTTCCTATCACAGCAGACGTGGTTCTTGTTCGAATCACCAACCACTGTAAACCACATGTTTATCTTACCTGTAATTTTGGAAAAAATAAAATGTTGGTAACATGCAATTAAAACTTAATCGGAAGATAACTGGAACAAATGCAAGTGAAACGAACACTTAAAAAAGACATCCTTTATTTCATTTTACGTTTAGATATTTTTAACCACGCAATAAAAATGATAGTATTATAACTCCCGCCAACGTACTTGTAGATCAAGTTTTAGATCATAAATATGTATATCTACCAGCAGAGAAGGAACTGTAAGTCATACACGATATATTTGTCATCGCAAAATATAGAAATATTTTATTTATTTCCACCCCGCTGTGCAATCTCGTGGGATAAATACTGACGGAAAAATTTCGTCCCCTTCGTGCCACATTCTCGGGAGACTCGCCTGGAAGGTATAACACTAGTGCTTTAAGAAGTTATGTTACCGAACTAAGTATATACTTACTTTAAGCTCTTACAAAAAAAAGCCTGCGAGAAGTTTCAAATATAAACTGTTAATTATTGATATAACATTGCATGTAGTAGAGAAACCTGCATCAGAAGTAGCACACACACACACACACACACACACACACCACAGAGAGAGAGAGATCGCCAGACAAGCAGTAGTTCTTCATGTAATATGGACGCAGCTCTTCAAAGTATGCCCTTTAATAAATATAGAGTGTATTAGAAGGAGAATTTATTGTACTGGGATAGCATTCACTAAACTTTGAAATCCTCCATTTGAAAAGACGCACATCGATTCTCCGACAGGTCGTCGAGAAATGGAGGTTACGTTTATGGTCTCCAAAGACTCGATTCTACACGCACGGTTGGAAATGTGGGTCGTAATGGGCATCTCCTGACAAATCATTTTCCCACATAGAACCCTCGTGGGCCACAAATTCTTCCGAACAGGATTCTTACTTGTCAGAGAACTCCCAAGTCTTCATTTGCCATTGATCTTCCTTCTCCTTGTCCAGGTACCATGTCAAACAAGTTTCCGTCCAACTGATCCCAATAAAGTTGGCCAAAGAAAATTTGATGGTTGTCGACTTCACCGAAACGTGGCTAGCGTATCAATGTTAATTTCAAACAATTACATTGTTTTCCATTTTCATCAAATAGTTTACCTATAGGACCGGTTCTAACATTTTAAATGTTTTATGGGGTAAACAGAGAACAACCGTTTCTAGATTTGCCGGATTTTGCGTTTGTTTCGGATTCTGCCACTATACATATAGCACAAAATAACACGTGGGAACTAATTTGTTCTGTTGTTGATATACCTGTATGGAATTAATGATCGTCTACCACTTTGTTTGCAAGTATTTATTGCACTGTACGCTGTAAAACTTATTCAGGAAACTTTCAAAACCGTCATCTAAGTTTTAAACCCATGCATAAGTGGAAAATTCGCTATCTAACAGACTGCAAATATAAAACTGCTAGCAATTATACAAAGCCGTGAACTTCACTGCGCATTTCACTCAAAAAATTTAGAATAGCTACCATGGATACATGAACAATAAATCATTATATTATTGTTTTCACAGTAAGCCTGTACGATTACACTATATGCTAAATCTGCGGACTGTTCTTAAAGTGTACAAGATGAAACGACAGATATATATGTATATAATATAAAAAATTTATTTCCTGTAAGACAACTATTCAAAGGCATTCAAGATTATTTGACCAACTTCGTTTTGATAGAAAAATATGGTCGCCAGTTTGTGTCAAAATATCTCACCCACATGCTGACCACACCAAAGGGCTATACAGCCAACCATACCGACCAACCATATTGAACAACGACTGACTCCACTCAAAACTTACTCCACTCGAGACTGACTACACCCAAGTCTGACTCCGCCTTAAACTGGCTCCATCCGAGACTTGGTCAACCAGAGATTGGCTCCACCCGAGTCTGGCTCCACCCAAACCTGACTCCGCCCGAGACTGGCTCTACCCGAGACTGGCTCCACTCGAGACTGGCTCCACCCGAGACTGGCTCCACCCGAGACTGGCTCCGCCCGAGACTGTTTTTATCTATACATATTATAAAACAAAGTCGCCCGGCCACGTGTATCTGTGTATTCGGGTAAGGCTTCTAAACTACTTGATTGATATTGATGGGGTTTTCACTATCAATTAGAGAATTTATTGAGGAAGATTTAGATATATGTTACATTCATATTTAATGTAAGGATAGTAGAGAAATGTTGACGTTTCCTAATCAAGTCGGGAAAAGCCACTTTTCGGGCACTTACATGGCTTACGGTTACTGAATCATAAGCGATACACCAAGTTAATGTACTACAGAATTGTATATCTCAAAAAGGTCTAAAAAAGTCCACGACAGTATATGTTTATCTTTTAAGTATGACCCACAGTAACCATTCTTGTCTATTTAAAAATAGGGGTTCACTTAAGAAGAACACTATTTTGAACAATACAGTATTAATCCTATGTTATTTACCTTAAGCATTTAGTGTAGATACTTGCTGTAAACCTAAACGATGTCATAGTTGTAAGTCGCACCTGAGTGAGGCCGGGTCATGTCGCTATTAATGTATACAAAATAGAGAATCTGATACCTTGCCGATACTAGAGGCTACCTAGTGGCAAAAATTTTCCTTTTGCCAAACTTTTACCATTGATCTTCCCAACTTGTAGTAGACGTAACCAAGTCTGCCCTCCTGAAGGCACGTAAACTTGGAGCCTATCACCAGATTACAGAAACAGATTTAAATGGCTGTAGTAGCATGGAACTGCAGAGCTTGTACGTTCATGTCTGTGACTTTTGAATATCCAGCTGAATCAGAACGATGGTAAATCTGCACTGGTGACAGACCACATATCTCAACATCACTGACATGATGGCTTGTAAGTCGTGACACTAGGGTGTCAGCTTGGAGAGAAGAATTAGGAGTCACACAGATGATCCCACCCATAACATGGAAAGTGCCATGGCCATCAATTGAGTGCCTATTGTAGACAACATTATCAAATACAAATTGCACATAACCTAAGAAAAAAAGGAAATTCATAAAATAAAAATTCTAATTAATAGGATTAGTTACAAATAAAAATAACATTTGAAAATCTAAAACTGTTTAATATTTATTTCATTGTACATGTTATTTAAAGGACAAGAAATTTATAAATCACCTCCATAGATTCCAGCTCTTGAATGAGTGGTAACCAAGCTTTCAAACTTGACAGCCTCTTCATAGGATGCACAGACTCCCAAATTCGCCAGCATATCAATGAGGAGTATTTAACCATAGCATTTATGAAGACAAACACTCAGGCCAAATTGAAGTGGAGAGATGAATGACCGTGGTCGCATAGAGGATATAGGCATGCTCGATGGCAACAGATTTTCTCTTCTTATCTTCGTTCTTAGTCTCCTGACTGTTTACTAGGTTTGAGAATGTCGTTGACCAATAGCCCAAGTGACTCCGGGACAAGTTTACTATTCCACTTTAAAATTTCTTCTCTTGGTGGAAAAACAGAACAATCATAGTGTCGGGATTTAATGTCACTGTGGATAATGTCTGCTGCAGTTTTAATGATTATCTTCTCCTCGTCAGCGACGTTCCACTCGCGATTCACATATGTATCACGACAATCTTGTCAACTACACCAGAGAAGCGCACAATTCCTGATTTTCCAGGAAAATTCGTTACATTTATGCTGTCTCCGTAGTGAACAACGAGTTTTCTTTGTAAATGTGAGACACTTTATAGTTCAACATCAGGATGTAGCTTGCTGAATGTCTCAGCCAGTTCTTTAAATGCGAATTGGCACTCATCATTTTGTTCCAAATACTGGCACAGTTCTTGAAATGCAACACCTATATCCTTTCTTTCCTTTGGCACCCCTTTCCCTACACTCGCTTATACAGGTTTTGTGGAACTTTGCGCCTTGGAATCTAGAATAGCAGTATCTATGGTATCGACCTTCAGCGGTCATGAGGTCAATCACACCTGTCAGTCGCACGTAGTTCGTCTTGCGCCCATGCAGTCACTTCATCTTGCGTTCGCAAACGTCCGTACTGAAGCGACTGTGTTAAAGGTTTGAACTTAATTCCATTCCTCTTTGTGAGGATTCTGGCCCTTAGGGGAGTCGATGCATCGGTGCCCACAAAAAAAATCAGTGCATCTTAAAATTAAATGATGCCCGTGGTGTTACACGTTGCTCAGGGTTTTCAGGTACTGTAGCAGGGTTTTCTGGATTGTGAGTGTACTATCTACGGCACTCAACATGCACTTCAGCAATTGTCTTTCCCTGAAGTACATATTTTACTTCATCCTGCCGAATCTCAATGCACTATATTACTTTCTTTAGCACATTTTCAGTCAAAGTTACTGTTCCGCCACTTTTGTTTTTACAGGGTTGCAACAAACACTCCATATTAACTTTTCTACAGTATTATGAATAAATCACACTACACAATACCAATGTTTCTTACCTCTTTTTAAAACACATTATCATATTAAACGAAATTCAGTACGCACACATTGTTGAGCGGTCTGCCAGACATGCTGAGCTTCTGACTTGCACTGGCTTTCAACTAAACATGACTGCACGTTCCCTCCCTCCTCTTTCACCATCGTTCCTCTCTTTCCCCCACCATCACTTTACACGACACACTCTGTCTTCGCGACTTGTGACAGTATATTCACGCCGTAAAACTCATTAAATCAGATTGAGTGCTTCTATAAAAATCATTATGAAGACTTAATTATAGAGGTAAATTCATTACTTCACTTTAGAAAAAGAGTGACATTTGTACCAAATGTATTGTTTCAACAGAGGGTTACAAAAAGAAGACAAATAAAAAATCCACAAAGTTGTTAGAACTATTAGGAGAAAAAATATCCTAAAGTTCAAACAAAAATGAATATTGGGCCAATATGGCGTCCACTGCGGCAAAACCCAAGAGGGATTACTTGGGACTTTTTCTGAATTTATAAGTGGAGTGCCCTAAATATTTTACAAAAGTATTCAATTTGTTTTATTTAACGTATAGCGGCGAGCCACCCTTATTATTATACACCTGCGGTATAGCAATTTAAGCTCTGCCACTCCTACAAATAAGCTACGCTGTGAAACCAATACACCGTATAGTTCTAATAAGTTGTATGATTCAGGCATATTTTTTAACGCTCCACAACTTTTATTTGGGACATTTTTCCATATTGTAAGCCGTTTTAAATTAAATCTCTAAAATATTGTGCGACTTAAAATTTAAAAAAAAAATCGAAAATATTTTTTGAAAGCCGTATAATAAACGGAATTAAAGTGATTAAAAGTATAATTTACGTACTCAGTGTGAAAGCCACTTCTTTAAAAACACGTTAAAAAAACACCAACTGAAAATGTTAAATAGTTTGAGTGCTGCACATATTTCCCAAAAATAGGCGAATATCCGACATGACGCTCAGGAGATGTGACCTAACACATCTCTGATGGTTTCATCTAGTTCTTTTTTTTTTTTTTTAACGTCTCGGTTTGAGTTTAATTTCGCCTAAATGCACTTTACTATTGGCAAATATTTGACTGATGGACGGTTTCCCTGCGATCGATTGACATATACTAAAAATGAGGTAGACCGCTTAGTCCTCTCCTGCGCATGTGCCCAATATTGACCTACCCCAAAGGAACACAAATGTCAAAGTCACATGGACAACACTGATGAAAGTGTTTGTTTATATCTTACATTTTAAATGACAAGCACTACTGTTTGAATAAAATACTTTTCCTAATTCGAATTATATTAAAATGCATTATAAATAGGTTAGTGTGCATACAAATACCTCGAAACATTTGGTTACAAATCAGTTTTTTCTAACCTAAAATCCAAACCATGCCGTTTCCGCTAGACGTGTTGGCGGAAAAGCACTTCGATGTTGGGACACGGAGATTGGTTGTGCGCAGCCAGCGAGATCGGTCTACCTCGTCTTTAGTCCATGTCGGTTGAAGATCACGTGTCCGCCGGACGGACGTACACGGCAGACGGGTGCGTGAGTTACCTTGACTGCGTCCCGGCCGGCGGAGGGCGTCCAATTCCACGAGTGCCGCCCCCTCTCCCCCTTCGTCAAGGCCGCGCAGATCCGTTCGTCAGGACGAGAGCACGGCGGCGCCCGGCGGCGGCGGGAGCTCGCTGAGCTACACGCGGGGACATCAACTGCGCCCACCCTCTCCTCCGTGTAACGAGAGATGCTCCCAGGGTTGGACGCCCGCCACACAAATATTATTAAATTGAGTGCGCACGAATTCGATACCCTATCCCTTTGGTGTAGTTTTTTTTAGACTTAGTTAGGACCTTTTTGCATGACGAATAGCCTGAAAGTAGAACTGTAGCTGGGCTTCAGAAAAGTTGGGAGTCATCATGAATGGTCTATGCCCATGGTTTACCATAACTTTTATATCACCTCTCAAGATAGCAATTATTTTCAGTTTATATTTTCACTTCTATTTAAATATCCAACATCAATATGTTTTATTCAAAGCGGTTAACCAGACTTTTTACAATCTATATTACAATATTTAAAAAATATATATAAAACGTAAGCAAATAATAACGGAACGTTTTTAACACTTTCAACACGAAGCCCGTATATCATACAGGTAAAAGATTATAAATCATATCCGAGTTTACTATAAATCATGCGCCTATCTCTTCAATTAAGTTATTTACTTTGCCTAATTAAATACTATAATATAAAATATCTTATTATGATTGTTCGAGTGGACTGTGCCCATTGCCGACCATGAGACTAAATAAACATACACAGACTCAACTAAACAAAAATGAAAAAACCGTTTACAACACCATAGACAAAGAATGTGGAAAAGCTGTTTCGTTGTTAATAGAATGTTAAAACGACAAAAAGACGGACGAACAACTAATTTTTAGAAAATAGGACAGACAACAAAAGCAAACCAAAAGAGAAGACAACGCGATGACGAAAACAAAACACCACAGAAGTGAACAAAACAAAGCAATAAAAAACACAGTATCAGTGGTCACAGCTGAACAATAAAAATTCCAACAAACACGAAAATAAAACAAATAACATAATGAAACACGATTCAGGAAAAGTATTCCTTGTTAGTATTCATGGTTTGCATTGAACACAGTCCAATCAAACCATCTTATAGGCTGTTCACGATAAAGTGAGCACTTTTTAAGGCCCTTGCAACAGGCATTAACCGCTAATAAATATATCTTATTGCAGCCTCGGGCATAAAATTTTGATGGTGGTGAAATGTATACACTGTGTTTATTGGTTACATTGCAATGTTTATATTAAAAAGAAGCAGGAAGATGGAAATTGGATGAAAGGAAAAATTTATAAGGGCCTTTAGAACTACTCACTTTATCGTGAACAGTTTATAATAATATGAACCCACCATTGCAATTAAACTTCAAAGATAAAACATCTGTCCATCAGAAAATATTGTTCTGCCGAATAAAACCGCTTAGCTATAAAATACGTCCCTGAACACGATGAACTTATAAACACTAGCCACAAGTACAACAGATGTACGTGAAGCTGGCCACGCCCTCCTACACAGTGGACCAATAACAGATATTGATTGATACAGCTGGTGAGTTATTAGTGCGCGAAAAAAATGGAGGCGTGACGTAAGCAAAGTGCAGCAGCCAATGAAATGTTCATATCTTCACAAGAACATATAGATGGTTCACACCAAGCCTGTTGGAAATCATGATTCTAGTTAATAATTTCGGCTAGTAGGCGAAAATGATAAGTGGCCATCAAAAATTATAAGAACCAATAAATTATAAATTAATTCCGAAGGCTGACTGTAGGTCTAATAAAATTACCCGCAGTCGAACGATAACAATTTTGTCTCGTAAAATAAATAAATAAATAAATAATGGAAAAAAAAAAAAAAAAAGATCGGCCATGAAGGCCTTCTTCAGTTTCTAATAGAATGGGTGTAACATCCGAGATGGTTCTGCAATAAAAACCTCTTTTAAAGACGGACTCCCCAGGGAAGAAATGCTTTCTGCACCCTTGGTCGACGCACACTCACGCCATAGAGAATGTAAGTACACAGAGGCAAAATGGCGTATCCATTCTCCGACTGGCTGCGCGTGGCTCTGGTAATGGGCCTTGCATCTGATTGGTTACTGCGTGCGGTGAACGTGTACCCATTGGACGAACTGCCCGCTGGCGAATGAACTGGCAGGAGCTGATTGGCGATTCCACTTTTCCCGGCGTGTGCGACTGCTTTCTGGAATACAGAGACTAGGTGTGATAGGTGCTTTTTAAATGTCCTTCCGGTGACAACATTGTCTAAGTAAATGTGACAGATCCCTAAAGGGAGGACTTCTATTCGTTAAAATTCTCGAAGGTGGCAGCGATATTACACAGCCCAGGAGGCAGAAATTTGTACAGCCGTATTTTTTTAGTCCCCTAGGGTCACATTATTGTCAGTACACACTATTTATGTCCTAAGTAGAACAAAACTGTGAACATGCTAGGCTGCTCAGTATCATCTATCCTTACAAGTGGTTGAGAGACTTTCTTTGTCACATTATTAAGTTCGCAGTAATCCGCACAAATTCTCAAAGAAAGCATCATTGTTCTTAAAAAGTACAATGGCAAAAGACAATGGACTGACTGATGGTTTTATCACGTATAACTCCTTAAATTCCTACATAATACCTTCAACTATCTCATGCGAGACTAGTGGTAATCGTTTTTGGGGGGTTGCTTTATGGGCCTGGCATCTCCTCCATCAATGCAATGACAGGCTACATTAGTCTCTTCAAAGCCATTTGGTCCACAGCATAAGGCATCCCGACTGCACTGCAGTAATTCAAAGAGAGTCTTCTCGTGTCGCCAGTTGAGGTTTTCTCTTTTTATTAATAACAGTGCTCCCAGTGCTCCTGATAGAGGGCATTCAATTGTCCATAGTCTCGAATCTTCAGGTTCATTTCGAAGTAGTTGTAATACAAGTTTGCAAACTCCTATTATGGCTCCCTCCTCAAGACGAACAGCGCAAGAGACCGAATGTCTTACTACAGCGACACTGCCTAGCAGGATGCCAGCTTTGTCTGCTGGTTCAATTAGACCCAACCCAGTTTTTCTTGACATCTGCCTGTAACGACGTCACCAGAAAAGGGAGTTAACTAGTGGAATATTTAGGTACTAACGTAATTAATTTTGTGCACCCCGAATATTTATTTGTCAACATTCCTCCGTGTGAAATTATTGTATTTTGTATGAAAACGTTTCCGTGCGCAAGTACAAACAGCTCACGGTACACTGTAAAAAAAATTCCGGTAAACTTCCTAAACTGTAATGGAGGTTTTTAACCTATACACTGTATGATAATAATACCACGCATCAAGCTGCAGATATGTGAATATTTGCCAGCTTCTGAAAGCTCTGCTTCAGATATACTTATATGCGTATTGTTAGAGGCAGTGACATTTCGAGACAAGATACAGTTCAAAGCACTATAGTATCGTCCAGCTTTCTTGATTGGCCAAACCATGTTCTGGTCCGTGTCAACTATTTGCGCACGAATCACGAAGGTTCAATGTTGTAGTTATGGACTCCTGAGTGGCGCGGTCAAATGCGGAAACGACACAAACAGCCAATGCAATGAGAACAGCTGAGGCGTGTACACAGTATTCAAGTCTACTGTGCGCTCCAATTTCTTCACGAAAAATCGCTAGCCCTACTTATTGTGTATTCTTTCCCCCATGTGTAACATGATTATTGCCATGGACCTGAATACTTTATTCATACATCGGCCAAGTGAAACTGTAAAATGATTAGAAAAGTTAATATTTAACAAATTAGCTAATTCATACACTTAATGAGCATTGGAAAAAAAGAAAGCAAAATAAATAATTTCAATAACTACAAATGTTTACCTAACACTTTTAAAACAACTTTAAGACACGGAATTACTTTTATTCCTTCGTTTGCAGTCTTGACTGGGCACCTGCCAGTCAGTGCGACAGTTAAAATACGTATAGTTATAGGCTATTCAAGGTAAAGTGAGCTCGTTTGTAATCTCTCTCATTTGGAATAATAGTCAACAAAAGTATTTTATGTTATTCTTATAGCAGTATAAATAAATTTTAAAAAAATTAAATTTAGCTCTCTTATTTTTATCCTTACTAACTCAGATACGCCGCTCTGGCTCTAACCTTTTTAAGCGTTTATATTATCACACGAATTGTTCATAATATTACTATTGAATTTGGTATCCAAAAAAAGCGGTGTGTGGAGGACACTCCGTTATTTTTTATTTCTAAATAGCCTAACACTATCTTTATAAAAGTAAACACACACACATATAGTATATATAGTTACTACGTTTTGGTGCCTTCTGTCACTTTCTTGTCCTGTCCCAATGGAGCGAGGAAACAGTGTGCCAAAGTCAGAGTGGTTACGTAATACGAGCGGCGAGTCACAAAGGGAAGACAATGCGTATCACTGCGATAACACACTATCTCGCGCGCTCCTGACCTTCGGCAGACTTAATTTCTGCCGTTTAGATGAAGAATTTTCCAGTGGTTTACTGCCCTAAATTTCTCTCAGCATGACTCGGGATGCGTCGAACCTTCCAGAACGAGGCCGGCGATAGTATAAAGGCGCGCCTGGCCTCCGAGACGAGAGTGTTTTTGAGAGTTGGGAGTCTAGGCGATTGTGAGACGAGCTGGAAGGGCGACGGGTAGAGCCGGAAGTGACCAGCGGAGGAAAATCTGCAACTGCTAGCATCAGAGAAGTGAAGAGCGCGACTTCATAATACATGGGCGAAACAGCCACTTATATTATCAACTCCAACCACAGACCCCAGCAGAATAGCGTCACTAGCCATCATGCACTGAGTCAGCAGCTAGCAGAATATATCTATAGGGTCAAAATTATATATTTAGTTGGGCCAACAAAATATGTTGTTAAATAACGAAAACCTGAAAAGCAACAAATTTTTTTTTCATCTAACAAAATTCACGCTTGAATTAACAAAACCTCTGTGTTGGGCGAAAAGGAGTTATACTCTGTGTTGGAGAAAATAAGTTATATACTGTAAACAAAATATCAGGCTGAATCATATATATATATGTGTGTGTGTGTGTGTGTGTGTGTGTGTGTGTGTGTGTGTGTGCGCCCCTCACTTGACACCTCGAGAGTTGGTTTGTATTTCTTGTGGCAATTAAGATAATTACAATGCTTGTTAGTGCATTATTTGACGCTTAATAATTGTATAAACATGCTAATAAAACAAGTTTAACAGGAAAATAAAAAGTAAAGCATTAAAAGTCGAAATATATATTTGTTAACTGTGCCGTTTTAAAATACGGCACAGTTCTTAGAGAATTTTGGAAACTGGTTTTCATCTTATCTTTAAAGTCAATGACAACTATTGCGAGAAATATTATTAAATGTTTTATTGCATTTATTATTCTAATTATTGCGGTAAATAATACCTTTAATATTTTGAACTAACTCAGCTTTATTTAATTTGTAATTGGATTGTATTTGTCAGACGTTTATTTATGTCACGGCTTGTATTATGGTAAATGTTTGATATATTTTGAGATATTATTTGGCTACATAAATGAATTTATTTAACTACTTCAATCTACTATATCATTGTCACTATTATATTGTTTGAATATTTTTCTCGTAACTTTGATTTCAATTAAGTTTTGGGCATATACTTTATACGATACGTATTGTTAGATGCCTGCAGATCCGTGTTTCGTGAGCGATTGTTTCTCTACCAACCGGATGTGCAATCCTGTGTTGCGAATTCTTTCAGGTGCCGTCTGAGGCTACCCCTTCCACTCACTTCCCTGCAGCTGCAGTTCCTACAAATTTTCTCGGCGTATCGTTGCCACTTGGCGCGTGATTTCTCGTAAAAAAAAAGTATCTCCGTTCACACTGTTGCGGGCACGGGACTCGAACCCGCACACATAGTTGGCGGAACGCTGTCCTGGTGCACTTGAGGCGAGGGGAGCTAGGGAGTAGCGAGGGTGGCAGACGGCGTCCCTGTATGTCAGCCAGCCGCAAGGTATAAAAAGGCCGCTGGAGCATCACGACAGCCCTCACTCTTTGACCCACTCTGCCGGTACCACTTCGAGGGCACCTGGGGGAAAGACGCCCAATAGCACCACTTCCACCCCCCCCCCCCCCGACCGAGAGGTGTGCAAACACCTCTCTGGTTATAAGCCAGGTTCCTCCAATTAGCGAAGGCGAAAGCGAAACCGAAATTAAAGTTCCTGTCCACTCTCTACTAGATTTTCCCATCTCTACTAACACAAGCATGTTCCCCACACACACTCTGTCTCCTGTGGCATTTCTGTTTAATGCAAGAATAATTTTTAATTATATCCTGTCGACTGGGTTTCTACGGTGTCTATGCCAGTTTTTCCCAGTCTCTTCTAGTAATAGCTTAGCTATAAGTACACTTAGGAAGGTAGTCATGGCCCCAATTGCAGGCGACGCCTGCCCAATCCCTCTTTGCCGTGATGCATGTCTCCTTGGATGATTTCCTATCCTTGTAGGCGTAAGGGGTCTAGCCCTGAGATGCAGTAAAATCCCTCCCTACCCACCGGACATTCACTTAACACTTAGTTATTGGTTAGTTAGAAAAAAACTACTTCGAGGGTACATCGACGCCGGAGGTAGGCGCGAGCAACTTGGGGGCAACACTGCAGGGCGAGCCGAGATACTGAGGTCTTCGAGAGACGTGACCTGTAAGGCCAATCACACCATGACGTCACGAGGCGGAGGAGCTCCGGCCCGGTGTCACTAAATTACCAGTGGTAAGGAGATACTCGGTTCTGGGTGCAGGATAGATCCGGAAACGATCCTACACGCAGCGAACCCTAGAGGTTCCCTGTTAGGAGCCTTAATATCTGATAACGTAATTCTAGCTTGGAAGAGTCGAGAGTTATTCAGTATTGTTTGTCACGATATTTCAGATTTAGGCATTATTCAGTATTGTTAACACATTGAGGTCTGCACACATTTATTGGTACTTAAGACAAATTAGAAGCGTGTCACCTATAGTCACTACTGTAAGAACACCGGTTCTGTTGGTGTCTGTGTTAGAACTTGCCATAGTCCTATTGAGCCATACCACACCGTACACTACCCTGTACTTTACAGCGTTCATTATTGGCTAATGCAGAGGCAAGCTGATATTGACCCATTAAAATGTCCTTTATCGTACATAATGATGTACAATCTATCATGTCCCTTTGAATAGCTATAAAAGAAAATAAATTCTAGAGTTAGCAATATCATTGTTACTGTAGTGTGGTGTTCTTGTGAGGTCATGATCAACACTAGCCGAACAAAGACTGCACATCAATTCGAGTTTTGTTCTGAACAACAAAGAAATTTTCAAATTAGCTTTTCTCGAGCTACAATCGAGCATAGTCTGCAAAGTGTTAAAGCATTGAGATCATTTTGTACGAGACAGAGTGATAAGTGAACTAGTAGTTTTTGTAATTGTCTTGTGTCACTGTACTATCTTGAGTTATTCCCCCAGAGTAATAGTAGTTGTCACAGTAAAAACGTTACATCACGATATTTGCCGCCCACCTCTGTACACTTCAGCACAATTCGCCTCTTGTGGACTTCCCGGGACATCTATCGGCGACTGCGCAACTTTCCGATTGTATTTTGTTTGGCGGCATCCGCGTGGTTACTTTCCACAAAGTTTTGCCAATGCCGCTGATTGGTAGTATTACGCGTGGTATTTTGTATACTGGTTGTGGCCTGATTTCAATCTAAGATCCACTTTGTTACGAATTTAGGTAACGTTTTGTTGTTACTTTTCACGTTACTTGTGATCGTACATGGGTACATCACGTTGTCCAGTAGTAGAAATGTATTTATAGAATGTTCACAGTAAAATGAGAACTTTTGAAATCCCTGCTTAAGATCTACCTGTATGCAAGTTGTGTCTTCTTCCGCCTTAGGTAAACTTAACATTGTCATGGGCCGCAGCACTTTAGTCATGTGAAAGTCAAGTGAAACTGTAGAATTATTAGGAAAGTAAATATTATACAAATCTACTTATTTCTACAACTATATGCATTAAAAATTCAGAAAGAGAAAGAAATTATTTAAGCTATCGCAAATGGTTACCTAACTCTTTTTATTCGCTGTTGAGATATATAACTACTTTCCAGCCATCGTTACCAACTTTACTGGACGCATGTCACTCAGGGCTCCCGTTAAAACACATGTAGGTAGGGGCAGTGACTTTTTTGTAAGGTTGATTTCAAAAGTGCTCACTTTATCGTGAACAGGCTTTACTTAGAATTATTCCCATTCACCAGCTGAGGCTAATCTACGATGGAATATTTTTATATCGACAAAAAATGTTACATGTACGTAGAGCCAAACAAGTCCTGACTTGCACCAACCAAATATTCGTTAGGGGAGCCAAATAAGAACAGCAAACTAATTCGTTATCAACAGCAAAATATTGCATTGTCGCTATAGAAACAATGAGTTGCGACGACGGCCGTAGAAAACATGTCTGGACACTAGCTTGAAAAGTTGACGCCCTTATCGACCCATTTAGTGTATGAACCGAGCCGCAGAGCGCTGCTACTGAAGTAGTGCTGTTTGACATGGCTAGCACAGGGAGGGGGATTGCAATCTTCTCTTAAATTGGGACAATGTCATTCATATCTCTATGGTGTCATCCCTATACCAGCAATGTTATAGGCTGTTCACGATAAAGTGAGCACTTATGAAATCAACCTTATAGAACAGTCACTGCTACTACCTGCATGTATGTTAACGGGTCCACTGAGTGACATACACCCAGTAAAGTTGGTAACAATAGATAGGAAAGTACTTCCATATACTAACGTCGAATAAAAAATATTAGGTAACAATTTGTGTTAATGAGGAGATTTTTACAATATTTACTTTTCTAATACTTTCACTGTTTCACTTGACCGAAGCATGAATAAGTGATGAGGTCCATGCCAATGTTAATTTTACATAAGGCCGAAGAACACACAACGTGTATACAAGTATATCTTAGGCAGGGCTTTCAAAAGTGCTCCTTTTACCGTGAACAGCCTATAAAAATTAAAACATTTGAAATCAAAAAAGCTAACCCAAGAATGATAACATTTGCACTTCTGCGAAAGTAAATTACTATCTGTATACTTATAGTCTCATTGGTCCGACAAAACTACTCCCGTTCATGGTAACACTAATTGTGAATGACTAAGTTATCTGATGCTTATGTTGTCTCAAGTGGCATTGATTGTGAACGAGACCTAATCGGGACATCGTGCCGGACGATGCTGCTAGTCGGAGAGTCTTCTCGGGGATCTCCCGTTTCTTCCGCTCTTGCATTCCAACGCCACTCCATATTCACCTCGCTTCACCCTAATCGGCTCCCAATACCTCGATATTAAGAGTGGGATGGACCCCCGCGTCCAAGGACAAGAAGCGAGGGAGCGATACGGGCGACACTTAACACGCACTTCTATCACCTCATCGCTCCTACGCGTTAGGCGTGCAGTATTTCCGTCGTGACGCAGGACTGTGTAAATTACATCTTTGTACTTTTCTCTTGCCGCTTAGGGAAACTGCTTAGGCACAAGCTTTAAAAATGCGATATTTGATCATTTTCACGAATTTTTATCTCCAAGAATATACTTAATATGACAAAAGTAAAACGGATAGGGGCATAGATAATTATTTGTCTCTCCTGACGAAAATTTGTATTTGCAGAACATTTATTTACCGAGATGCGCGTATTCGCGCAAACAACTACTTTACAAAAAACGCGCGGGTCCATCCCACACTTAAGAGCAACCCAGATCTCTCCATTTCACTCATAATCGGGACGCGGCTATCTTATTTACCTTAACCAAACTTACAATTAGAAAACTACACACGTCAGTGGTCGGTACCCGAACTTGCTACGTCGTATCGAAAGCATTTAAAATATCGCACCTTTGCACATGAGGTAGTTTTTCAGGGACCCATTTCTACTTCGGCTGTCTTCGGAGGACACGGGCAGTATCGTGAAAATAGCGTCACATTTCCTCTGACTTTGACCGAGCGAGGGGGTGCAGTGGCAAACTCTGGACTCGCATTCGGGTTCGGGTACCTGTCCGGCATCCTGATTGCGGTTGTTAATGGTTCTCCAAAATCCCCCCAAGAAAATTCTTAGCTGTGGTTCCTTAGCACAGTGTCACGCATTGCCTTTTAAGACAATTTATACCTGAAAGGGACTATGGGCGTAGCTAAACAATGAGTCATGATTATGTAGAGTACAACCGTATATGGTGGGGTTTATTGAACATGATTATAGAATAACTATTTACGTGAATATTGATCGGGGAACTTAAATGGAATACCAAGATGCTAATTAATTATAATAAGTTTTATTATCGCACGTAACTACCATTACAATATAATTTGGAAAATCACCACCTTGTTCATGTTGCCGGAGGCTGATTCTAGGAGGCGGTTAACGACGGCCGGACATACCCATCTCCGTATCTTCTTCTTGATCCGCTGCCCCGATGACAAAAGACGCCGTTCCCAGTGTTAAGCTAGCCTATATCGGGCGCGTTGTTTAATATTTTCGGCCCCGTTTACCGGCCGGTGGAGGGGGTTTGCTGCAACTGTCTTTCGCAAGGTGTTATTGCATTCACGCTCGTGCCCTGGTTCAATGTTTGAAGGTGTGATCAGACAGGCCGTTCAGCTAAGGCCTTGTCGCTTTATAACAACACGCCATGACCTATTTCTACCCCGCTCCTACTTCTCTGAATAATTTGCTCCGATTTCAATGACCTCACTGTTGACGATACGTTAAACCCTGCCTACCGACGTATCTACCTCTCTGGTTTAGTGAGTTACACGCTGAGACCATGTAGATCTAATACCAACCGAGATTAAACACACTTTGTCATTACGACAATACACTGATTAAAATTTTACACCAACGAGAACATATTACAAAATGGCAGGGGAAATTATTAATCGCGCTCGTATTTTGACACATGCTCGGTCATGAAGAGTGTATCCAGGTGGATAACATCAAAGGCTTATTGCTTCGCTCAGACTTTGAAATATTGTGTCGTTTTAACTGCATGACAGTCCACAAATAATAGTGTACTATATAATTAAGCTAATCCGATAATTTTGTATATCCTGTCAATCCAGTCATATTTACGAAGTGAGAGAAAACTACCTGATACCTGTAGTTCATTATTCTTGATAATTATTATTTTCGCGTATAATAACGCTACATGATAAAAGATCAAGCGAATGTAATTAATTCATTTAATATAATTTACGAGCTTATTTCTGACCAATAACTTTACTGGCTTGTGGGAGACTATTACACCATATCCATTAGCTACTTAGTTTTTAAACATTCTCAATCTCTTTCACATTTATCGCAGTTTAAACGTGAGTATTCTTTTATGGTCAAATAAATTATGATCATTTTCCTTTGTTATGAGTGGTGTGTGTGTTTATTCATTGGCATGAATAATAATATTGCATTGTAAGTCACATTACATTGTAAATAAAACTGCGGTGTGTCAAATCAAAAATTTGTATTTACTAACCAATTAGAAAATTATATATATATTTTTAATTCGTACCGTAATTGTTTACAGAGCATTGCGGAACCCTGCAGAAATCTCTCTTTTAAATTTTACATTAGTAGTCTCCCCTCTTCAAGTCGAATTCTTACACGATATGAGAATGTGACAATAATTCACTGCCTCGACTATCGTGTAAGCATTTATGCTACCCGAATTTTGTTTTAAAATGTAATTATGATGTGTACATTTGACCAAACCAAACCCATCATACGAGTAGCGACCACTCTGTCCAAGTCATTTTATAATCGTGGTATAGATCAGCATCTACCAACAGTTTTATAAGCACAGTTGGTTATGATTTAAGAACCGCTAGTGTCAAGCCCTTGAAACTTAGAATGAAACAGGGCATATCAAGTGATTGTCAGTCTTATCTTCTGAATCTTAACCATCAATCCACCATTATATCAGTAATTAGATCACTCTTTCACATTTTCGCCCAATCCTTTGATCAATCTCGCAATTTTTTACTAATCTTACAATATTTCATCTAATCTTTTTTCCATCAATCTTTTAATCATTCTATCAATCTTCCAATCTTTCCATCGATATTTCACTCAATCTTGCAATCTTTCCATCAATCTCGCAATATTTCCTTCAATCTTCCAATTTTTCAATATTTTGTCCCATCCTTCGATCAATATTCCAATATTTTTATCAATCATTTAGTTAATCTCGCAATCGATATATCGATCTTCAAGTTTTTCGTCCAATGCTTCGATAAATCTCGCAATCTTCCCATCAATTTTTCAAACTTTTTTCCAATAACAAAAACATAGTTTTAAACTCGTTTAAATGTAGGTTACCAAAAACAAAATTAGTGTATTTGCTAATAAACACATTATAGAAATACAATTTATGCTGTAATTAAATTTACAGCTAACATAATGTTATAAGATGCCTGAGAGGCATATCTGAGTTCCTGAGGGATGGGGGTCTTAATAAAAAATAAAATAACTAAATTTGATTTTTAATTTATTCACATAGCTATTATTTACAGCATTAGATTATCTACCTCCCCTATTACAATTTTTATTTCTCAGTGAGCGCAATATTTAATGTCTATTTAAACTCTAATTAACGTCCTTTTTAATGTTTCTATTTCATTATAGTCAATTAACTCATACTGATCATTAACACACTTTCAGTCTATCTGTTGCTATCGTTTGTAAGGTCTTTCATTCACGCATCCAGTCTAATAGTCCAGCCTGCCAGTCGCACTCTTCACTACTCTAAAGCTCTCAGTCGCAGATTTTCCTCCCGCTGGTCACTTCTCTCGCCGCGCGGCTTCTCTTCTCGCTCGTCTTCTATCACTCGATGCCGTAGAATCACCCAAACTTCAGACTGTCACGAACTCTCCACTCCACTACACTCCTGAACTTCCGGCTCGGAGGGAGGTCGCACTTTTATATCAGTCGCCCTGACGATCTAGAAGGTTCAGCGCATCCCGAGTGATGCTGAGAGAAACCAGATCAGTACTGCAGAGCATACTTCAGATAAACACAAGAATGCAATACCACCGAGGTCAGGAGCGCGCGGCGGGATGTTTCGTGTAACATGTACGCGCCTCTTGGTTTATCGCCCGCCTGCCATTAAAATTATTCCATTGACTTGCCGCCCGTTATAACACAACATCGCTGTCCGCCTCTTCCGCTCGCTTGCGCGGGACTGGCCAAGGTCGACGCAGACCAGCGACACGCGCGGATTGTCCATTTCATATAAGCGGGGTAAAATCTGACAGACGATGTGACTAACCTACACACTATGTAAAATAGTAAATGCTCTCGTTCGTAAAGTATTGTATCAGCTGATGAACTACTGCGGAATCCGTGTTGTTAAGTTTGCTATTTTGACGATAGCTTTGGAAGAAATTAGCACTCGGAACTAAAAGTTGTAATTTAAAATCTTAATTATACTTACATTTGTGGTTTAAATTATGTTTTTAAAGCAATATTAAATTTTCTTGGCTATTAGAATCTGGACATTAAAACATGTTTAACAATTATGACAGAGTATGTCAACACGTACGAACAGTAAAGGTTTCGAGTCTATGGTTAGCCATGTTTTTGTTTCCAGTTTCCAGCCCGCTGAACGGCCGCTGTGCGCGTGCTTTTTTCTCATCGTGTTTATTATACGACTATCTTGTTGGTGTTGTCGGAATATTTAATCGTTATTCAGTGTTTTTTTATTTGCGCTTTTCAAGCATAGTTGGTTGTAGGTACCGTTGTGCGTTTTATTGACTAAGATATAACATTATCAACACGTGTTTACGGCGTCCCTTCCGCCGTTTTCCTTACCGCATTTCACAATGAAGTAACATGAACAAAATTTACGTATCTAAGCTTAAGTTTGTTTTTTATCAGGAAAAGTGCGCTGTGTTAATTTTTCTGAATGATTCTGCAAATAAATTATTTAATGCTAGTGACGAACAAACGTGATTTTAGTGAAGTAAACTAGGCAAGGATTGGCATAAAAAAAACGTATTCAAGAGGTTGCAAATTTTACAAACAGTAAGTTTGCGTGTTTTTAAAATGTGTTTGTAAATATTGTTAACACAATTATTGAAATGCATGTGGCTTGAAAAAGTCGCACTTTCCACACTTTTGTAGTGTGTGAATAATATTTGTTTATTTGTCTATATCGTAATTTCAACGTGGGTAATGTTAACTTCAGTCAAACTGTGTGCGTGTATGTATTTCTGCATCTGTACTTATGCGAATAGCGACGTACGTATCACGTTTTGTTTGTTCATTAAAGTAAATTTTCGAAGTTAAATGATTTAAATGTTATTTCCATACGAGCAAAATTTTCCATTGCTCCATCAAAACAATGTGCAACTCAAAATGCCACACACTCGTAAGAACATCAAAATAATGACGTCTCACGAAAGATGTAAAACTAAAGCCTCCCCCCCCCCCCTTTTATATTAGTTTCCTTTTCCCCTCGAAATAAATAAACAGAATCCCAACAAATTTAACTTGGTAGTTACAAAAATAAAACAAGTTGGAATGCCAACCTACATTAATTACTGGACGGAAGTTAGCTACCGTCAGATTTTCAGTGCCTGCCATTACATGGAACACGAGGAAGGAGGGAAATGCAAATGGGCATTGGACTCGAAACATTTGTTTACAAACATCATTTTCTTCAGTGACAAAACAGCTGTGGTGGAAAGATATATTGTGGCCGTGCTACTTTTCTATAACTGTCAACATTTACCCCACTTACATTAAATGTGCAATAACGATAAAATGCTTGAGTGAGACTTACAAACTTATATCGTGTTTCAAAATACATATGCTACATTACCTTTTTGGTATTTGTCGCAATCTCTAAAGTTTTTAACCAAGAACTGCGGTAGAATATAATTGTACCGACATGCAAATAATTATTATTCGTCTTACATATTTCTGTCTGGCTACTTTCATTTGTTACAGAGGACTAGTGAATGAAACCACTTTACTAACAGGGGAAAATGTTGATTTCAGAAATAGTTATTCTCATGATACCATATACTGCATGACATTCTAGCACTTTGCAGTGGTTACAGAAATTTTTAAAATTTCATATTTGCGAATGATGAAAAATATTAGTGTTAAATAATTATCAATTATAATTCGAATAGGAATACTTACATATATGGTCTGCATAAGTTGCGGGGCATTAAGATAGCATAGGAATACTAATTTGCGAAGAATTTGTCATGTTAGTCAACATTATTGTAGTTTTACCGTAATTGCAAAAAAAATACAAAGTATGAGAACAAAATCATAATTTTAAGGTATTTTTCCCCCATGAATGTTGTTACATGTATCAGTGCACACATTTTTCCGAATTTTCAACATTATATTTTTTTTGTTGAAATAACGTTATGATCCATTTAAAGATTGCAGATAATTGTAAAAATTCTAAGTATATAAACTTCAATAAAAACAAGTAATTCTGTGCTAAAATGTATTAACCTTTTCGTTGGCGTGACAAATATTTTTTAAATTATTATTTAAACACTTACGTATAACGCTATTCAATAAATTCATTACTACGTGATTTGAAGCGATATCGTTATCTTATCATATTCCAATATGTGACGCAAAAGTTGGTCGTTAACATGAAAACTTATATCAAAACACCACGTGTATGCTTATTGCCTACTGCCGTAGAATTTTTTTTAAACTTATTTAAAATCTTTGTGTTTGACTTTCTGTGAAAGATTAACTGTTTTGGTTAGCCGAAATTACCTGAGTCATGATATACAGGTTTTAAGATATGAATCATTCCGGAAACAGTGCACATAATATATTCTTATTTGTCAAAGACATTTTACTATTAAAACTCATTGCCAGGAACAGTTTCTTGTAAGTCAAGGGGTATAAATGTAATCGCAAAAATTGGCAACACTGATTTTCTTTGTGGTGTTCCACTATTTAATAAAATCCAGTTTACTCAAAGAGTATTGGAAGAAGCTGTTTCAATCGCTTCCAACTGTTTTACACAGCGGAATGGAAGAATTGAATGTGTTATATTTATCTACTTTGACAAATATCGAATATTTTATCAACGCAGTGATCAAACGTGCGAATGTTGGTACTTAACACCCTCTTTGCATGTTAAATACTAAAAAAGAAAGTCCCACGATGCATATAACGCAATGAATTAATATAAAAGTATTAAATCACTGAATTGTTAAAATGTATTTGCAATATTCTAGCTAGGTACTGTTAAAATTAAGAATTACTTTGAATCTGAAATGAAGAACGAACCATACCAACAATCGCAAGAAATTACAATACTAAAAATTTATATAACAAACATATGATTTCGAATGAAAATGTAAAAGAAATGTTCTAGTGAGGCTTATAAAATTTAAGTGCTACGGAAGTTTAATGGCTAAAATATAGTTTATTTTACACCACATTTAATTTCACGTCCAGAAAATGATGGCTATCACTACGCCTTTGAGGAAATTGTGGTTGAAAGGTGAAACGCAGCTGATAACACAGTCGTCTTCAATTCAATAAACCTAGAGGCTTAATCGGAAAGCTTAAAATGTCAAGTAAACAGGATATCAAAACATATATTAATATAAGGCTTACGGTACAATTCAGAATTAGATTTTAGGGAAAAGAACTGTGCAAAGGAGGGAACTGTTTCCTAAAAGATTTTTATAAGATGAAATTATAAAAATTTTATTACGAAAATGCTGCAGGAAAAATAGCTGATTTTACAAACATCTTTGTAGATCATATTATAAGTTCAAGCATAGCCTGTAGCCATGTCATAGGTACGTGATAAATTACTCTTGATGCAGATGCTGCGTTGAAAACTTGTCGCAGTATCGCGTGCAAGAAGATGTGTTACTAGGCACGGAAACATCAGACTTCGCTTAATTTCCTCGTCCTCGCACCAGCCTGAATCTAAACAGGCATCGGAGAGTGCTCCAAAGCACCGGGACATATTGTGATTTCGACGAGCTCAGCTGTACTCCACCGAAGATAAACGAAGCGGGATTCTATCTAAAGGATCGTGACGCCTGTCACTCCAGCCTCCAACTGCGTGAAAGGAGCGTAAAATCACGCTTAGGGTTTCACGATATGTAGTAAACGCGACGGAAGCTCATCGGGTTTTCACGTCATATGCTTCTCACTTCAAATTTCCGTTCTATTTTTCCACGTTAAATATTCGCTGGTGAGTTTAAGATGATATTATACTGAGTCAACTGATTGTCAAAAGCCAAGATTATAAGGTGAATAGCGATAAAACCGAAATAACACCGAAATGTCAATTAATACACCTCCAAACATCAAAATGCGTGTTAGACGCCGCCTAACAAAGACATTTCAGTTAAAACACAAAATAAATAAAATTTAGGCCAAATACGTAATTTAATCTGTGAAACTATGACCAGAAAATCTGTATCCAAAAATGTATAAACTGCATGATAGTAAGAATAATTTAAGCAAATGATGGGAAGAAAAAATTTTTTAAGCTGTTGGCATTAAGACTGAGTGAAAACCAGTAAATATTGAATACCCAGTGGATGAGAAATTATCATTAAATTATAAATTCAAAGTTGTAAAAGCAAATATAAAAATAATTTTATTTCCAGGATTGAATGTTTTCTTTCTCTATAATATATATCCAAGCTATTCGTGTACGACTGTAACAAAAAGTCCACTAGTCAGGAATCTCAAGATACATGTTACAAAGAAACAAAACCTTTAAAAAGTGTTTTTGCACTTATAGTAATGCTCTGCGTTACCTTAGTTCAGATAAGTTGTTTTCTCTTGTTTAAGCAATTGCATAATGTTTATACCATTTTAATGGAAATATGCATATGAGAATAAATAATCAACAATTTTAATAACAAAATTTGCATTAAAATAACACAGTACAATGTCGGCTCTAATAATGCATAATTTTAGTTATGAAGCTTCAATTTCTAATTCTTTCACCAAAAAAAACCAATAACACCGAAATCAGATATTTTTAAAAACGAAATTTACCTTAAAATAACATCACAAACTCTTGCCCCTAATGATTGTGCTTTCCAGCTATAGGCTGTTCATGGTAAAATTAGCTTTTTTGATAGCTCTGTTTAAGATCTAATTATATACACGTAATGTATTCTTACGCCTTGCGTAAAATTAAGATTGCCATGAGCCTCATCACTTTATTCATGCGTCAGTCAAATGAAACTGTGAAATTATTAAGAAAGTAAATACTTTACAAATTTGCTACATTTTACACTTCGATGCATTAACAAAACAGAAAGCGAAAGAAATAATTTTTAATTTTATCACGACACCTTTTACTCGACGTAAAGATATTGAACTACTTTCCACCATCGTTACCAACTTTACTGGGCGAATGTCACTCAGTGCGCCCGTTAAAATATATGCATGCAGGGGCAATGACTTCTTTCTAAGGTTTATTTCTAAAGTGCTCACTTTGTCACGAAGAGCCTTTAAGTGAGTTTAGCCCTCAGCGATCATTCTATTGCTCGTGCTAACAAGCCAATAGGAGACGAAGTTATGATTAAAGGGGACGTCCCTCGTAAAAAAAAAAAAAACAACTTCAAAAGCCCCAAAGTCACGTCCGGCCATAGAGAAGCATTCCATCGGCGATGGAAAATAGCTTAAACAAGCTTAGCGTTTGTTCTGTCCCCTCAGAATTTTAAGCGGTTGCTATAGGGATTCTACACAGTAGTGCTCTATTCAGAAAATATGCACCATTATAGTTATTTAGTCTATATGCGGTTTCTTCACACATTTGAAATCAAACCTTTGAAAAATCACCCCATGTATGAGGTATTTGGTTATTTCCTAAATATAACATGAATCATAGGTGTTCTATACCTCTGTTAACACGAAAGGATCTTATTTTTAGTTTAGTTTAAGTTTTACCTGTGTTTAGTTTATAAATTATAATACTCCATTTGTAATTCATATTAATAAAAAAGGTAAAAAAATATGTGTTTTGGTAGCGCATAGGATAGTTCTCATGCCAAATCATTATAATTGAGTGCGTTGTCCTTTGGTGTAATTTTCTATACTTGGCTAAGCTTAGTTTGCACGAGGCGGAGGAATATCCTGGAATTATAACTATAGCAAAGCTTCAGAAAAGTGTGAAGTAACCGTGAATGGATTGTATCTAGAAATACTATGTTTCACAAAAGAATAATTATCGTGAACAGAGATCTACTTACCGAGATTTCTGCTGACTTTGCAACTTTTCAACGACCAAATTTATGTTTGAGTAACCGAATTTATGAATCGGCAACGAAATATCGACTTTCATTTCTGTCCTGAAATAAAAATTACATTGAGATATTCTACACTATTTTTTTTATTAAAGCAGACGCAGTAGCTTACAATGAAAATCATATGACAAACTGAGGAGACCATTTGTGTTACAGGTAGTTCACGTTTGTTCACGAATGTGTACTGTTATACCTCCTTAAGTGGATATACTTCGAACAGTTCGTGAAAGGAGATCGTGGGGACACCTAGTTAATATTGTACTTGAAGTTGAGGTTGGGGGATCTCATAAAAGTAGAGCAAGTGAGGTAAATGAATATAAAGAGATCTGTAGGTGTCCATATGGTTATGCAATTAAACATGCGGTACTTACTTAATTACTAAACGGTCGGAGGAGCATTGTTACGTTAACTACATCAACTACCTTATTGAGAGCCACGTTATTCTATGGTAAAAGTCCCATCTTGCGAAGTAACCGGAGGCTGATGAAATATGACTAGTTACGGCGGTCGGGACAGCAGACTTCTTGGGACGTCCATCTCGGCCGGCGAAACATGGAGAAAGATGTCTCCCGCCTCTCAACATTGCCCTCATTTCGGCGTGGCATAACGCAACATGGCTTGATTCCCTGGCTGGTAGAGGGGATTCCTGCTTACCGGGGCAATACGAGTCCCGATTGCGGCAACTGGCTGTCCTGATTATAGCTCGTGTGTGATGGAGTGTTCAGGCAGGCCGTCGGCTTAAGGGTCCTATGTAACTGCGCGTTCAAGGTCAAGAAGCGAGGGAGCGATACAGGCGACACTAACACGTACGCTTAGCGCCTTATCGCTCCTACCCGCAAGGCGTGCAGTGTTTCCGTCGGAAAGCTTTACTGTGTAAATTATATCTGTATTAGTGTAATTTTATTACACGTGATGATGGTCCGCAGATCAAACTACCTGCGTATAACCGTGCTTTTTTCTTGCCGCTTAAATAAACTGAATAGGCGAGCTTTAAAAATGCTATATTTGGCCACTTCCACTAATTGTTTCCTCCGTTAATACACTTAACATGATAAAAATAAAAATACAGGGACATAGACAATCGGTTTTTTTTTTTAAATCCTTTCTGGCAAAACTTCGTATTCCCAGAGTTTTTATTTACCGAGATACGCGTTTACGCGCAAATAACGATTTCACAAAACACTTATCAGTACATAGGACCCTTAAGATCTCTTTATGTCGGAACAGTACTGAATTAGTCTTAGTTTATGCGCATGAATTTGGAGGTGGCCATCACTTCTGCGCATGCGCATTTTTTTATCTCAGCCTAACAGTACTCCTTAATCTTACTTAGGGTAGCAAGTGAATACGTAGTTTTACAGTTCAGACTAATCTAAACCAACCTATAATATTAGTTGAACAAGTGTTTTTGGAAGTTTAAACTAACCTAAGACAGCAGGTGAATGAGTGAGCTGTTTTCACAATCGCACGGGGCCGCGGCGATGTGGTGGTCAGGGTACTCGCATCCCACCAAGGCGAACCGGATTCGATTCCCCGGCGAGGTCGCTCCCGGATTTTCGCTTGTAGGAATCGTGCCGGATGATGCCCCGGTTTTATCTCGGGAATCTGCCGTTTCGCCCCGCCCCTTTCAATCCGGCGCTGCTGCATAGTCAACTAGCTTCACCCTCATCGGATCTCAAGACCCCGATGTAAACAGCCGCCCGAATCTCTTCACTCAGCTACACTCCATTCACTATCGCATGTGCAGTAGACACGGCCACGGCTGTCCGTAAACGCTCGTCGTTTGAAATCAACCTTTGAAAAAAAAAAACATTTTCCTGACAGTCACTGCTATAGTTTCATGTGAACAATGGATATAATCCATTCACGGTTACTTCACACTTTTCTGAAGACCTGCTAAAGTTCTACTTCCAGGATATTCCTCCGCCTCGAGAAGCTAAGCTTAGCTAAGTTTGGATAATTACACCAGAGGACAACGCGCGGCTTTCCTGCGCGCTTAGTTGTAATATTATTATTTTGCGTGAGAACTATTCATCACTAGGCGCTAACAACACAGAATTTTTCTCACTGTTTTTAATCGTGTTTATTATAAATGAAATATTTTAATCTATAAACTAAATATAGGCAAAACTTCAACTTAACGAAAAATAAGATACGTCTGTGTTTACAGAAGTATAAAACGCTTGATAAATGGCATAATCAGGAAATAACTAAGTACGTAATACATTGGTGATTTTTTTCAAAGACTTGTGTTAAAATGTTCCAAGAAACCGTGAATGGACTGTATCACATCATTATGTTGGCAACGAATTATCAAAACAAATTCTACACGCTAAAGTCTTATTCAAAATTTGTGACCCAAAGGAAATTGTATTATTATTATTATTATTATTATTATTATTATTATTATTATTATTATTATTATTATTCAAAATTTGTGACCCAATGGAAATTGTATTATTATTATTATTTTATTGGTATTAGATTTCATATATGGCGCAGTGTAAATATTGTTTTTTTTTTCTTCTAATAATGTCGCGGTAATATTAGGTCACCGTATAGACAAGCGCCGGAAGGATGCGCAGTGGGCCTAAAGAAATTGCTAAGCATTGCTCTCAGAAACGTTCACTTAACTGTAAACGAACTTTAATTACATAACTAAATAGTGCAGACTGCTATGAAAGACCAACAGTTGGCAAGACATTTGAGTTCGAAAAGGTGGCTACACTGCATAAATCATGCTGCGAATTTATTAGTGATTCTTTTTGTGTGAATTTCTGTCTTACCGAGTACCCTGAGTTAATTATTAATTAGAAACTTTTTTTATAAGCTGCCCAAGGTTTATTTTGCTTTACGTGACGTGTAACCTACTTAAAGCTGAAGATCGCATACACTCTTGCAAGAATGGTTACCGAATTTGTGAGTTTTCCCAAACTCTATTTATAGTTTACACACCGTAAAAAAAGTCACAACAGCATATACAACTTCAAAAGTATGGGATACTTAGTAACTATTCCCTGCGTGCCACAGTTTTATCACAAAAAACAGCGAATTACGATGCGTGATTTATGTTTCAACTATCCGAGGAAAAATTACCATGAAATGTATTTCGCCTAAATTCGAAATTTGACAAGTTCTTTCTATATCTATTGGAATGTTTTCGGTTTGTTGACAACACGCACGAAAATATTTAGTATTACAAGACGCAGTTCAAATTATATTATAACCGTAGCTACGAGAATAAGCATGCGTGATGGAAATTGAAATGCCATTTATACCACGAGTTATGACGGATATGAATAAATTATGCTCCATTATTTGTATCCATATTATTATAAAATAAAAAACCCTAACCATAAATGTAAATTAAAAATATATATAGACAGAAAAGTTGTTTAAAAAATCGCTACTCACAGTTAAAGTTGTGGCTTCCTATACTTATTTGCGTTGTCTACGTATCCTTAGATTTGAGAACAATTTTTAAGTTGGTAAATTATATAAATTAACCGACTGTCTAATAAAGACTGTCGAATTTCTTAGTAGTCATGTTTTACTTTGTAATTATTTAATAATGAAAAATATAAGTTTTCTTAAGGAGCAAGGGGCCGCGGTGGCTGAGCGATTAGCACGCTCGCCTCCCACCAAGGCGAACCGGGCCCAATCCCCGGCCCGGTCACCGGACTTCCGCAAATGGTAATCGTGCCGGACGATGCCGTTGGTCGACGAGTTATTGTCGGGGAACTCCCCCCCCCCCCGGCCCCTTCATTCCGGATCCGCTCCATACTCACTTCGATCACCCGCATCGGCTCTCAAAACCGCGCTGTTAAGAGCCGCCCAAATCTCTTCACTTAAAGAACAATTTTTTTTTAATTAGTGATTTTAATTTGAATATAAAAAGATTTTTACTGTTAGGAGGGGAAACTAAAATTGTTGTCGACGGACGTGACGGCCTGCTAAACTTCTGAAACAAGTCTAACGATCAGTTGCAAAAACATCGTCCCCGATCTGAGATCGAATGATCCTAGTTCCGAACCAAAATCCAGTTTGATCTTTGTTCCAATGTAAAAGTGTTGCACCAACGAAATTTCATGATTCTGGATCTCCGATTCGTCGATCTTGCAGAGACCGATACTAAGTATGAGACAACTTTTGCCATTGGCTCGTAATATATGACGTCATGAAAGTAGGCGTATTTTTCATAATAGATAGAACTATATGTGCGATGTTTTATCTGTTTTAAGGAAATTATTGTTGTGCGACTTTTACTGAATAATATTCAAGTACGTATAATGTTGTTTTAATTTGCGAAGAAAACAATCGAACGTAGTTCTATCTGTTGGCGTATTTTCAAACTACATTTGTCGACGATGGCTGCTGATCTCGGATCGAGTTTTCGAACCGCCAAATCCGGCGGTTCGCAATACACTTAATCTCGATCTCCAGTCCAGCTCTGAACTCGAATGGTGCAACAGTTTTCAGTGCCGATCTTAGATACGATCTCAGATCGAGTTTCGAACCACGATGGTGCAACCGGCGCTAAGCGATTTAAGCGTGGGTTTCGAACAGCGTCTCGCACTATCGTCCGTCTCGACGCCGACCTGCGCAGAACGGCTGCGCGCCAGACCAACCCCTCCCCTCCCACTCTATAACACGCCTCGTGGGCGCCACCCCTCCCTCTCCCGCCCACTCCCACACCCCACACATCGGGCGGGAATCACTTTATATAGGGACGCGCGCGCGAGGTCGAGCCAAACAGGTGGTTGTCCTGCCCCAGCTAGCACTCGCCGAGCCGCTCCGCCAGCCAATCATACAGCAGCCATGGTCGTGTTGCCAGCATCCTCCACCGGAATCCTGGGCCTCGTCGCCGTCCTCTGGCTGTCCGCCTCACTGGCTGCCGCCATGCCGGCCCAGGTACGACCACACTCGCGCCAGAAGTAAACAATTGTATAGTCTGTTCACGATAAAGTGTGCACTTTTGAAACCAACCCTAGGAAAATGTCACTGCCCCTGCCTGCGTATATTTCAAAGGGCGAACAGAGTGGCATGTGCTCAGTAAAGTTAGTAACGATAAATGGAAAGAAGTTCCATATCTGAATGACAAATAAAAAGTGTTAGGCATCCATTTGTGATTACTTAATTTCTTTTCGCTTTCTGTTTTTTTAATGCACCGGAGTGAAAAAATTACCAGATTTGTAAAATATTTATTTTTCTAATAATTTCACAATTTCATCTTACCGACGCATGAATAAAGTGATGAGGCCCATTGCAGTGTTAATTTTACATAACGCGAAAAAATACATTAAGGGCATACAAGTTGACCTGAAGCAGGCTTCCAAAAGTGCTCATTTTACCGTGAACTGCCTATAGAAACCATATTTCTACACACACACACACGACCTATACGCATTGTTAAAAGGTGTTGAATACAAAAGAAAATAATATTTTATAATCCTACCAAACATTGTTCAACTTGCACGTATTGCATGGGATAACCTTTTTCTCGTATAAAAATTTTTCTACTTTATATATTTTTCAATTATTTGATGTACAATCCAAAAATTTTTGTGATTTGCTGATGAAAAAAATACAATATAAAATAATGTCGTGGTTTACCACTTGACATGACCAAATAACAGTTCATGCACTTTTTAAAATCATGCTAAACTAAACCTTGTATTTAACATTTTTTCGTGCGTATGGACTGTTATTTAGTTATTACATATGTGTCACGTGTAGCCCATGGCATTAGTTTACACAGTAAATGTTCTCATTTGTACAACTTAACAGCGAAACATAAAAATTTCTGATTTGACATAAAATTATTTTTAAAAATATAGAGTGCAGCTGTTTTTATTTTGGAAAACGGCATCACATACAATGCGTAGATACAAGCTGAGCGATATCGTATAGAAATATAAAACTATTATTTTTTGGTATCAAACAACTTTAACGCAGGCTCAGCAATCGCAAGCCAGTTGTTGCCATCTCATATTATGTTTCGCGATCGAGAGAGCGTTTCCAAATCTAAACTATAAAAACTAAATTCCAATCTGCATAGTCGGTTGTCCGAACGCTTTTGAAATCCACGTTTTAAAAGGTCATCCAGTAGAGTTTGCAACGACATAAAGAAAGTGGTTCCATGCCTTAACGTAAAATTAAACGTGTCCGACAAACATGCGTGAATAATAAAACGATTTCTTTCGCATTCCGTTTTTTATTGGTTAAGTGTAAGAATTTGCAAATTTGTATAGTGTTTAATTTTCCATACTTTTGCGGTTTTACTTGACTAACGCATGAATAAAATGATCAGGTCCACGGAAATGTCAAATTTACATATGGTGGAAGAATACACAGTGTGGATACAAGTAGATCTTGCAGGGCTTTAAGTAAGGCTCCGTTTACCGTGAACAGCCTGTGATTGCATATATTCTCACGGTCTCACTGAATGGCAGGCTCCGGCGAAGCTGGCAGCGATGGAGAAAAATCAGTTCCGTGTGTTAACGACGTATTAAAAACGCAATGTCAAAATTTCTGAACACTGGCTGTATTTTAACGTTTCTTTTGGTTTAATCACGTGAAAGCCAGAATTAGTATTTGATAGCTTTACAGTTTCACTTGATCAACACGTAAATATTGTGAGAAGTCCCTCGGGAATGTTGGTTTTACAAAGGCAGAAAATTAATCTAAGCCCTTGCAGGACCAATTTAATTTACGGTTTTCTAGTGAAGCAAATACGACATCTATTAGATCTGTGCTGTACTTCGACTGACAGAGCTCTTATTTCATTATCAGACCCACTGAGTAGAGACCTGCAAAATTCGCGTTATTATTTGAGGGAATTTTAAACTTTAAACACTTTTCCTTTGAAATACGTTTGTCATTGGCCCATTCTTTGTTGGCACGCCCCGGGTAACTCTGCGCTAATAAATGAAGACTTCTCAATTGTGTGCTCCAGCCACGTGCAACTCACTCGGCATGGGAGTGACTTAACATCTAAACAGCAGCCAGTGGAGAAACGACGCTTGCTAGAGTGTATACAGTACTGTGAATTTTAGCTTGACGACAAAAAAATAACGCGAATTGTGAAGGTTCCAACCTATGAGCTGTAGGTTTGTATTCCGCTAATAGTCATACGAAACATTCATAAGCAAGAACAGTAGCAGGGTTCATGGATCAGTTACACACAAAGAATATAACTAGACACTGGCCCCCAGAAATGTACTGTAAAAAAGTCCGTATGTCTACAAGAATTTTTTTGGAAAATAGTTGGCTAACATATTTCTGTAAAACTACAAATTTATACAAGCAAATTTTCTCGAAACCTTTGTGTAGGATGTGAAAAAATAATATTGAATTTTAACAAACAAATGTTGTAGACTTCATGTTTATTATAAACGTTGAGCTACATAAACAGTGTTGTGTGTTACTCCAAAATGATGTGTTGTAAATGCACAATATTTCAGCTTCAGAGCTACAAGAATTGCTTGTAACAATTACAGAAATTTTTTACTGTGTGTAAACAATTATGTACACTGAACTTGAACTATGTAAGATATTCAAAACTGCTCGATTAACAGCGAACAGACCTAATATTACCACCACAACACTGAGATAAAATCGAACAAAATATTTGTTTGTATAGGGCTAAATATATATATTTAGTTGCCCTGACAAAATTTATTGTCGAGTAAACAAAATTTGAAAAGCAACAAAATTACTTTTGTTCATCTAACAACATATATGTTTGAATAAACAAAATCTCTGTGTTGGGCCAAAAAAAAATTAGACTGTCGACTAATTAGTTGAATCAACTATATATATTTGTTTGGCAACTCATTTGACTGCTTTCGTTTGAAAATACAACTCGAGAATTTTTTTGTGACAATTAGGATAGTAATCGTGTTTGTTAGTGCATCCATCGATGCTTAACAATTGTATAAACACATCAGTTAAACAACGCAACAAGAAACTGACAAGTAAAGCAGTAAAACTTGAAATATTTGTTTGCACACGTTGCCCAATATTTGCAGTATATCTATTGTAAAGGTTTACGGCGTCATTTGATTGTCACATTAGCTGAGATGACTTAGACGTAGCGCTCGGACGCAGGGGATCTAGGTTCGAAACTGTGGTCTAACTTGTAAAGTTATTTTATATCAGCCCAAACTGTTTAACGTACGTGTAGGCAATCAAATCTTTAGTTGCACCAACCAAATCTTACAGTTTGGGACAACCAAATGAGAAGAACAAAATAGTTTGGTTTCAGCAATATAATATTTCATTGCTCCTATAAAACAAATCATTTGGTTCCGGCAAACAAATCTTGTTTGATTCAACAAAACCTTTTTCTCAGTGAGAGGTTTCTATTGTGGTCTGTCTGTGTTTCTACCTACAACTGTGCATGCTGTATTCTTCCTCAAGCTGAGAACTGTGTTCCTACCCTCCTGCATCATACATCAGAGAAGACAGTTCATTTTATACAACATGTCAGAAAAATGCGGATTGTCCCTGCAACAGCGTAATTGAAATAAACGAACATGGCATTCTGATGCTTGCACGGAAGTTGAGTTAGAGCTTCCATTGAAATCGCAGTACACGACGTATATCGTCAATACTCTGTATTTTATTTCCCAGTATGCTTCTTCCTCTAACAGTTTCACCTGCAGCATTTTTTCGACAACTCCAACTATTTTAAGTGATCACTTAACTGTTTGACAGTGATCGCACAAATAATCACATATTTTGTACTCACAAACAAACAAGTTTGTGTTCACCACAAATTCAATTTAACTTGGTTTTTCCGTCGTTGTAAATTACCGTGACTGTTTAGTGTGGGACTCACAGAGTGTTAAGTTGAGAAATTTGAGCGATTCTTAACGAGGTCTTTAGAGCCGATGAGGGTGAAATGAGGTGAAAATGGAGCAGCACTGGAATGCAAGGGCGGGGGAAACGGGGCAACCCCGAGAAAACCCGCCAACCAGCGGCATCGTCCGGCACAATTCCCACTTGCGAATATCCAGGAGCGACACCCGGCCGGGGAGTGAACCTGGTTCGCATTGGTAGCAGGCGAGCACTCTAACCACTCAGCCACCGCCCCCCCCCCCTTGGCCGAGTGCCTCGGCCACCATTCATGGTATAATTTTCGATTTTTTTCTTTCAACTTTGCCCAAGACACATTTCTATTTTTTTTTTTTTTTTGTATAATTATGTTTATAGACTCAGTAAAAACACAAAATCCTATTCATTTTCTCCTACTTGCTCTCTTGTGGCATAGTTATTCTCTTCAAAAGGAAGAAACGGTTATTTTTGTATGAAAGCTATATTGCAAAAGGTAAGTGAGATATCGCCGAAAATCATGTAATATGTAAAACCTTATCCTCTCGCTTGGCCGGCCATACACTACCGTTAAACCTTTACCTTGCACTCGACATAACATCTCTTCTAGGGTAACATAGTTAATTTATGCATTCGACTTTGTGTATTGATAGACTATCAGATGTATGGCTGATGCCGCGGCAAAACCGAAGTTAAATTTGTAACCCCCTTGCGGGCCCTGGGCAAACAAGACTCGATAAACATGTACTCTAATTCACGGTCTCCCCCCACGACAGAAGAAGTTAGTTCAACTACCCGCTCTGCAACAAGCCGGAATTGAACCGCCACCCGCCAGACGTATACTTCCGTACAGTGCACACCTTCGCTTGAATGTCGCGTGGGTTCTGCTGTTTTTAAAGTTTAGATTACACGCTGAATAGCTGTTCACGATAAAGTGAGCACTTTTGAAATCAATCCTTAGAAGAAAAAAAAGTCACTGCCCATGCCTTCATATACGTCAATGGGCGCACTGAGTGACATGCGTCCGGTGAAGTTGGTAACGATATATGGAAAGTAGTTCCATATCTTAACGTCGAATAAGAACTGCTAGGTAAAGGCTGTTCACGATAAAGTGAGCACTTTAGAAATGAACTTTAGAAAAATGTCACTGTCCCTGCCTGCATATATTTTAACAGGCCCGCTGAACGAAATACGCCCAGTAAAGTTGGCAATGACGGACGGGAAATAGTTCCCTATCTTAACGTCAAATAAATAGTGTTAGTTAACCATTTGTGTAAACTGAAATTATTTATTTTTTTCTCTGGTTTTTTCAATGCTTCTAAATATAAGAATCAGCAGATTTGTGACGTATTTACTTTTCTAATAATTCCACCGTTTCACTTCACTGGCGCATGAGTGAAGTCATGAGGCCCATTGCAATGTTAATTTTACATAAGATGGAGGAATACACAAAGTGCATTCAAGTAGATCTTTAGCAGGGCTTTCAAAAGTGCTCATTTCACCGTGAACAGCCTATAACCATTTGTGACAATTTAAAGAATTTATTTAGCTTTCTGTTTTTTAATGCATCAGTGTGTAAAAAATTAGCAGATTTTTAAAATATTTATTTTTCTAATAATTTCAGTTTCACTTGACCGACGCATGAATAATGTGATGAAGCCTATGGCAATGTTAATTTTACTCAAGGCGGAATAATACACAACGTGCATACAAGTAGATTTTAAGCAGGGCTTTCAAAAGTGCTCATTTCAACGTGAACAGCTTATAGACGAGATTGATGGTGAATACAAAATATTCCTTTTTAAACCAAAACCTGCCAAACGTTCACTGGTTACGGCAAAGCTCGCTTCACAGATATTACGTAGCTGTTTACCAAGCGAGAGAAATGTATATGAAAAAAAGCAATTATTTTGTGATAACTGGCCATCATTTTCTGTTGTTTGAACAAGAAAATAATAATTGGAACTAATAAAAACTGTTGATTTATACAATGTATTTTTCGTTCATGCTCTTCTCCTCTACAATTTTAATTCTTCAGTGTTCTTTATTCATGTATTTTGATTAATGGTAGAAAGCTTTCTGGGTGATGTGAGTTGAATAATGAGTAAACTGAAGACGTTGGCAAGCTTCTAGAATATTTCCTTCAACTAAGTTCTCACGCTCTTTCTGGAATATTCGCAGATTTAGTTAATTTTACCACATTTCTATTCAATCAGGTGCGAATTTTGTAATAAACATTAAATTATTGGATTTGCAATTTTATAGCTTGGGAAAGTACACTTCTTAGTATTAAAACGTAAATAGATAACAAGTAGAAGCTAACAGCGTACTGTTATATACATTTTGTAATAGTTTTCCCTTGAAGAATTTGGCAGCTCTCTTTTAGAGACTCGGACAAAATTTTTAAAATTAATGTTTTAAATAGCTGAGTTTTCTGCGCCCTTTAAAACATTTTCTTGCAACCTCAATTTCAAACAATAAAATAATTCTGTCCTAAAATTTCTTAGGTGTATGTGTGTGTGTGTGTGTATATATATATATATATATATATATATATATATATATATATATATATATACAATACTGTAGTATTTCATACCATTTCCGTACAGATGCGTGTTTTGAAACGACAAACAGAGCTTTTTAATTTCACAAACTATCAGTATATCGAAATTATTTTCATGATTCTATATTAAATATAGTAATAGAGGACAAACAATTCCCCGATTAAGGCATTGCTACTATAAAATTTATACTACGTTTCACAAAAACTTGGGCACGTTATTGTGTGCAAATATTAACTTTCAAAACAAAAATAAGGGTAAATATACAGAAAAGAAGAATAATATAAACAGAGTTTTATATAACAGTTGTTCGTAGTTTTGTATGTGTCATTGACGTACAAAAGTTGAAATTGCACGGTTTCATCTCTACGAACTTACTAACGAAAAGAATTTACCAAAGGGCAAAGAACGTATTCAGTAGTTTAAAATCTAGTTCCGTTAATTGCTATGAGTAGTTTATAATGTAATTTGGTTTTGTCGCATTGTTTAAAAAACTGAATTTCTGATAATTATGTATAGTATTTAAAAAATTTAATTTCCTTCGTTTTCCGGCTAATGTCTTGAAAGCTACAGCGAAAACGGTGTATGCATTAGCTCAGGAGTCCGCTCAACCTTATACGCGCTGGGACACGATTTAAAAATTCCTGCCCCAAAGTGAAAGCAGCCCCTCGTCTCTCATTTCTATCCTGCTGTCTTAAGAGTGCGTGGAACCTATATTGACGATAAACAAGTTAACTGAAGCCTGCACGTCTTTAGAAGCCAGTAAAGAAAAAGCAAGAAGGGTAATACTGGATAATGGTTTTTTTTTTGGCAACACTGAAAGCACGTTGTTTGCCAGGGAGGCATTTTTTTCCGAAGGTGCTCTTTATTCGGTGATGTTGTATACTTTACTGCGACGGAATATATTATGCTACATAAATTTGTATATTAAAACACTTGTACATGCCAAGGAGCGTGGAAGAAAAAAGAGCTGTCAATCTCAGGTTAGACTTCGAACGAAATTCTAACCGGATTTGGGGCCACCGAGAATTATTTTTTGCCAACCACGCAGCATTGATTTTTTATATATTTAAATATTATGTACATTTAGTATACATATGATATATATATAATTTATTGATAGCATGTGGACTCCAAGGAATTGTTTGTAAGAAAATGTTACTGGCTCATTACAGAGTAATACATTATCAATTCTATTTCTAAAACATTTTATTTCCAAAGGGAAATGTTTCGTCCCTGCAGCATGAAATCCATTAGGCTAAGCTATTGGAAAATATATGAATTATTGAGAAAAAAAAAAGGTGATTTTTTTAAAGGAATGGAAAACCAGGAGATTGTAAGTGTAATTGCAGGGGGGTGCGAAAATTTCCCCATTTATTTTGGAGTTAGAATTTTCGTAAAGAAGTAATAAAAATCATATTACACTCTGAAAATGTCCACTACCATACTCTTCTTATCGTACAATAGTTTCATTTCAATATAATATTCTTTCGATTATTAGATTACACCTTATTTTCATTAAAGTATGATAGCGTAACAACGAAACGAGTTGTTCTAGTATGTGTATCGCTCTTTAAAACTGTAAAACTATAGCTAAGGTGCTTAAAATTTCGCATTTTCTTTAAAATATTTCCCTCTTAGATAAGTACTTCCCGGAAGAGATAAAAGCCATTAATACTCTTCGTGATCTTTAAAGTGTTAAGTTAATTATCCGGTTATGATTAGGCGATTGCGGCTATCAAGATTTAAACAGTGCCTCTTTTATTGCATTTAATTACGAGGCTGTATATTAGATTAAGTAATTTTGACTGTAGGTTACGTAGCGCAAGATGATATGCTATTATGAGGTCTCTTATACTGAGGGAACAAATTCTGTTTCCTAAGGCTGGAGCCCACTTAAACTATACATATCTAAGCGATCTCACATTGCAGCCGCGCTTGAACCACCTTAATTTTAGTAAACGCATTCTTTGAGCTCGTACTTTTCGAAGTTTGAGAAGTAAAAGAAAATGTTTAATACAAGTGCTTGGAAACGCCCGCCACATTACGATTTGAAATAAGATGAAACATTCTGCTCCTACGATGGTTTGGAAATCGAACCATTAACATTCGGATTCCATGCGGTGTTAAAAATTGCATGGTTATCATAACCGTGAAACTCTGATCGTAATAGCTAAACATGGAGTTAGACATTGTATTTAGAAAAGTGTAATCTCTCCCTTTCGATTATGAACTTGTCAAGGCGGAACGTATGATGTTGCTGTAATCAGAAAATAATGGTCAATAACAACTATGTAATTACTTCCACTTGCACCGGCCGGTAAGAATACACAACGTTAGCAGGAACTGCTTAAAACACACATATTCCGTTAGAAATCTCTTAACGAGATGAGAAACTGCTGTTGCATGTACACCGCTACTCTTAAATACGCAATTGTCGCTGATATTAGCGCAGTAATAGATCAAATGTCGGTATGTTGATGGCTTCGCAAAAGATTTTCAAGCATTCGCAGTGCTGCACGAGTTACAAATTTTAGTTCTTTATGTTTGTTGTTTACAGTCGCTGTCACAAATTCTACACGAAAGTATAAATAATTTTAAATCACCTCGTAATAAAATTGAAAACATTACAGGAACTGAAAGATAGATCAATGTTACACCGGTAAGTGGCACGAACGTCCTCAGCTTGACGGGATTTAAACCCAGAATTTCGTCGTATAACTTCAACGCCTTATTCACTTCGAGTGTTGAGGTCAGTTGCACTTAAAGAGGACGCGTGGTAAGCGTGCCTACTTCCCGTCTAGTCAATCTGAGTTCGACACCCACGTCACACGCGATTTTTCACATACGATAATCACTGCCCACCGGGTTTTCTCGGGGTATTTTCGTTTCCTGTGGTCTTGCGTTCCAGCTATGCTTCAGCTCCATCTGTCTTCACCGGCACGAGCGATGAATATATCGTTATTAAAGCCGCCTTTAGGTCACCCAAATCAACGTGGTCGCGCTTAAATTCGAATCAATGAATGCGGTTTCCACGATTGCATCCAATTACTACCGCTCCTAAGCCCAGTACCTTAAAGCAAGGTGTTAATGAAAAATAATACCTTGCCAACAGAAACGATGAAAAAAAAATCTGGAGATGTTATCATCCTCGACGACGAATAAAAGAATTTCTAAAAATGACTGGTTTATTTTCTTTTGATGTCAGCTGTATAAAAGCCCCACATTTGTTGATAACCTCTGTCATGTTCACGGCATCTGTTAACCTAGAATATTATTTCTCGAGGCTCTAACTATACATATCTTGTATTACAAAATTCAATGCTTAAAACCACGTGCCCTTAGGGAATACTTACTGACGTATAAGCTAATCTGACAAATAATTCAGCAAGTATTGAAGATCGAAAATCAAACCAACGCCACCCAGACAGCGGCTTTGTTTCTCAATGCTCCTGGAGAATCAGGTGGTACCTACAGTACACAGTAAGTAACCTTATTATGTCTCCTGAACTATGGATAACAAGTTTGTGTTACTATGTCAGGGCTGATTAACGTTGTCAAATTTGGGCCCTGACGCTGCACTGTACACGGCCTTACCATCCGTCCTTCGAGTGAAACCTGAGAGAGTAATTTCTTGGCTCGTATTACTTTGAACCTGCTGGAGCTTGCGCCTTGGAACTTGCGAATAGTCGTTGGGAGGAGTATGCATATGCATGCCCCCACATGTGAATACATATAGCTGAAGAGGAGTCGAAACGAAGAATAACTGCTAAAAGAAGTTCCATGCACGGAGACCTCGATACTTCTCGCCAATGCAGTCACTATGCAGCCAACAGAACTATTTCGCCATCAAGCATATTTACGTTAAAGCCCGCCAATTGTTTCTCGCCATCGATTTCTTCTTCGAGTGAGATGTCTCCTGTTTTCCCAGCGCCATCGAATACTTCAGCTGTGATGTCTAAATCACTAGCAGCATCTACTTCCATCAGCGCAGTACCATTGTTTCAGATTGGTATGGTATGGTGCCATCGACTTCTTCAGCCGTGACACCTACATCCCTGCCAGCATCTATTGCCACCAGTGCAGCACGGTCATATACAGATGGTACAGTACCATCGACTTCTTCACCCGTGACACCTACATCCCTACCAACATCTATTGCCACCAGTGCAGCACGGTCATATACAGATGGCACAGTACCATCGACTTCTTCAGCCGTGACACCTACATCCCTACCAGCATCTATTGCCACCAGTGCAGCACGGTCATATACAGATGGTACAGTACCATCGACTTCTTCAGCTGTGACGCCTACGAAATATTCAATAGAGCCACAAAATTTTTCGGCGGATGCACTTAGAACACCATTGCTAGCATTACCCGTTTCTTTAGCGCCAGCACTTTCATCTCCAACAGGTCCGTTCGAGTCTTTGCCTGAACCACTACGTCGTCATCAATGTCACTTTTGTGGTAAGACATTTGCTTTCGGCTAGGGTGTACAGCGCCATGAAAGATTTCATTGTATCAATAATCTCTGTCGCATGTCATATTTATGTGACAGATCCAGTAATCAGTTCAGCCGTACCGACAATTTACTTAGACATGTAAAGTCCTGTAAAAGCGAAGTGTATTTCTCATCAGTACCTCGCTACCATGTTTGCTGCAAGTTTATCTCTTGCGTGTTAGGTACATGTCCTCAAAATTGTAGTTACCTACATAACCTGCTCTGCATAGTATGTCGGTCTAATAAATGTCACGATATTTTCGCACAAGGACAACACAAGTGCGAATAGCGAGATGCATACAAGACTGTAAATTTCAACAAAGTTGCATATATTGATATATATATATATATATATATATATATATATATATATATATATATATATATATATATATATATATATATATATATATATATATCGAAGAATATTGTTATATTTTTCGGGGGCATTAACGACTGTATTAAATTAATTGAATAAATAATTGCCTGTAAATAAAATTGTGTTTTATTTTATGTTCACCTAATTTGCCAGAAAAATATTAAAATTTAAAAGGCACAGAAATAAAATAAATGTAACTAAAATGTTTTGCATAAAGTACCATTGTAGTATATATACAATTATATAATTAAATTAAAAAAATTTTAATTGGACGACTTAAAATTTTTAATAAAAAATATAGATTTAATCAATTATGCAGATAGTCAAAGTCCTGCATCATTCATGCAGATATATTGCTAATTGGAATAATATTGTTTAAATAGTATGAAAATTACAGCTTTTACTATGCCTATAAAAATATGAGTGTCAGCAGCTTGCCTGGCGGCTCAATAGGCAACTCTCCTGGTGTTCGAGAAATTAACTCCTCCTAATGGTTGAAAACATATCCAATATGGAGGGAGCCGAAAGTACCACCTATACTTTACGTATATAAAATAAAAAGCTCCCATCTGGTGGCTTAATCACCAGCTCGCCTGGTGGGTAAATCGTGAAAATAGCGCTAACTAGACGGTGAAAATGAAAACAAAAAACAAGACGCTTGCATGCAGTGGGACGAGTTATGGTGAGGGGAGTGGACGCATGCAGACTAATTAGCGAGGCAAGTAAATTGATCGATTAAATAACCAATAAAAATTGGTAAGGATGGTGGACGGACCTCTGTAAATGTAAGTTTTTAAAATGAATTTTTAATAGTAAATTTTTTAAACTTTTTTTTTGCATTTTTAAGAATTTTTTAGAATATTTTGTTTACAAGGTTATCCTAGGTCATGGCCAAAGGCCAAAGTCGCCGACATCTAACATGGCTGACGAGATGGGCGCTGGCGAGGGCTCGTCTTGTCGGGAGCTTAGTCGATTAACTTGTCATCGAACCTCGGACCTCCTACATGTACATCTTTAGATCATTTTTTGGGCAAGGAGGGAGCGAAATTTTTAATATTTTCTGCAATTTTTTTTTAAATTTTGATTTCGAGGTCATTCAAAGTAAAGGCACAGGGTCATGGTCAAGATCATGGGTCAAGGTCAAGGTAAACCAAATCGGCGCCAGTGCCAGTTTTGCTCCATTTAAAATACAGTATGCCCGACTCGGCCTAACCTATTAACTTACGTTCATTATTTTTTTATATATTAAACTATATAAGTTAGCCCGGCTTCATAGTTACGTTGTAGTTCAGTAAGTTCACCTTTTCTCATTGTCAAGGGCTGATTCGGATATGCGGATTACGGCAGGCGGGACCTCCATTCTCTGGTGATTTCTGGAACATCTCGCTGGCGTCACGGCAAGAACAGATCCCGCAGGAGGTGTTATAATACCATGTGTCGTCAGCTCACCGCGAGATAGTGGCCTGCTTCTAAGTTTCCAGTTACAAAGGGCTGGGCAATGGCGTCCCCCGATTGCTGCAGTCTACTGCCCACTGGCCTGGTGGTGGCAATCGTATATGTGTGATGGCACAGTTATGTAGGCTGCCGAATCAAGTTTTACCCACTCCACCATGGTAGAGTGAAGTGTGCTCAGCAATTTAGGTGCTCGGTAGATCAGGCGCGGTAAACATAGGTTTCTTCCTTGATGACGCATGCATTAAAAATACTCCGAGCTCAGCGGAGAAATAGATAGCGCCCTTGATTTTGGTAGGGGTCACGGCGACTGAGCGGTTAGACTGCTCGCCTCCGATCATGGCGAACGGGGTCGCTCCAGGATTTTCGCAACTGGGAATCGTGTCGGACGATGCCGCTGGTGGGAGGCTTTTCTCAGGGGGGGGGTCTCCCGTTTCCCCCGCACTTACATTCAGTCGCTGCTCCATTAATCACCTCATTTCACCTTCATCGGTTCTCAAGACTTCCTTGCTAAGAGCCGCCAAAATATTTGAACTCAACTCGACTGGCTTGTGGTATCAAGGTTCCGTGTTCGATTCCTGGTTACACGACGCTAATTTCTATGACACACTCGAACCGCGAACTCGTCGAGATTGTTCTATATCTGTAATACGAGTGAAAATGTCTACTTTGAGCATCAACGTCGAGATTGTTCTATATCTGTAATACGAGTGAAAATGTCTACTTTGAGCATCAACGGCAGCTTACCATTTTTTTTTTGTATAGATGTGATTTTTGTCTGTACTCTAACGAATCTCGCTACTCGAAGGCACTGACTCTCAGGTTGTTCGTGATTCGATAACATATTCTCAAGCCGCTTGCAATCACTCACATCCCATTGACAGATATCACTGATTCGGGTCTATAGTGCAGTTATTCAGCTTCAGCCGAGTAATAAAAAGGAATTAAATTAACTATCGTAGTCACCTACACGTGTATGCCAGAACGCCAATATGTATGAGTACATGTTATGAAGAGTACGAAAAATCAGGCTGGCCTTACGTCCCGTTTTGAACGGGAAAATCCCATTTTAGAAGCTACTATAACATCCTAACGGTTTCATTTATTTATTTTCTCTTTTTTCAGAGGTCTAAATAATAAACGAGATTACTAGAATTTTTTAAATAAAATATCCGTATGATAAATACGTAAAATTTAAACGTGATGTTATATAAACTAGTTTGAGTGATTTTTCCTTCGCTACTAATAGACAATGTTTGTTGTTTACAAATTAATTACTACGTGTACATTTCAAAAAAATTTTCTAGTACACGATATATTATTATAATTGTTTAAAACAGTAACGAGATACTAAAGTAAACTTCACATGGGATCGAAATTCTTCATAATATCGTAGTTACACCTCTCCTTTCAAAGGATACAAGGCTGTTTTTGTACGAAATGAAATACAGCCAACGTAGAAAAATTTGAATGTGGGGTTGTTATTTATTGGTATTGAATACAGACAGGGAGTTTGTCACCTACTGATCCATCACTGCAAGAATAGCATCACCAAAAGTTGTTTTTATTTCCTGTCGCTGTCTTCCTATATCTGCACACTTCACGACATACTACCCTTGCTCCTCTGTAGATCATCCTTTATTCGTAAGCCTGATTCAGAGAGCAGAAGATTCTGAAACTTATCAACAACTAGAAGAAATGTAAACAAGCTTCATGTGATATGATACCAAAACTCAAAAATCGTTTCCAGTTGTTGCTGTTGAAAACGAGAGCGTTAACATATTTTTCCCGCCGGTTGTAATAACTCTCCCTCGAGCTGTCTCAGTGAAATTAAAAGAGGTGCAGATGGATACAAAAGGTGGAATGAGGAAAGGGTTGAGGTTATATAGCTGACAGGAAAACGTCAAACGCAGATTTTTTTTTTTTAATCGCGATTATTTCTAATTCCGGGCGTTGCCCAGTGGGCAACTCCAACGAGTGGTCATTGTTTCAGCTGAGTGTAACGATCGTGTCCCGCTTTTCAACAGCTTTCTCGCAAAACACAGTCTGGCACTGACGTGTGGTCAAGTTAATTTCCCAACTGCTCGTTCCAGCTGCATGTCAGAGGAAAGGCTTAATAAAGCTCGCGGTACCTTTAAAATCATCTGATTGAGTTAAAAATAAAACTAATGTGATAATTTCCAGAAAACGTTTCTCGCCGCAATCTTATAAGCAGAGGGTTTGGATATTCGCGTTTGAATGAGACGCACTTATTGACTGAAATCATTCTTAATAGATCTTAGCACTACTTTTACAGCAATCGACTCTGTATATGGCACATTACTTAGGTTCATAACTAATTATTAGGGACCGGAAAATTTCGCAAATTCATTTCAAGACAAGATAGATCTCAAGCACATGTGAATTTCTGTAATGTTTGTAATTGGATCACAGTTTATTAGACATGCTCAGGTGAACTCTGGACCAATAGCAGACCTAGAAGGAAGCAAGCTACCGAATCCCTTGCTACCTGGCCTTATTTAAAACTGGCTACACACATTTTGGCAGCAGTCAATGAACAGAAGGCTGAGGCTCCAGATTATATACGACCCTGGAGGATAAAAACGCGAAATTTGCCTGTCCCTACTAATTATAATAAAACTGGAGAGTCCTAGATAGCCCAACCATCACATTTTATTATAGTACAGAATTTTCCACATTTCAATAATTTTGTATTTTTATCCTAAATTAAGATCTGCTACAGTATTAAACTAATTTTTTTTTAATATGTGGGCGTGACGCATTTTTTTGTTATTTTGACTGGTTTTTGCACTTTTGATGTCTGTGAACGTAATATTTTGCTGATTAAGTTAATTCGCATGAAACGTCATTAACAGTTACGTGAAGCCAGTATGCTGAGTCAACTCAATCGCCCAATGAGATGTTCATCTTTCTGTTCGGTGATAATAAACATATCACCGTTAATAAGCAAATGGCTTCCAAAGAGCGGTTGAAAATTTTTCGGCATTAAGTTTTCTGGGAAGTTTTAATTTTAAACTTGCTGCAAATACATAGCTTAATCCAATGCTCTCGTTAACACATGGCGAACTTAAAATTTTCTATAAGAAATTTTCGTTCGCGTCTAAATTTTGTATTATGCGCGCTGTCCACTGTTTATATTTTTTCTTATTCTTAAACGTAACTGACATCGAGAACAGTTTTTTTTAGTTTAATTTCACGTGTCCGTACACTGAGAGGTTAAAACTATATAACTATAATTTTTTGCAGTTCCGCTTTGAGACTGGTGAAGAATAATTTTTCTTAAGCTAGAGGTTAGAGACTTCCTGCTTTAAAAGCGGTGAAATAAAAACCTTCCGATACTTTCATCTGGGATCTAGGTTAAAGTAAACGAAGTCAAAGTGTTATCTGGAAAATGAAAAAGTAAAGCAAAGTAGAAAAAAATCTTAAATCTATCGGATGCGTAGTTTCATGCGATGAAAGATAGTAAGAGAAATGTGTACAGTATAAAATAACCTCCAACCCAGCGAGCACTTTTTTTTCTAAATAACAGATTTAAACAGAATATCCTGTAAGTAGATACATCTTGTTACACGTCCCTTGCAGTTGAAACATTTGAAATAAAAATACATTTCCCATGCTTTTATGTGATGCAGGATTATGATAGTTTGCTAACATTACATGTTTAAGTTTGAAACACAGAAAAAAAAATACATCATCGGAAACTGTCTTTAAAATACAAGTAAATTTTAAAGTTAAAATTACATAGAGACTTAAAAAAAATTCATTGCCTAAATTTTATAATTACTAACGGAAGTATAAATACGATAAAAGACTTCCTGTGATCAGAAAATTTTTTTACCGAATGATGAAACTTCTAAATGCTAGCATTTTTAGAACAGATATAATGTTAGAAATGTAATCTAAAGTCTTTCATCGTATTTGCTGTCGAAGTAAACAAATAAAACGGTGGCGCTGCAAAAACTATACCGAACTCATTTCCGGTAGGACCAAGGTTCGATTATCTGTTTCGGCTATTCTAATTTTGGTTTCTAATGGTTTTTCCTATATCACTCCTGATGAATGCCAAGGAGAGTTATTCTTCAACTGTTGCCCTGTTCCTTCCCCGATAACGACTATTTGAGCAACTAATTCCGTCTCTAATGACTTTGAAAACAAATAAATAAAAATTATTTTCTAAACTTCATTCTAAATTATTTAAAATTCCATCTTCATTTTATTGATGTTGTCACATCATAGTTTCAGCGCTGATATACTGTACAATAACAAGAAAGTGTATCGTCGGTCAGTCATTTTTGACTAAGACCTCTATAGATAGTATAAAACAGCTCGCCCGGCCGCGTGTGTTTGTGTATTCATATAAGGCTCCTAAACTACTTGATGGATTTTGATACGAATTTCACCAATAATTAGATTATTTTTTTAAGGTTTAGGCATATAATGCATTCATATTTAATATAAGGATAGGAGAGAAATATCGACTTTTTCTAATCAAGTCGGAAAAAGCCGCTTTTCGGGCGCTTATATGGCTTACGCTGACTAAACCATAAGTGATACGCCAAATTCATATGCTATAAAATTGTAGATCTCAAAAAGGTTAAAAAAAAAAAAGTCTGCGGCAGAGTATTTCAATCTTTTAAGGATGACCCACAGTAACCATTTTTGTCTATTTAAAAATAGGGGTTCACTTAAAAAAACTTTTTGAACAACACAGTATTAATCCCATGTCATTTACCTTAATTATTTAGTGTATATACTTGTTGTAAACCTAAACAACGCCATATTTGTAAATCCCCCCGAGCGAGGCCAGGGCGGGTCGCTAGTCAATGATATAAAATACATAACTGTGGAAAAGATAGTTTTCCTCGCAAAATTGAACGCCTTCTTCACTAATTCTTTAGTACTGGGGTAGTGATAAAGAACAATTCATGAAGTTGAATTTTATTCAACCATGCTCAAAATGTATATGAGCATAAGTGATATAAGCTATAATTCAGAAAACGAATGAGGTAGGTGGACTTAATGTCTCTTCGACAGCGAAGTCATCAAAGACGCTGCAAGTTGCACAGGGAAGAGGGATTGTAGAAGGAATGGGCCATGGCCATTGTTTGGGACCCATACCGGCATTCGCCTGGAGTGATTTCGGGAAACCGTGGAAAGCCGAAGTCAAGACGGCCGGACCAAGAATTGAACTCGGGCCCTCCCGAATGCGAGTCCAGTGAGTTACCACTGCACCACCTCGCTCGGTGGAAATAAATGAGAGCTTAGAAGGTTATTTAAGTGTTGATTGTGTGATAGTGTATACTTTGTTATGTAATCTCAATGAGTTCTTGTTTACTCTACTAAAATAAGTCAACTTGAAGAATTAAATTTTGCTTAGTTAAAAAATTTACAGGCGAGTGATATTCTTAACGCTTACAGCCGATTCTAGCTCAGACGTGATTATAAATGTACCACGCTGACTGTAAAAATTTTAAATATTTGAGTGCCGAATACAAAAACAAACATTGCACGCACTCTTGTAGCAGTTTGTTCTCTTGCTTCATCTAACAGTATAACTTCTAGCCCACTTCGCAATTACACGTGTACATAACTAATATTTGGGAACGTAGCACAAAAAAACTAGTTAAATTAATCGCTACGTCTGCTACGTTCACGTGCTAGTGCTTTCCGCTGCTTTCTTCACCCTGAAAATGACCAGCTGAACGCTATAGTTAAAGCCTTCCAGCAGTTGAACACGAATTCCACCCTTACGGAAATTAAGCAGACTTTGATCAAGATGGTCATGATCAAGATCAACATGGTCTACGACACACTCGAATCTGCGAAACAGTAAACAGTCGTAGATCCCCTACGAACACTATGGCACAAAGAATATCATTCTCCAACAGAAAAACAGTACATACCGAGAAATTGCATAGATTATACATAAATAAGTTTCTTGAGACTCGGCCACCGCTGACAAGAGGGGATCGCAAGCGACATTGACAGCCTTATAACTGAAAAAGAAATGCCCTGAAACCTAAAGTGAATTCGTAGCATGTAAGGGCAGAGACATATAACTTACTGTAGTATAGGCTGTTCATGATACAGTGAGCACTTTTAAATCAACGTTAGAAAAAAGTCACCGCCTCTACCGGCATATATTTTAACTCGCGCATTGAGTGACATGCGTCCAGTAAATTTGGCAACGATGGATGGGAAGTAGTTCCATATCTTAACGTTGAATAAAGAGTGTCAGGTAAATAATTGTGATGACTTAAATTATTTATTTCTCTTTCCGTTTATTTTATGCACCGAAGTGAAAAAAAATGTAAAATTTTTTTAAAATTTGTAAAAATATTTACTTTTGTAATAATATCACAGTTCCACTTGCCTGACGGAAGACTAAAGTGACTAGGCCCATGTCAGTGTGAATTTCACATAAGGTGGAAGAATACATAAGGTGCATACAAGTAGATCTTAAGCAAGGCTTTCAAAAGTGTTCATTTTACCGTGAACAGCCTACAGACAGTTTTACCTCAGACCAGGTGACACGTGATTCAGTGCTTATTTCCTTGTAGGTGTGTTACTGGCTCAAGAGTTCACGTGGGCGTGTCTAATAAACTGTGATACAATTGCAAACATAACAGAAATGCGCATGTGTTTGAGACCTAGCTTGACCTAGAATGTATTTGCGATATTTTCCAATCCCTGGTCTTTGCGCAACAAGAACTAGGCGATGTCTGGAGCGCCTTGTGACATGCAACCTTTTCTACACGTCTGTCATGATGTCTGCGTTTTATCGATGAATGTGTCTGCGCCGTTGTTGATTACTTTTTTGTTTGGCCTTCTTTCCGCTGGGGGGAGGGGGGGGGGAAGGCTTATGAGATCACGTTCCTGTTTGTGCGTCCGTGTTTATGATCGAATGATCCTAGTTCCTAACTGGGATCCACTTTGGTCTTGGTTCCAATGTAAAAGTATTACACCAACGAAATTTCATGATTTTGGATCTTCGATTCGTCGATCTTGGTTCCAAAGGGAGAGATCGAGATTTAATGTGAGACAAATTTTGCTATTGGTTCGTAATATATGACATCATGGAAGTAGGTGTATTTTTTACTATAGGTAGAACTACATGTGCGAAGTTTGATCTCTTTTAAGTGAACTATTGTTGTACGAATTTTACTGAATAATATTCAAGTGCCTATAATGTTGTTTTAATGTCCCAAGAAAACAATCGAACGTACTTTCTATCTATTGGCGTATTTTCAAACTACATTTGTCGACAATGGCTGCTGATCTCGGATCGAGATTTCGAACCGCCAAATTCGGTGGTTCGAAATGAACTTAACCTCGATCTCCTGTCCAGCTCTGAACTCTAATGGTGCAACAGTTTTCTGTGTCGATCTTAGATCCAATCTTAGATAGAGTTTCGAACCACGACGTAGCAACCAGGCATTAGTGTGTGTGTGTGTGCGCGTGTTGTGGCCCACGTTTCAATTTTTAAACGCGTAAATCGAATTTCACCAATCTCGGTACTTATATATTACTTAGTATGGACAACTGACTTTGACAGTTTTCGACTGCTCCGGGCACTAACTTCCAAAACGGAGGCAACTTTAATATTTAGGGTGTTATGTCGTACCTCGGGAACCACCCAACCGATTTAAACCAAATTTTGTATGCGGTTAGATCATTGTGTAAGCGTTACATTTTGAAATGGATATTGTTATAAGTCCACTGTTTTGGAAGACAGCGCCAAATGGAAAAAAAAAAAAAAAAATGATATTACATTACATTTCGAAAAATACTGTATCAAAGCAATTCTTACCCAATTTTGCAGGTAAATAATACTATGACAGGTATGGTAAGCAATTAAACTTAGTAAGGTACTTATTTTCCAAATGGTGACCATAAAAATGTTCTAGGTTTTTTGGTAGATCTACTATAGGTACCATTTAACTGATTGCGACCAAAGTTTGTATGCCGAAAGTATTTACTACATGCATAATATGTGTCAACACATAGCCACTTTTTTCAACTATTTTGTAACATAGTGCCACATGTATTAATCAGGTTTTATGTCATATCTCGATAAAAAATTAACATATTCCCGCCAAATTTGGAAAACAAGTAGTACTACGGCAGATGATGTTAAATTATATGTTTTAGGTATGTTATGTACTTATTTTCAAAATGGTGGCCATATAGTTATCTTAGCTTAGAATGTATATATCGTCGAAACCATGTCAACTTAAACTTTGTATACTGGCAGTAGGTATTACAACTATCAACTGTGTCTACAAGGAGCATTTTATCTGCCATTTCCGAAGATAGCGCCACATGAATAAATAAGTTACTTTTTATGCCATATCTCGGGAAACAATTGACAGATTCCTTCCAAATTTGGCAAACATTTGCACTGCAACAGGTGGTGTATACTGCTACGTTTTAAGTAGGCCAGGCACTTATTTTAAAAATAAAGGCTATATAAATATTTAAGCTCTGTATGTTTTACTAACGAAACTGATTACAACTTAACTTTGTAGCTGGTAGTATCAATTACAACCAACAAGTTTGTTTGTACAGAGCTTCATTTCTCTACTATATTGTACGTTAATCCCACAGTAAAAATAAGTTTTTATGTCATTTCTCGGGAAACAATCAACTCATTCTTACGAAATTTGGCAAAGGACTTGAATTGTTGTAGGTTTTATAACTACTTGTATTGTTGTAAGCCATATAACTATATGTATTTTAAGTGTGACAGGTACTTATTTTCAGAATGGCGGCTATAAAATCATTCTAGCTTAACGTGCTCGAGGTTAGCTTTCCTGTGTATACTGGCAGTATACAATCATCGAATGGGCTAATACATAAAAATTTTGTCCTCATCTATGAAAATTGTCGCATGATAAATATGGAGATTTTCTGCCATATCTCAGGGACCGAACAACCGATTTTCACCAAATTCTTCACACAAGTAGCGATATGGGAGGTCATATAAACTTACGTGTTTTAATTAGCTCAGTCACTTGTTTTCAAAACGACGTCCCTGTAAATATTTTAATTTAGTAAACCATATCATTCGAAACATTAGACTGATTAAATTCGAAGTTGTTGTTCGAATCCGACCTCCGTAATGCAGTTGATTGCACACTAGCTTATGGTACGAGGTTATCTGGGTTCGAGTCCTTGATAAGGCCCATGAGTATTTTAAATTGCCTCGATACTGTTGCATATGTTTCTGGTTTCATCTCTAATGATATTGAATTCAACAAGACGAATAGTCCTACTTACCACCTCAGCTTTTAAGAAATTATTTCAAAATTAATTACACCCATGTTGACGAAAGTAGACTCATAAGTTATACCAGTTACTTCTTGTTGTGCTGTGTGAAGACTAAAGGCAAAATTTTGAGTTATTGTTTTAAGGGAAATTTCGTTTTTAAAATACCATATTTCGGTGTTATCGGTTTTATTATTGAAGACTCATGAACTGAAACTTTATTACTAAAATTACGCATTATTAAGTCAAAAATGTAATGTGTTATTTTAATGCAAATTTTATGAATAAGAATTGTGCACCAGTTAAAAATAAATTATCCTTATATGCATTGTGGCATAATTTGTTTTTAACATTTATGTAACTGCGTGTACAAGAGTAAGTATTTTATTTGAACTATGATAACACAGAGCATTGCCATATATATATATATATATATATATATATATATATATATATATATATATATATATATATATATATATATATATATATATATATATATAAACATAGCTTTTTGTGCTATAAGTTTTTTTTATCTCCTATTGAGGTTACTTACTTACAGTGTGGATTTTTGTCACAGTCTTGCCCGAATGGCTTGGGTATGGTTTTATAGAGAAAAATATGGAAATGGGACTTAATTTATATTTACTTTTACAATTTAGCTTCTCTCATTACATTATTACTTTAGTCTTATCTGTATGAGTATCTGATACTGCTGTTATTTACTCAACTTAATGATGTTAACAAAAATTATTTTTTCCCCATTAACTGTAAACTTAAATTATTCCTATTATAATTTAGTTTATACATTTATGGATACAAATCTTTAGTCACAGTATCGCAAATAAAATAGTGTATTTAAGATTTATTTTATTTTATTTTACTATTTAACTTAAATTTTGGTGTTACGCGATGTATCAACTTGAAATTCGGTGTTATGTGGTGTATTAACTTGCAATTCGATGTTATTTCATTTTTAATCGCTATTCGCCGTATAATATTGGCTCTGGTGATGACTTATGGTGGATATCAATTTACTGGGATACTAAATATTCGTTTTGAAGCGATACTGTCTTTAAAATCAGACCAACTCAGGGGGGTACCACGGCGAAAACGGCGATGTATCGTTTGCGGGGTGATACAACTTCGTCAATAATCACACGATTCAAATTAACGTGGTGTCGTTTGATTGGGTGACCGTGAAGCAAAGGTGGGGACTCGCGCCGATTTTTGGCGTGAGGGAAAATTCCCGGGTATAATCTTTTCACGGTTATGTCACACTTTTCTGAAGCCCTGCTAAAGTTCTACTTCTAAGGTATTCCTCCGCCTCGTGCAAACTAAGCTTAACTAGGTACGGAAAATTACCCCAAAGGGACAACGCACCGAGTTCGTGCGCACTCAGTTGTAATAATATTTTGCATGAGAGCTATTTCTTACTAGGCGCTACGCATTTTCTCTCACTGTTTCTATTCATATTTATTACAAATGAAATACTATAATTTATAAATAAAATATAAGAGAAATTTCAATAGAACGATACATCAGATACTTTTATGTTAACAGAGTAATAAAATGCTTGTGATACATGGAATATTAAGAAAATAATTAGATACGTGACATAAGGGGTGATTTTTCAAAGGTTTAATTCAAAAAATGTGAAGAAATCACGAATAGACTATAGTAAGTATATGACGCGGCTCCGGTGTGATGGCGCGTTGATTCTGGTGCCAAACGAAAGATCTCATCTAGATCTGTCGGTTTAAGCCACCAATGTCAAGTATCCATTTCATCACTTCCATTTCATTCCCATAATCGAAAGAAAATATTACCCACTAACGTAAACATATTCACGTAAAAGTAAATAAATAAATGGGTTTGTCCCCGAAACAGCCACGCCCCGATTTTCTGCTCATAGGTGCGCTGTGGTAGAGTGTGGCCAGATATTGTAGAAATATCTTGAACATTTAAGTTCTTGCTCTTTAAGATCTTTCTTTGCCACTCCAATACTAATTTTGGATAGGCTGAAATGTTATAAACTGGCCTCACCTCATAGCACACTTTAAAACAGCACAACAAATCGTGCATTCCTCCAGGTTTCGATCTTAGGCATTTATAATTTGAAGAACGCATGGCTACGAGCGTCACTGACATATAATAACTTTCAGTTTTTAAGTGAAAAGTGCGCAAGTCAAAAATTTCAAAATTCATTCGATTTAGTTATTTCATAACCTTGAGATCACCCTAAAACCTTAGTTTATACAAATTAGTTGAATAAATTACGTCTAACTATTGGCGAATTTTGTTACTAGTAGAATATTCATATTACAGTTATCAGTCTTTCATCAGATCGTTCCAAAGACAAAACTTCATAGACATCGCATTAGCTTTATCAACCGTAACTGTAAAAATGTATTTTGTGCATATAAATGCTGTCAGAGACAAAAATAATTTTTTAATGCAACTTCTACTTTTGTTTCATTTAAAATGATCCATTATTAAGTCCATAACTGCTGAAAATTAATAAAAATTTGTATCAATTTTCTTTTCAAAAAGTTATATTTTGTTATTTTCCAGTTAAGAGTGATTTTTTTTTTTCGAATTTATCCTAACATATTAGTTAATTCAAATATCGTGGGAAAATATCGGGATACATGCTTTAAAAAAATTTAAGGCAAAGAAAACATCAAATTTAACTGCATTATTAGTTACATTAGTTTTAAGTATTAGTGACATAATATTAGTGAACTATTCGCTTCCAATAGATAAAAATTTATTACTACAAACAATTACCACAAACATATTTTTAACTGTGATGTAATGCAGCCTGCAAAACCCAAAAGCTCATTATTGCAATTTAAAGTAAAAAAAAAGGTTTACAGGAAACTATGGAGTTATTGCTAGTTACTCTAATATTGGAAAAACTATTTATTTTAAAAGCAAATGTGAATACGTTATGTGAAATTAAGTAAATTATTTCATCGAACAAATAAAATACCAAAATATGATAGGGGTTGAAAACTGTTTCGTGAGTTCTTTTTTTTCAGTGTTAGTTTCCTTATCCACTTCCACGTTCACGCAGCAGATTTTTTTTTTGTCCCTCGTGTAGTTTAGTTTTAAAAAGAAAGTTAATTTTCTTAAACAAAGGCATTCGCAATCAGTTGTATCCATGTGTTTTCTCTACTGTCTACTGCCCCTATTAAACTTCTCAAAGGATTCACCAAATCCTATCAGATATATTGGACATATTCTCTCTCCACCGCTCGGAGGCCCGCCTTTCAACTTTTCACTCCAGTCTGAACAATATTTACTATGCTGCATCTAAATATTTACCTGTTGTGATACCATTCCTACAGCCCCACTAAGAGTTATATTGAGACCTCAAAAATAACACATATGACCATGGTTTATCGAGAAATTAAAAAAAAAAAATGTTTTAATCAATTTTTTAAAAACCCCTGTACAACAAACAGCGTTAAGTGTTTAGCAGGTGAGGAAGTCATAAATGCGTAATACGAGTTACAGTAGCTTACTTATATATATATATATCCTAAAACCCGCTATCAATAAGATTAATATGTCTTTATATTGTTTTCCTTACATCTCGGCATTTGTTTCATTGGCTTTCATAGAGACTTACTATCATAATCATAATCGTATTATTTTTCTCCATCACAAAATATTTCTAACAATATATCTTAACGTCGTAATTTAAACAGACGTCTCTGGTAATAGAACATAAGACGCCCATCGCCACGTTTCTGAAGACCCGTTTACTAAATTCTGTATGAAGTGGCATCGAAAAAAGAACTTCAATTTAAATGGATTATGAATCACCGGCTTGAATTTCTGGCGAAGGTCATAGTTACCTGAATTAATGCAACTTGGTGCGCAAGTAATTCTTCAATGGCGTCATCACAATACTGTATATTCGAATGCTTTATTTTGAGGAGTAAAAATAAATCCGTAGTGGCCCTTCTAGTTAAGGCTACTCGCAGTCTTTGGCGAGGAAACCGTACCAGTCAAGGTCCTATCTAATCGCATGTATGAGCACACATTCAGTAGACATTTACTTCAGATTGCAATGTCCTAGCGTCATCGGCAATAATGTGTATAGTAGTACGACGTAGGAAAAAAAAAACACAAGTGTTTGAACAGAAACATTAAGAAATTCCTGCGATGAAAGGGACGGGAACTAAGCTTTTCGATTGCAGTTGCAAAAAATCTGCATCAGCGTATGCTACATACGTACTGCCATAATCGTTAGTAAGCATATTTTATTGTAGCCTTAGACGCTAACTTCCGAGTCCGGTGAAATATGAACACTGTGTTAATTCCTTGCAAGGCAATATTTATTTTTTTTAATGACTGATAGGAAGAAGTAACTATGTCCTCGAAAGTGCTCACCTAACCGTGAACAGCCTATAGCCACTTGTGAGGTGCCTGAACAAATACACTCTCTTTAGAGGTAGCGATGGCTTCCCACTCAATCGGACATGTTCACACCTACTTGGCTGGACGTGTAAGGAAATCATGTTTACATTACTCTCCTCTCGAGAACTTGCAGCCAAGCAACGTTTTGCAGTATGTTATGTTCCTTCTTTTTAAAAAAAGTTGTCTAGGTCGAGAGAGCGTTAAGATGTAAACTACGATTAGGGAGAAAGTATTAATTCAACTATAATTACAAGAATTTATAAGGCTTAAAATAAAGATTTATTTACAATAATATAACAACAGTGTTATCTAGGGGCCAGGGGGGCTAAGCGGTTAGCTTGCTCGCCTCCCACCAAGGAGACCAGAGTTGGCCACTCCCGGATTTTCGCAAGTGGGAATCGTGCCGGACGATGCCGCTGGTAGACGGGTTTTCTCGGGGATCTCCCGTTCCCCCCCTTGCATTCCGGTGCTATTCCATTCTCAATTCATTTCACCCTCATCGGCTCTCAAAATCCCGTTGTTAAGTGCCTCCCGAATCTCTCTCCACGCAACTCAACTCAGTAGTGGCCTCTGTTTACATCGAATAAGGATAAAGGGAAGTTCAAGAAGAATAACAAGGAAAGCGACTTAACCTAACCTCGAACTCGTGACCGCTCACTTGCCTCCAGGATGTGTGTGTGTATATATATATATATATATATATATATATATATATATATATATATATATATATAGACAGAGAGAGAGAAAGAGCAAGGAGTCCAGGCTGCTGGGAGCCCGCCCACTGCGACTTCCCCTCAGTTCGGAGCCCTGTCGACATTTCTCGACCCACTCTTTCTGCTGCTTCGCCCCTTAATTGCAATTGATTGTCACGTGGTTGTGGTAGGTGGAGTTTAGCTTCCGATTGCTGATTATCTTTCCGTCACCTTGACTTCACAGCTGGACCCACACTTTAGTGTTACGTCGGTATATTGTCCAGCTTGTTTAGACATTCGACATTTCAGCTCTGTTTTTTTTTTTTATGGTTTATAAACAGTGTGCTGCCCTCTTCTCAGGCCTGCGCGTGTGACTTTAAACTTACGAATGATAGGCTGTTCACAATAAAGTGAGCACTTTTGAAATGAACATTAGAAAAAAGTCACTGCTCCTGCCTGCATATATTTTAATGGACACACTGAGTGCCATTGGCTCAGTAAATTTGGCAATGATGGATGACAAGTAGTTCGATATATTAAGGTCGAATAAAAAGTGTTATGTAACCATTTATGATAACTAAGATTATTACTTCAGCTTACCGTTTTTTTTTTTTTTTTTTTTTATTCTACAAAGTGTAAGAATGGCCATATTTGTAAAATATTCTCTTCGTTAATAATTGCACAGTTTCACTTGACCAACGCATGAATAAAGTGCTGAGGCACATGGAATGTTTATTTTACATAAGGCGGAAGAATACACAACGGGTATACAAGTTGAACTCAAGCAGGGATTTCAAAAGTGCTCACTTTATTGTGAACAGCCTTTAGTCTGTTTGTGAATACTTCACACATTTTGAATCAAACCTTTGGAAAATCACCCCATTTTTGACGTGTTTCGTAATTTCCTAAATATATAATATATCTGTTAATATAAAAGTATCTTATTTTTTATTAAACTGAACTTTTACCAATATTTTATCTATGAGTTATATATTTCAGTTTTTATTAGTATGAATAATAAGGAGTAAAATGTTAGTTGGTAATGCCTAGTAAGAAATAGTTCGTAAGCAGAGTATTATAAAAGTGAATGCCCACGAATGCGGTGCGTTGTCCCGTTTGGTGCGGTTCTCTTGACTCGGTTAACATTTGTTTGCACGAGACGGAGGAATAATATTGAATGTAGAACTTCGGCAGCGCTTAGGGGAAAATTTTGAAGTAACCGCGAATAAGCTACAACAAAGAGAGCTGAGGTGTAACAAGGGGAACACTTTGTAGTGAAGCCTTTCCCACGCATTGTCTTTCACCGGCGATAAATCACGTTGATCACTCACGTCCGTTTCGGCCGCTATAGTCCACTTGCGGTTACTTCCAACTTTTCTAAAGCCCTGCTGAAGTTCTACCTTGAGGATCCCCCCCCCCCCCCCCGGCTCCGTACAAACAAAGTTTAACCGTGTCCAGGAATTTCACACTAAAGGGTAAATCGTGCGCAATCAGTGTGTATTCATATTTTGTTTAAGAACTATTTCTTACTAGGAATTGCCGTAATGTATGGATAAAATATAGTTCAAAATTTAATTTAATTTTTAAAAAAATTAAGATATTTTAGTGTTATAGTCTATTCACGGTTTCTTCGGCCTTTTTGAATCAAACCTTTGAAAAATCTCCCCATATGTGACGTGTTTAGTTATTTCCTACATATAAAATATATCGCGCAAGCGTTTTATGCTTTTGTTAACATACAAGTTACTTTTTTTTCTCTTAAATTGAAATGTTATTCATATTTCATCTATAAATAATACTACTTCATTTATAAATAATTTGAATAAAAACAGCAAGAAAACATGTGTGTTGGTAGCGCCTAGTAAGAAATAGTGTTACAACTGAATGCGCACGAATCCGGTGCGTTGTCCCTCTGGTGTAATCATCTATACTTAGTTAAGCGTAGTTTGCACGAGGCGGAGGAATACCCTGGAAGTAGAACTAGCAGGGCTTCAGAAAAGGCAGAAGATACCGTGAATCAACTATAACAGAAGAATTACACACTTGCGATACGAGACATATTTAGGGAACTATCAAGCACGTCATAAATGAGGTGATTTTTCAACGATTCGATTCAAATGTGCGAAGAAATAGCGAATAAACATTACTGTGTATCGGCGTCGTTTATATCTAATCGTACGAATGGGGTTAGCTGGATTTCAGCATGAGGGAAACATGGCGGATGTTGCTGTTAGCTGGCGGGAATCTTCGGGTACACTCCCATCTACCCCGCCTTTGCATTCTACCGCTGCTCCATATTTACCTCATTTCACTCTTACCGACGCTCTATACTTCGATGTTAAGCACCGACAAATATTTCTACTAAGGACATAATTTTACACACATAAATTAAAAAGTGGGGGAGGGGGGGGGGTTATAATATTTGTAACAGGTTGGCCAACTCAGGTGAACAAAAAGTCAAACAACTTTGTATAGATTTCCCATTTGGAAGCGAGTTTCTATTGACCAACAAAGGTTTTAATTTAAACAGAAAAAAAAAGTTGACACACAGAACGTGCGATTCCAGGTTCGGCCATGCTGTGATTTCATTTTTAAAAGGCTTTCCGAAATTACTCCACGCTGTAATTTATTTTGTATTTTGTAGAAGGAATTATTTGGAAACTAGTTGCGAAATATATTTTTGTAATACTACAAATAAATTAAACTAAATTCCACAAACCTTAGCGTGAAATGTTTAAAACTAATGCTGAATTTTAGCAAGAAAGTGTCTTAGACTTTAAATTTATTATAATCATAAAGCTATGTAAAAAAAGCTAAACTTTTTTCTCATATAACGTGTTGTAATTATACAATATTTCAGCTGTGGAACTACAATAATTTTTTTTACAACTATCATTTGGAACGAGTACAAACTTGTTTATTGCGCAGGTGAATGACGGGCTAGAGCCTTCATATACACCGTGGAAAATTCCTTTCCCATTCCTAATTTTACAGGATTTCATCTGCTATGACCATGCCGTGGTTTTAAACATTAACTCTTATATAGGCTGTCCATGGTAAAATGCGCACTTTTGAAAATCCTGCTTAAGATCTTTGAGAGTTTTCTGTTTGAATGAAACCCAAAAAACGTTATGACACGCGATGTTAACTTGACTGTAATACATTCATGGCTGCTTCAAACTTATCTGAAGCCCTGCTAAAGTTCTACTTCCAGGTTATTCCTTCGTCTCATGCAAACAAGGTTTTTATTAATTATAGAAAATTACACCAAAAGGTAAAAGCACAGTATATGTCCGCCTTCAATTTAATTATAATTTGCATGAGAGCTATTATCTATAGGCTGTTCACGGTAAACTGAGCACTTCTGAAAGCCCTGCTTAAGATCTGCTTGTATGCACGTTGTGTAGTCTTCCGTCTTATGTAAAATTAACATTGCCATGAGACTCATCACTTAATTCTTGCGTCGACCAAGTGAAACTGTGAAATTATTAAGAAAGTAAATACTCTACAAATATGCTTATTTTTACACTTCGGTGCATTAAAAAGCAGAAAGCGAAAGAAATAATTTTAAGTTACCACAATTGGTTACCTAACACTTTTTATTCGACGTGAAAATATGGAACTACTTTTCATCCATGGCAGCCAATTTTACTGGGCGAATGTCACAGCGCACCAGTTAAAATATGTGCAGTTAGGAGCAGTGACTTTTTTCTAAGGTTCATTTCTAAAGTGCTCACTTTATCGTGAACAGCCTTTACTATATTACCAACATGCCTAATGTTTCCTTGTTTTTATTAATGTTAATTATAAATTAATTATTGTAATTTATACATAAAATATAAGCAAATGTCTAGTTTAATCAAAAATAAAATACTTATATGATAAACGTATAAAATGATTGTGATACAAGGCATATTTAGAAAACAAAAAAAAATTGTGATACATAGAGTGAATTTTGGAAGGTTTGATTAGAAAAGTGTAGAGATGCCTCGATAGAACTATAGCGCCGCGAGGCTCAAGTAAACTTTTCCAGGAGAAATACAGGAAGAATCATCCGATGCGATAGTTCTTTTGGAGTAAGCAACAGGCATGTCATATCCGTCCCATCCAATAACAACATTCTAACTTACGTATACACTGCTTGACGCCTCAATACTCGGTGCAAAATTTGAACATGCGTTAGAACTTTTTTTCGGGATTGGGATGCAGCTCAGAACCACGTACCCTCATATCTAGTGCTGGGTTCGCCTTCTTAGCCGCTTTTATAAAATGTACTGCATTACGAACACTAAAACTGCCTGCCAAAGCTCCGGGCGAACAATCTGCGTTGTCTACGTGTATTGTGGCCCACTTAGATATTTTCGTGTTGGGTTTTAATCTGTGGGTCGCATACATATTGCTGTAACCTCTCCTAGAGGAGCAGGCCACGCATTAACTAGGGGGATTAAAGGTAACTCAAGGATAAAGCACTCGGATACAAAAATACTACATTTATTAAATACTAAATAAACTACAAGCAAACCTCAGGTAGGCTTCACAATCTCCAATAATTGATATTTAGCAAGCCAAGAGCAACTAGCAATTATACCTCGTCGAGTCCACTTCAAAGGGGCGCTGATGCCCTTAATTAAGCTGAAGTAGCTTCGCTCAAATGCGGCTTAGCAATGCTCGGATACAGTTTACGCCGTCGCGAGTCCCGCGCCCTGTCATGCCTTACGTCGCCCTACCACGGATTTAATATGTACCCTTTATCTCGTCGCAGTAGCACTGCTCTCTCTCTCTCTCTCTCTCTCTCTCTCTCTCTCTCTCTCTCTCTCTCTCTCTCTCTCTCTCTCTCTCTCTCTCTCTCTCGACGGCGGGCTCTCGTCTGGCGTCGATGGCCGACTACGGACTGCGGTCCTCTCGTCTGGGCATCTCACGGGCAGCACCTCCGGCGGCAGCAGGCAAGATGGCGCCCAGAGCCTCCAGCGCCCTGAGCTTATATACGACCTGCCTGACCTCGTGCTCGATCCCCAGGAGTTAGTTATTTAAAACGGAGGCTGAGCTGACTGAGGTCACCGCGCACATCGCCTCAGCGCGACGCTGGGCTACTCTCGTAGGAGCTGGTCCCAGCAATATGGATTGCTAGAAACAACTACCTTTTCCTCAGTATTTTTCGAATATGCGTATTTTTACGAATATCTAGGTTCTTCATAATTGAAATGCAACACTCCCGCCCATCTGATTGACGAAAACCTGCAAATTGTGTTTCCGTCATTATATTACAAAAATGCGAGTCCTTTTGACACGGGAAATACATATATGTTATATTTCTCACCGAGTATGGTCTTTAGTCGGTGGTATTGAAATTTATTAAGATAAATAGGGCAAGAAATTTGAATGAGAATCGTTGTTTCCTTTCATGCCAATAGGTTATTTACAACCCCAGTCTAAAGGAAGAGGAAATGAAAATATCATTATAAATGAATTGTGCCAATTAATGCCCGTTTTCGTTTCCCGGTGGGGTCGCTCCCGGATTTTCGCATGCGCGAATCGTGCCGGACGATGCCGCTAGTCGACGAATTTTCTCGGGGATCTCCTGTTTCCCCCCGTCCTTGCATTCCGGCGCTGCTGCATATTCACTGCGTTTCACATGGTCCCGATGTTAAAAGTCACCCAAATCTCTATCTCCAAACCAAATTGTTTGTCTAACAAAGTGATAAAACCACAGGTAAAAAAAAAAGAAGCAATCCTCCATGATTCCGATCGGGACTGAAGCAATGCATGTGAGGCACACGCTCTACAGCACATAGGCTTTTCACGATAAAATGAGCACTTTTGAAAGCCCTGCTTAAGATCTAAGTATATTCACGTTATATATTTTTCCGCCTTATTATAAATTAACATTGCCATGGGCCTCATACCTTTATACATGCGTCGGTAAAGTAAAATTGCGAAGATTTTAGGCAAGTAGATATAATTAAAATCTGCTTATTTTCACGCTTCGATGCATTATTAAAAACAGAAAGCGAAAGAAATAATTTAATTTATCACAAATTGTTACCTAACACTTTTTATTCGACGTTAGGATTTGGAACTATTTTCCATCCATCGTTACCAACTTTACTGCGTAAATGTCGCTCAGTGCGCCCATTAAAATACATGCGTTCAGGGGCAATGACTTTTTTCCAAGGTTCATTTTAAAAATTCTCACTTTATCATGAACAGCCTTAACCAATACACGCTCGATAAGGAGCGAAAAGTAGTGATTTTTATTCCGATGTGGTAGTTGTAGTGTTGCTGTCCCATTCTGAGAGGGAACTGCTAAACTTCTGACAGTTGGATAATATTTCCTAAGGTATGATTTTATGGCAGTTAAGGCGGGGTCACCAAGGAAGGTGGAAAGTGTTTCGCATGCTTGAGCAACGAGGTGACAAGCCGTCAGCCTATTGGAGTCGGCACTGGAAGCTCTCTCGAGTATTATTTTTATTATTTAGCTATTTTGATATCAAACCTTAACTAGATAAATCGTCTTGCCTGCAGATAATAGAAAAAACATTACAGTAACTATAGCTAGAATGTGGGTTTCACCGGGACGGAATGAAAATTTAAATTTAATTATAACGAGGAAACTTTTTAATATGTGATTTGAGTCAAACAACGGCTGATATTAAGACAGATATAGGCCATTCACGATAAAGTGACCACTTTTGAAAGCCCTCTCATTTTGAATAATAGCGAATAAATGTGTTTTGTTTTAGCCTTAGACGTTAACTTCAGAGTGCCGTTGAATATACACACTCTGTTTATTACTTAAATTGCAGTATTTATTTATAAAGGGGTTAAAAGATAAAATATGGCTGCAAGAAAAAAGTAACTAGTCCCTCAAAAGTGCTCACTTTACCGTGAACAGCCTATAGTTGATTTCATTGAATTGTAATTAAATGTGTCAGATCAGATATTTCTTTTCCTTTATATTTGAGAGTAAGATTTATTTTAAATGGCTTATTGAGTTTCTTTTAATGAATCAGTATTTCATGAGCCAGCGTGTTTTTTTAATTGGTATAGTGGTTATTAATCCTCTCGATCAAAGCGGAGTTCATTAGGAATTGATCACAAAACGCTCCTGAATTGAACTGAGTTCATTTTATTGTAATCCCGAGGCCCCGGGGACTGGGAGGGTAGAATTTTCTTAAGCCAGCCAGCTACTACGCCTTTTCCCTCCAAGTCGAGACACTAGTTCTTTTCGGTTCTCATTAGTGTACCACGCTGAACCGCTAACATTGTCCAGCGTTGTTGCGATGTTGCATGGGGCGTAGCGGGTTAGAATCACACGCTGGCAAAGATAACGCGGGGCAAACCCAATCTTGGGCAGGATTTACAACGACCCGCCGCGTCCTTCCGCACATCATCCGTCCGTCGATCGCGCGACCAACAGCCAATCAGAAGTGGCCATCAATTATATCCGTCCGTGAGTCGAAACCTTGGCAAGCTTTAACTTTCGACGGACGGACGGATGGAATTACAGCCTTCTAAACTTGCACGTTTTGTTACTCGTTCATCCGAGTGCTTTACAAGGCTGTGTAGTGTACGCGGTGTTTTGTTTTGGCTGTCTTTTGTTTTCATATGTTTGTTTATGTAACTGTAAAATGAAATTAAGTTACATTTTCCCTAAAGATTTATTTATAATTACGTTTGGAAATACGAGCTCCTTTTGTGCAATATTAAAGATATAATAAAATTATACTTTATATGCTATTTTTAAAAAATGTTACGTCGATTAATTTCCGTTACGTACGGGTATGGTTGTTTTGGGTTCGTAGAAATACAATAACGAAGAATATTTTTACTTTTAATGGATAATTGTTTCCTATCTGTAAACAGTTTTGTTTTTATTAGTTTGCAGCAATGAACGACGTACGAAGTACGTAGTACGAAGTTTGGTTGTAAATTGCTTTGCTGGGAGACGGACGAACGTATGACGGACGGACGCGATGGGCTGTTGTATATCCTGCTTTGGCCCCATTTTATCCGTCATGCATTTCCCTCACTGTCTGTTCAGATATCATACTCTAAGCCACGGCCGTAGAGAACAGGTCTGGACTATCGCTTGAACAGTTAACGCCTTTATTGACCCCCAGAGCGCTGCTACCGAAGTAGTGCTGTTTGACATGGCTATCATAGGGAGGGGAATTGCAAATCTTTTCTTCAAATGGGGAATTGACGTTAATATCTCAATTGTGTTATCCCTATACCATCAACACTAATAACACTAGTTTCGTTGCAGCGCTTTGCGGCTACTGCGTGTACTAAATCAGTCAAAAACGGGGTCAATTCGCTAACATTGTTAGATAGGCGAATGTCCAGACCATGGAGGTATTAGACTATGGAGCGGAAGCCGAGCGAGACACGAAAGTGAAGCCGACAATGAAAGACAAGGACAGGGCTAGTAGTGGCAAAAAGGTGCATGTCTTACATTGTTTACTATGTAACTTTTGCCACTTATAATAAGGCGGCTGACGTAAATAATCGGTTTGCTCGTACGCAGTTGAAAGAAGTCAGACAAGGCATAGGCTTCACTTGATAAACGTGAAGATAGGCTGTTGCCACTCCACCATCTATTACCTCCATGGTCCAGACCTGTTTTCTACGGCCGTGCTCTAAGCCAATAATCCCTATATTAAAATGCTGCCAACTCTCCCGTTGAGTATCAGCATAGTTGGCAGTAGTGTGTGTGGATCGGGGGGAATCCTTTAAATCGTCTCAATAGTTGGTCGATGGTTCGGATTAGCCCAAATTACGAGACGTATTGTTCAATAGCGGGTACCGAACCGGATGTTCACTTTAACGAGTCATGGTTTTTGCCGTAGTGGCTCGTATTCATTTCCGTTCGGCAGGGGCACGTATTAGCGTAATGGTTATGTGCGAGTCGTATAATTTTTCTGCTATCAAATCGCATTATCGTATTTGGCTTTAAAGCCCCTGTCACACTGTCAAATTTATCCGTCAAACTGCTTCCTATAATTTTGGTCAAATAAAGTAGGGCAGTTATGACGTCATCGAAAGATCATAAACGCTGCCATATATGTCTGAAAAAGTTGTACGGCTTTAGTTTCCATCGAATATTTTTTTATTGGACCGGTTCTAAATTTTATTTGATGTTTGACGGTCTCAGCCAATCAGAATCGTGCACGACGAAAATGGACGTTAAAAAACTTTAAAATAACGAACAATTGCTGGAAATGAAGTAGTTTATGTAGATAATTAATTTATGTAAAAGCTATCTGACCATGAATGCTATTTTAAGGAAATATTGAACGTAATATCAAAAACTAAGAGCATTTAATTCCATTGTGCAGCAAACATCTCTGATAAATAAAATTTGAATATAGTGAAAAAATGAAAATAAATTACATTTCTTACGCTTCTTCCTAATGGACTGCGTGGCAAAACAAAAGCAATATCTCATTATTATTATCATTTTTAAATAATAATACAAATTTGATTCTCACAGTAAAAAAAAAAAAAATCATTGTGACACATATTCAAGCACATTCGAAATTATTTGATAAAATCTGTTGGAAGGAAAAATTTGATGGCCGTATTTTGTCTTCCAATTTTATTGTCAAATACAGTCGAAAGCAAAAATTTGAGTGTGTGAGAAGGGCTTAAGGCATTTAGGTGGGGAGTCAGACAACATATTAAAAATATTCTACCGTATAACTGACAGGAAACACACAGGCACTTATGGCATTCAAATCGGTGTCCTTTAGTTAAAAATAGAGCACGCTGTACGGCATGGAATATATAATAAATAATAGTTTTTTGTAAAACATTAAAAGTATAGTTGCGCAGAATTAATTGCGGTGTACATACCGGGCCACTGCACGCTCACGTACAGCAAACGCCTAGATCGAAGACGTATCACTTTCGTATAGTCTGTTCACGGTGAAATGAGCACTGTTGAAAGCCCTGCTTAAGATCTACTTGTACGCATGTTGTGTATACTTGCGCCTTACGTCAAATTAACATTGCCATGGCCCGCATCACTTTATTCATGCGTCGGCCAAGTGAAACTGTGAAATTATTTAAAAAGTGAATATTTTACTAATCTTCTCATTTCTACTCTTTGATGGATAAAAAAACAGGAAGCGAAAGAAATAATCTAATTAGTCAAAAATAACTACTTAACACTTTTATTCGACGTTAAGATATGGAACTACTTTTCCTCTATCGTTACCAACTTTACTGGGTGCATGTCACTCAGTGCTCCCGTTAAAATATATGCAGTTAGGAGCAGTGACATTTTCCTACGGTTGATTTCAAGAAGTGCTCACTTTATCGTGAACGGCCATACTTAATTTCGGTTTTCCGTGGTGTTACCAAGTTCACTCCAAGCCAATGCTGAGATAGCTACCTAACAATTCCCTGTGCAATTTGCACCGTCTCTAATGACCTCGCTGTTGACGAGACGTTAAGTCCAACTACCTGCCTACGCATTTAACTCTTTCCTGAGCAACTGTAGGAAGGAACCATGGATATATGGGAAAATATTTTACCACTCGCATTTTTTTACCGTGCGTATACCCCGATATGGTAAATTAACAAATAATTTCTTAGAGTGTACATTCTTGCCTAATGTTGTTTTTATCAATTTATTTGCCAAGTAATTTTCATAATTGCCACCCGCTGGTTACTTCACCGACCGACGATTAATTTGATTATGTAATTATTGGTAGTTAATCAATGATTTCCAGCTATTTAATGCAGTTTCATGTTACGTCGCTAGGGACAGGTGTATTTCGCGAAGATATTTATGGCCATGCTGGACTTCAATATCCTACGTTCACAAACACAACTTCCTTTGGTTATTGGCTGCGTGTATACGTGAGAATACATCTTATTTGACTGAGCCAATCGTAATAAAGTACTCCGAAACTGACAGTCCATGATTGGCGGACAGACATTTGAGGCACGTACCATTTAAAATCATCCATCTACGAAACTGGATATGAACGATAGTGTTTTAGAGTACAGCTGATCTTGAAATCCTTTCGCGAAAAGCCTGTTCCTATACATCGCTCATTTCGTTTGAATTAACGTACTGTGTTTTAAAACGTTATTAAATCCAAGGCAGCAAAAACACGTTGGAGGACTAATATGTGCCCAAATCAGGTTTAATTTTCGAAATGAAACTTTAAAAAAAAAAGTCAGTAACTGTATACAATTCGACGCAACATTTCTAAAATTATATTGGCAGATAGTTATTGAAAACGCTTCTATGTTTAAGCGTCTTATTAAGAATATAATATTTTAATTGGTTGCCAAAGAATGTTCTTTAAAGTTTCCTCAAAAATAAGCATTTGTATAAAATTTACATTTTTTAGTTTCTGATAAGTCTACAGTTCCTTTTACCAGTCGCTGTAGGGTGTCCGCCTTTATCTTAACACTTATGTAAGCCCTGATTATATTTTATTTTCCTTCGCCTCTTGTATCATTCCTTTATATGTACATTGCCCACTATATTTTCGCTCTATTTATGCGTGAATCAAGTACAACTGTGAAAAATTTAAATGGATGTAAATATTTAGTTTTGATATGCATAAAACAAAAGAAAATTAAATGACATAATCTCAGTGGTTAAAAAATTAAAACCATTAATTTCGTATATAACGTTAGGATATCGAACTATCTTTCTTACTTTGCTGCCAGCTTGATAGAGAGCATTCACTCAGTTGTGGTGATGAAATATGTACAGCTACGCTTGGGGATTTTTTAAAGGTGAATTTCATAAGTGCTTAGTTTGTAGTGAACCAGCTTTAGGTCCATGCCAAAGTTGATTTTCGTACATGGCGGAAGAACGTGCAGTAAATAGAAGGAAGAAACGAGGCGGAACTTTCGAGATTGTTTTATTTGCCGTGAACAAAGCACGCAGTTTTTTTTTAAAGGAGAATGTCACCTCTCTTGTTCCTGGAAAGTAACTATCCATTTTTTTTTTTCTTTCCGTTTCATGACGCCTCCCGGCAAATTGTGGAATTTCTTTCTCGCGACTTTGCAACAGACATTTGCAGTCGACTGGCGTCACGAACACACAAGTGGGGTCGCTAAGAAGATATCCGGAACCCCCGAGGAACTTCTCACAAGTTGCTGAACAATTAACTCTCTCTCTCTCTCTCTCTCTCTCTCTCTCTCTCTCTCTCTCTCTCTCTCTCTCTCTCTCTCTCTCTCTCTCTCTCTCTCTCTCTCTCTCTCTCTCTCTCTCTCTCTCTCTCTCTCAGTCCTCTATTCCACTTTTTCCCCCGAGTTAGTATCGCACGAGTGATCATGCTTACGCTATATCGCATCTCGGCTGACAACCGCGTCGTGCGTGGGAGATAATTCGCGTATTAAGTCATCTTACCAGACACGTGAGTTGAGTTCTTAACCGAGTAAATGAAGGGTAAATCACTAGAACTTACGAATTAGAAGAAGTTCGTCGATGACATTCCGGCGCAACATTAAAATGACACCACCTTGAACAAGTCACGTTAGTAGATTCTGGACCAATACCAAACCGAGAAAAACATTTCGTTAAATAAAACAGAATTGCTTTGACGCAACCAAATTAATCGCTTGTATAGTGGGAATTTCATAGTTTGATAATAAAACCAAGTTATTTTGTTGTTGTTATTGGTTGTCCCAAACGTGTAACATTTGGTTCGTGTAACTAAAGATTTGTATGGTTTTACGTATGTACGTACATTACACTTTTGTTTTTTTCTTTTAATTGAAATAGATACTGAGACTTGAATCCGTAACATTTTGAACTCTAATTCTACGCCCTAGCTACAACAAAGTAACTCATAACGAGATGCAAGTATTTTTAGAGTCTCGAGTTCTAATACATGGCATTTGGGTAGTTGAATATTTCTAAGTTTTGCAGCTCAACTTTTTTGTTTTCTATTGAAAACGTACCATTCGATTTGTTTGTGACATCTTTAAACACCAAGAACCACACTAACATAATCTGTTCTACAGACCGTCACAGAAATCAACAACAAATTCTGTCATTGTAAATTCAAACTAAGACGATTAATTGACCGTACCACTCTACAGATGACAAAATAAATGCTGGCACTGGACAAAACTGATTTTATTGCTGCAATAAACTTTCTAATAAGACACCTGATGTTTCCAGGTAACCAAATACTTATTCACTTCAAACTAAATATTGTTTTGACTCTGCCATTATATTAATAATGTTTACGGTAACCAAACCGATTAATTTAACGTACTTGGAAAATAGCTGTTTGTACTATATATATATATATATACGCACACACATACACATATATGATGTTTTAGGAGCAAATAGATTTTTGGCTTAACAAATTTTTTTTAAGTTCTTTATTTGGTTCAAGGGAATGAACGCAGACGTTTGGAGCAACAGATCTGGAGTGCGGGAGGCTCTAGGTTCGAATCCCGGGTAAGGCATGGGTGTTAATTTAAGTTAGGTTATAAGTTAGTCTGTAAACCGTCCCCTGCTAAGCTTTCAAGAATAAAACTGGGTGGGGGGGCCGTTATAAAGCCCTATACAATACAACTTGGGCAGATACACACCGAGTGTGTCAATTAAAATGGTTGCATTTTTAACTGATTAAGTTACTGTAACAGGTGGCTCACGCGATTCCATAAAAATGACAATAATGTTGTATTCCATGCTTCAGAGAAGTACTGTGACCGATAACATACATAAAATTTATTGGAACATAATATGATTGTCCAAAAGATAGTTGCGTTCAAAATTTCGCCTTTTAGGGATGCCTTCACTAGTAAATTAGGACAGGTATGTTTACATACGGTTATAATGGGGGTCATATTTGAGCAAAACATCGTAAGTCAAGACGCTTCAAGCAAAATGTTTTAAGGTAAAATACAGTTTTCGTATCTTAGGTTAACTTCAGTTATAAAGAAAACAAATTTTTAGGTTCAACGCTGTCAGGTGAAATTCGAAAAGGATAAAAGCTGACATCTCAGAAAAGAAAATTTGATGAAAACCCTCTTTAGGGAAAATGGTGCTAGCAAAAGTTCTTTTAGGCAAAACCCCTTTTATGAAAATATTTCAAGTAAAACGACGTATACTCTTGCGAACCGTATCGTTTCAGTGGCAAAATTCATAAACCAAATAACTGTTTATTTATTTCTCATTGCATGTCCGTGGGAACACTCGCGTACTATTGATAACGAGTCACAAAATACTCTGCATAAAGTTTGGAAACATATAGCAAAACTGCTTGCCTAAAGACAAACTGTCCGAACGTAAATATTCATTAGAACCTAATTCAATTCCAGCCTACGGCATATCAATTCACGGGAACATAAACAGTTGCTACCGGATAACTAGGTTTGACTACTGTATTGATGGATAGCTGGAATGTGTAGATTTGCAGGCATGTTATTGCCAATTATGGTACGAGAATATAAGTGCTTAAATTACTTACTTTCATTTTCTACAATTATTTAAATATGTAAAAATCATAAAATTCAAAAATTAAATAGTCTTTCTTTTCAAGTTTTGAAATTCCTACATGTACAGGTGAAAAGTGCTTGAACTTTTGTTTTCCAAGTATATTATAATGGCGATAATAATACCAGCTATAATTTAACTGCACTGCATAATAAAATACATAATTGGTGCACATTCAAATGTAAATTTTTACAATAGAAGCTGAATTTTTTAAACGAAGTAAATTCTTCTCAAGCTACATGCCGCTATTTATTTTATTTAAATTTTATTTGTTGTTAAAAGAAAAAATTCCAATACCGCCAAAGTTTTCGTATTTTAAAATGTATTAACTATTAGCGTAATTTTTTTAATTTCTACAATTGACATTTTATTAAGGTTTTATTTAACTTTCCATTTTTTATCAATATAGCAAAAATTAATCAACTATTCGTAAAGTTAAAGAAGTCGATTCTAAATGAAAATATATTTTAAAATAAATGGATAAGTCAGCGATTAATCTAATGGATATAAATATAGGTAAAAACGTCTACGTATACTTTAAAGTAAAAATAAAATAATTTGTCATCGAAGGGATTAAAACAATTATTGCTTATTTTTAAAATTATAAATACAATTGGTTTTGTAGGGGCTGATAAAGATATTACAAATATATTCTTCGCATATAATTATAATAAGCATGTAAAATATATTTCTATATTTTATATAATTATTAATATTATTATATATAATGTAAATGAATATGTTTTCTTATAAAACTTTCTGATTTAGGGAAAGTTTTTTTTCGTCATCTCTAAATTTAAAAAAAGCATTGCGAAATGTGAAACGATATTTATCAACAGACATGTGAGCGAGAAGGAAGTAAAAATTTGATTTTTTAAGAATGTTTTAATTTTGTATAAAAACTTGTCATTTTTATAATTAGAATTAGAAAAAAAATTTTAGGACCAGCATTATTTAAATTAGTTACGTGACCATCATGGCCATAAAAGAGTTTAAATGTATCTATTTATTTACTTAGTGCTTTAATTTGTGGCGAAGTTAATGCTTTCGCCTTCTTTTAAACTTAACCACGTAAAGCGAAAATGATTCATAAACGCAATATCTTATTAGCATTTAGGACTAGAGACTGTTCACGATAAAGTGGGCACTTTTGAAATCAACCTCAGAAAAAAGTCACTTCTCCTACCTGCATACCTGTAATTTAACGGGCGCACTGAGTGACATGTGCCCAGTCAAGTTGGTAACGGTGGATGAAAAGTAGTTCCATATTTTAACGTCGAATAAAAATGTTAGGTAACCATTTGTGATGACTTAAATTATTTCTTTGGCTTTCTGTTATTTTAATGCATCTAAGTGTAAAAATTACCAGATTTGCAGAATATATACTTTTGTAATAATTCCGCACATTCGCCTGACCGACGCATGAATAAAGTGATAAGGCCCATAGCAATGTTAACGTTGTATAAGGCGAAAGAAAACATAACATGCATACAAGCAGATCTTAAGCAGGGCTTCCAAAAGTGCTCATTTTACCGTGAACAGCCTATACATTTACAATATTTTAAGTACATTAAAAACGCAAAAATAAGTAAGCAATTATGACAAAATTACAAAAAAAAAGAAGAAACATGACGTAACTATCTATGTTATCGCGTGATAATAAAAGCCGATGGATGTTTAAACGTATAGACTAGAGAGTACGAAAAGCTGTCGTAACACACAATTATTGTTTTGGCCATGATTATGGCAGTACACACAGATTGCCACCGAATGCGTTAAAGCAGGTGAATGGAAATTTCAGGACCACGATGAAAATAAAGAGAATGGGCTGATTGCGAACATAAATGGGAAAGGACATGGTTAAACTGGGAGTGCCAATATTACTTCGTACGTTCGAGCGAGTTCGATGTAGCTTGTTGCAGTTGAATATTCCCGTGTTTTTTTCTCAAAAATAGCTTCATTAGTTATGTAACGCGTTGTCTGTTGGTAGCACTGTGCATAGCGATATCCTCAAAAGCCAGTCGTTAAGTAAATAAACGCTTTTGAGCTGTTTCGTCGCTCAAATTGCTTCGCGATTCTGAAAATGATTAAAATGACGAATGAATAAGAACAAAATAAAAGGTTTTCAGTTATGCAAAACTTTAAGCATCAATGTTTAGAGAGTAATTATTTCTATCGCTTAAAATACTGTAGCTTTAATAGCATCGGAAGAATTGTGCAAAATTGTTCGACACTTGCATAACATTGAGCTCCACATCGCTGTCATCTAGTACGTCGTCATAGATCAGTATCGATAAAATCCTTCGATGAACAGTAAAATATTGGGGTATATTTATCACAAGTCATTCATTCTGGAAATAAGATGATTGTTGTGACAAGTAAAGTTCATTTTAATAGTATTTCTATTAGGCTACAGTAGTGATAAAACTAATTAATGGGACTCCACTGAAGTTTAGTGGAACCGAGTGTGAAAAATAATAAATAGCATTGACTCTTAATGTTTTCTCTAATTTGGAGACGTCTCCACTCTTAATTTCAGAGTAATTAAATTGGTATATGAAAATGATAATTTCTTATGTATTTACGAACGTTACATTCTAGGTAATATGGATAAATCAGAGGCTTATAAGTTAATAAATATATGATGATAAAATCAAAATTATAACATTTTATAACCTAATTATCCAATTTAACGATAGTTTAAATGTCAATTTTTATTGTTTGGCAATTGTTCTAAGGTATAATTAGATGAGGAAGTACTGATGGGTTTATTGTGAATTTCGCAGAAATCTCTACATAAAATTTAAAGAAAACATAGATTCACGTATCAGATTATTCGGAATTTTTAAAATAACGTCTAATATTTTTTTTATCTTCAAACTTCATGAAATAGGAAGTAAATGCTTCTGATTCAGATATAAACAGTTACGTATTTCAGAAAACCTAGCTAGACAAATAACTTTAAAATGTCGTCGTTATCTGCAGAACAGGAAGGTATTGAGAAATTGTCGATCGTCTTTCAAAGAGTATTAATGTATACAAATGGGCACTTTACACAATTCCTAAAGCGAAGTGGGCATTGAATACGATTATTAACGAAAATGATAATTTCATTTAAATAAAAAGAGGGTTAATAAAGCACATTTCACCAAACGCAAAATTCCGTTTATTTTATTTATATTATAGCATAGCATATACCTGACGGATATTGAATTAACGGCGTATTAGGGGCTTGTCAAACGTGACACGTCTGTCCGTATACAAAATCCCACAGCATATTACTGTCACTCGAAATATGCGCGAAATACGACATAACTCACGCGTGTTTTTACTAAACACGTTTTACAATTATGAGACATAATCCCTGCACATTACGTAACAGCGAAATGGTCCCCCAGATGAAGTATAGGGAAGACAGCAAAATTCACTTCAGGGATAAACATTTCACGCTGTCAGGTAACGATCTTATGAACGTAGCTCGTTGAAAGACATCAACATTAGTGTAGGTGATCTTAATACTAGGAAGTTAATTGTAACTACAAATTTCGAACATCGGACCGAATTTTGCTGTTAGACTGCTTACACGTCAGTCATTCGATATGAAGTCTTAAAAAATATATACTGATGTAACTAACGAACATCTTTTCCTCTATGTGTGTCCAAATCGTTTTTAATTAAGTTCTTAGAAGCCTAGAGGGTGTGTAGGCCTTGACAGCTCTTTGACAGCTTTGGAGTTGGAGCCAGAAAATTATGCAAAATTAGTGAGACAATTACAAATATACGTGTGCCTTATCTAGGACTCTAGCCCAGAAAAGCTCGTGCCATGAGATATCATGCAACTAACTGCACTAATAGGCTATTCGCGATAAAGTGAGCAGCTTAGAAATGGACCTCAGAAAAAAATTCACTGCCCCGGCATGCATATATTTTATTGGGCGCACTGAGTGACATTCGCCTATAGGCTGTTCACAGAAAAATGAGCACTTTTGAAAGCCCTGCTTAAAATCTACTTGTATGCACGTTGTGTATTCTTCCGCCTTATGTAAAATTAACATTGGTATGGGTCTAGTCACTTTATCCATGCGTCGGTCAAGTGAAACTGTGATATTTTTAGAAAAGTAAATAGTTTACATATCTGCAAACTTTTACACTTCGATGCATTTAAATAAACAGAACGCGAAACGAATAATTTTTAGTTATCACAGAAGGTTACCCAACACTGTTCATTCAACGTTAAGGTATGGAACTACTTTCCCTCCATCATTACCAACTTTAGTGGGAGCATGCCACTCAGTGAGCCCATACAAGTATATGCAGTTATAAGCAGTGACATTTTTCTAATGTTGATTTCAAAAGTTCTGACTTTATCGTGAACAGCCTTTAGCAAATTTGGTAACAATGGATGGAATATATTTCCATATCTTAACGTCGAATGAATAGCGATATGTAACCTTTGTGCTAACTTAAAATTATTTCTTTTACTGTTTGTTTTTTTAATGCATCGAAGTGTAAAAATGAGCAGATTTGTAAAGTATTTACTTTCGTAATAGTTTTTCTGTTTCATTTGACCAACGTGTGAATAAAGTTATGAGGCCCATAGCAATGTTTTATTTTTAGATAAGGCAGAGGAATACACAATGTGTATACAAGTAGATCTTAAGCAGGGTTTTTCAAAGTGCTCATTTTACCGTGAACAGTCTTTACATAGGAAGGTTTCGAAGCATCTACTTGGGACGTAATCAGTATAACGTTTTGGTAGATAGAGTTTATTAACCTGAGATATTTACACGGCAGTCATTTTGAAAATAAGTGTCTAAGCCACTTCAATCATATAAATTTGTATATCCTACGGTAGCGTTACGTGTGTGACGAATTTGGTGGGAATCGATTAATTGGTTCCCGAGATATGACATGAAAACTTTATTTCCCCATTTAGCACTATAGTACAAGAAGACCTAAAAAGAGGCTTTGTGTACGACACTTCCAATAGCTACTTTTAGCATAAAAGGTTTGGTTTCATTTTATTAGCCTGTTAAATAGCTATGAAGAATTTATATAAATTATTTATATCGCCGCCATTTTGAAAGCCAGTGTCTGGCCCACTTAAGAAATGTAAATATACATGGTATTCTGTAGCACTACTGGTGTGTGAAATTTGGTGGAAATTAGTTAAATAGTTCTGGAAACACGGAATACAATTCGTCGTGTTGGTTGGTCGGTTGGCAAGTGTGTGTCCGGCTTCAAGTTAACTTATTTACTGGAAGATTCATCTCATAATGCAGGAAAATATGCATGGATATTGAAAAGGGGCCTCTGGCAATGATCGACTTGTATATGCGAGTACACAACCGCATGCATCTATTCACGCGCACAAAACACGACACACATACCTGCAAGACAATTTGACATATTCAACTTCTTTCTCAAGGGAAAAATGAAACGGGGAATAATTTCCCCTGCAGACTTTTTATCATTACCCGGGAAGCGTAATTTTTCCTCATTTGTTATATTACCACTTTTTCAAAGGTTCTTATTTTCATCCCATGGAGCTTTCTGAACTACATTTAACTTACAGATCAAGCAACGACCGTAATTAAAACATTTCGCCTGGCGTGTGATTTTTAGACGAGCATGTCAAATAATTTTCTAATAAAAAACTTCGCTCGGGTATTTTTGTTTTGTATATTTTTCGTGTCTATAGATGATAATTTCTTTTTTGAAAACCACACGAAGTGTTGTACAAAAACATAAATAAAACAAAGTTTGGGGAGAAGATTTGAAAGTCAAAAAGTTGCGTAAAGCTTTAAAACATCATGGTTGCCACATAATAGCAGGATGAAACTACCATGACCGTTATAGATCTTCCAGGGAAAATGCGACGAAAGTTCCAATCCTTTTTAGCACCAAAGAAAATTTTTATGAAACTAATTTTACTTAGAAAAACTTAGTTCAGATGAAAATTGCTTCAGGTAAGAGTAGTAAAAATATATTTCCAGATAACACACGTAATTTTTCAGCACCGAGAATTTCCAATCATACCTAGTATTTATGACGTTATTGAAAATATTTGGCTGCACTAAAAACATATTTCAGATTTAAATTTCCAGCGTCAGTCGTTGTTTTCTCTGACTTCCCCGCTTCAAAACTCATAGACTTCCCATATTTTTCATATTAAGTCCGCAGCAGTCATTCATTTTAAAATCATATTGCGTAAGTTGTGTTACTGTACAACTATGTATGAAAATGTTACCGACAAACTTTATTTACGTTTACGTTTGATCATGCAATAAACGAGCACAATTATTTTTCATAACCGAAGCTCGTATCTGCGAAGCCAGCACTAGTAGCTCACACTCTAAGAAATTATTCGTAAATTTACCTACCATGTCAGTGTTATTACAGTGGCAAAGCTTACATGGTAAATTATGTTCCATTATATGGATGGTAACGTTCGTACAGTTGCTTAAAGAGTCGAATGCATTGAAAAGTTTCCAAGTTTACAGAGTAGCAATATTTTCATATCACATACTTTCTGCCTCACATTTAGTATTAATCCATACACTGTATAGTTTAAAAACTTCCATTACAGTTTATGAGGTTTACCAGAATGTTCCCCCCCCCCCCCCCCCTTGTAGGACCGTGAGACGGATTGCAATTTCGCTAAGAGCAAAAATGCACTCCCGAAGATAGCCGAAGCGAGAATTTGAGTTCAGGGCCGTGCAGGTACGGGCGTTACGTCCAAGGATGGTTATGTACTTCGAGAGAAAGGGAGGGGGAAGTCTGATACGTGTCCGCCGACCTTGGAAGTTATAGCACTGGAAGCATATCACCAGGGTCAGCAAGTGGTTGACAGTAGTAGGGCCGGGCCGGATACGTGTCCTACGACGACCTTGGAAGTTATAGCACTGGAAGCATATCACCAGGGTCAGCAAGTGGTTGACAGTAGTAGGGCCGGGCCGGATACGTGTCCTACGACGACCTTGGAAGTTATAGCACTGGAAGCATATCACCAGGGTCAGCAAGTGGTTGACAGTAGTAGGGCCGGGCCGGATACGTGTCCTACGACGACCTTGGAAGTTATAGCACTGGAAGCATATCACCAGGGTCAGCAAGTGGTTGACAGTAGTAGGGCCGGGCCGGATACGTGTCCTACGACGACCTTGGAAGTTATAGCACTGGAAGCATATCACCAGGGTCAGCAAGTGGTTGACAGTAGTAGGGCCGGGCCGGATACGTGTCCTACGACGACCTTGGAAGTTATAGCACTGGAAGCATATCACCAGGGTCAGCAAGTGGTTGACAGTAGTAGGGCCGGGCCGGTACTACCCCACCTGGGATTCATTGGGATTTATTGATGGATTATCGATTCGATTGATCGGATTAATCCTTAGTCCAATATTAATGCGACAAAAAATTTTAATCAAAAAAGGGCTAGTCGGAAGGGTTAAATTTATTGAAAGGGCTGAATGGATTGAAATGGTTAATATTTAATCGGATTAAATTTCTTTACTTGATTTATCTTTTTTCTTTCTTTCGTTTGGGGGGGAGGGGGAGAGGTAGTAGGAGCTCTGTACGATGTTGACGATGTGGTATCCTGGAGGCGACTGACTAGATTGGTGGGTTGCAATATCTTATATATGTGTGGAGTTGAGTGCAAGAAAGTGTAAAGACTAAGTTTTTACAATTTTTCTAATTTCGAGGTGTTTGGAGGGATATCGGTGGTAGATAGGCGATTTTTACGAATATATTGAACACACAAGAGAAATTCTGAGTGTTTAAACGATTTCTAAGAGTGGCTTAAGTGTAAATATTATGTTTTTTTTGGTGGGATATTGCTCGTAGATAGTAGATAGGCGACTTTGAAAGATGCGATTTACGTGTTAGTAGTGACAAACGATTGACAACTGTTTCCGGAATGCAATTAAACGTTGGATAATTTTAGAGTGTTCTACATATGAATAATTTACACACATAAAATCGGATATTTCAAACGACTACATGAATAATAAGTGGAATTACGTGAGTCTTAAATGTAACGTGATTCTCGAGCTTACAAATATAATTTACACATTAGAGAATTTTAACTACATGAATATCACATGATGTCGACAAATAAAAACACAGTAAACGAAATCCAGCTTGTCAGTAAGAATAAATAACACGATTCAGCCTGGAGAATGATATATTATGGCAAAAAAAAAACTCCGAATACGATTTAAACCAGACGCAATCATGTACCTGAAACATTAAAATACGTCTGTTCGAAGAATGAATGAGTAGCACTTACGTCGAGCTGTGAGTAGAAACTTGTAGGCAACTGGTAACCCATCGTAACCGGTCCATAACGCAGAGTATTTCGAAACACTGCTCACGGCGTCATTTTAATACCTTTTTTGTTTTACAGTTGCTTTCATACCTGGGCGCTACGCAAACCTTATTTTTTAAAATGGCAGCGCTTCGCATACCACTGCTCTTTTAAAAATAAGGTCAAACTGAAACAATAAAATGTCAGCGCGTCCACGTCCGGACATTTTGACATTTTAACTCCACGCTTTAGAATTCCGTCGCTGACGATTCCGCGCGGTGTTGTCGTCAGAGCCTACAACTGCAACATGTCACGTCTCCCTGTAGCTCGCTGGCGAGATTGCAAACTGCGATTTATTTGCCAACGACGCTGCTGTGATAGGTCACATGGCTGAAGTTAGCTGAACTGCGATGTAGCTAGGAGTTGTGCTCGCGGTACGTTAGTTGGCTGTTATGAATTACTCACTTGCGGTCATACTCAGATAAGAAGGGGCTGGGGGCGCAGTTGTATAATGAGAGATGGTTTGGTAGAGCACAACTGTGAACGATGGGTTTTATTTGCATGATGAACATGCAATAACATATTAGGTGAATATTAATCACTCGGGTGAGCTTACAAAGTATTCATTACTAAAATTTAACCTGTTATGTTTATTTACCAGACGCTACCACCATGACAAACTAACTGGAATGTTCCCACCTTAATCATGATTTCGGAGGTTGTTTTTGGTAGGCGGTTATCGATGATCGGACATACCCATCTCTGTACTCTTCTCTCGGCGATGACCTTATGATATAACGACGCGCCCGCCGTGACGTTGGCCTATATCGTCACGTCGTTTGGCATACTCGTCCCCGATTGCTGGCCGGTGGAGGGGATTTCTGCAACTGGCTTTTTCGCAATGAGTTGTTGCAATTCCGCTCGCGTCCTGGTTTAATGTTTAAAGGTGTGATCGGGCAGACCGTCTGCCTAAGGCCTGATCACGCCATAACAAGGCACTGGGACAAAAGAGCCTTGCTTTAGCCTACAGTATCAATTAGCCTAAAAAGCATCACCAAAACAAACTCACGGCTTTTTGATGAAACCCTAGAGTTTACTGTAAACGTACCTGAACACAGCCCTTAGTTCACGTTTGGCTTTAGTTTTATGTTGGTTGTGAATCCTGAACGTCGCATCAGCATATTTCAAACACCGTGGGAGCCGATCACAAATTATAACCTTACCTTTTTATTTTCAGTGTAATTGCAGTCTTTATTTAACATGGCCATTATTTCCCACCCTTTGGGGAGTTAGAAAACCTTAGAACGGATCTTAATTGCTCGTGACGGATGAAATTAAAAGTCATTCTTGATCAGCTGCTTGCCAGAAACATCTGATCTGGATAGCTTATCTAGGTTGTGATGAACTCCCACTTTGGAAGGTTAACCACAGCGACGTAATAACTTTTCACATAAAAATAAATTATCATATATATGTTTTTATAGATCACGCATTTTAAAATAGCTCCCATGCATAGATTTCATTGTGTGAGTGATGTAAACAATAAATAATATAGAAACACAGTAGACGTGATAGACGTGGTTGCAGGAAAAAATTTAATTTTTCTGCTGATCATTAATTTTACATGGTAGAAATCTGACTTGCTACTAAACAAAATACAATTCCCTTCACTTTTTATAACTAACGAACTTTTCCGTGAATTTTCCGTGAATATGCAGATATCAAACAATTTTATTAGGGAATCCGTTACTTGGGCTGAAACATATTTGGTCTAAAATTGGGCAAAATATTTTTAGGCCAAATGACTTAAGCTCAATTATTTTTCAGCCAAGTTAATTGAGTTCAAATTATTTTAAGCCAAGTGACTTAAGACAAAATATTTGTGGACCAAGTCACTTCAGACCAAATATTTCTAGGCCAAGTGACTTTCCGCCGAATAATTTTAGGCCACGTAATTGTTTCAGGCTAAATATTTTAGGAAAAGTAACGCGTACCCGTTAAGAAGAATTAAAAAAAAAAAACAATTATAGGCTGTTCACGGTAAGCGAGCACTTTTAAGGCTCTAGTTACTTTTTCCATTAGGCCATTTTTTTATTCTTTAGCCACCTTTTTAAATAAATATTGCCTTGCAAGTAGTAAACACAGTGTGTATATTTCACCGCATTCGAAAGTTTATGTCTAAGGCAACAGAAAATATATTTATTGACTATTATTTCAAATGAAAGGACTTTCAAAAGTGCTCACTTTACCGTGAATAGCCTAAGGGATGTAATAGTTATTTCTCTTCTCCCCCCTTCCCCGAGAATTACTTGTTATGTCAGTCACAGAAATGTTTAGAATGGTACGAGTTTGGGAAGGGGGGGGGGGGGTAATCCATTGTTAATCCTAGCATATTGTTCACACACACACATACATACGTATATAAAGAGCTGGTTGAGGCAATGATGGTGAAAGATTACTTACGCTACACCATGGCGAAGAATTTTCTATTCCCAGTAGGTGAAACTTTGGTTAATTGCACTGGGAATATTGTGGACGATACTGTTGGCCGGCGGGTTACATCGGAGCACTCCAGTTTCCCGCACGACTGCATTCCGTCACTGCTGTGCACACAACTCACTCACATTGGCGCTATATAACTCAGTGGCGAAGGCGCCGCGGAAAGATCGCACGCACTCACATACGGGATGTTTCTGAATACAGCCGACAAGCTTCGGCTGTAGGTTAATCACTGAAAAATAAGTTGAGAACGTATACACAACCTATGATCTAAAGAGAATACAAAGGGTGCTACACATCTTTGAAGTTGGACCTGGAACACTTGTTTGGAGATAATATTAAAGATGGAGCACCGATTGTCCGGATAATGGTTAACTGAACAGAGATCTTCAAACACCCGACAATTGTCACTGCCATCAAATTATTTCATGAAAATAATCTCTGTTATTACCTCTTTTTCGAAATACCATCCATGTCGCTGTAGCATGTTCGGGATTCGAAGGATGGATTATTAATCCTCGTGTTTCATTTAATGGAAATGTCACAATGTGTAAATTCCCTAGACCTTGCCGTTTTCAAGTAACGCGTGTTTTTATTTGAAAATATTATTTTCCAATACCTGGCAGGAGGGGCACGCACAATACCCAATAACACACTTTTGCGGCTATTAAAGGGAGGGAAGGTCCCAGAGGTAGGTTCATTACAATGCTACTGTAATAAACTTATTCTTCTACTACGACTTCAAAAACGTGCCCCTCCCTTTGAATTAATTTAAGACCATATGTTGTACATATGTTTTAAACTTATTCTTTCGTGATTAACCTGCACTCTAAGTTTGTCGGTCGAATTTAGATACATGCTGTATAAATATTTCAGCCGTCAATAGCTGCCACAATTGGAGTCAGATTCCCGGTTGAGAGAACACACTTGCCACTTCGGCAGGCGACCCCTGGCGCCAGCTGTTACGTGACACACAGTCACTCGCGAAACTCCCTCGGCCAATATTTACTGCGGAGGTAAATGGCACTGTCAGCGCTGCCCGGAATTACGCACTAAAAGCAGGTAGCCAACCATTTTATACTCTCTGCAGTATTATCCCGAACTCGATGGCGTAGCAACAAGGGGGTAGGGTGTATATTACCCACTTCATAAACTGAGCAGACAGTTCTCTGATAGAGAATTAATGGACACCCAAAATATTTTGGTTCACCGATATGCGTCGGTATATTGTATACAATCTCTGACGTATTCTTATGATGAGTAACGTATTTCTGGTAATTATATACATCTTCGCTTCTGGATTCTTTACTTTTCTTTTTCTTTTATGGAGTACCTAATTGACCGCACCAAAATGAAATTTATAACAGGCGCAAAAATATCTCAAGATAGGCTCTGAAAGGGTTGCCTCCCTTTCTAGAGGTCGCCAAATTGCAAGCACCCCTCCTAAGCTGAAGACGTTGTTTCACCATTCCACGCAGTTCATTTTCTTTCCTATCCTTTCATCCATAATATTCTCCGATGTAATTCACAAAACTCATGAAATCATTTATCTTAACCAAAATAAAAATTTTTTGTACCATTGCTTTTTTTTTTTTTTATTTTTTTTTTATGCGCCTACTAACTTTATAACATGTTCTGTACATATGTATTTAACACGCGTTGTTAATAACAATTTGAAGTTTGAAGTTTTCTTCGCTAATCCTAAAAAAACATACGTCGGTAGAGATAATAAATAAGTATAACTTCGGAACTCAGAACAAGTAAAATAAATTATTTGACAGAACCACTGTAATTTTGTACAAGTTGCACATAGACCTTAATGAATATCGATTATACAGCTGTTACCACAGATGCCAAATGAGTGCGAATTTGTTTTATTATTCAAGTTAGTTCTTACTTGAAGCAAATGAATAATTTGTGCAAAAAGTTAATTACTTCTAAAAACGTGGAGCTGTTGTCAGTCTTACCAAACGTAACTCCACTGGCAAATCAAACATGCCGCAAATTGGCTACCTCTGCGCTAGGCGTGTGTGCTATACTCCCGTTTACATTCTGTTTAGTTTATGGTCAGTAGATATTTTTTATTAAAATATAGTAATCCCGACTACACTATATTTACTGTATGCTGTACACCGTAAAATGAGCACTTTTGAAAACCCTTCTTAAGATCTACTTGTATGCACATTGCGTAGCCTTCCACCACATGAAAAATTAACATTGTCATGTGCTTCACCACTTTATTCATTTGTCAGTCTAGTGAAACAGTGAAATTATTATAAAAGTAGATTTTTTAAAAATAAATCTGCTTCTTTTTACACTTCGATGCATTGAAAAAAACAGTAAACGTAATAAATAATTTAAGTTATCACCATTGGTTACCGAACACTTTTTATTCGACGTTGAGATACGGAACTACTTTCCCTCCATCGTTACCAACTTTACTGGACGCATGACACTCATTGCGCTGTTAAAATATATCATGGTAGGAGCAGTAACTTTTTTCCAATGTTGATTTCAATATCCGGACACTTTTGCAGATATAATAATTTTGACGCGCATATTCAATTTTCTCACCTTTCATAGCCGAGGCGTTTAGTGCAATATATTTATGGAACAGTCAATATTTTGGTAATTTTATTACGTTCCAAAATTTGTAAAATATATTTACGCACACAGTTAACTGCGTAAGACATCTCACATGTTTTGGCGGGCTACTATCAGAGAAAATAATTACGTTTACTCCGCTTTACTAACACGTAAATATATTCTATTTAGTTTTTTTTTATCGATTTGCGAAATGTTTATCATGTTGAAGAGTTGCTATAAATCATGTGGAGGGAAAGAAATATTATATTGTAGGAACCAAAAGTGTAAACAATTGATAAACCACTGAATGTCATTATAAGAAGTAACTTTACCTCTCTACCATATAGTTAGGATCTTTAAAAAGTACGTGAATGTTTCAAAAAATGATAAAAGTTGAAAAGTGTGTTTCAGACACCAAATAGCTGTATGTACAAATAGCACAGTGATCGCTTTAACGGTACCGTGTATCAGAAGTGAAATAATTTACTTAAAATCTGAATCTACTGATATTAAGAGAACCCTTTAAGGCAGTAATATAAGTCGTCGCGTATCAGGAATCACGTTTTTAAACAGATAATGGCAAACTTGGAAGTATTTAAACCTAGTTCACATAGGTATGTAGGGTTTTGCTGTAAGTCTCCAGCAATGTTCTCTTTGCCCAACTTATCGAACAAAAAAGGATTGCACCATAGTCGCGTAAAATTTATTACCGTCACTAACAATTTAATACGTGTTCTGCCTGAATTCGCGACATTTTGTTCCTAAGCCTTCTAAATTGAAAAGCTTTCTGTGAAACTTTCAGAGGACTTTACTTCCCTAAGAAAAAAAAGGAAATATTGCTACTTTCCAACGTCGCCCATTTGATCCCTTCAAAACTTTCGTGTTGTTACGAAGCAAAATGTTGTCACTCCGTACAAGTAAGGGTAGGGGCGTAACTGAAAACTGAGCCATGAATGCTACTGACGTTATGGAATTCGATTCATGATTGGAGTTTTTTAACTCATGTTGGTAGAGCACTGCGGGGTAAATGACTATAAACGCTATCGGGTCAATATCGGGTTTATATTCTAACAAATTAACATTACAATAAATGATACACTGGATATGCGGGGGAGCAATGTTATGTTAACTTCGTTAACTACCGTAATTAGAACCATATTAAATTACTGGTTTTGTCCCACCTTGCGCAGTGTCCGGAGGCTGCTGCACAAAGGTGATTACAGTTGTCGGCAAAACTGGTCTCTGGAAGCGTGCATCTCTCGGCTGGAGTGACGTGGAAAAAGACGCCATCCTCCACTCAGCACTGCGGCCCCGGTGGCTGAGCAGTTAGCCTGCTCGCCTCTTTAACCAGGCGATCCGGGTTCAATCCCCGGCCTGGTCACTCCGGATTTTCGCATGTGGGGATCGTGCCGGGCGATGCCGCTGGTCGGCGGGGCTTTCTCGGGGATCACCCGTTTCGCCCGCCCTTTCATTCCGGCGCTGCTCCATACTCACCTCAATCACCCCACATCGGCTCTCAAGACCTCGATGTTGAGAGCCGTCCGAGTCTCTTCACTCACTCATTCTACTCAGTATTACCCAGATATGGGTGGCGCATGGTGCAATCTAGTCTGGTTCCCTGGCTGGTAGAGGGTGTTCCCACCTACCGAGTTTGGCAAGGCACATCCCGATCGCGACAACTGCTATCCTGGTTTCTGCTTTAAGTGAGAGGGCGTGTTCAGTTTATAGGCGCGTTCACGCCATCGTAACAGTGCGTAGGGCATGTATATTGAAGTATGCTAAAGCACGTTGGTATTGATTTAAGGACAACTGAAGCTAGACTAAAATCGAATCCACGCTGTTCGATCACTGAAAATGTGCCTTCGATTGCAGGGTGCTGAAAAATGTTCTTATTTCCACAGTAGAAGTAGCCTCCAATTTGGAAATTTATAGCATTAATAGTCCTATAGTTTTAATAGTTTAATGAGTTTAAATTTGTTTGCTACGATTTGTTAAACAATACTTATATTTTGGATATTGTCATTAAAATACTCTAACGCGTACCAAATAACTTTCAATAGAACATACTTGCATTTAAAATTTAAACTTACACTTTTCCAAATTTCCGACGTTATAAACACAAAAAAGAGGTTCGGATATATGTAACACATCCAGTACTCTCTCCTGCTTTCAGTGTACTCGTATATAGTATACGTGATCATATAACTAAAATAAATAAAAGAACAATTACTTGATTTCGTAGAATTACTTTCTCGTCTCTACTTGCGTTGTTCGTATTTCTGAATACGCGAGGTCATTTATAAAAAGTATACTTAGCATAATATTTCGAGATCAAACAAAGTACATCTTAAAGTATGAAGGACAGAATTAGTTACATAATATTAAAATTACTAAAGGCTGTTCACGATAAAGTGAACACTTTTGAAATCAACCTCAGAAAAAAGTCACTGCCCCTACCCGCATATATTTAAACTGACGCACAGAGTGACATTCGCCCAGTAAAGTTGGTAACGATTGGTGGGAAGTAGTTCCGTATCTTAACGTACAATAAAAAGGGTTAGGTAACCATTTCTGATTACTTAAACTATATATATATATATTTCTTCTTCTTCTTCTTCTTCTTCAATTGAAGAGTAAAAATTAGCAGTTTGTAAAATATTTACTTTTCTAATAATCTCACGATTTCAGTTGACCGACGCATGAATAAAGTTATGAGGTTCATGACAATGTTAATCTCGCACAAGGCGGAAGAATACACAGCGTACATGCAAGTAGATCTTAAGCAGGGCTTACAAAAGTGCTCATTTTACCGCGAATACCCTATATGCACGTAATCGAAAAGGAACGAAAACTTGATAATGTCCTACTATTTTTAAAATGAGTAAAAAGAGCAGTTTGAATTCGCTAAAGTGTTCGTAACGTTTCTTTACCATGGTAAAATTTTTCTCGTGTTATTTTCGAACATAGTTTGACTGCAGTCTGGATTAAACACTCTGGAATTAAATTTTTCATTCCACAGTATTACCACACGTTCACGCCATTCCCGCCTGCCATACCTTCTCTCTTATTTTGTTCAACAGCGTAACAAAGTCCTAGCTTGTATCTGGATCTTGGAACTTAGATCTTGGATCTTGGGTGGCAGGAAGGAAGAGATGTAGTTCGACGTGTGGTGTGTCACACATCTCATATCTGCTGGAGTGCGCGACGGAATTATGACGAAAAAGCTGTCGATCACAAAACTACCCGAGAAACATCCAGACGCCACACGTTTTCTTGGAAGTGCGGAAGAGAAGAGAAACCTCTACAGAGCATGTGGGAGGGTCTGTAAGTTATACAACTGAACAATGCCGACAAACTGAGTCACCATATTCTTCACATCGAAAATACATGTCGAAAACACATAAGGACGTTATTCAAAATGATTGATAAGGACGGTGCATGCACTTGAAGGCTAGACCATAACATGATTGTATTGTTTACATTCGCATAATTTATAACACTTATAGGATCATGCATCGGTCAAATGAAACTGTGAAATTATTAACAAAGTAAATACTTTACAAATCTGCTTATCTTTACACGTCGATGCATTAAAAAAAACAGAAAGCTAAAGAAATAATTTTAAGTCACCGCAAATGGTTACCCAACACTTTTTATTCGCTGTGAAGATATGGAACTACTTTCAATAAAACATACGCATGCAAGGGCAGTGACTTTTTTCTGAGGTTCTTTTCCAAAGTGCTTATTTTATCTTGAACAGATTTAAAATGGATTACATATTGTCTGAATAACGTTTAAATTGACAAATATATACAACTTTTGGAAAACGCCTCTCAGTGTGTGCAGATATTCATTTATGCGTCATATAGACATTCTCTGTCTCATCGTAAAGTGTCGCCTTCTGTGCTTAGAGGATTGAATTACTCGGGTTATCGTTGTAAGAATGTTCTGGACATCACCCTCATCGTCTTCGTTAACGCGACTAGAGGTGTGGGGAACATTCTGGGCCGGACTAGCAAGTGTATATTAGCGTGGTGGGCTTCAGAGTTGACGTACAAACGTCTGAAGCCTTGTACGACCTTAAGGCGCTGGTTTCCCTGGCGGCCGGCAGGTAGATTTCGCAAGTGTCGCTCATGTTGACGGACATCAGAGACGAAGCTTGAACATTCTCCTGCTGTTTCAGCCTTCCGACAAGAGATGGCGACAGCAGCGACACGTTTTCGTAACAAAACACAATCGCCATTCATAGAAGGCATGTCTCGCTTCTAAGAAACACTGTCCAGTCCGTTAGACGCCAGCAGGTAGTCTGTGGCCAATGATGAGTAGTGAAAAAAAAAAGGGGGGGGAGTGTTGGTAAGTGCTTACCCTCCTGCAGTGACACACAACACGATGGTCCATAGGAAATGCTTTTTGACGATGACCTTCACATTTCTTCCAACTCTCCCCCTAATTTGTATCAGCAACTGTAGCTACAGGAAACAACGGGAATTGCCCATGAATTCTTTGGGCATGTATTTGCTTCCTTCCTGAACTGTGTCATAAGAAGTCATTTAAATAAGAAAATCTAAATAAATTACAGTACACCTCACAAATTAATAATGTGTGGTACACTTAAAACATTGAAGTAGGCCCAAATGTTATATTCAATTTTATTCGACGTTATTTTATGGCTGTAGTAGGCCTACAACGTGAAAAACAAAAATGATGTCTGACATTGATATTTACGTTTGATCATTACTCAGCATAAATGTTTTCTCCATGGATCTCTCGCATTAAAATAATAATGCTATAGAAAATCAGTAAGTTTATAATTTTTTTTACATGCGTTACACTGGTTAAAGTGTGTAATTTTGGTTGTTTTATGAGAATGGGGATTTGATTATGATCAACATACCATTCTACATGTACTGCAAAGGTATTAGAGACTGCAATTCGAATTGAACTATTGGACATCCTGGATTGTTTGTGTTTCATAACGGTATATTATGTCCGTTTATTATCTAGAATTATATACAAAAATATTCAATCATTAATATATACCGTTTACCACTTTTAAATAATATACATTGTAATATGTATTCGGGAAATAAGTAATTTTAATCTACAACAGTTTCATAACTCTTTAATTAACTCGTTAACTTTTCGTTTGTGGGGACACACAATGTAGTAGTCAGATCGCTTGCCTTCAACCAGGGCGATCCAAGTGCCTGCCGGATTTCCGTACGTGGAACACCTCGCACAATTTGCCGTTGTTCGTGCGTTTTCTCGCGGTAATCCCATTTCCTTCAGCAAAGTATTATCTATATAATATGTAATAAGACTGCGGCGAGAAGTAACTAGTTCAATAGTATTGTAACCTAAGATACGTGACAGTAAAATAAATTTGGGAAGTGGTAACCAAATTTAAAACGTGTTGGTTATATCAGTGAGTGAGGCCATGTTCCAATGGATTTGAAAATATTTCGCGTTTAGTATTTTATAAGGTTTTAATTGGAATACATCGACATTCATCTGTTATGAATGAAATACTGCTATTTTGCTGTACTCCATTTCTTAACATCTATACTAATATTATAAAGAGGTAATGTGAGATTGTTTATTGGTTTATATGTCTCGGGTAATCTCGGAAACTACAAGGCCGATTCTTACAATTCTTTTGCATTTAGAACGCTACATTATTCCAGATGGCCATAGGCTATGTTAAATCAAAAAAGTCCTTGAGAAATTTCGAAATTTGATAATCAAGCCGGAGATAAATTAGTTACTTGTCTGCTTTCTAAGCATGCTCTACCAATACTACAGGACCGATTCTCATAAATCTTTCACTGTTAGAAAGCTACATTCTTCCAGATTAACGTAGGCATATATCAAGCGGGGCCACGGGACCCTGTGGGTAGAGTAATGCCAAGTGGCTAGAGCGATCCCAAGTGAGACCGCAATGGCTCAGTGGATATAAATATATCAAGTGGGGCCGCAGTGGCTCAGTGGATAGAAATATATGAAGTGGGGATGCAGTGATCCAGTGACTAGAGCGATCCCAAGTGAGACCGCAATGGCTCAGTGGATATAAATATATCAAGTGGGGCCGCAGTGGCTCAGTAATTCTTAATATTATATAAATATAACAAATTCGCAAGTAGTCCCAAGTAGTCACAGGTAGTCACGGTTAGTCGTAAGTAGTCACGGGTAGTCACATGTAGTCACGGGTAGTCGTAAGTAGTCACGGGTAGTCGCAAGTAGTCGCAGGTAGCCACGGCTAGTCACAAGCAGTCGCAGGTAGTCACGGGCAGTCGCAAAGATATAGGTATGTATTTTAATAACTCCATAAAACTTGAGTGAAGTTATGCCGGGCTGCTAGTTTTCTATATAAGACAAAACAAGAAGTATTAAATTATAAATCCAAGAAATTCAAGAAATGATTAACGTTTCGATACAAAACTTTTTATGATACAATTTTTCTTGAAAATAACAAATAATAATAAGCGAAACGTTTGATATATGACGTGTTTCCTAACAACACCGACGAACTTCAGCAGGTTATTCTTGATGAAAAAATAAGACGAAAATGTGAGTAGCACTTTTTCCCTAATGCGGTTATTAAGGGAGCTACGCAATCCTAAAAACCATGGCTGTGAATCAATTGAGTAAAAAATTCCAGGAATTACTCGCGATTAAGCAACAAATCGGTAAATTGTAGAACGGATATCGTACACCTATGAAAATGGGGTTGGTAATATTATCCCCCGTCATCATGAAAATAGGGGTTGCCACCCAGTTTTTGAGCAAAATATATGAACAGTCAACTGTGAGCGATTTGTTGGCATTACTTAATAATCAGCACATCGTAACGAACCAAAATAGGTCGTCTTGTCGGAGTACTCTCATGTGAACCGCTTTCGCGAAATCCATTCGTGAAGTATTGCCTACCTCGCAGGGCCACTCACCTTCACGGTGCTCGAGAGTGGTCAGGCGGTCAGTGCCAGCCTTCGAGATATCAAGTTCAATACCAAACCATTCCAAGTATCCAATGATTCAGTGCTATTATTTGTGTGAATAGTGAGGCGGACAGACTCTGTTTTGTTAAAATAGTGATGTTTAAACTAGTGGCAAATCAGATCATTTATTTCTCGTGTGTGTTGGTGTGCGTGCGTGTGCGTATGTGTATGTTGGTGTACCTGTATGTATATAACAGATTATAAGAAAGAATTCGTATACTAGAAACATATTTATGTTTCTAAAAATGTTTTCGCGCCTCTTTCATTTATGCTTGTTTATGCCTTCTAGGTAGGCCTATTATAGGCTATCCACGGTAAAGTGAGGATATTTGAAAGCCCTCTCATTTGTTGTAAAAATCAATAAGTATATTTTATTTTAGTCTTAGACGTTAACGTCTGAATGCGGTGGAATGTACACACTGTGTTCATTACTTACAATTCAAAATCAATTTTAAAAAGTGGTTAAAGAATAATATATGGCTTAAAGAAAAAAGTAACTAGGGCCTCGAAAGTGCTCGCTTTACCGTGAACAGCTTATAGGTACATGGCAACGTTAATTGTTACCTTGGGTTAGGAAGGCTGCACAGTGGAGCTTGAAATTAAACAGAGCAGAGCTACCAAAATCGTTTAGCCAATTGTGTACCATTTGTAAAATGTTGTGAACAAAGTAATTTTTTTCCTCTTTCTGGTCACACACCACTTCTCGTCACTACTGCGATGAAAATTTTTCTTCCAACTGTGTTGTTGTTATAAGAAATAGCCTATTATTTGTAATGCCGTAAGATATAAGGTACTTTATTTTAATAACACCCAAAGCCATAATTTATTGCTTCATACGAAATACATGTAAATGCCTTATATCAGACACCACAATTTAAAAAACATACATATCAAACAATGTAGTTATATCGTTGCTTAACTAATTTTAATGCAGAATACATATTTCTATATTTGATTTTACCTACAAAACTACTAGTTATGGAGAATATAATTTTAACGAATGACTAAAAGACTATTTTTATTTACAGAAATACCATTCTTTTTTCCGGGTATGGTATTAATTGAATTTCTAAGCTAGGCGACCTAATAAAAATGTTTTACAATGTAACGTCTTTATTTCCGACTTGTTTATTATCTTTGCCTCTTTCTTATGCCTCCAGTATGTAAGGTGGCTCCCGTACACGCATTCTTCTGCTTATTCGACTGTATGTCAATTCCGGTAACAAGTATTCTATATAAAATCTACGCAGCTTGGGGAACAGATTTTATCTCCAGAATTCGTCGTATCTTAGTTCTCTGATTATTTCTATGCCACTATCACAATATATTACTAAATCACACAAGTTCCTGTCTGCTATGTGGATCTACTCTTGTATTTGGTACCGATACTTGTGCGGTTTTACAAATTGTAGTTTCCCATTTTTTTCTTCAATAAAGAGTTTCTTAGACTTTACTGCTTCGCAAATAGGCACACAACCTATTAGCAAAATGTGCATTAGTAGTGTCACAGGCCATGTCACGTGAACTACGTCTGCCTTTACACGAGAAAGGTTAATTTGCGCAATAGGGATATCGAACAGGCACTCTACTTTCCTGATGCCTTTATCAATGAATGAATGTGTATGTAGACACACATGAGATACATTGTTTTTTTTCCCCTCTGTGGTCGAAATGGTCGTATTCGTTGCATTTTGTCATACTAATACTGTAACAATGTTAGTAAACTAAGGCATTATTATATACCACATTTCACAAACATGCTTTGTTTCGAAAACAAAAGAAAATGTCTGCTGAAATGTGCGCAAACTATTTATCACCATTAGCAACTATTTTATTTGCATAGGCTACTTTATCACATATTTTCTGATTTAAAATTTTTTAGGCCTAAGTTTTTATTTTTTTCGTTTTGTATACTGAATACATAAACAAAATAGAAAAGACCATTTACTCTAGACGACTTTGTCTGTTAATTGAGATTCAGCACAGTGATAGAAACGTTTCATTTATTTCATAACATGTATTTAGATGTCTGTGTCAACAGTTTTGTTTGAGATTATAGCTAAACAGCACATGGTTTTACAATATTTTGTATTTACACGATGAACACTCATCTTACAATTATTCGAGTTATCTTGAAAAAAGAAAACACAAGATTACGGCATGTAATACAAATAAAAACACTACAAATGCCGTCATTAGTTTAACCAGTCAAAAGGTACAGTTAGATACATTTGGAAATTTTCAAACAGTATTTAGTGTTTTCAAGGTACCGTGGCTTTCGAAAAATTCGAAGTATGGAGACAACGTTTTCCGAAATGCTCAAAACACAGGGAATATTTGGGGCGTTGGCCGGTTCCAAGAACTGCCTGGTAGGAAGGTGGCAGTTTCCCCATCACTTGACGTACAAGCAAGCTACCTGGTTCTGAAACCACAGATGGCTTACCATTAGGCACTTTGGTCCCTACTCACCACACCTCAGCCCCCTGGTTTTCTCCACGAGCCCACGTAGTTCCATGACGAGCCACACTGGCGATGAGTGCGCCACTTCTCAGGAACTATTTGCCAACTAATAGTTTCTGCGTCGTATTCCCGTTATATGTTATTTGAGCTCGATGGTCAAATATGTTATGAAATGCACAAGTTTTTCCCATATTACTGTAGCTTCGTTTCTTTGTAATCTCTATCCATTACTTTGCAGCCGCTACTTATAGAAAAGCGATAAATCCTACGATTCAAGGGGTATGGAAATATCGGATTTTTGAAGTATTCCAGACTAAATTTAAAAAAAAATGCCTTAAGTACGACAAAGAACATAGTTTCACACTTAACAGATAACTAAAGTTCTTGAGAAAATATGTAGCCAACTCATGTTTTTTTTTTAACCATTAAAAATTAGTTTAATAGCTGAGAAATGCAATTTTTAACCAACTATCAAGTTATTGTGAATTTAATCAAGCTAATAAACAGAAACATTGAATTATTAGAAAAAATAATTAAGGAAACCACCCCCTTAAGACTATATTTCACTACAATCTATTATTTCATTATCTGAAAGATATTTTTACAAGGACCACATAAATGTAAATATGTGTGGTCAAATAATTATAGTTTTCAAAATATAGCACCGGAAATCCGAAAATTTCGGAATGTGAGAGCTTAAGTTTCTTTGTTCTTAATTATCTTTGCCACATAAATCTTGTGCCATGTGATTTATATCATATACAATCACATGTCAATTAAGTATCAAGGATATTTAACAATAGGTACTCGGGTACTGGCATCCTGTATTTATTTTTAAATAGGTATTGATGTTTTTGCCAATACATTTTTATCCATCCAAGAGTAACTAATAAATATTAATATTATCTTTTCGAAATAATAAAAATATGTCGGCAACAACATGAATACCTCTTTTAAAATGGATTCTGAATGAAAGTCCCCGCGTACCGATTGTTAAATCTCCTTCATACATAATTAATATGCTGTGTATATGATTTAGATCACATGACGTGTGATTTAGTTGGCAAAGTTAATTAGGAACGCGGAAACTTGTGCTCCCACATTCCGAAATTTTCGACGTGTTGATACTAGATATACTAGAGGATTGATCCTAGAGATACTAGAGTGTTAATGCTAGGGATAGGTAGTTTAGTGTTGTAAATAATATAAGTATGTGTATTTTTACAGCCTTATAAATGAATTTAAAGAAGTATATTTCTTCTTTATTTTTTTAAAGACCTCCATTCCTTACGAACACGACCAAGTGAGGTGGCGGAGTGGTAACTCATTGCACTCGCATTCGGGAAGACCCGGGTTCGATTCCCGGTCCGACCATCCCGATTTCGACCTTCCATGGTTTCTGAAATCATTCCAGGCGAATGCTGGGATGGGCTCCTAACAAAGACCATGGCCGATTCGTTCCCATTCCCTTCCAGATTCCTCCCCCCCCCCCCCCCCCCGCGTGCAACTTGCGCCCTCTCTGGTGATCTCACTGCCGACGAGAAGTTAGGCCCAACTACCCACCTACCTTACGAACTCGAATACGCTCCTAGCGCTTGTATGGGCTGTTCGCGGTAAAGTGAGAGCTTTTGAGTCCCTAGTTACTTTTTCCTTTCATCCATTTTCTTATCCTTTAATCATCTTTTTTGATAAATATAACCATGTAAGTAATAAACACAGTGTGTATTTCCATCGGACTTTAAAACGTGCAATAGCCGTGAATAGCCTATTACAATATATTTAAATTTGCAGTAGACGCGTGTTTTTCGCTTCGCACTGAGGTGCGTACATCGCCTTGCAGTAGCAGCGGCTTTTTCGGGGTGATTCCACTGCATCCGTTTTAAGGCTGACTCCACCCCTTTCGCGGAAATTCTTCGTTTTTGTATCACAATTTCGGATTCAGAGTTATTACCGAATGTAAGATTGTATAAAATTAACATTTTACCATTTGTTTAATATTTATGTGCTTAAGTTTTATTATGTGTAATCCACCAGTCCCAAAAAGACAGGAACATATTTATATTTTATCAATAAGTGTTTGCCTTTTTGCTAGCAGAGAATAACACACGGTGAAAATTAGATACAAAACTCTTATACAACTAGTAAATAGTGAATTTTCTTTATAATTCCTGCCGGGTCACTCCAGATTTTCGCATCTGGGAATCGTGCCGGGCGATGCCGTTTTTCGGCGGGTTTTCTCGGGGATCTGCCGTTTCCCATGCCCTTTCATTCCGACTATGCTCCATACTCACTTCAATCACCCTCGCCGGCTCTCGAGACCTCGATGTTAAGAGCAGTATAAATCTCTTCACTCACTGACTCTTCTGTAAAATCAAGCGTCTCTAGTAATACCTGCGAAATTGAAATTATGACACGCAAACGAATAATTCCTGCATAATTGGTAAAGCAAGGCCTTGAGGTAGGTCACGCATCCCAAGAGCCAGTTTTAACCCAGAGTGTAGTGCAGTCCAGTTAGTTTCGGTGGAGTTGTTTGGTGAGGGAGTGAGTTCTGTTACGGTCTGAGCTAGCTCATAAACTAATAGGTTTACTGAACGATGTGATTAGGCAGTAGGCGAAGCTAAAAAGAGGTCTAATTAATTATGGATTGATTAGGTCATTTACTGGACCATTCAAATCTTATACAATTTACTCAATTTACATATAAAGCGGTCTAAAGGAATAGAAGGAAGATAGGGAAGGTCAACTTATATTTAAAGAGAAGCATTATAGAGAGGAACTCACCCGGTCTCGCACACAGGACTCGAAGCCCCGGCCGCCGTCGTAGTGCCAGGACCCTCAGCTGCTCATCCCGATGACAAGCCGCTGACTGTGTCGCTGACAGTCCTCGCGGCCTGATCCAATCTTCTCGCCCCACCACGTGTGTGAGTTGACGTAATTCGTTCTGACTTGTTCCCGTTGCGCACCGAAGGCGGTGTCTCCTCGGAATTTGTTTTAATTACCCTGGAATGTTCAAGAAAGACAATCATCATTGATGACGAAACATGGCTATGTATAACATAACAGTGCGCCCGCAAACGGTGGCCTTGACATTTGCAATGCTGGGAGTGGATCATCGCGCAGGCCGTCTGTAGTACTAGGACAGCCTGTCCATTTTGAGGTTATGTCACACACCTCGAAACTTCAGAAACTCATAACTATTAAACTAATCCATCGATTTCCGAAATTCAAACATCATTATATTACAAATTCATGGCGGAATACATTCATATCAAAATTTATAGCTTAAATCACAAATGTGACATCGTCAATATCTGTCCACTTAACCTGCACCAGGCTGGTGTAGGAGTGAAGGGGGAATTTATGTATTAAAACTCCCTTTCCCCATCTTTACAAAACGTTTTGTATGTATGAAAATACGTATTGTGGGTATGCATAGGCCTATGTGTATGCGCGTATGAGTGTATGTGTATAATATTGGATGTATATCCTACAGAAGCTCTCTAAGCGTCCGCTTTATTCCTAGGTTGCTGAATTCCATTTCGGCGCGATGTAATTCTCAATGGTTTACAAACTAGTCTGTGGCCTCCTTCCCGGCTTGTTGTTTGGACAGGTGGGGCACAACGGGGTCTTGCGTAACAGTTCGCAAGTTGAATACGGCAGTTCAGGAGAGGGAGTCTTCAGGACCGCCTGTTGATAAACGGTCCTGACAGGAGCCGAGTTTCTGTGGGTGGCAAGTCAGCGAACTGTATCGCTAACCGGGGCGTTGAACCGTATAACTGCGAATGCATCATAACTGTGAGTCAGGCACTCCAGATGTTCCCGGCCAAAAACTTGTAAATGGAAACTATGCTGAATTATGAAGAGTTCAGAGAGATGCTGAATTTTTGTGTTGATAAACGTAGCATAGTAGCTGTTTTGCTGTTTAGTTGATCTAACGCGATCGATTTACATATTACACTCAGCAATAGGCTGCAGTGTGTGACTCTGCCTGTCTGTCAAATGTGGATAGAATTTTCTATCTAGTGATTTATATAAATTAATAAAATTAACATCCGTGACGTTATTTAATATACAGGAACTGCTGTGAGTTGTTTTACTGTTGTTTTTGCGCTTTGTATATTTCCGCTTTTCTGTCATGATTCCCGAGTAATATGTTTTGTTTCAATTTTGAGGACTAGGAAATAGATTATAAAAAATTTAAATGAAAAATTTCTTAAAATATTTATTCTCACAGTATTCTTAATACTTCTAATATTACATAATAACTGAAAAATCCCCAATTTCAAAGTGTTTTTGTAAAAAAAATACATATTTCGGATAGAGATTAAGCAGCAAAGTAAAAATTAGATTAGTTTTTTCACATTTACAAATAGTCGTCTTTAGAAGCATTCCTTAAATAACGAAACTCGACTCTTTTTTTTCGTGTTTTTATTTTCCTGATTAATTATTGTAACTTCTTACCGACACATTTACTTGCTGCCGCTTGATACCGTCATTGTAACCTCGTCCACAGAGACTAACTTCTACGCACTATTTTGATGATGACATTGGCGTTATTCATTGTCATCTGGTCGTACGTACAGCCTCCGAGCCAACCAAACGACTCAACTCCACATAGCGGCAAGTGCTCACCGTTCAATCATAATCGCAGCTTACAAAATTCCAACCTCATTGTGCTTTCTCAGTATCCTTCAGCGTACGAAAATAGGCGTTCAGGAAAATCAGGGTGTTGGCAGAGGCTCTATTGGCGTTAGAAACAAAAATGCTTCCTTCCGAGATATTGCGTGCTTAAATAACCTGTTCCTGTATATACAGGCAGTGCGAAAATACATTCCATGTCGGGAATTTGATGCCGGCACCTCCTAACACCTTAACGTTGCCGATTACGGAAAGATGACTCTAAACATCCAATCCAGAAAATTTCGAGAGAAAACCACTGTCTCTTGATTATGTCTCTTAAATAAACGGATTCCATCGTCGCCTCCTTTAAGGGAGTAGTTGCGAACTTTACAGCATCACGCCATGTCTGCTGTAAAATTTCGAGAAGTCGTTACAGTTCCATATAGGACGCTTGTAGTCCTCTCCTAGGCTTAAATGAAAATAATCGCAGAAATACAAGACCCTAAATGTACACTTAACGAATTGACTAGCATTTCAAAAGTTACAGTGCGGTTAGCGGACGAACTGTACTGCTGTCTAGACTAATATGTTCATGTTCACACATGTACACCCCGACGACGGCCTGTTGGCAGCCATCACGAGGCGAATATTTGTACTAGTCACGTAGCACCAACGCAAGCCATTATAATCTCTGGCGTGGCAGTAGATCCTCCCTACCTCATGTCAGAGCCACCGTTACTAATTCCCATCATGTCTACGACGTTCCAAAATTGTAATCGTTTCTTCCCTACAGGATGTCCATCAAATCGTAGGCCTACTTCAACAAGAAAAAATGTACACTGCGAATAGCCGAAAGGAGTATGTTCCTAAGAGGCCACGGATGGTACAAGCTTGATTAACGATTGCATTTAATTTTTGTACTAAAGTATGTCTTTATTCTATTCAACTTTGGCATCCAAATGCACTTATAATGCTAAAGGCGGTTCACGATAAAGTGAGCACTTTAGAAATGAACCCCTGCATGCATATATCTTAATGGGCGCACTGCGTGACAATTGCGCAGTAAAGTTGGCAACGATGGATGGAAGGTAGTTCCATATCTTAACGTCTAATAAAAAGTGTTAGGTAACTATTTGTGATAACTTTAAATTATTTCTTTCACTTTTTGTTTTTTTAATTCATCTAAGTGTAAAAATGAGCAGATTTGTAAAGTATTTACTTTCTCAATAATTTCACAGTTTCATTTAACCTACGCATAAACATAGTGATGAGGACCGTGGCAATGTTAATTTTACATAAAGCGGATGAATATACAACGTGTATACAAGTAGATACTAACCAAGGTTTTCAAAATTGCTCATTTTACCGTGAACAGCCTATACCACGTTTTCCATGTGAAATCATGTATCATGTACAGTACAATGTTAGTGAATAAAACTGTTCTATTCCTGCCATGACTTTTTGAAACGTCTCATTTGCCATTTGTCGGCAAGTGTTTAGAAAATGATCAAATGACAGGCGCAGCAATATTATTGTATGCCAACAAATTTTGATGAACAAGTGCGAAGAATGCCTGGATTGCTAATCCTCAATACGCAATTAAAAAGATTCGAAGTCTATTTTCAGGCGAGAAGACATTGTTCTGAAAGACAGGATTTGTCACATATTTAACGTAGCTAATGTTGTGTATAATTACTATGTGGTAACGAAATGCTAACAATTTCTTCAGTACTTATATATGTGCAATAAGTGTATTATGTCAAATTTATTTATTTAATCTCAACATCTTCCTTTCAATCCTGGTGATTCTTATCGACTGTACCGTGGTTGTATATAGATATGCTGTCATTGAGAGCATATTACGCATTTTACCATTTCCTTTATTATGTCGGGCCGCGCCTTAGAACACAGTAATTAAATGCGCAATAGCAGGCAATTTAATTTCCATAATCCAATCGTCGAGCCGATTTCACCAGAAATCAGCTATAAAGAGATCTCAGCGACCGGGATCGCTATAGCGTTTCTTTAGGACCACGAGGTTCTACACTATCGACCAAAAAGTAATTGGGCACCCGTGATGATAGGTAATTAAGTAATTGTGTGGCCGCCATACGCTGCAGGCCGGTGTAGAACCAGTTGACAAGGAGATGGCACGAGGTACAGAGCTATCGGACTTCGATAAGGGCGTGATTGTGGGCTGCCATCTGAGCGAGCTGTCTAGCCGGGCGATTGTACGGAAGGTAAACAGGCCCAAATCAGCGGTCGCATTCATCGTTCGTAAGTGGAAGGTCGATGGACATTGTGCTATTGCTGCACATTCTGGGCGACCTCCAATCTTGACTGACAGAAATCGCAGAACCCTGAAACGTGAAATTGTCAAAAACAGTGCACAACCCATGGCTACCATCCGATAGGAGTGTCATGCAGCAACAGGAGTATCGGTTTTCATTAAAACATTGCGTACAAAGGCCCACCGACTTGGATATTTCGGAAGAGCAGCTGCGCATAAGCCCCCATATCACAACAAGCAATAAAGCTCGGCGACTCAGGTGGTGTTTGGACCTTCGCAACTGGACGCTAGAACAGTGGAAATCGGTTCTGTGAAGTGATGAGTCGAGGTTTACATTATTCCGGTTCGATGGACGTGTGTGGGTGTGGCGTCTACCCGGGGAACGGCTTCTGCCGGAGTGTATAGCACCAACTAGGAAATTCGGTGGTGGTGGAGTGATGGTGTGGGACTGTTTTATGGCCTTTGGCGTAGGACCGCTGGTGTTTGTCCGTGGTAGCATGAACACAGAGGCCTATTGTAACATTCTGGTCAATGAAATTCACCCAACATTGTGGCGTTTTTACGGAATGGACCCGTGTTACTTCCAGGATAACAATGCCAGGTGCCGTGTTTCAAGGGCTATTATGCAGTGGTACGCCGACAACAATGTTCGCGGATTGGACTGGGCTGCCCAGAGCCCCGACCTAAACCCTATAGAACATCTTTGGGACGAATTGGATCGCCGGGTGAGGGCTCGTCCGGCAGGGCCAAAATCCATTGCTCAACTCATGGAATGGTCGCAAGAGCAATGGCAACGAATCCTCGTGGATATCCTGCAAACACTCGTAGAGAGCATTCCAGATAGAATGGCTGCTGCTATAGCAGCAAGAGGTGGCCCTACGAGATTCTAACTAGGAGACAACCACCGAGCAAACATTGTGGACAGGTGCCCAATTGCTTTTTGGTCGATAGTGTAGAGTCTATTCACAGATTCACGGTAAACAAAAGATGTAGCGTTTTGGATTTATGTGAAGTTTTTTCTCAGTTTGAGAGCCGAGCACCTGTTTGCGAAAGGTCTATAAGCGGCAGCATTTTAAAACCAATTAAATTTCATGAGCAACGAGAACACTGCTTTTGTAAGGTTTATTCGACGTAGGGCCACGTTTTTTCCCTCAGTATAATTTACCGTTCCATATGCGCATTACGCAACGGAAATTTTATAAAACCTGAGCTGCTAAACTGAATTTTTTGAAGGATGTATTTACGAGTGCATATAATTACTATGCTCGAAAATTACCAAATCCTCGTTAAAGTGAATTTATACAAGTAGAGGCAATTTAAAATTTCCGCCTTTAGCAATAATTGTTTTTTTTAAATATGAGCTAATGGTACATTTTAAAATTGTGTATTTTGCTGTTGATAAAAAACGACTCCGAATACACTAAGGGGTTCTATAAATACGCAAACATTTGTGGCACTCGAAAAAAAACATAGTAGTGGAAACTTGTCACATGCATAGGGATATTTCCTAACACGTAACAGCACTCATATCAGTGGTATGTATCGGAATTTCAAGTACATTCCACTTTCCACTTGACACCTCAGACTATTAGTAAAACAAACCTATTCACAAGGGCATTTCACGTACTTAAACATTGCGATACCAATATTATGGAACTAATTTTATTTTCCCCTGATAAATAATTTTTCGAGAATAACGACAGAAATTACAAGAACAAATCATACCTCCAGCAGCGTATCGAATGTATTCAAAGAGGAAGATTTTGAGACGATAATATTGCATCACTTTAAAAGCTACTGGCGAAAATTGGCAGTACTTTCACGTTTGATCACTAGTTTATATTTTTCATTCTTGCATGTTTTTTTTTTCATACAGAATTGTCTGGTATAGGTAGTTCTCTAGTGCTTTTGTTATTAGAGAAGACCTTACTAAGCACGTAAATACGCTATCGTCAAATGGTACCCATAGCCGAATCCTTTCAAATAATCTCATGCGCATTTCGAAACCTTGACTACAGTGGCCTAGTCACGTGAGATACAGATAATCCCAGGTACCGTATATATTAAAACCTAGCGGAATCACTCCAAACGACTCTTGTTGGAGTCATCCTCGAACAGCATTCGCGCTACCAGTTGGAAAATTGTGAAAACAATACTTTCTAATTATTTTACTGTGGCGGCTGCATCATGAAAAGGTCTATCGGTCCTCGGTCTGTAATAAAACATTTCAAGGGCACAGTTTCCTTTATATTTGTTCTAAAATCTCACAGTAAAAGTTTGTAAACGTGGTCAGAAACGACGGAAAAATATACGGAACAGATTTAGATTCTTATAGGAACGGGCATCGATCGTCATCAGGGGACACGAAGTAGCGAACCCAGAAAAGTAGCGCCCTTACGGCAATTGTAATATTCACGCCTTACGCTTACAGATTTATATACTGGAAGACAGCACAAATTAGCTTTTATCGACCACTTAAATAACACAGGTAACTGAAAGTATTTATACGTATCTTTAAAGCAAATAATGAACATACTCAATTGCGTAATCTTAACATAGTGGGTATATGGATATAGTTTTGTGCTCTTAAAATTTTTGGTTGTTGTTCAAATCCAACTACAAGACACAAGTGTAATTTTTCATTTTTATGCATAGTTTCAACACACGCAAAGGAAGTAGAGCTTTTAGCGTAATTCTACTTGATAACCAACACACAATAAAAACAATGTTTACAAGTTTATGAGTAGTCATGTATACCTACTCGCAGAAAGTTTAATGAAATTTTGCGGAAATTTCGTTGTTGCAAGTAAGAAGTTTCAATTTTTATTTTGGAAGATTGGTGGGTAGTCTTTTTCGACTACTGTTCCGTAAATTATAGCGGTGTAGTTGAGAATACTTTTTTTAAATATATTTTTTTCAAATTCACGCGGATGTGTTCGAAGGGCAGGTGTGTCGGATGCCTCGATCTCCATGGACTCCATTCAGGGATTCAGGTATTGGCACTATTTGGTAGCCGCAGCTATCTGAAATGTCCTCCGGGAAGGTTGTGCCGGGGCTTGGAGTGGAGTAGAGAAGTTTGAGCGTATCTTGACAGCGATGTCATGAGAATCGATACGGTGGAATGACGTGAGTATGGATCAACGCCGGAATGCAAAGTTGGAGGAAACGGGAGACTCCCGAGAAAACCCGCCGACCAGCGGCATCGTCCGCCACTATTCCCACGCGCGAAAATCCGGGTGCGTCCCCGCCAGGAATCGTACCCGGTTCGCCTTGCTGAAGGAGGGGGGAAGGGGCGAGCGCTCTATCCGCTGAGCCAACGCGGCCCCCATGGCGCCGGTGCTGCTGCGGTGCGGCGGGAGAGGGAAGATATGGCCAAGGTGACTATCGGCTTCCAACTCGACCGATCTCCCGGCGGAGGCATCACCTGACCATACACTGAAGATGAGGCCCGCGGGGCTTGCGGTGGAGTAGTAGTCAATACTACCCACCTCCCTCCTGGGCGAACCGGGTTTCGATTCCCTGACCTTCGCATGGAGAATAATGCCGGACAATGCCACTGGTCGGCAGGTTTTCTCGAGGTTCTCCCGATACCTCCGCCCTTGCATTCCGGCGCTGCTGCATACTCACCACATTTCACGCTCATCGACTCAAGACCTCATTGTTTAGAGCCAGCCAAATCACACACACACACACACAATCGCAAGGGTGGAGGAAGAGGAATTTTAACTTTGGCATTTTTTAATTATAGCGTAACCTGTTTCTTTTTTATTATAACAAAATATAATTTTAAGCCTCTGTAATTTTAAAATTGAATTTGATTTAATTTTTATAATGCGACAAATGTTATGTTTCGACTATTTTCCAAATTTATTTTGAATTCAAGAAACTAAGACCAGTTATGGCCTTCAGCTGGGTACTTGTGCCATTTTAATATGTTCTGTTCTGTTTACTCTCTATCTATCTATCTCTCGCTCTCTGTTCTGCGCACGTAACTTACACCAAAACTGTCAGTCCACATGATCAACAATTGAACATGTTTGTTTGTATCTTAATTTTCAAAAGACAATCCCTTTTATACGAATAACTTACTTTAAACAATTTCAATTTAATCCAATCGTATTAGAATTTTGCTACAGTAAGTATACACACAGCTCACAACTGTGTTCTAACCGTATTAACCTATCAACGTCCTTTATGATAGTCTTACAGACAGAAAAACAACTCCTTTTTTTTCGGGACACGGAGAGTGGCTACGAGGCAGTACAGGTTCGCACACTACCCCCATTGTCACTCTAAGTGCCACGCCCCTGGCAGGGGTGCCGGAACTGTTATCACTCCTTTCACTTCCGTCGCGGTGTTTACTGGCGCTCGTGATGTGCCTTTCCCGCCAGGCTCCATTCCCATTAGATGAGTGCCCCCCCCCCCCCCCATCTCAGTGGCGCCCGCCATTCGGGGTGGGCTCCCATCGCAGCAGACCACACGCCAGTACATTTCGAGATCCATCTATATCACTTTATAGCGCTATAGTTGGGGACCTGCCAGATTCGCGTTATTTTTTACGTCGAGCTAAAATTCGCAGTACTGTGCACACTCGAGCAGGCGTCGTTTCTCCGTTGGCCGCTGCTTAGATGTTAAGTCGCTCCCATGCTGAGTGAACTGCACGTGATTGGGGCACACGATTGAGAAGTGTTCATTTATTCGCGCAGAATTACCTGGGGCGTGCCAAATAAATTATGGGCCATTGACGAAAGTATTCCAAACGAAAATTGTTTAAAGTTTAAAATGTCCTCAAATAATAACGCGAATTCTTCAGGTCTCTTAACTATAGTTAGGGATAGGAAAAATTTCGCGAGTTCAATTACCTGTAGGCTAGACTCATCAGTCCTATGCATACTGGAGCCTCAGCTGTGTGTTCATTGGCTGTTGCCCCACACCTGGCAGTTATGGGGTTTGCAAAGGTGTTTCCTTGTAAGTCTGCTATTGGCTCAGTGGCGTGCAAAAGTGGGGGGGGGGGGGGGGTCTTATAAACTGTGATCCAATTGCAAAGGTGACTTCACTATATATGTGTTTGACATTTATCTTGTCCCGAAATTTTCATATCCCTAACCATAGTACGTTCGCGACATCTTCACACATTTCGAATCAAACCTTTCGAAAAACCACCCTATGTGTTAGGTGTTCGGTTGTTTCCCAAATATGTCGCGAGTGAGTGAAGAGATTAGGGTGGCTCATGGCATCGAGGTCTTGAGAGCCGATGAATGTGCAGCGAGGTGAGTATGAATGAATGAGCGAGGGAAACGGGAGATCTCCGAGAAAATCCGGCAACCAGCTGCATCGTCATGGCACGATTCCCAAGTGCGAATCTAAATACGTCGTACGTCACCAGTGTTTTATACTTCTGTTAGCTTTGGTTCAATTAATCGTTTACTCATATTTCATCCACAAACTATAAAATTTAATTTGTATTCAATACGAATAAAAAAAGAGAGAAAATAGTTGTGTTGGCAATGCCTAGTAAGAAATAGTTCTCACGAAAAATATTGTTAAACATTTGTGCCGACGAATGCGATGTGTTGTCCCTTTGGTGTAATTCGCTAGGCTTAATTAAGCTTTGTTTGTATGAGGCGGAGGAATGGCCTGAAAGAAGATTTTTGGCGGGTTTCAGAAAAGTTAAAAGTAACCATGAATGAATATATGTTTCCAAATATATCAGATGGTGCTTTCGGCGTGTAATAACTGTAATTAAATACACCTTTGGGTACTTCAGTCCCGTTTAGAAACATACAAAGTCAGTTTTGTAGCTGTAGTGTTACACAATTAATGTGCTCTAACTATACTTTCAGTACGATGATCCAAATCCATCCATAAATAAATGCTATATTTGTTGTGTGGATTTTGACAATGATACATTTTCTACTGCATCAATGTGCTCTCTTTTTATTTTATCTATGACCTGGAGCTTTTTTATTTCTAAATCTGTTTTTACACGGCGCAAAACTAATTTCGTACGAGACCTGTCGTGTAAACTCGCATACGAAAATATCAGACAAATTCCATACTAAACGTATTTACACACAGTTCGCGTGGAAGATATGTAGGAAAATCTGACCTTGCAAGAGTAGTTAATGGCCCTGTTGAGTCAGTAAATTCGCAATATTATTTTAAAAGCTCCTGAAAATTTTGTTTTGTTTTAAATGTGTGGATGGTAATTAATGTGAAGAAGCTTCCGTCATCACTTGCAACATCAACAGTACTCAGTTCAATATATTAAAAATATGAAGTATTCTTTACCGCGATACGTTTTGTCATATTCCTCTTTGCACAGCTTAAAATCGCGTTTAGCTCCTATCTGTCTGGTTTATATACAGTTGGTCATATGACTAGCTTCGAAGGTCAATAGAATTGCTTGTTCCGTGTGACTTGCAAAAAAAATAGGATGTGTTCTTTTAACCCCTGATGGCTTACAAGACCTGCCTTATGTGCGCAAGTGCGAGGTCTACATCTTATAAGAGTTTTGCATCTATATTTCGTCTTGCAAAAGCTGCTTAAGATGGATGCTACGTTGTCTAGCAAAATCATAGAATGAGTATACTCAACGTAAATTGATTTCCGTCTAATGAAGGAGTTCTGTAGTGAGCACTAACTTAACATAGTTTTCTTATATTTATAGCCGAATGTGTTGATATAACATCTTATGCTTATGTGTATATTTTTCCTTCAAAAAGCAATTTCGAATGAAAAAAAATATTACTATATACATTTTATGCACGCACGTTGCTTGAGCACAAATACAGAACATTGATAAAAAAAAATTTTGTTAGATATTTTATTTTTAGTTTCTTGGAACGATGATGGTTAGCTTCACCGCCGAAACAAGACGAAAAGGATGACATAGATGAGCTTTCCAAGCCCTAAAACTAAGACGAAAAAAAGTAAATACCTCAAAACCATTTAAAGGAAAAAGCCAATAGTTGGGAGTGGGTTAGGTGTGTAGAGCCAAATAAATCGGATTTGTCAGCGAAAAGTTCGTTTGCGGAGGCGAAGCCAAGAAATCAGATTCTGTTTTACCCTCTTTGTCTCAGAGTTCACCTCTGACACGTAAAATGCTCACCAACAATTTCCGCAAAGAGTACTTCAGAAAAAAACATTACTTCCCGTTGTCAAAAATTGAACCGTGCTTTTACGAAAATTTTATTTAGGGCTTCGTACACCGTTATATTTAGGTTCAGTTCCTTTTTGTTCATTGTCTGATCGTAAACTTCAGAACGTGTTTCTCTGATTATTAACACATTCACATTTGAGACATGCTTACGTATAGTAATTTTTAAATTATAAGAATAAATATTTGTCATGTATTTTTCTAAATGCCTACGATGTCTGTAGCACCAAACCAGTACATTCACCTAGTATTAAAAGTAAAATTTGCGCTAATTAGTCAGAATTCTATAATATCACCAGCTATTGATATATACTATATTTTAAAAAATATATATTTTTCATTTTTCTTGCATAACGTTTATTGCGTAGTTTAAGAAGAGGGATAATTGCATGTATTAAATAATTGTAATGTTTATCTTTTTAACTGCGTGTAGCTCATAAAACAGAAAATATAAATAAGTATCTTTGTTCATTTGCGTTCTATGGTAAGATTCTAGACCCAAAATTATACCAAGCAGTTCATGCAAGCAATGCAGCCTTTATTCGCAAAAGAATGGCTTTCCCCGATGTGGCAATGCATATTTAAAATTTCAATGAATGTCTGAAACGGTTGACAACACACTTCCGAAACTTGTATTTGCATTTGTCCCGTTTAAAAGATTGGATTTCTGTACGAAAGAGGGAAACCTTTTGCAGGAAATGTGGGGCATACAAGTGGTTAAAAGTTCATATTGACATTGCAACCGTTCTCAAGAACATAGCTTTTTAAGTTAATTTAATTTCCTTTCAGATACTGTTAAAGGGACTTTTCTGGATATTCACTTAAATATTTCTCTACTCCCTTTCTTTGTTCCTTGCTTTACTGACTTTTCCCATTTGTTTGGATAATTTAGAGTTACCGCAAACAGAGTTCGTGCAATTTGCTTAGAATGTTATCAGTTACAGTTCAATGGCTTTGTCAATCGAAGTTCTGCAAATTTCTCGACGGTCTGTAGCATTTAACCCTAGCACGAATGCACGGGAAATTTCGTCTATAATATTTGAATGAGTTCTAATGATAAAAGATACTGCGATTTCGGGAGTCAGTACAATTTTTAATATGTGGTATCGAAAAGCACACACTGCGGACTAGGTACATTTTTTTAACTTTTACTTGCTACTGCTTCATAGTAATTGTTTAAATGATAAATAACCGTTTCGTAGATACATTTGGCGGTAATTTTAATATACAACTTTAGAATAGCACATAGGCCTATTTCTAATGTATGTTGCTTGTTATAGGCTATTCACGGCAAAATGAGCACTTAAGGCTCACTCAACTGCCATGAGCCATCAATAAATATATTTAATTGCAGCCTCACACGTTAGATTTTGAGAGTGATGAAATATATACACTGTGTTTATAAGACACGCAGTAATGTTTATATCAAAAAGTGGCAGAAAGATAGAAAATGGCTGAAAGTATAAATTTAGCAGGGCCTTAAAAAGTGCTCACTTTACAATGAACAGCCTATAAGTGTACATTATTATGGCAGTTTTCGTGTCTGATATAGTTACTACATATAACAGAACCGCGCACAGTTAACAATTTCCCCTTTAATATTGTAACTACAACAATAGAATAATTTGATAGATAACTTTTTTAAGAAAATAAGCGGCCTTATTTGATTCACAAAAACACTATTGAAGCTCTAACTTTAAATGTTAGTTGGTTTCTTCAGCCCATTAAATGTCGACACAAAATTATGCGAAATATTAATTTCCCTTGTTAATGATTATTTATTATGAAACTTATAATTGTTTCAGGTAAACCTAATTTCTTTCTCTGGAGGAAATAAATCATTTTAAAACTTAATATATTTTATATTCTTTATGTTTTATTCATGAAATGCATTACACCGAAATACATTTAATAAAGTTGTAAATTTACCGAAGATAAATATTCTCGCTTGAGGCAATATTTAGCATTTACATTTCATTTTCAGAAATAATGACTCTCGTAATGCTTAGATTCTTACGCCTTTATTGTTATTCGTTAATTACGAGTTCACTCCGTATAAAATTGTAGCTCTAAAACCTTTGATTTGGTGCGTTACAGTGATTTTGCAATAGATAAAAAGTGTGATAAAAACTGTTTTATATTTCTAATTAATTAAAATTTTAAAGGTCCTATAAAGTGAAAATGCTTCGATAAATGACAAATATAATTCGATGAGTTTGAATTTAAATATTTTATAGCTCATTTATATTTTTTTTTCTTCAAATCCTTTAATAAAATAAAAATGTCGAACATAATTCTAAACTTATTGGCGTGATGTATTATATAACAGTTATGTCCTTTTAAAAGAACCGGTTTATGTGCTGTTTTAAACATCGCCTATAATTTGTTCATATTTAAAAATAAATTTAAAAAAAACATGTGTTCGCGCGACGTAAATGCCGCACACCTGCGGCGGGAATTAACGACACAAAACCACGTGACACCTGATACGTTGTTCGGTGGGAGATGCCGCCGACATAATAATACGCATCAGTTTTACGTGTTGGTTTATGGCGTCAACGGAGCCATTTGCCCTCGGCGGGGGCCGCAAACAAAGAGAAACGGCCGGTACGTGTCGGGTAGCGAACGCACGCCTGACGTTTATGTTTCCCCGCACGACATCCCAGACGAGAGGAATGCCTGCGTGCGGGGCGATAGCCGTCAATACACAAGGCAATTGAAGCCGGTGACGTGACATTCCCCCACTGGGAGCTCAGCCTATAACCCTCATACTGCCGCGGGAAATTAAAAGAAAAAAAACTGAACAAAGTTCTTCTCTACTGCATACTTTGTTTATTTTTAATTAATTTATCACCCCTCAGCAGACAACTTTAAAATTTTCCATCTACCCTGTTCAAGGGGATGTGCTGATTTCAAGGCCTCCGTCCTACGTAAGACACTTCACGTGCTGTTTACAATTATACAGAGTGTCCCAGTAGGATGCGAAGAATTCCAACCGCGCGCCTTTTGAGAATGTGCGAGGCCTAGTGGGGTACAAATGCATTATGGGAGGCAGCCATCTTTACAGTTTAGTATTTAAGCGTTCCGCAGAAAACATGGTGAACTGATCAATGGAATATCGCGTCATCTAACGCTAAGTTAACAGTATGGTGCGAGGAGTCAGCTCTCGGAATAATTGGGCCCTACTTATTTGAGGAGAACATTTGAACAGTGACAGTGACAGCTGCCCGTTCACAGCAGGTGTTTACACTACTGTAGTTCCCTAATGCAGACAAAGACAAACTCTGGATTCAACAGGGCTGTGCAGCTGCACGCAGAGCTCGGGAGTCAATGGTAACATCGTGTGAACAATTTCCACGCCGTTATATTTCGCGGTTTGGAGACATCAACTGGCCAGCGAGGTCCCCGGACCTGACAGCATCTGACTTTTTCGTTTCGGGATATTTTGAGTCGAAAGTCTACGCTACGAAATAGCTAAAGGAGCGCGTTGTTACTAAAGTGAGAGAAATGATCGGTAATTTACTGGAGAGTGCCATGATAGATTTTGTGCACAGAATACTACAGACGAATGTGTTCGACGTTCGACAAAAAGATGCCATTTTTAAATGTGACATCTGTGAAGAAAATTTTAAGTGGCCACATTTCTATTATGGTATTATTTTCATTTATCCTGCGAACTAATTTCTCGGTACTTATGTTTGAAAACCGTCATATCCTACTGGACATTCTGTACAATATTATACTATTAAAATTATTTACATCATTTCTAAATATAAGGTGAAATTTTTAGAAGTCTGATGAACATATGGAACTAAATTTACTTTAAAACCAACAAAATATTCCTTGAAACCCAGTAGTTGGTTTTAGCGGAGACATATACCTTGGGTTATAAATACTTCATGCAATTATAAACGACTCGATTTGCATATTGCCATGCTTTAACGTGATACAGTTAACATTGAACATTATTTTAGTGCATGTACAGCTATCTTAATAGACTGCGGCAGGAACACGAGCCCGAGTACCCGAAATTCCCCTTGGAACAAAAACTACGACTATGATGTTGCCGGGGCCACGGTGGCTGAGCGGTTAGATTACTTGCCTCCCACCAAGGCGAACCGGGCTCAATCCCCGGCCTGTTCACACCGGATTTTCGCAAGTGGAAATCGTGCCGGACGATGCCACTGATCGGCGGGTTTTCTTGGGTATCTTCCGTTTCCCTGCCCTTTCATTCCGGCGCTGCTCCGCACTCGCCTCGCTTCACCCTCATCGGCTCTCAAGACCTCGATGTTTAAGGGCTGCCCAAATCTCAGAACCAAGTCGTTGCTACCAATTGTTTCTGATTTTTAACACAACAGCGGACTACATTATAAAGTTGTATCGACTCTGTCGAATGTAATCTGTCAATACTAAAGCCCATGTCCTTATTTAATTAGCCCATATTTTGTTTAAAATGGCGTTGTTTTACATCACAGAAATCAGTTATTTAATTTCTGACGTTAGCAACTAAAATTTCGCAATATCCGTCGAAAATATATCACTTCTAAACATACTTTATACAAATTAAATATCTACTTTAATAATCTAAATTGTTTAAACAAAACCAACATGTAATCCAACATTTTTTCAAGGGGAAAAAATGTTAATTAACGATCTGCTATGTTCCGAATTATACAGAATGTATATTGGTCGAATGGTGTGTGCATTATGTTTAGAACCATGCTCTATTGCCTCGTAATAAAAATTAAAAAGCATTTTACAGAAATGTTATTACAATTATTACAGTAAATACAGTGTTCCTTATAGGCGGTTCATGCATAGCATAGCACTCGGTAGAGACCAGCCTCTAGCTGCACTGTAAATCCTGTTGTGGCGGGCAAACGGTCTTGTGTGATGGTTAGGCAACTCACTCCCCACTGCCCTTGCTTCTACTATCCGTACAGATCAGTACTGATACTGTGTTGGCGAGCAGTTACACAGTTGGTGGGGAGCCCCTTAAAGTCTCCTCCATCATATGAAGTTTCAGTGACCATGTGTGGAGAAAATAACGAATACCATTCGGAAAAGGAGGATTGCTTTCTATGGGCACTCGACGCGAATGAGTTCGGAAATACTATCCAATCAAATCTTCACCTACTTTTTGAATAAGAATACCAAAGGGGTCCTGTTTACCGAAGTGGAAAAAGACTCGCAAGAACTGGGGATCGCACATGGTGACATCTTGGAACGTGGCCCTCTGAAGAAGGAACTTCAAGGATATCAGGGTTTCCAGCCAAAACCCAAAATGAAAAGAGGCAAGGTGTGGACCGAAGAGCGGAGGGAAGCTCACCGAACAAGAATGCAAGAATACTGGACAAACGTTAAGGAAAGAAGGAGACAGTTGAAATAGTGTGGTCCATAGTTGACCGAAACGATAATATAAAAAAAAATACACTTGTGGGCCAGTCTTATGAAACTGATAACTTAATTTAGGAACTGATAACGTTATCTTGGGAACTAAAATCTAATTTAATTCTAATCGATATAGTAGATGTGTAATGCTCGCCACATTACTTCCTCTTACAATACAGGCAGTAATTTTTTTTAAAGATAATATATTCATTCTCCAAAAGTTAATTATTATAAGGACTGCTTTTATCATACATTCGAACACTTATTTTCGTGCAGTCCTGGAGGATTTCAGCTTCGACAAAAAATTATTTAAATAGTTTATTTCAAAACAACGTAGATGTCATATTTAAAAGCGCAGTGTAGTTTTTTGTATGGTTGTTTAAATATATTCAATCCAGTTATGTGAAAGTTTTTATATTCTTCTGAGATGTGCAGCACTGCTTGTTTGTAATAACTGGATTTCATGTATATTTAAATACTAAAAAAATTTACTCAAAAATTTAAATTGAAGTTTTTTAGGTCTTAATACTGTGCAAAAGATTTTCCCACATAAGAAAGGTTTTTATTTTATTGCTAATAACTAATCAAATTTTGGCTACATGCTATTCACGGTGAAGTGAGCACTTTTGAAATCGACGTTTAAAGGAAATCACATCCCGTTAACTGCAGATAAGCTGCCATGATCCATTCACCTTTACTTCACACTTTTCTGAAGCCCTGCTAAAGTTCTACTTCCAGAATATTCCTCCGCCTCGTGCAAATGGAGCTTAACCAAAGCAAGAAAATTACACCAAAGGACATTGTTTATATTCATATTTATTTTTAATGAAATATAATAATTTATAAATAAAATATACGTTAAATATTAATTTAACGAAAACTAATGCACTTTTATGTTAACAGAGGTATAAAACGCTTGTGATATGTGGCATATATAGAAAATAACTATACAAGGAATATATGGGATGGTTTTTCAAAGGTTTGATTCATAACGTGTGAGGAAACCGTGAACAGCCTTTATACATACTGACACGTAGACTCGCTGTTCATTTGACGCTGAATCAAATAAAACAGTTCTAAGTCTTGACGTTGTATTGCTAGAGTAATGTTTTTAAAATGTGTGTAATATCAAGTTGGTATTGTCTATTCGCTGTTTCTTCACACTTTCTAAATCAAGCCTTTGAAAAACCACCCCATGCGTGACGTTCTTAGTTATTTCCTAAATACGTCGTGTATCACAAGCCTTTCATATTTGTGTCAACTTTGCCGCGAACAGCCTGTATGCAAGACTATATTACAATGAGTACACGCGATTGCAGTGCGCTGTCCCTTTGGTGTAGTTTTGTAGACTCGGTTAAGCTTCGTTTGCACGAGGCGGAGCAATATCCTGCAAGTAGAACTTAAGCAGGACTTCAGAGAGGTTGTTAGTAACCGCAAATTGACTATACTTTTTTTTTTTTTTTTTTTTTTTTTTAATACTAGAATACGCATCGGCATATCAGCAGTTTATTTACGTCCCTAGCAGTTTCGAGTTTTAACTTGACTCACACACATTAGGCCCACGACATTGTAAATTTCTCGCGTGGTGGAAGTATTCTAAACGAGGAAGAAAGTCCTTACATCACAAGCAGAGGTTTTTAAAGTGCTCGATTAGACGTGAACAGCCTGCTATGATTGAAATGACACCAAACGCGTTATTTCTACTATAGTCTGTTGCCGGTAAGATGATCACTTTTGAAAGCCTTGAATAAGAAGTACGTTGTGTAGTCTTCCGCCTTACCTAAAATTAAGGAAGTTCTCTTATTGCACTTAACAAATACTTAACCTACAGTACAATTTTTTTTTTAGCAGGATGCTGTGCTGAAACTACGATCTTGCTCAGACGAATTTTCCCATTGCCAGAGACGAGATAGACGTAACTGTGGTACTGTGATATTTGTACCGTGTTACAAGTAAATATGAAGGAAAATTACTGAAACTTTTCGAATTGAAAAACGGAATGACTTACGAAGAAGGATTACTTGTGTTCCAATTGTTACACTTTTGTGTTTGTAGTCGTCAGCCATGGTTTTTTTTTTGGGGGGGGGGGGGGGATGCAGAACTATTAAAAATAATTTTCTTTCCCTTCGAAAAAACCGTGGCAGTACGTCCAGCGTACAGAAACTAGAATGAAGAATTTTCGTATGTGTCAAATTAAGTTCGAAAATAATGCAGTTATCCTGGTAACAGCCATTCACTTGGTTGAAATAAAACTTCTATATAAGTTTAAATGCGAAATTATGTAGAGAATTACACTCAGTTTTTATTGTACTTATGATAAGTATTGTTAGGAACAACTGCAAAGTAATTTGTTTTTTTCTTTTTTTTCAGAATGATCCCGTGAGAGATGGCCCGTACAGAGAGTACAAAGGAGAAAGTAATATGGATTCTGAAGATGTGCTCCGCCATCTTGATTCTATCGGTAAGTTTCAGGAAATATATTCACAAGTGTTTCGTTTTAATGTTGTTTACGTACAACCAAAACATCGTACGTCTTCGCTGTGTCCAACGTCACATTTTTGTTGCCAACAGTGATGTTAATATGTATGTAATCGGTGATGTTGAAAAATGTGTGTTTAGTCATTTTGGTCGATGCTCTGTCGATATATGTCAGAAACCATGTTTTATGTGCTTTGTTTACTCCCTTAATGTATTGTTTACATGTGTGGGGTGTATTTAAATATCTCAGCTACTTATTTCGTTTTAAGAACGCCTGCACGATTACCGTGCAGTTTGAACCACGGCTATGATTTTAACTTTGTCTGTCTCGGTACATAAATATTCTGCGACGGCAGAACACCGAACTCTGTCCAGAGATTTCATTCACATCAGCACGGATTGGCGGCATAGTTAAAATGATGCAATTTTGAGTTTGTGAAATTGAGTGACGAGACCGTTTAAAGTAAATATTCCGATTTGTTGTCCGGTGACGCAGTAGTTGTATTTATGAGGTACGGTTAATTTTTGAACAAACTGCATTTCTACATGTTCCACATTTCTCATCTCGATGACTCATTTAATACCTTCTTTGATTGTTGCTCCGTAAAAAATAATGGGAAATACTATGTACAAAAAGTTAAAAAGTCCATTATTTATTACAATAACTTTTCAGAAATATACTATGAGATGAGCATAATAAAACTATCCTCAGTATATTAATTTTCCGCATTAATCTTAACCAAAATGCATAGATATCTTCGGTAATACTTAATTTGGAGTCAACCCAAAAAAAATTGTATTGTTGTATAACACGAACTATGTTGCTGTTATTTCATTTTTTTACCTTTTTGGCGATGTATTTAATAGATTAAAATTCGAATAAAATGTTGGAATAGACAAAACAAAAAATTTCGAAGTTTTTGATCTCAAGAAAAACTATACACTATGTTATTTGTATTATTTTAGAGAAAATGATAATTGCGATGATATAAGATATCTCCAATTGCATATTCACAACATCAGAAATATTTGCATAAATATTCTTTAGAATGTTTAATATATATCCAGCCCCACAGCGATAACATAAAAGAAATTTACTATTGTATCTGTAACAATAAATTTGAAGTTTAAAACAAAATTGAGGAAATAAATAAGAACCTGATTTATAGAAAGTCTACTTTGTTTGAACAAGAGACTGCTGCTAACATTGCTTCTAATGATTTTGATAGCATCCTTTTATTTCTTGTCGAGATGACCCTCCCAATTGGACCTCTGTTCTTATAGATTTCCTGCCTTCACAAAACTGCTAAAAACACTTAGCTGATGTTTCGTGCACCATTCATTTCAAGGAAAACTTGGTACGTTTTTTTATATATATTTTTTTTTATTTAGTTCTGAATCACTAGGACCATAGCACGATTCCACAATCGAATATGTTTTTAGAAGTCTTTATATCACTCACTGCGGAAACAAATGATAGAGCTGCCGCTTTGCTTCGGACAGAGAAAATAGACTGATGTAATGCATAATGCGTTACGTAAACCAAAAACAGTGCTGGGACCTCGTTAAAATATGTAAAACTGTTGCTAGAGTTGATTCCATCCCTGGAGACCTTCTGGCATTATGCGCCATCACTCTGCGTAGTTATTTCCGCGGAAACCATTAGCCACGAATGCTTTTAACCTTCAGCAGTAATAAAAAAAAGAACATCAATAAATTTGCAAATGTGTATTGAACTACCCTTCATTGGTTTAGATTCAGTTCCCAGCTACCAACGCCATTTTCTTTCTTTTACGCGTTCTCTCTTTCCTTTTTTTGTAATTTCAAGCAGTTCACCATCCTGCATTTCGTAGGACTGGCGTGCGGTATCGGATTATACAAGTTCGGTAAACAGTTTCGCCAAATCATTCGAACGTTAAAACAACATGTCTCGAAATAAAAACAACGGTGTTTTATGATCTAGAACAAATAAGACACATCAGCTTTACATTATCTTACTAATTACCTTTTAAATAAATTTATACCTGAAAGGGCCTATGGACGTAAGTAAATAATGAGTCATGATTAGGCAGAACACAACAGTATAAGATGAGGTTTATTGAACATAATAATTATACAATAACTATTTACGTGACTATTGAACGGGGGTGCTTAACTGGAATACCAAGATGTGAATTATTTGTAATAACTTTTATTACCGCACGCCACTGATATTACAATCTAATTGGAAAGTCTCCACCTTGTTCATGTTGCCGGAGTCTGATTCCAGAAGACTGTTAACGACGGCCGGACATACCCATCTCCGTATATTCTTAGTCCGCTGACCCGATGACAAAAAAACGTCGCTCCCAGTATTACGCTGGCCTATATCGGGCGCGTTGTTTAATATTTTCGTCCCCGTTTACTGGCCGGTGAAAGGAGTTTCCTGCAGCTGCCTTTCGCAAGGTGTTATTGCAATCACTCTCGTGCACTGGTTCAATGTTTGAAGGTGTGATCAGGCAGACCTTTCAGCTAAAGATTCATCAATTCATGACAACTAACAGCACGCTGATACACAGTACCTAGACGCACACTGACCAGCAAAATGGCGTCACTGGTCAGCTTCATGTTGGGACGCCGTGCGTCAATCTTCGCGGTGGCCAACCAGACACGAAGCCCGTTCCTAGACGATCGCGTATCCAATCGGAGAAGGGGTCCGTCCACATAGAAAATACTGCCAAATTGTTTCGCCTCTGTGTTTTCATCTACTCTGTGATGCTGAATTATAAACCGCGCAAACACGGGCAACCTCCAGCATCACACTTCTAAATTTTGTTTCTTACCTGTTAAAAACTGTTCACGATAAAGTGAGCACTTTTGAAAACAACCTTATAAAAAAGTCACTGCTCCTAGCTGCATATATTGTAACGGGCTCACTGAGTAACATGCGCCCAGTAAGACGGTAACGATTGAGGGAAAGTAGTGCCGTATCTTAACGTCGAATAAAAAGTGTTAGGTAACCATTTTCGATAACTTACAAATTATTTCTGACGTTTTCTGTTTTTCTTTTTAATGCATTGAAATGCAAAAATGTGCAGATTTGTAAAATACTTATTTTCAAAATAATGTCACAGTTTCACTTGACCGACGCATGAATAAAGAGATGAGGCTCATGGCAATGTTAATTTTACTTAATGCGGAAGAATACGCAACGTGCGAACAAGTAGATATCAATCAAGGCTTTCAAAAGTGCTCAGTTTAACGTCAACAGCCTATATACGGTGTGATTACTTATGTATATTCACAGAATATTTTAAAGAGCCCGCTATTTTAATTTTATTCGACCACATTATTAAGTCTACTCATCTTTTGCTTTTCTTGACTCTATATGTTTTGGTGCAAAAACTCAGCGCCATTATTAATGAAAAACCCAGTAATCTATTTTCACATATTTTAACCGCCGTGTCCGTACGCATTTACTAGTTTTGCACATTATTCAAGTTAACCCCGACTGATTACCAGTTATGAAAATTTGCCTTTTCTAAAATACAGAAAGATCTGGATATAGAGTTAAGTCCACGCAAACTGGCAATACACGTGTGAAAGGAGGATGTCAGATGTTAGAGGAAAAGTATTTCCACGTCCTAACGTCATGTTACGTCTTTAATATTATGAAGGGCAGCGTCACGTCACTACACGTCTTGGAATAATTATCAACGTGCAACTAATAAAAACCCCCTTAAAATTGTTGGGGTGGACAACGTAGCACAACACCCTGGAACAAGTAAAAACATTTTTTTTTAATTAATGGGATGGACCACGTCGCACACACCCTCGAATAATTAAAATAATTATGTGCTATCAGGCGGAATTTGTCGATATTCACCCATTCGAGAAAAAAAAATACTCGCTCTGTTTGATTACGGTTTGCGCGGCGTACTGTCCGAGACGTTCGAACGCTTTCACACGTTGATTTTGAGGTCTAGAAACCTCCGATGAGATTTGAAAATCTAATGAAACTCACTTGTAATGTTCTCACAGGCTTCATGTCTCTTTAAAATTACTTCGAAAAACCTGGAGCGCCGAGAAAATAACTGTTAAATGTCCGTGCATATTTTCACACACGTGCGGCAGCAACCCGACCTGGCAGAGAAGTGTGTGGCGGACTGGTGTTTCTGCGATTCGTCACCGGAGCGCAGCACCGTCTACGGCAAGCGCTGAGAACTGCCTACCATGGCGCGTGCGCCGTACAAAACAGTGACATCTGGTTACGCCGTTCCCGGCAACTTGGCCAGGAGGCCGGAAGTTTGATGACATATTGTAATATTATTGGTGTTTGATGTTTCAATTAGTTAGACCCCCTAACGGAAATAGGTGTCCGCTGCGTCGGTTACCATTTTTGGTAACATCAACCGCCATTGGTTGTGATTAGCTTGATCCCTCCTAGGAGTATTTGAAAGCCCAACGATTTCTTGGAAATTCGGGGTTTTTGAGGAGAATGATTGGTAGCGCAGGAGGGCGGCCCTGTGTATTTAATACCTGTACACGCTGCCATCGGGGTCAGTTCAGAGGCCTCGAGGGGGCAAGCGTCTACCAGAGATAAGTAGCATTCTTGTTTGATACACACCTGTAGGCTCCTCAAGCGAACAGGTCCTTTACGTCACTTTGACGTCAGGCGAGAACCATGCGGGCCGGGAATTTTAAAGCATTTTTAAATTTTTGCGAAATGTTGGCCTTTTAGCCAAAAATTCGATAATGTTACCTTCTGTAACCAGGGGTTTTGTAAGCTTATATGGAGAATGGTAACCATTTGTAACCGAAACCACTTGCAACCACTGTAACCGAGACCATTTGTAACCAAAGGCAATAATTATGGTCTTAGCATTTTGTAATCCAGCAGGCGATATGCGAGAATCTGTGTATTTATGATGGGCGAATGTTTTAAGAGAAAACTTTACGAAGTTTAGGGCTTTTGCAAAAATCGCATTTACTCGCGGGAGTTAAGGCTGGCATTGCTGAGCGGTTGCTCCCATCCACTTGGGATCGCGAGTAGATATGCAGTAAACAGTGAGGTTACCAGGCTCAGTTAGTGATGACTAAGAATGTGTTACCAAAATGGTTAGGTGTTCCTGATGTAGGAACTAAAAATTATTTAGGAATATCCAGAATAATTGAAGGTGCGACAGAAAAATAAAGCTGCCATTTTGTAATGATGGTATTTGGTGGTCACTTGCCCAATATATTTTGCAAAGGCCTTTAGTTTTTTTTACTCATTAAAATGGCCAGTAAAGGCCATAAACATAACCTGTATGAAAAATTTGCTGAATAACAGCGAATGTATGTGGTACCTGAAGTATCTGGTTGCATTTTATTCTATATTTTGGCAACCTGTCTTTTTTATGTAAATGTTTTAGTAAATGTGTTATATATGGAAGAGAAAAATAATGTTCACTTTTCAAAATGTAATGTAAGAATAATAACAAATGGAAGTTTTTTTCACCTGTAAGAAATATGAAAGAATTGAACAAAAAACTATAATCAAAATAAAGAGTATTACCACGCTTATTTGTTTCTGTTGCAAATTGTTTATAACTATCACGTACCTTTACACTGTACACAAAATATGTTTTTTTGCATGGCTTTTGCCATTTGTTGTGTGTTCTGATGGTTTTGCTAGGTCTGAATCAAATTCTGCTTTGCCATGCCCTTGGTTTAGGACGCAGCAAGGTCAGAATATTAATTACAAACATCACCGATTTTATACACATATTGGTGTAACAACACAATTCGCGTTATTATTTAGGGACACGTTAAACTTCGAACACATATACCTTTACAATACGTTTGTCATTAGACCATACTTTAGCTGACACGCTCTACGTAACTCGACGGAAATAAATGAACCCTTACAATCGTGCGCCCCAATCACGTGCAGTTCAGTCATAAAGGGAGTGACGTCACATATATGCAGCAGCCAATGGAGAAACGACGCTGGCTCGAGTGTATACAATACTGTGGAGTTTAGCCTGATGCTAATAATAAAGTGACTTTGGCAGGTCTCTACATATTGGATTTATAAGAATTTCCATCTTCCTTTGAATGAGCACAGGCTGTTCTTGGGTATTCAAAATTTTTTGAAAACCCTGCTCAGTATCTAATTTTCGGACCATTTTATATCCTTCCGCTAAATGTAAAATTTACACAGCCGTGGACCAGATCACTGTATTCATGCGCCGATCAAGGGTAACGGAGGAATTGTTAGGAACATAAATATTTTACTAATATGCCAATTCTTACTTCCACGTGCATAGAACAAAAATAAATTAAATTAAGTTTATTTAGGCTTTGCAAATTCAAACATAATTTAACTGCAAAACTTTTAATAATACTTAAAGACATGGGGAAACTTTTCATTAATGTCTGCCAACTTTACCACGAGCGTTGCAGTGAGTGTATACCTTGAAGTATAAGCGGTTGTACGCCACGACTTTTTTTCAAAAATTGGTTTTAGTGCTGAATTCAACGTGAGCAGTTTGTGCAGGTCCACTGAAAATCTAGCTCTCGCGCGTGGCGGAAGAACTTAAACCAGACCGAGACAAGAAAAATTTTAATGTCCACTTACACAACAGAGCATCCTTCTGCAAATTTCTTCGGCCAGACACTCGGGCACTGCGGCCGCTGGTTTGACTCCCGGATGGGGTCGCTCCCCGGATAATTTTCGCACGTGGGACTCGTGCCGGACGAAGCCGCCGGTCGGCGGTTTTTCTCAGGGTTCTCCCGTTTCCCCCGGCCCTTGCATTCCGGTCGCTGCTACATACTCATCTGAGCATCTACACTCCACACACTGTCATATCCCGGGTGGAAGGATATGTACCTTCACAGTTGAACTCTTCGTGGGTGAGTGGAATAATTAAAGGCAATAACCTAACCACTGTATAATGTACTATTTATCTTTACTGTTCCTTTCTCGTGTGCACAGTATTAACCGTCTTTACAGAAGACGTCTTGCAACTTGCAATACAGCGTATTATATCGTGACTATACTGCTCTCATGTCACTTCAGATGCTCGGCTAAGTCTCAAATTTTACATCCTTTTTATCACTAGCACTTCAGCTCGCCAGCTACACGCTGCTCCTTCCGCTACTGGCTAGCTTTTCCTCTCTTCCTTCCTAGCCCAGTTCTTACATTCAATGACCAGAACAATCCCCTCCAGAATAACTAACTCTTCACTTCACAATGCAGACGTTTCATCAACTTTCTGGAACGAATTGTTTGATCACTCCATGATTCCTCGGGCGCAAATCGCCCTCTCAAGCAAACTCCTGTGACGTACTATTTGATGTGAACTCACCACTGGCGACCGTCTGTAGGAACAACTTGTTCCACTATCCCTGGTGCGTCACGAGCATCTGGCTTGACTCACGCTTACAATTTCCCAACACGAACACTGAAAGAATATGCTTTGCTACATTTTCCTAAAATTGAATTTTACAATATATGACAATATTTACAATTTTTACTTAATGGCTATTGAACTCACAGCACTCTACACTCTCGAACACAGCGTCAAGCTTCGCGAAAGGGACGGAGGGAGCGCTAGGTTTAGTCGATCGTGAGTCACCGGCCTTCCCTTCGCCGACATCAACACCGCGCTTGTCCGATCCCGAATCGAAACCCAGCGGAAGTGCGTCACGCCCGGACACCCGGCAGGTATAAGCTGCTCCCGGCTAAGAGTGGGATGGACACCCGTCGGAACCCCGCGTCCAAGGTCAAGAAGCGAGGGAGCGATACGGGCGACACTAACACGCACTTCTAGCGCCTCGTCGCTCCTACGCGCAAGGCGTGCAGTGTTTCCGTTGTGAAGCTGTACTGTACAAATTAGTACTGTAACAGTGGGGTTTTATTACACGCGATAAAAGCCCACGGGTTAAACCACGCCCGTATATTTGTACTTTTCTCTTACCGCTTAAGGAAACTGCACAGGCAAACTTTAAAAATGCGTTATTTGACCATTTTTCACGAAATTTCTTCTCCGAGAATAAACTTACTATGACAAAAAAAAAAAAATAATAAATAAATAGCGGCATAGAAAAGTCGTATTTGCAGAACATTTATTTACCGAGCTACGGGTATTCGCGCAAACAAATATTTCTCAGAAAACGTGGGGAGTCCATCCCACTGTTAAGGCCCCCGTCTACATGGTGCATCTACTGCGTTACAGTGTGTTTGAAGAACTCGGTTTTTCCACGAAACTATTAAACGTGTGTCCAATGTGCTGATGTACGAAAAGAAAACACACATCAGACGAAGACTGTTGAGTGCTCTCAAGACGTCACGCGCATTAGAAACACCCCTTCCGAGTACTCCTAAAAAAAAGGCTACAAGCGGCTTTTTATAGGCCGTTCATGGTAAACTGATCACTTTTGAAAGTCCTGCTTATGTTCTACTTGTATGCACGCTGTATACTATCCGCCTAATGTAAAATTAACACTGTGATGGGCCTCGTCACTTTATTTATGCGCCAGTCAAGTGTAACTGTATAATTATTTAAATAAAGTATATGTCTTACAATCTGCTAATTACACAAAGATGCATTAAAAAAGCAGAAATTACTTAAGTTTTTTTTTTTTTCAAATGTTTACCTAACACTTTAAATTCAATGTTAAGAAATGGAACTACTTTTCCTACATCGTTACCAACTTTACCAGGTGCATGCCACTCAGTGGGCCTGTTGTAATGTATGCAAGTATATTCACGGTAAAGTGAGCACTTTTGAACGCCCTGTCATTTGGAATAATAGTCAACAAATATATTTTATTTTAGCCTTAGACAATAACTTCCGAGTACGGTGGAATATACAAACTATGTTTATTACTAACATGGCAATTTTTTTAAATGTAGTAAAGGATAAAAATAATTGAAATACAAAAGTAACTAGGGTCTCAAAAGTGCTCAATTTACCGTGAACAGCCTATAAGAGCAGTTACTTATTTGTAAGGTTGGATTCATAAGTGCACACTTTATCGTGAACAGCCTTTACTTGGCTTCCATGGCTTAAATCAGCATATGTGGACGAGATATTTCGTTTGGCAGCAAAAACCATCGCGCTAGCACATCAAAATAGCGAGATACTCCGTCCATAAATTATCGCCCACGACCGAGATCGCCGCCGGTCGCCGCGGGCCCCCACCCGCGTCTCGTGCGCGGCCCGGCGCCAGCTCAAGGTCATGCTCGCCTCGTAGTTGCATGCCCCATCGAACAAACCACTTTATTTCAATGATGTTATTAAGGGTCCCATGTACTGAAACGATTTCTGTGAAATCGTTGTTTGCGCCTAAACGCGTGTTTCAGCAAATAAATGTTCTGGAAATACGGAGTTTCGTCAGAAAGGACCAAAAAAACTTTTTAATTTTATCATATGAAGTGTATTAATGAAGAAAAAAATCTTGAAAGGGGTCAAATATCGTATTTTTAAAGCTTGCCTATGAAGATTCTTTAAGCGGTAAGAGAAAAAAAAACGACTATACGCAGGTAGTTTGATCTGTGTACTTTCATCGCGTGCAATAAAAGCTCACAGTTACAGATATAGTTTGCACAGTAAAGCGTTAGGACGGAAACATTGCACGCCTTGAGCGTACGAGCGATGAGGCACTAGACGTGCATGTTAGTGTCGCCCGTATCGCTCCCTCACTTATTGACCTTGAACGCGCAGGTACATAGAACCCTTAAAGGCTGTTCACGATAAAATTAACACTTTTGAAATCAACCTCAGAAAAAAGTCGCTGCCCTTGCCTGCGTATATTGTAAAGGGCGCGCTGAGTAACATGCGTCCAGTAAAGTTGGTAACGATGAAGGGAAAGTAGTTCCATATCGTTACGGCGAATAAAAAGTGTTACGTTATTATTTATAATGATTTAAATTATTTCTTTCGCTTTCTGTTTTTTTTTTCTCGAAGGCATCGAAGTGTAAAAATGAGCAGATTTGTGGAATTTTCCTTTTCTAACAGTTTTATAGTTTTACTTTACCGAACACGCGAATAAAGTGGTGAGGCCCAAGGCAACGTTAATTTTACATAAGGTGGTACAATACACAACGTTTATGCAAGCAGATCTGAAGCAGGGCTTTCAATAGTGCTCATTTTACCATTAACAGCTTATTGTCACGAAGTTATAGTGTCGGAATTGATCATCCTGGAAACGTTACATCTCCCGTTTCTGTCCTAGTATCCTGGTCTTATCAAAAAATCCCTGCTCCTAGCTGTACGTGTTTTAAAAGACACTTCTGGTGGCATGTCCTCAAGTAAAGTTGGTAACTAGTTAGTGAAAGTAGTTCCATTTTTCAGTTTCTATTAAAAGAAGCTTGTTTGAATTTGTGGGCTCTACATTTATTGTATTTATTGTCTGCTTTATTTTTGCACACGTACCAAAAATAGTTGGTATCTACAGTAAGTATAATATATTTACTCTACTAACATTTTCACAGTTTCAATCATCCACGCATGAATAAAGTTACCCCATCGATTATAATGTTAATTTTATGAATGGCGGAAGGACACGAAACGAGGTCGTCCTACAGTTGAAATAACATTAGCCGTAAGTACACGCATAACCATAGCCATAGGCATTGTCATAGTTCTAAACATAGGCGTGCGGGCTTTAAAATAATATTTCAGTGAGCCATAATACAGCTATAAAACGGAAACAATAATTTAACTCCTCTTTAGTTAATTTATCTAAAATAATTAAATTGTCCGTGATTTACTATTGTACCGATCTCAATCGTTTTATTTTATCAAAAAATAATTCAAAATGTATTTTTTGTTATGTTTAATTCTTTTTAAACTCGACAACATTGGGGTTACGGCCGTAAATCTTCTCCCAAACCCCTATGGTTATAAACATAGTCATTGCACATATAAACTGATTGTTACCAATGACGTAATGAAGCATGACATTTAGTTTCTAACAAATCAGAAATCACTTCAAAACACGAACTTTTAATAAAATCAAAAGTGGTTTTTAGATTTCGCTAATATGCCTCATAGATAATCCACGCCATGTAAGTAATTTTGTAACAATTTTCCCATAAACGATCCGTTGTCTTGCCGCATCTTTTCCCGCTCGCTGAAACGAACACTTAAAAATATATATGAACAAAAGCAAACATATTGCCGTAGTGAATAGAAATACACTGTTATGAAACTAAATTTGACAGAAGTATCAGGGTGGATCTGAATTAACCCCGCATAGCTTCTCGCAAAACAAATTCCGCCAAATTGCAATGTGCTTATGCGTTGGCAAAGGCCGTAGTTATTTTATGCATGGCTGTAACTATACAGCTACGAAGAAGGTATTATTTTCTTACAATAATACATTCATGATTATTTCATTTGTATCACGACTTTCAAGCCATCTTCCGATATTCACAGATTTCAATTTTCAGTAATCTCAAAAAAGCGAGTTAATACTCTAACTCTGATAATGAGCAGTTATCAACGTTATTTGTTTGCATGTGATACTAATTAGCGCCCTGCGCGAGGGTAAAAAACAAGATTGTTGAGGACACCTTTTTATTCGTGTTGGAAAAATGTAGTGCAGTGCCGATGAAAGCAGACATTGGGGGATGATTCAAGACACGTGTAGTCAAAACGAAGCTAATAATAAGTAATAAATAAATGTTAATAAGCTTCAAAGGAAGGTAGTTTTAAGCATAGAGCTATCCTGAACTAAAGTTACAAACTTTGCTAGATGATTCTGTATGGAATCTGAGATATAGTCTAATCGCGGTTTCTTCACACCGTTTGAATCAACCTTTTGAAAAATCACCCCACGTGTGACATGTTTTGTTGTTTCCTAAACATGCAATATATCAAAAGTGTTTTGAACTTCTGTTCACGTAAAGGTCTCCTAGTTTTTGTTAAATTGAACCTTTACTTGTATTCTCTCTATCAATTAGATTTCGTTACTTGCACAATGTCAGAAACTACGTGAGATGAAAACAAATTCGTGAATAATTGAAGCGCGATTTGTACCGGCCGTCTGTGAACATCGGGCGGGTAATTTATTAATTAAGTTGCAAACCTGGAAGGCAACCTACGACGCCCTTCAAGACGTTGCATTTCCCCCCCCCCCCCCCCCCCCCCCCGAGAAACCGTTCGCCTGAAAGTGTTGCACGAAGGAAACGTTTTGTGTTCCTTTGACGGACAGTACACGTTGCCGGGGACAGCACGAAAGGGTGCCAGGACGGGCAGGCAGCAGGAACTCGGTCGGCCATGGCACCTATAGTTGTGCCAACTGCAAGGGGAGAGGCACTCTGAACAAGGTCGGGCGGTGAAGTATAAATGGTGCGAGCTCCGGGGGCTCGCGGCCATCTTGTTCCCATCGTCGCTGGAGGGGGCCACCTGCGTCAACGTCTGTGAGGACCGCCAGTCCAGCGGTCCGGGTTCGACATCCTGCAGCAGCAGCCGAGACGAGCCGAGCGAGGTCCAACTAGTGGATAAATATCACATCCCTGTTAGGGCGAGGCCGAGCGAGTCATTATCTTGCAAAATTCCTGGGATTTAAGTAAAGTCACCACATTGCTTTATAGTTCCTTAAAGCTAATAAAATTGATATTGAGTATTGATGTGAGAATAGTCCGTTAAGACTTCTGATAACTTTTGTAACTGTAGTTGTAAAGATCTAATAAATTAGAGTTTGTTTAATTAATCTTTACTTATTCGACTACGCCACTCTAAATAAATACGTGACCTATTGGCGTAAGCGGGGTCACAGCAACATGATTAAAACGTCATAAAAATTTATTAACACCCACGGGTAATGCACATTCGTTGGTTAATAACATGGTAAAGACTGTTCACGATAAAAAGAGCACTTTTGAAATCAACCTTAGAAAAAAATCACTGCCCCTAACTGCGTATATTTTAACTGGTGCACTAAGTGACATGCGCCCAGTAAAGTTGGTAACGATGGGTGGGAAGTAGTTCCGTATCTTAACGTCGAATAAAAAGGGTTAGGTAACTATTTCTAATAACTTAAATTATTTCTTTAACTATGTTTTTTTATGGATCGAAGAAAAAAAATAGCAGATTTGTAAAATATTTACTTTTTTAATAATTTCCCTGTTTCACTTGACCGACGCATGTATAAAGTTATGAGGCCCATGACAATGTTAATCTTACACAAGGCGGAAGAATACACAACGTACATGGAAGAAGATCTTAAGCAAGGCTTTCAAAATGTTCATTTTACAGTGAATAGCCTATACCTAGTAGTTTCCTGATGATAGGCGTTGTTTGTCACCCGTCAAATTTTCACAGATTTCAAATATCAAATTAGGCTAATAATATTCACATATTTGTTGATTGAACTCATGTAGTCTCTGGCATTATACAAATAAGATATATTAATGACCAATTATCATTAATAACATCATTAGATCGTAGGTCGTATTAACTTTACAACTCCACTTACAGTTATGAATTATCTCAAAATGCCTGTGTCTGGAATTCAGGACAAGCCTGTATAAAATATTCTTTGAGGAGCTTTTGCAATAATTTTGTGCAATAGCGGCCTTAAAACTGCATTTATGTTTTCAATTAAGTAAGGATTTTTGTAGTTCTTTTAAGAGTTGCAGTATGTTTTGAATAAATGAAACTAAAATAGTTTTTACAGCCAATTTCATCTGTGTAATATTTGTATTTTTATTTGAATAATAGTACTATAGTCCATTCGCGGTTCCTTCCTACTTTTCTGAAGCCCCGCTAAAGTTCTTCTTCCGGAATATTCCTCTACCTAATGCAAACAAAACTTACCTGAGTTATAGAAAATTACACCAAAGAGAAAACGCACCGCATTCGTGCGCACTCTGTGTAATAATGTTTTACATAAGAACTATTTCTTACTAGGCATTACCAACATACCTATTTTCTTACAGTTTTAATTCATATTAATTATAAATGAAATAATATACTTTATGATAAAATATAAATGAAATTTCAATTTAACCAAAAAATAAGGTACTTTAATCTTAAAACAAGTATAAAACGATTTTGACATAACATAATTAGGAAACAACCAAAATGTCAATCATTGTGTGATTTTTCGTAAATTTGATCAGAAATTGTCAAGAAACTGCAAATAGACTATAGCGAGTATTTCGAAGTTACAGTTTCTTTTACAAGTTTATTTACTGGCTACGCATGCCAGTAAGTTTTCGCTTGTTGCTTAGAAGCACTAATGGACCATCTCTGATCAACAGTAACGAAAGGCGACTTCAGTGAGGCGCTGGGATTGTGCAGACTATTATTAGCATGAGACAAATGAAACAAAACTGGAACGCTAATTCTACAATAATGAGCAGCATGTTCGCTTGCTTGCCCTGTCCAGCGGCCACGCAGAAACACAGGGTAAACTCGCGACTGCTAGCTTGAAGTTTGTTGTGTCGTAATCCCAATTCGAATTAACGCCGTTATATTTCCTGCCTACTTTCTCAACCACCATCGCCCCAATACTAAACTGAGCACTTTTGACAGCCCTGCCTAATATCTACTTGTATTCACTTTGTGTATCCTTCCGCCTTATGTAAAATTAACACTGCCATCGGCCTTGCCACTTTATTAATACGTCCATCAAGTGAAACTGTGAATTTATTAGAAAAGTCGATATTTTACAAATCCGCTATTTCTTACACTTCGATGAATTAAATAAACAGAGAGCGAAAGAAATAATTTAATTTATCACAAACGATTACCTAACATTTTTAATACGACGTTAACACACGGAACTACTTCATCTCCATCGTTACCAACTTTACTGGGCGCATGTCACTCACTGCACCCGTTAAAATATATGCGGGTAAGAGCAGTGACATTTTTCTAAGGTTGATTTCAAAAGTGCGCACTTTATCATGAACAGCCTTTACTTACAACTACTCGAAGAAAATTTCTCAAGAGAATTCTTCTCGTAAATCCGCTTAAAGGGATTAGAAAGCAGAGCTTTTAATTTCCGTTAAATTTTGGTATTTTTACTGTGAAAAATGGAGCTCATTCGTTCAGTGGATACAGCTGGTTATGCTATTGGGAAATTTTTCTCGCACACATTTTCATTACGTAAAAGCCATATATACATAATATGACAGTGTAAATATTAACGCATCAGTTGTATCAGCGAAGAGACATTCCCGCGAGAATTTCACAAATCACTTCGCTACATATCTCTGTCATAAAATATATTCATTGTTAAGTCTTTCTTGTATTGTCTCTCGCGGCTTCTCCTTTTTTGTATCTTTTCCTCAGAAAAAGTGCATAGCTTTAGCCGGGGAAGACACTCGAGTTTAAACTTGATAGTGTATATCATCTGTCCAACTGAAAGTTGTATAGTATACACCGAAGTGAAGAGATTGTAGGGCGAATTTCAAGTGGAAGATAGTTTAGTAAGTGACCCGTAAACAAATCACGGTATTTTTACAGTTTAAATTTGTAAAACAGCTACATTTTCCCATCTTCTATACTCATGTTCATGTAATATTCTACTGCCCGTCATTGATTATTCAACGCTAACATGGACAAGTGAAATCCAATCCCGTTCTTTGCTTCTCCTGAAATTTTAAGTTTAATTTAGACTTGCATCAAGGCATATATTTATACTAAAATGGCATTATTTAAATTTTTCTGAAAGTGGAGGAAAAGGAGGAACTTTGTGTAAATTATAGGTTCTCTTTTCATGCATTGTACCGAATGAATGCTGGTCAGACTCAGTGATTTTTCGGGAAGAAATAATGAGGATGCTTTGATACGACGGTGATATACGACGGCGCGTGCATTTCATAAGAAAAGTTATTGGGTTTGAGCTTCTGACATGGCACTGAAGATCAGTAATAATTTTTTTTTTTTTTTTTATTGTTATTCAAAGTTGACATACTATTTGACAGTGCTGTCGAGCGTGTTTTGTCATGGGCAGCTTGTCTGAGACGTGTTCAATAAGTCGCAGTTCGATCCCGGCGGGTTTTACTGTGATGGTTTTCGGAAGTGTTTTTACACCCCCCTCTCTCGGTAAATGCCTGTGAGGTTCCCTAACGTGAACTATTTCTGTTATTGCAAAATTTTCTCTTAATCGAGCACTTAAATAAAATGAACCTTTGTAAAACATGCATGTCCTTTATAGGCTGTTCAAGATAAACTGAGCACTTTTGAAAGCCCTGCTTTAATACACGGTGTGTATTCTTCCACTATAAAATTGGCATTGCCATAGGCCTTATCACTTTGTCCTTGCATCGGTCAAGAGAAAGTGTGAAATTATTAGAAAAGTAAATATTTTACCAATTTGCTCATCCTTACACTTAATATCCGTTTAAAACACAGAAAGCAAAATACACAATTACAGTGTTCACAAATGTTTACCTTACACGTTTAATTCAACGGTAAGACAAAAGACTAATTTCCCTCCGTCATTACCAACTTTATGGATCGCGCATGCCAATCAGTGTGCCGGTGACATTTCGCAAAGGTTGATCGCAAAAGTACTCAATTAATCGTGAGCAAACTATACAAAATTTTTACATACAGACTGGCTGGTGTATGTATGTTAACAGCGAATTTCGGTCAAGGCTGTTCACGATGAAGTGAGCACCTTAGAAATGAACCTTAGAAAAAAGTCACTGCCCTTGTCTGCATATATTTTAACGGGGGCACTGAGTGACAATCACCTTATAAAGTTAGTAATGATGGCTGGTTAGTAGTTCTATATTTTAACGTCGAATAAAATGTGTTATGTAACCAGTTGTGATAACTTAAAATTATTCCTTTCGTTTTATTTTTTTTATGCATAGAAGTGTAGAAATAAGCAAATTTGTAAAGTATTTACTTTCTTAATAATTTCACAGTTTCATTTGGCCGACCTATGAATAAAGTGATGAGACCCATCGCAATATCAATTTTACATAAGGCAGAGGAATATACAACATGCATACATGTAGATCATAAGCAGGGTTTTCAAAAGTGCTCATTTTACCGTGAACAGCCTATAAGTATGTCTAAGCATAAACGTCTTTTTTAACATGTTTGAACAGGCGGCCTCTTAAATTCGTTTCTATCAGCTTTATACACGTTAGAGTAATAAATCGGCGTGAAATAAAGTAATTTGTTGGCTAAACAAAGCACTATTACATTAACATGCATTTTGTTCACCGATTTGTTCAAGTAGCAAAATATGTGAGAAGAACATGTTTGTTTAAATAAAGTCTACATTCCCTTTTTCTGACTATACAGATATAAATATCTCGTTAACTCAAACAAAACTTCCTCCCGGTGTAATATATTTGCTATTTTTGCAGTTTTCAGACCCTTAATAGGTGCATGGATTGTACAGTGAATTAACAGTTAATTTATCGCCTCCTAAAGACTCACTAAGAGTCCTCTTTCTGCGCATCGAGATCATTTCGTTGCACGTAAGAACTAATATTGCCACGGAGCTAAAAGATTAGCACCCCTGCTTTAACTACGTGATATTTTGAATTTATTATAAACATATATATATATATATATATGTTTCTATTTCGCCGAGCCTTTCTTATTTGTAAAAAAAATTACAGTAAAGCTATAAAATACGATTTTGATAAGACGATAGAAGTATAACTATACTCTCCACAGTTCGGTGCCTTCGTTACTTTAGACATGTCAGGAAAAAATTTCCTGGAAACGGCAAAGAAATTTTTCAAAGTTTTACTTTAAAAAAAAAAAATTCTCAGGGAATTACAAACAAGTTAGCAGCGTTAATTTTTACGCGCGGAGGAATGGTGCATAATAGTTTAAAGGAATTTCAAAATCCGGAAATTATTCTCTACATTTTTTAGCATATTAAAACATTTTTCGTTTGTATATGAAAAAAACTTGAATAAAAGTATGGCAACGGTGGCAAATAATGTTTTGGAAAAATAATGAAACAAACTATATTTATGTACTTTCAATTTATACCTTTTACGTACAAATCTGAAAATCGGCCAAAATTAATACGAGGGGATGGAGCTCAAAATATTCTTTTCGCGTTATTAGAATGTCAAGAGATATATTTCTTGGAAATTTGTGCTGCTATTATCTCGTATTTAAATTTTAGCGTTTAAGGTAAGATTTATAGTGCAAAATAGACTGAAGTTATAAACCCATACTCCAGGTGATCCAGGTGTCGGATTTCAAAAGAACAGTTTTACTTTTCACTTTTGAGGCTTCAATTAGTACTTCAGCTGAAATCAAAATTTGTGCAGAAATAACTTTTAAAATTGCCACGAATAATTATTTGAGTTTGTAATTCTCATATTTATACGAAAAAAAATATGTTCAATAATTAATCATTTAATTAAGGTATCGTCGACATCCTGCCACAAAACCATAAAATATTGGTACGTGTGAGGACGCCTGAGTGTTGTATCTGAGTTAGTGAGTGATGGTGGTCTTAATAAAATAATTAAATTCACTTGATTTCTAATTTATTCACGCCGCTACTGTGTACAACATTAAATTATCTGTCTCCACTTTTCCTCTTTTTGTTTATCAGTGAGCGCAATATTTAATGTATGTTTCAACTCTAATTAACGTCCTCCTTAATGTCTTTCTTGGTTACAGCCAACTAACTCATACTCATTATCTTTTGCGATAATTTGTAACGTATTTCACTAACGCATCTAGTCCAATAGTCCAGCCTGCCAGCCTTACACTCCACTGCTTGATACTCGCAGTCGCAGACTTCCCTTCCGCTGGTCGCTGGTCATCTTCTATCGCTCGGAACTCAATCACTCATTCACTCAAATCCAGCTCCACCCCGGTCCAGAGGCCTGCCGCAATATTTATAGTGTCAGGGCGAACATCTCGAAGGTTCAACGCACCCGAGTCGCGCTGAGAGAACGAGGTCAGTAATCCACAGCATTCTTCAGATAAACACAGGAAACAATACGACCAGAGTCCGCGCCGCACGTCTGTAAGTCCAATCCCGTCAACGCCTGGCCTTCCGCCGTCGCTATCGTATAACTACTCTTTCCTTCCCTTTTCCACTCGCCCGCGCATGATGCATAGCAGTGAGTGCGCAACAATATTCTTAACCGTTAAATTTCCAGTGTGTGGACAAATGGCCGCATGTTGCTCGGGAAGGTTATATTCGGCGGGCTTAGTGCACAATGATTTCCCTGACTCGTAAACCGTGCTACTGTCCTGCGTAATAAAAGATTCGAATAGTCTACTCGCTATCTCCACACTTTCTGAATCAAACCTTGGAAAAATTACCACGTGGGTGGCAGGTTTGGTTGTTTTCGAAAGGCTGTTCACGATAAAGAGAGCACTTTTGAAATCAACCTTAGAAAAAGTCACTGACATTGCCTTCAAAAATTTTAACGGACAAACTAAGTGACACGTGCCCAGTAAAGTTGGTAACGAAGAATGGAAAATAGTTCCATATCTTAACGTCGAATAAAAAAATACACGTAACCATTTGAACTAACTTACATTCTTTCTTTCTCTTTTTTATGTAATTTTAATGCATCGAAGTGTAAAAATTAGCAGAGTTGCAAAATATTTACGTTTCTTATGATTTCAGAGTTTCACTTGACCGACGCATGAATAAAGTGATGAGGCTCATGGTAATGTTAATTTTACATACAGCGGAAGAGGACACGATGTTCATGCAAGTAGATCTTAAGCAGGGCTTTCAAAAGTGCTCATTTTACCGTTAACAGCCTATAAACACATTATGGACTACAATCATTTTATACTACTGTTATCTTAAAAGTTCCTAATTTTTTATTAAATGTAACATTCAATTATATCTCGTCTATAAAACATAATATTTAATTTACAAAATTATGAATGTAAACAGAGAGAAAGTAGCCGTCTTGGTCATGCCTTTAAGAAATAGTTCTTATGCAAAATATTATTGAACAAAGTGCGCACATGTGCGATGAGTTGTCCTTTTGACTATAGGAAGTTTACAATTTACTAGTTGATTAAAATTTTTGTATCTAATTTTCACTGCGTGTAATTTCCTACTTGCAAAGACAGGGATTTGTTGTTAAAACTATTAGGTAACACAAAATTAAAATTAAGCAGAAAATATTAAATAATTAGAAAATGCAAATGTTTTCTATAACCGTGCATTGTCATTAATTAATCTTAATCCGAAATTGTGACCAAAAAAACTAAGAATTTCTGCAAAAGGGGTGGAGTCTAGCCTTAAGAAGGGTTAGAAAAAAGTTTGAAGTAACCACGAATGGACTATATCATTAATCACCGAACAAAAGTCCCCCATATTATTGATTGTGATAACGAAACGTGTTCTTTCGCACGTTTGTGTTCAGCACGCATAAAATATTTTCTTATCTGAAACACCAATAAACCTAAATTAGTGTGGGGCCGCGATGGCTTAGTAGTTAGACTACTCGCATTTCACCAAAGTGAACCTGGGTTCGTTTCCCCCGGATTTTCGCATGTAGGAATCGTGCCGGACGATGCCGCTGGTCGGCGGGTTTTCTTGGCGACCTCCCGTTTCCCCCCACCATTGCATTCCGGCGTTGCTCCATACTCACCTCGCTTCACCCTCATCGGCTCTCAAGACCTAGATGTCTTGAGGAGGAGGAGGTGGTGTCTCTTGAACAAGTTTAAAGAAGATCTAGCTGTGGTTGCAAGCCTGCAGCAGCGGTCGGCAGCACTGCTTGCCAAGCTGCGGAAGGGCCGTGTTCGTTGCCGCAGGAACCTCGACGACCAACCAGAGGCGCCAGTTCGTCAACTATTCCAATAGCACGCATGGCGGAATACGTAGGCACGCGTTCACAGGTCGAGGCGGCCCACTTCGCCACTTCCTCAAAATTAAACGGGCAATTACGTGCTCCGCTTGCATCTATAAGTGAGCTGGCGGGTCCTTAGGGGCCCCTTCGCTGTATGTCTCCGCCTCCCCCCCATCCCTTAGTGGGAGCTGATCAAGGGATGGGATCTAAACCGAGGTCGTGGCTCGCCTTCAGATGGTGGACTGGACCGTAGAGCTTAACACCTCCGTCGTCAGCGGGCTCGTTGGAGACGGAACAGATAATCCAGGCGAGCGAGAAGTGGCAAAGGACTGTGAATGAATGGCCTGTGCTGAGGAACATACCCTGCATTATTTCGGAAAGTCATGACGGCCGTGCCGGGAACAGAACCCAGGTCCTCTCGATTGCATGTTCAGTGAGCTACCCCATCGCTCGCTGCTGCAACGTTTTGGTTTTCCTGTCGTAACTTCCGTGTCCAAGGCGATTATCGGCAATTTCTCATTATAGTAACATTGCGTGTTACGAGTTTTTGTATGCATTCCACCTTACTTTTAGTTGTGAAAAAGAAAAAAATATATCGTGTTTTAATGCTTCTTTCCCCAATACATTCACACGCTATGTCTGTACTCTGGAGTAGGATAAGTAGATTTGTATATACAGAATGATTCAAAACTAGAGACTGGAAGAATTCGCGAGTTCGATTACCTTTAGTCTAGACTCACAGTCTCGTGTACAATAACTTAGATAAACAATCCTTGTTGGTTGCTTGCTATCACAGTGGAAGGCGATGATCGGGCCTGCATTTTGTCGCAGATTTATTATTGGTTCAGTGTTCTTCAGGAGGTGTTAAATAATGCATGGACCAATCGCAGCAATAACATAATCGTTACAGTTCTTGAATTCTAGCTTGATCCTAAATTAATTCGCGAATTCTTCAGGTCTCTACCGAAAACGCTCCATATGTTGTGAGGGATGACGAACCGATTTTTTTTTTAAAGAAGGAACCCGTGTACGGAAAATTATGGTTGTCACGGCGTTGGGCTCGTTCCATGGGCACCACGGTCACCAGGTATGACACCTCTCGAATATTTCCTTTGGGGTACCATGAAGGGTGTGATGTGTGAGACTCCTGTACCATCAGAGGAGGACCTTATCGCCCGAATCCACGCAGCAACTCAACTACTGTGCACACAATCACATGCGCATCAATCTCTGCACCGCCGACGTAGGCTCTGTAATCAAGTAGGGCGTCGACAATTCGAACCCCCTTTTGTAGTTTACTGCTCGGTGTGGTGCCCTCGCTGGGTTGGTCGTTGTTCTCGTCACACACGGTGTGGAAACTACACTCATCGCGATTTCCGAAGCGTTACCAAACTTGACGCCTCATAGCAACCAAACCCTGCTTTTCCGAACATGCGTCCCCATTTTGAAAAATCCTCGGTTTGTCGTCCCACAAAACATGCTAAGCCTCGTCAGTGTCATTCAGTACAGTCACGTTTTCGAATAATTACGTATAATCAGTTCACGATTACTTCCAATTTTTCTGAAGCACTGCTGAACTCCTACTTCGTGGACATTTTTTTTCGTTTTGTAGGAATTCGCCCATAGTATTTTACTTTACAACAGACCAGCTATCTTGTTTTTAGCCTTGCTCCAAATAGTGTACGCAATAAGCGTGATCTGTAGAAAGTTGTAGGCCTATCTCGCCATAGCCTGAAGTTATATTTCCTTTCGCATGTTAACAGTTTGTGCGCACGCGAAATGATTTGTTTTAATAACGCATATTATAAAAACGCTTCCGCCCAGTTCATTCGCCGGGAATATGGACGCCTTAATTAGTGCTTCTCGATGTATTTTCCTCATAACGCAGCATTTTCTCGTGGTAGTTGCACATGAACAGCGCTTAAAACAGCTGGTGTTGTCGCGTATGGGAGTGCATGGCCGTAGATTAATCTTGTATCTGCTGCTAGTCAGTAATTGTCATTTGTTGCCTGACCTCATTGTTTGTCGAACATAATTTAGTTTAGTTCGGAGCGAAGATTTTTTTTATTTTATTTTACTTCAATACTTAAAACCATCGTGGGTTAGTTCGCCTTTTTTCATGCGGGTCGCCTTTCTTCCTTATTTTTGTTTTCCCTTTGTTTATATTTTCTCAGTCAGTGGCCCTGTGACATCAAGAATTGTCAAGTTTATCGCTTGTATTCATCACTTCTCTAACCTCCCAGGCTCAGAATCGAGTGGCTCCACGAAAACGGGCATTACATGTGCACAAAAATATTTCTTTCAATTTTATTGGTTTCAATAAAACTCTTTTAAAAATAACTTATTTCTTATTGTGCGTATAGTAACATTGCAGGAGTTACAAAACAATGGTGTTGTAAGGGCCGAGATTTTTTCCATGTAATTTTGAGTTTGGTAACGTTTAAGGAAAAAAAAATTAAACCTCTTCAGTTTTCATATTTTTCCATATCTTAATTTTCCGTTTCCCAAGATTTTTTTAAATTAGTGACGTGACTCTTTCGCCGTCGTAACAATACAGCGAGAGTTAACATAAAATAGTCACTAACTCGCAGTCTACCTTTTCTCAAACGCACCGACAATTGATGTAGTTGTTTGATGAAAACAAAAATTGACAATCATAAGAATTTTTTCTTCATCCTTATTAAGATATATCATCTTGAAAATTTCAGCTGAAATGGTAGACAATTTGCGTGTAGAGTGGTACGAAAGGAAATTCGTCTCATTTCATGTTTTAATTAACGCATGCACGAACTGGCAAAAAAAATTGTATTTAAGTTCCAGGAAGATTTTTTTAGTATGTTTTAACGGCGTTGGTTTCTAAGAAGCACAGTTCATGCTCTTCGTGAAACCAAGTCGAAAATTTCCCACTGGGAACAGAACATCTGGGGGAAAATAAAAAATATATATATATTCCGTGCAATTTTTTCTCTTGACTTTTAAAGAGCGTCTGACGTGAAAAATGATGCGTAAACCATTTATACGTGGATGATGCAAATCTCGGTCTCATAGCAGCGTTTTTATCTTGCGAGGATTAAACCAGCCTTCCAACCTCTCTCACGACGCTATAAAAACTTTGGTTGTGTGGAAAGGGGCAGATGGAGGGCAAGTTAATGGCGGTCGAGTTGCAAAAACAAGGCCAATTCCGTGGAAAGCCACCATCACTTCCTATCGGTGGGGGGGGGGGGGGAATTAGAAGAGGTGGAAATAGGGGAAAGGTAGGGGTGGAAATAGGGGATGGAGGGAGAGATGCATTCCGTCCCAAACTTCCAGTTGGCGGTCAGCCACAGCGGGCCAAATCTGTGGCAAAAACCACCAGACTCCGCGCCCTCCTGATTGCCTGGAGGAAAAAGAATAAATGTTCAGGGAAGGAGCAACAGTTTCCAGAATGCGGTAATGAGTAATTAACTCACTCGAACAGTTCGGGGAACTACCGCACGAAGGCATTTCGGAGAAGAGAAAGTGTGTGTGTGTGTGTCTCCATCTCTCTCTCTCTCTCTCTCTCTCACACACACACACACACACACTCACGGCGCCTCAAACAAGTTCCGAACTAGCATGCACTGCCTTACAAAGTTTACGAAAAAAATTTATTATTTTGAATTTTGTATGTGCCACAGACTGTTCATCTTTTATGCCAGGTTGCGCCATCGTGATCCGAAACTCGATCAGAGATCGGATCTAAGATCAACACGGAAAACTAAGATCGACACGGAAAACTGTTGCACCATTCGAGTTCAGAACTGGACTCATTTTGAACCCCCGAAATTGGCGGTTCCAAAACTCGATCCGAGATCAGCAACCATCGTCGTCAGATCTAGTATGAAAACACGCCAACAGATAGAAATAGTACCGATTGTTTTCTTGGGAAATTAAAACAACATTATATGCACTTGAATAATACTCAGTCAAATTCGTACAAGAATAATTCACTCAAAACAGATTAAACATCGCATATCTAGTTCTATCTATAGTGAAAAATACGCCTACTTCCTTGGCGTCACATATTACGAACCAATAGCAAAATTTGTCTCATACTTAATCTCGATGTCTCACTTTGGAACCAAGATCGACGAATCGGAGATCCAGAATCATGAAATTCCGTCGGTGCAACACTCTTACATTAGAACCAAGATCAAACCGTATCCTGGTTCGGAACTAGGATCATTTTATCTTGTATCGGGGAAGTTGTTGGTATAACCGGGCATTAGACAGGATCAGTAATTACTCTTTCCCTGCAAAAAAAAAAATAGTTTTCGCATAAATACACGTCAAAATTACTATCTCACTGACTTATAAGTGTACAGATAATAAAATATAAGTTACGTACATAACTGTGATAATTCGCACTGAAAGAATATAGTAAGAGCTACTAAAGACGTCTATAAAGTTATTCAAGGAAATGTTTTCGCGATTTCAAAAAATCGCTGCAAATAAGGCAATTCTTGCATTTTTCTTTTTATTTGCAGCTGCACCTGATTTTATTGTAAAATAACACTTGCTACGCATACCTTAAAATGAATTAAAACACGAACTTTCAGTTGTCTTTGTTAAATTTTCTGCAAATGGTTTAATTTATTAGATTTGTAAATTGCTGAAACCAAAATTGTTGCCGTTGACATGTAGGATTTTGCAAAGTCCACGTAATTAAAAAAAATTAACTCAAGAAAAAGTAACTACATATAATATCTACAAGTTGACCAGTATGCGCTAGAAATATAAAATAACACAATTTTTCCTTGGTAAAGGCACTTAAATATAAGGGTTTCAGATATAGCCTATTCACGGTTTCTTCAAAGTTTTCAATCAAACCTTTGAAAAATCACCCCAGCATTACGCGTATAGTTATTTCTTAAATATGCCATGTATCACAAACGGTTTATTCCTTTACTAACGTAAAAGTATTTAATATTTCGTTTAATTGAGTTTTCACATATCATTTATTTATAAGTTATAGTATTTCTCTTCTAATAAATATGTATAAATACAGTGAGAAAACATGTGTGTTGGCGACACCTTGTAAGAAATAGTTCTCATGCAAAATATAATTACAACTGAGTGCACACAAATTCGGTGCATTTTCCTTTGTTGTAGTATTGTAGACTCGTTTAAGCTTATTTTGCACGAGGCGGAGGGATATCCTAGAAGTAAAACTTCAGCAGGGCTTGAGAAAAGTGTGAAGCAACCGTGAATAGATTATAGCAGTGTTAGGCACATGACTTAAGGCAAGGCACCTCCATGATAATAGTAGGCTCCTAGTCACGCAAATACAGAACCATTTCTAATAAATCATCATAACTTACGAATTCATACACGGCAGATTGCAAAAGTTATTCAAAGGGTGAGAACACATGAGTTCAGGATTACGCAGTGTTATGAGATTATAAAAAATCATTTCCTAAAACAAAAAAAAAAATCCAGTCTTGTAGCAAGTTTCATAGATTTACTGCCTCCTTGAATAAATACTTAAAATATTTGCGCGAATTTATTACATATATTAAGGTATTTCAATCCATACTATTTTTAAAAGTTTAGGAAAACATAAATAGGCAAAAAATGCCTTTCGTAATTATGGTACATACGTCATGAAAATGAATTAAGAAAAACATCGTTTACATATTTCCAGAAAAACCTCATAATGTATGCAGAATATGAAAGGTGCTTCAAACCCCGCACGGCCCTTCATATTCCCCCCCTCTCTCTCTCTCTCTTTCTCTCTCTTTTCTCTCTCTTTCTCTCTCTTTCGATCCACTCCTGAATTCACGTATGTACCATTCTAGTTAGCATTATAGAGCACAGGTTTTACTGCCGGGCCAGCGCACTCCACTATAGAAGTCAGCAGAAATAATTGTTTAATCAGTGAATATCAGCGACTTAATTTATCAGTAAAATTATACAGATCTAAACGTAGCAGTTTCCACAGATCTGCAGTCAAATTCGCTAATATGGAATTCTTAACTATTTCGAAGTTGGAGTAGAGTTGGGTGTCAAGTGGCTTGCAGCACTTAACTGAGAGCAACGTTTACTTCAGATAACAAAATACTCGTTTGTATACGCCCAAACAAACATCTAACTGCACCAACAAAATATTTGACTGTTAACAAAATATTTAGTTGAATCAACTCTATATATATATATATATATATATATATATATATATATATATATATATATATATATATATATATATATATACACCCACATCAAATCAACCAGCAATGCAATTTCGTCCCTGTGTACTGTAATGGAGGTCTCGTCAATTTTAGCGTGTAACTTATAAAGCATAACCATCTAATATACAATTATAACAATTATAAACGAATTCATGTATAGGCTGTTCACAGTAAAATAAGCACTTTTGAAAGCCCTGCTTAGGATCCTATTGTGTGCACATTGTGTATTCTTCCGCATTATGTAAAATTAACATTGCCATGGGTTTCATCACTTTATTCATGCGTCGGTCAAGCCAGACTGTGAAATTATTAGAAAAGAAAATATTTTACAAATCTACTTCTTTTTACACGTAGATGCAAAATAAACAGAAAACGAAAGAAATTAATTAAGTTATCGCTAATGATCATCTAACACTTTTTTATTCGACGTTAAGATATGGAACTATTTTCCACCCATCGTAAACAATTTTAGTAGGTGCATGTCACTCAGGGCGCCCGTTAAAATATATGTAGGCAGGGACAGTGTCTTTTTGCTAAGGTTGATTTCAAAATTGTTTACTTTATCGTGATCGGCCTCTACCGACTACGATAGCTTTATCTTACATTGCTAACATTTGTCACCGATGCTTCAAGCTAGACCATTTGTATAGTGTATTCAGGCGATTAATCGAACTCCGGATAATATTCAACTATACAGTCGTCAGTAATCTTCAGCACCAAGATTTAGTATTCTTTATATGATTAGTTTATCATTTCCGAAAAAAATATTTCGCTGCGCCCAACTGCACAAAATTTCAGTACCTAAGGGTTTATCATGAAACTCGACCAAGATATGTAACTCATTAACTTGTACGTAAAAAGTATACGTAAAATTTGACGGGGTGTCGTTCTGATGGAGTAGGAACACGAGGGATATGGAGATACTGGTCATAGAGCAGTTAATAACAGCAGGCTTTTAAGTGCCAGAGAGCCCGTAGCAATTACACCCTGTACCTCGAAGGATGGCTCTCTTGACAGCTGTATAATAGCGCGATGTCCCACGTGATATGGCGGTCACCACTGATATGGAAGCAGATTCGAAATTACTCGCTCTGCTGTTGATATTTTGCCACGCTTCTCTCCGCATGACGTTTCCGACTCTTTTTAGCGCGTGTCAGAGCCACAGCAGTTTTTGACGTGTGTTGTTTCACCACGTTATTGTGGTTTATACGTTCTCATTAACTTCGTGGCATTTTGATTTCCCAGGATCTACCTTCCTTCATACGAGGCTGCGGTCGTGTGGTGGCGTCCCACTTGGGCGAACCGGGGTTCGATTCCCGTGCCGGAACGTGCTGGTCGGCGGGGTTTTCTCGGGGATCTCCCGTTTCCTTCTCCCTTCGTGCTCGCCTCACTTCGCCCTCGTCGGCTCTCACGACCTCGGTGTTCAGAGCCACCCAAAATCTCTCCAATCCACTATTTCCTTCATCACGATTAAACGCTGCTGGTATGTGGCAGGTGGATTTTCTCGGGGTATTCCCGTTTCCTCCCAACTTTGCATACCCTCGTCACGTGCATTACCCCTGCATTAGGACGCAATTCCCTCAACACACACGCACACACACATTATTAAAGTAACGTTCGTTAAACTACAAACTTACAGGAGCTCCGGTAAGGTTATGGGTGGCGATTTAATATTTAAAAATATTATTTTATATTTCTCAAAATATATTCCTTACGTGTCTGTTACTAGATAAGTCAAATGTATAATTTAATAATGGATTTCCTCAATCAAAATACTTTTAATGCACTGGACTAGCTGAGAGGGAGCTCTTGAAATGTTAATGCGGATATAATAAACGCTTAATAAAAATAACTTACTCTGTCAATAGTTGTAAATGTCAAGTTCATTTTAGCTAGCTTGTTGCAACAACGCAAAAAAAAAAAAAATAGCTCACGATATTTCCACAATGTCGTAGAAATACTCGCACAGCAAAAGTTCATTCTGTCCCACATATTCAAGTTCTTGATGGTTAAGATTTTTTTTTTTTTTTTAATACCGTTCGTTCAAGCATCGCCATAGTAACACAAAGTTCTTTAGATTGATAGAAATGGAAGTAGGATAGCTACATCGCTTGATATAGTGAAAGTAAGGTGGATGACCGGACATCGGCGAGAAAGGCAGTACAGTCATGTCATGGTTACATCCAACTTTTCTGAAGCCCTCATAAAGTTCTACTTTCAGGACACTCCTCCGCTACGTGCAAGCAAAGTTTAACAAAGTCTTAGAAAATCGCACCAAAGGCACAAGGCACCACATTCGTGCGCACTCAGTTTTGAATGAGAACTATTTCGCAGTATACATTACCAACACACCTCTTTTTTCCCTGTTTCATTCATATTACTTATGAAAAAAATATCATAATTAATAAATAAAATATAATTGAAAATTAAATTTAACAAAATCTGAGACGATTTTATGCCAACAGAAGAATAAAACGATTGTTATACATGACATATTTAGGTAACAAATAAACACTTCATAATTGGGTGTTTCTTCAAAAGTTGGATTCAAAAAGTTTGAAAGTGTGAAGATAGACTATTACTGCATTGAGGAGTTAGTTTATTCAGACGGTGCTCGTAGTGTGTTAAGACACAACATTAGTTATACAGGAGTGTGTTAGGAGACTGAGAAAATATATATTCGCACATTCCTTAATGCGTTTCTATGAACCATTGCTGTTTAAACCCCGTCTGATAAGTTCAACGTTTCAGAAAGCTATAAGTGACACAGAATGCTAATCAACAATATCCCATCTACGAATGGGGCTGACCTAATTGTCCTTGGAAATGATTTGCAAATTCATGTCTTAGCGGGGAATAAAATCCACGTGTAAGAACCAAATTATGAGGCTATCAACAGGAAAGTTGAGGGTCCGAGACGATCTTCAAACATGTGCGTACATGAAGTTTAAAATATAAAACATTTAAGCCGTCCTCTTGACCCGATCGTTAAGATGGATTGTATAAGACAATGCCAATTAAGTAATAAAGTTACATCTCCAGTTGAGTGAGTACCTGTTCGTATCTTATTGCGTGTCTCAGTTATCAACACACGTGCATTATCTGGCATTCGATCTCAAATTTGTCTTTATGGGCTTCTAAAAATTGTTCTGGCGGGTACATGGTGCTGTAGTTAAGCTGCACGTGTCTTTAGGTGGTGAACAAGGAATGCTCTAGCCCCTATTTTCTATTGATAATATCCCCAATTATGACCGCGGATTGCCTATAGAACTGTGAAAATCACTTATCTAAACAGTTGTTCTCCAACAGACTTGTACTTCCACGTTTAAAAAAAATTGTATTTATGTGTATTCCAGTTGCATTAAAACGTGGCCAGGCGAATTCCAGTGACATTTCAAAACACATGCTTTTATATTTTAAAAAATTAACGACAAACTATTCACGGTTTCTTTCACGCTTTTTGAGTTGAACCTTTGAAAAACCATTCTAAGAATTACTTGGTTGTTTTCTAAATTGTCATATATGACAATCGTTTTGTAATGATGTTAACTTTAAAGTAAAGGTGAATAAATTAAATTTTTACGTATATTTTAACTATAAATTATAATCTTCGATTTGTAATTAACACGAATAACATAAGGGGAAAATAGGTGTGTTAGTAATACCTAGTAAGAAATAGTTCCTATGCAGTATATTATTAAAGTGAGTACGCATGAATGCGGTGCGTCGTCCCTCTGGTGTAACTTCTAGACTAGGTTAAGCTTTGTTAACACGAAGCGGAGGAATATCCTTGGAGTAGAACTTTAGCAGGGCTTCAGAAAAGTCGGAAGGAACCGTGAATGGTCTATATAACCTTAGTCAAAGCCAAACGGGTTTGTCATAGATGTCAAAAAAAAAAAAAAAAATTAAACGTTCTAATTCGGGAACCGGAAGTTGGTTACGACGCAGCTTGTACGCGCACTCTGGACCTGCATTGCCACGGCGTTCGGGTCATTGCGCCCGAGTGCTGGCACTTGTTTGCTCCGGTTATGGTCACCGAACGCCCCCACCCTGCCAACCCCAATCCAGCAGTAATCAGCCCGCCGGACCTTGCAAGGACGACTGCCACGTTAGCAAAAACAAGTGCGGCTCCCCGCGTCACAGACACAAGCCGACGACAGCTGCAAACATGCACGCCACCGATAGGGCAATACTTTTGTTTTCTCCTTTCCCACCACGTTCCGGAATTGTAATACGGGGTGTAATTATTCCGTCTGCACCGAATGCACTCGCGCGTGTTAACGCCGCCGCTCGCGAGAGCGTGTGTTGGCACGCGTGCTCGGCCGGTTCGAGCAATGGCGGGGTGGGGTTCCTGCGCGATAGCCCGGCTAGTTTCATCAGCGGGCACCGCCATGTAATCATTTTCATGTCTTTCTCTCGATTTCGAGAATATCGACCGTCCCGGCGACAGCAAGGCGAAATTCCGGGCTCGAATCGACCGAGATTGAAGCCCGCGTTGCTGTGATGTGTAGGGTTTGACGAGGGTTGGGGGGGGGGGGGGAGATTTGTGAAAGGCGATAACGGGACTTCCGGACTGTCCTCGATTGAAAACGCAGCTTTAATTTGTGGCCCATGCGCTGTGTAGCGACATGTTGGAACATGTATGTCCAGTTTTCGATCTAGTCAATTCGTAATTTAGACGTCTGCGAATTGGAAGTGTGTGATTTATTATTTCACCCGCAGAAAACGAGGCAGTGGTCACAATATTGCATATAAACACAATGGAGACAAAAACGAAACTATGTTAGACAATTACATCATCACCAGAGAAAATTTTGCAGTAATTGGATTGACTTAAAACAATGATAGGAACAAGGATATCTCGCGCGTTACTTTTACAAATATTATAATTAACATACTGGCAACTCAAACCATTTCTTATTTGGTATTTTATATAGTAAAATTCCGGGTACATACGAAATACCAACTACGAAAATAATCATGGGAGCGAAACCTCTTTTATATTCGGTTATTTCGTCTTCCTCGCCGTCTTTAGGCGTCGACTGGAGGACTAGGGTACACAAATTACAACCTTACTACGTGGGTTCCATTCCCTTCTGAAACAGTAAATTATAACGAAGTCTTTTCTGATAATGACACTGGACTACGACAATAGTCTAAACTGAGAGATGCTTACTAAAGGAACGCGACCCCAGGACCTCTCCTTTGCACAACTCTCGTTCCAAGCAACAGGGCCACCAAGTTGGCTTACTAACAACATGAATTTCCTCTCCTGCCCAAACTACTATCATTAAGTTATATAAACAGCCGGGATGTATCGTATCAGTCGTTATGTTGACAGTCTTCCCTTGTATTAGTGTTTTCTAAAGCATTTCGTTTTACTTTCGCGAAATCCTCTTTGGGAATTCAGCCACTGAATGCAATTGATGGTAGCGCACGTCAGCTATAGGCTGTTCACGAAAAAAAAAAATGAGCACTTGTGAAAGCCCTGCCTAAGATCTACTTGTATACACGTGTATTCTTGCGTCTTATGTAAAATTAACATTGCTAATGGGCCTCGTCACTTTATTCATGCGTCGGTCAAGTGAAACAATGAAATTATTAGAAAAAAAAAAAAAACAAATATTTTATAAATCTGCTCATTTTTACACTTCGATGCTTTAAAAAAATACAGAAACAGAAAGAAATAATTTAAGTTATCACAAATGGTTACCTAACACTTTTTATTTGACGTTTAGTTTATACGTCAAATAGAAAGTGTTAGGTGACCCTTTGTGATAACTTAAATTATATATATACATATATGATTATATAAAATTTATATATATATATATAAACACACACATATTGATAATATACTGGGATCCTCTAAATGTTCCGCTGATGACTCTTTGCCTATTTGTCATTACAGCAGGACGCCCATTGCCCATTAAGCACAGACATCGGCACACTGTAACACACTAATGGCGATCAGGTACCCGACGAGTGATGTACAGATGTTGTGCACATCAGGGATTTTAATCGTTTGTTCCACACATTAAACGCACGTCTGTTTCGTAGTGTGTAGTTCTCCATTGCAATCTGACACAAATACACTTCGCATTGTATGGCGAAAAAATGTAAGCCTACAGAAATGTAATTAAACCGCCCAGTCTCCAGTAATGCGTCCCTCTGCCCGTTCTCCGCAGAATAGCACTGCGCGCAGGATATCTGTACACTTGGCGGGTTTCGGAACTGTCCTTGAACATGGGCATCAACAAGCTGTACGCAACTGGTGAGCTGGAAGTTACACCTCTTGTAACTTGTGAATACTAACTAACTGTAGATAGTTTTTAAGCTTGTGCTTCAGAAAACACGTTTTGCGAGAAAACCTCCCTCGAGTAGGGCAGTTATACTGGTACTGATGTTGAAAAGTATTTTTAATAAGCGAATTTATGTATAGTTATTTCAGTTATAAAATGATAACCTTTGTGGCTGAAATGGATGTGTATAATATTAACCATTACATTATTTTAAAACATTATTAGTATGTTTTTATTACATACAAGATAAATTATTATGTTGGTCCTCTTTGATAGAGTATTTTTTTTTTGCTAAATGTATTTTTTTTTAATGTCCAAAATGGAAATACCCTTACATTTGATTAAAAATAAACATTTATTAATAATTTTTAAATAAATAAATGAGTAAATTTTAACTAAGCATTTTACAGTGTTACAAAATATATGGATTATTCTTTCATAAATGCTGTTCGCGATAAAGCGAGCAATTTTGAAATCAACCTTAGAAAAAGTCACTGCTCCTACCTGCATATTGGCAATTTTAACGGACGCACTTAGTGACATGCGTTTAGTAAAGTTGGTAACGATGGAGCGGAAGTAGTTCCACATCTTAAAGTCAAATAATAAGCGGTAGGTAAGCATTTATGACAACTTAAATTATGTCTCTCACTTCGTGTCTTTTATTAATGCACTGAATTGTAAAAATGAGAAGATTTGTAAACTATTAACTTTTGAAACGATTTCACAGTTTCACTTGACCGACGCGTGAATAAAGCGATCAGGCCACGGAATTGTAAATTTTGGATGAGGTGGAAGAATACACGACGTGCATACAAGTAGATCTTAAGCAGGGCTATCTAAAGTGATCAGTTTACCGTGACCAGCCTTTATGTAAAATAACTCATACATTTGCATATGACAATCTCGGTAAAGTGTGTACTAATTTTAATGAGTTCTGCATGCTAAGCAGTTGAGTGTAGTGTTTTTTAGGCAAAGTTCCAACTTTCCTGTGAAATCTATTGCCTCGGTGAGAATATTATATATATATATATATATATATATATATATATATATATTTTTTTTTTTCTTCGGTCTTACAGCGTAGCTTTTAGTCATGTATAACTGAAGATTGGGCATACAATACCAGAAATTATTAGAACTGATTTCTGTACGTTCTCGTGCCATGCACTACGTACACTCAGAGAGTTTAATATAAAGGTGTACGTGTCAACACCTCAATTAATACTGCTTGTAATATAAGTAAAATTGATAATGTAAAATTTGCAAGATATTATTGCAAATTAAATATCTGTCTGTTTTTCTTGTTGACTTATTATATATTATTTACACATTAGTTTATTCTATATTTTATAGTTCCTGATACGTCTGCTCTAAAGTCATGCAAAGCATTATTTATTTAGATAATTTTTTCCACAATACTTTTTGTTTATATTATTTATTTCAAAGCTAAAAGGAACGGAATTCGTTTACTTATTTATTTAATGCTCTGGTGAATTATTGTTATAATTTTGAACAATAAGCCGCCGGCCTTACGAGTGGCGTTAATTAAAAAAATTTTTACCAGGCAATTCGTTTATATTTGTCCGAATAGTCACCACGAAGTGAACTAAGATACATACGATTTTTAAATTATTTTATTAATTTTTTCTCTTGTTAAAAAAAAAAAGGAACGCCGAACTCCGATTTAATTTAGCTTTTAAGAAGCCTCGATGTGCCATTTTCGTAGAAGCCGTTGTAAATCAGATTAATTTCTTGGCATTTAATTAAATACCTTGCCATTGAAAATGTGATTATTTTATTGAAGTTAGTCTTCGTGAATATGACAGCCGCAAAAAAAAATCCTTTCAATTGGCAATTGCCTTCAGCATTTCTCCGTAAAAGATAAGCCACTCTATAGAAGAGAGGAAATCAAGCGTTGTAATAATACCAGGTAGCGTGAGAATTTAATCACATCATTTTACAAGTTTATTAATTTTGCACTGTAATAATAATATTCGAATTTTAATTATTACATATTTGGTGTCAGACTTAAAGTATATTAATTGCAATGGTAACAATAAAAGGATTTCCCAAGAAGTTAGGTACAGTTATTAAACATGTGCATTTTAACATGTGGCAATGTTAACGCGCCTTATTATATAAGTTAAAAAATACAGCAATGTAATGGTAAACAGTATTTTATCTGTAACTACTTTACTACTACTGGTTTGTTTCATACTGACTGTATGTTTGTTGTAATGCTGACCACAAGATGTGCTTTAACAAGCGAAGGACTTGAAAATTTTACCACAACAGAAAAATATTGATTTGAACAATTACTTTGAACTGAGAGAGTGGAATTTGGTTAAATATGAGTAAGTTAGCCTTGTGTGAGGCCAGTTCGTTTAATTGTCTGAAAACACACCCCATAGGGCATCTGGAACGTGCAGACAGCAAATTTAGGACAGATATTCGTCGCCAGCAGTTCCCGAAGAGTAATGCTAGTAAGTAATGTACACACTAAAGTTCCCATAAGAGGGGGAAGGGATTTGGATGGCTCTTGACATCGAGGCCTTGCGAGTAAAGTTCCCATAAAAGAGGGAAGGGATTTGGATGGCTCTTGACATCGAGGCCTTGCGAGTAAAGTTCCCATAAGACATCTAATATCAATTCTTAAGATATATACTTCTACATTGATAATAATAAATTTCCAATTATAATAACTCGTCTGTAACTCTGGAGTACTTCAACCTCATATTAGAAACGTGAAAAAAAAAGTGCAGAAAACGTTATTTATTTACCCTTACACAAAGGTGGATAACCGAGAAGTAAGGGGAGAAACATTCAAACCACATTAAATTTTACATGGTCAACGTCTAAATTACTCTCTAATTGTCATTTTTGACTTTAAAATCTTGAAATTACTACCGACCTGTTAAAGATATTCGTATCTTCGCGCTTAGGAATGTTATTTCATGTAAATAATGCCTTAAGTTACAGCTAGTTTATGGTTAAGCACTATCGGAAGACTTGCTTTGTTTATTCTTACTTTCTCTTGTTTTCAATATTGCGAATAAAGTACAATGAATATTACCCTGGACTTAATTACATTTCTAGATGCGTCGACCAAGTAATACTATGAAAGTGTTATAAATATAAATTTTAGGCCCACTATTAGCAAATTATCGCCATAAAGCGTACAAACAAAACAAAATCCTATGACCAACATTTTTCATAATTCTCTGATAGCATCTCAGCTTTATTTTTACCATGATTTCCGAAAGAAAGAAAGGCGCCACGTGAGATGGAGAATGCTGGAGTAGGTCGACGCAATAAACAGGGGCGACCGATAGACGAGTTCAGAATAATTGTAACTGCGACGGGTGAAAAATTTGCTCCGCGGTGAAATATGTGGTTCATTTCTGAGCTGTGACTGTTTTCCCGAACAGGAAATATCTTCGTACCTGCGTGTAACAACTGATCGGAAAAATAAACTCTTGGAACTCTCCAATTTTTTTTACGTTCCTCAGAGTCCCTGAACCGAAAATCGACGTCGTTTCTTACTTGCGTACATCAGAGATTCAAAGTGCATCGCTTTAAAAAGAAATGTAATTAATACAAAATATTTTGTCAGTACAGCCATCCATAAATATTTCTAGCGGTAGCAAAAATAATGTTTTTAACTGTCAAATTTCTTCATCGATAAAAAAAAATTGTTTGTATTGTAATTAATTTTACTGAAATAGGGATGGGATTCCGCCAATAATTTATACCTACCCTACTCAAACGCCCCGTTTTCTTGCGTAAATCTACAGCTAACTTTCCCAAGAACTCAGGTACGAAAATTTATCAAATAATTTTTCGAAATTGCTATTAGATAGCAAATTTTGTTAATATTTGTTCTATGATTTCTTTTATGCCCCTAGAAGTTAACACGTATTAACCTTCTTTTTTTTCTTTAAAGTTTTTGATTTGTTAAGCCATGAAGCTTATATTTTCCAGTCCAACAGGAAGAATTAAAATTGCGAAATTTTATTCAGGCAGATTTAGCTCAGCCACTCGAACTGTGAAATTCACATGATTATACAGCTGGATGGACGTTGGTCAGCGTTTTAATTCTCCACCAAATACTTGTATTTAATTAAACATTACTTTACGTTAGTTGAATATATCCTAGCTGGATCGAAACTTGGTCAGAGGCGGTGCAATAAAATTCCAAAGCACGAATGTACGTCAGCAGATTATTAGCCATGAGTTAAAGCCACGTGGGTTTGATAGCTCTGCAGGCAATAAAATTTTCAGCATTGTTGGACTCGCAAATATTTTTCACTGCGTGGCAGTCAAGGATTTCTACCCGTTTTCCATTTTACGACACATACTTGCATGCAAACCTTTCGCACTTAGCAATGGGCGTCCGAACCATGTGATATTTTAGTGCGGGAACTGCGGTTGAAAGGCGAAGATACTGCAACGTTTCTCTGTGTTTCCGACGCTAAAGTCTGTTCACGATAAAGTGAGCGCTTTTGAAATCAACCTTAGAAAAATATCGCTGTCCCACTCTGCGTATATATAAACGGGTGCAAAGAGTGATATGTGCCCAGTAAAGTTGGTAACGGATGGAAAGTAGTTCCATATCTTAACACCGAATAAAATGTGTTAGGTAATGATTTGTGATAACTTAAATTATTTCTTTCGCTTTATGTTTTTTTAATGCATTAAAGTATAAAAACGAGCTGATTTGTAAAATATTTGCCGTTCTAATAATCTTACCGTTTCACTGATCGACGCATGAACAAAGTGATGAAGCCCATGGCAATGTTAATTTCTCATAAGGTGGAAAAATACATGACTTTCATACAAGTATATCTTAAGCAGGACTATCAAAAGTGCTCATTTTACTTCGAACAGCCTATAATGCTGTGAGTCGACACAAGCGGCACTTCGATTGCATCTGTACACTCGTTGCGCCGTTATGGAGAGAGACAAGAAACTTTCAAAACACTTCACTTATTCTCCAAGAGTTGTGATTATCTTAACATTTATATTGGTTAAAACGGTAACTGATACTTAAAAGAAACTATTTACTTAGGTGGTTAATACTTAAATGTTACTGAATGTAAACAGAACTTTGTTGGTTACTGAAGCCCAGTACGGCTACTACCTTAGTCGTTACAATTAAGTATAACCGTGACCAAATCGCTGCTCCATAACCGCGACTGTTGTGCTACACGTTATCAGTTCCCGCCGCATAAGCTATCGTCGTCGGGAAGCGCACTTTGAGGGAAAATCGCAGTCTCTCGAATTCAAAAGGGAGGTCATTGGGAATCAATGGAATACGCCGCACAAACACTTAAAAATAGTTAGATACTTTAAGCAGATTTGACTCGCAGCCTAGTGCCATTACATAATCTCGGTGGCTTCAAATGTACGTTATTGAGGCTGGGCGTTGATATGTCAGGCAGTAAATTTTTTCTGTTATGTGTGTGTATATATATATATATATATACACACACACACCACACACATAGGCTATTCACGGTAAAATTAGCATTGTTGAAAACCCTGCTTTAGATCTTCTTGTATGCACGTTTCCGCCTTATGTAAACTTAACATAAAAACATGGCAATTACAATAATCATGAATCAAATATAAAATAACTTCCTAACTAAGTAAAATCTTTGTCTTCTATAAATCAGGTAGCTTAAAATTATGATTAGAAGTTACCTTTTGGAACACTGTGCACCTAGCGGCGGTAATTTTTCAAGTGCCAAACTCTGCCCATAAGAAATTTCGTTTTGTTCCTAACCTGAGTGGAATTAACTTTAGTAAGACTAACACAGTCACGGACCGTTTTTTCTTTACTAAATGCGTCATGCAAGTGCCAGCCAAGGAATTTGAGGAAACAAACCGGTTAAAGGCTGTTCATGACAAAGTGAGGCACTTTTGAAACCAACCTCAGAAAAAAGTCACTGCTCCTACCTACATAATGGCGCACAGAGTGACATGTGCCCAGTAAAGTTGGTAACGATGGATGGAAAGTAGTTCCATAATTTAACGTCGAATAAAAATGTTAGTTAACCATTTGTGATAACTTAAATATATATATATATTTTTAATGCATCGAAGTGTAAAAATTACCAGATTTGTACAATATTTACTTTTATAATAATTTCCCGCATTCACCTGACTGACGCATGAATAAAATTATGAGTCCCATGGCAATGTAAATTTTATATAAGTTGGAAGAAGACATAACGTGAATACAAGTATATCTTAAGTAGGGCTTCCAAAATGCACATTTTACCGTGAACAGCCTATAAAATATATATAAAAACATGCTCTTGTGTGTTTAAAACAAAAATCGTTATACTTCAGTAGCCATAAATTAACATATTACACTGTCAAAACAACGTCACGCCGTACAATGTGATTAAGAGATTTTGGCGGCTCTTAACAACGGGGTCTTGAGAGCTGATGAGGGCGAGGCTGGGTGAGTGGAGGCGGGGAAGAGCAGGAAAAATTCCCGAGAAGACCCGCCGACCAGCGGCATCGTCTGGCACGATTTAAACTTGCGAAAATTCAGGAGTGGCCCGGCCGGGGATTGAGCCCGGTTCTCCTTGGTGGGGGGAGAGCAGTCTAACCGCTCAGCCACCGCGGCCCCATCACGTTGTGTAACTATTTTTTATAAATTCGCTGCCAATTTTACCGAGGGACTGCGTACCTGTGAATACTGCAGTAAACGGATTGTTACGGACAATATTTTTTTTTTCCCCTAACGATTGATTTTATAACTGCTTACTTTAACGAGAACAACATCTACCTATGTTATACACACAAAATTGTTTATGCATCTCCGCATTTATAATAAATTTAATGTCTCTAGTACTTTCTTGATAGAATTCATTATTCGTTTTACTCATTTCACAGTAACGTATACCTTATCTAATTCTTAGAAATGAAGCAAAGGGTCCACCTTTCATCGCAGGAAAATAAATAAACCTGAAATATTTCATACACAAACAAGTAGTATAATACTGTAACGGCAGAGGTCATACACAGAGAGAACAGCCAACAAAATATATTTGTTTGTATAGGGCGAAAAATAAATTTATTAGCCCAAACTAAATATTTTGTTGGGTAAACAAAACTTGAAAATCAACAAAATTTATTTGGTTCATCTAACAAAAAAAAAAGCACGCTTGAATTAACAAAATCTCTGTGTTGAGCCAAAATAAATTAGACTGTCAACAAATATTTGTTGAATCAAGTGTGTATATATTTATTTGGCCACTCATTTGATTGCCTTCGTTCGAAAATACAGCTCGAGGAATTTGTTTGTATTTTTGTGACAATTAAAATAGTAAGTGTTTCTTAGTGCATTAAATAATGCTTCATAATGGCATGAACGTCATAATAAAAATATTTAAACAGGAAACTAAAAAGTAAAGCTGTAAAACTTGAAATCTTTATTTGCACCCGTTCCTCAATATTTGAAACATTCTGGCTTTATAAGGAGTCTCTGTAGCTTACGTTGGTAAGGCGTGGCGTCCGGCCGCAGCTGTTCTAGATCCAAGTCTTGGCCGGGATTGAAATATATTTTTTATACTAGCCGAAACTGTTTAATGAATTTAGAGGCAAATAAACATTTAGTTGTACCAAGCAACAAAATATTTTGGTTTCAACAACAAAATATTTTCCTGTCCTTGTTCAAACGATTAATTTGGTTGCGCCATACAAACGCTGATTGATTCAACAAATCCATTTTCTCAGTTTAGCCACGGTTTCCATTAAACGAGAGTGCGAGTAATGGCGGCCAACTCCAAACATACAGTCTTAGCAATGTGGCTAAGCACATCCGCGCTAGGTGCTCAACGTTAACCAAGCAATGCGAGAGTCATGGGTTCGATACCGTCCTGATACTCTTGGGGGGGGGGGGGGGGGTGTGGTTTAATTTTTTTTTTTTTTTTTTTTCCCCGCTCTCGTTCCACGCGTAAGATAAGTACTGCGGCTTGTAATGGGTTTCAGCTAACCACGGTCTTAACATGCCCGTCAGGTTGGAATATCTCTGGGACATTATTAAAGTCTTCCCTCGTAAGACTAGAATTCGGGATTGAACATTTATTCTACGTCTAATACCAAAAAAAAAAAAACTAAATATAATACTGATACAACATGTTCCCTGTCGTATATGTATGTATAAAGTTGTATGTATGTTATTATAATTGTTTATTAAAATTGTCAGTACATAATTTTTCAAAATTTGTTTATAATAATTTATATTGGGATTATTTTGGGAGGGACTCCAGCATCTCCAGCTCTCCCCTCGCGTACGTCACTGGGCTTGCTGTGAAAGCAAGTTCAAGTGAGATCTCAACATAACAGCGTCGCCAGGGACGAATTTGAGGGGCGAAGCGTGCCAAAGAGAGAGAGAAAGCAATCCGGCTTACAGCGATCGCAGTTTTTTTTTTTTTTTTTTTTTTTACGTCCGAAGCAGTTTACAGCGACAGCGGCTTAGCACTCGATCTACTAGCGAGCAGAGACGACAGTGGCGAATAGAGCCATCGCTCGAAGCTCGACAGATATTGCAACAGCCTTCGGGAAACATTACCCGCGCTTATTCTCAGCGCACACTATCGATTGGGACGCCGTTTTTGATACTGTCGCGAGCCGCCCGACTGAAGAGTCGTATTAACTTCCGGATAGCAAGGTCACGGGCAAGAAAGCTGGAGAACTTAAATCCGTAGTCTCCCGCAAAATAAATCGCCCTACATCAACTCTAGCAATATGGCTGGCATTTATATGCTATTCACGATAAACTGAGCAATTTTGAAAGCCCTGAGTAAGATCTACTAGCATGCAAGCTGTGTATTCTTCCGCCTTTTGTAAAAAAAATTAGCATTGCCATGTGCCTCATCACTTTATTCGTGGATCGGTCAAGTGAAACTGTGAAATTATTTTAAAAAGTTATTAATATACAAATCTATTGATTCTTATACTTGGATACACTATAACAACATAAAGCAAAATTAATAATTTAAGTTTCCGCAAACGTTCACCGAAGACTTTTAATTCCCTCCATCGTTACCAACTTTACTGAGCGCATACAATTCGGTGCGCCCGTTGAAATAAACGCAGGCAGGGGCAGTGACTTTTTTCAAAGGTTGATTTCAAAAGTGCTCACTTTTTCGTAAACAACCTATAATAAAGTACGAAGAGTTGATAATAAAACAAAATTTGGACAGAGTCAGAACTGGCAGTATTCTTCAACCGACTTCGTAGAGAAAATGTCTATGTAATGTTTTACACTAGAGGACTACCTTGAACTGTAGCCTACAGTAGATACGTTCGTAGCGCGTATTTTTAGCCAATATAATGAAAGATGTCAATTACGAAATTTTTTTGTGTTCTTAATGGATCTGTTGACGATGCCGCCTTTATGTCCGGGGGCTAGTCAAGCGCAGGTTCCACACAAACTTATATAAATGTACGTCAAAGAACTGCTCACATACTCGTGGCTTATCCGGGATCCTCTATAGTTTAACTTAATTGTGGTAGAGCTACATCTGCTTACATACATCCGGAATATAGTAGGAACAAATCGTGTCAATGCGGGTATTTAATTTTCAGTTTATCATAAATATGTGTATTCTTAACAGTGTAATTAATTGTAAGAGAATGCGGTAGGCCTTAACTTCGCCATACAAGTAAAAACGATTTCTATTAGTAGCAGTACTAAAATCCTAAACGACACAGACCACGGGAATGTTACGCAATGCGGAAGACCTCTAGTTAACACAGGATGTCTCGGATTTACGACTTAACAGAAATAAATAGGGACGCTTGAATTTCGTGAAACGATTTCCGCTCATGCTAGATTTCAATACACTGCATGCATGCTATTGTTTACAGGTGGCGTGTCTCTGTGGGAAGACATTTTCTTACTTGACTGGCCAATCAGAAGTAGCTTACTCCCGTACTGTACGTATTTGATTCGCGGGCATATACTTGAGACACGTGACGCCTACGTCAACTTGTCAAGAAAGTAGATCTGAGGTTAACTGTTATAAAATAAAACTGGCCGTGAGTTATTTCCGCGAAGTTTGGGTGTCCCTAGTAGTCAAGAGGTATATATTGTACATTTATACAGCTTCGCAAGGATTAAAATATAACGTGTTCCCAAGGTGACCGCCATTTTGCAACGCCACGGAGCCACCGCAATAAGCAGTACGTTTCAACTAGTTTTAAGTAGAGTTATTTCGCTGGTTGCCGCTGATTTGGTTCGATTTTCACAATTTCAGGTTTGGAATGTAGTGATAACAATCGTCATTAATTTTATTCGCCAGGGCTAGGCATGGTTTTAATCTCTCTGGTGACGAATTGAGAAGACCCATACTAAGAATTTGCAGAAGCGTCTGTCTAAACTGTGGTCGGTAAACCTTTCGGAGAAAACAGCCCCCTTCAAAGCAAATGGCTAGAAACAAACTCGTGACCTCCCAAGTGTGATTGAAGCATGCTAAAGTACGACCATGCACAGTTAGCTCGTATCTTAGAGGAAACACGGTAGCTTTCCCTCATCGCTTCGCAGCGGTCGGGTGGTGGAGTGTTGCAAGGTAAGCTGTGTTTTGCTCTGTGTTGTACCTAATCGTTTGCTAGTGTACACATCGGCCACATTAACGTAGTAGCGCAATCGACAGAACGGTGCCTCGTCGCTCTCTCTCTCGTGAGTGGCCGCAGTACACTCAGTTTCTCCCAGCTCGACGCTGGTTACTGGTCCCTGCTGCGTGCACCGAGTGTGTACAGCACTGAGAAAAGCACCAGCTTACCTTGCAACACTTCACCGCACGCCATTGACGGTAGATTTCCCTCATCACTTCCATCTTTCCACGTCCTATCTCTCGTAGAACGATCTGCATCGTCACAAATCGGAACAAACTTAAAATTATGAAGAAAGATTGGTTTTGGATTAGTATGTGGAAACGATGAATTAAGCCTTATACCTACAGCATCAATTGTTATCCACTTAACTATGATATAACTAAGCACTTTAGCTACGGTGGAATATTAGTTGTAAAACTTTTTGGAAAAACTACAATCGCACGTTCACTTGATCACTGTTACATAATTTTCCCTTAAATAAAGAAACGATAAAATATAGCTATGACATTGGTTGCTATACATTGAAGGAAAGCGTGAATTTCTTCTAAATTAAATATAACGTATTGCTCGAAAAAAAATAATAAACACACTTACTTTGCTCCTTATTAATATTATTGTTCTGTTATGTGCTGCGGCATTCAGCCACGCTTGCTGCTACCAAAGGCAAGTTGGCGAATTTGTTTTTGTCGAGGCAGTAGCGGTAGCGTTATAATAATGCGCCGGTACAGAAGCTGAGATTAATAATTAGGCGGTTTATATCCGTCAAATCAAGAATATAAATACCACGGCTGACATCACCGTAGCTACTTTTTGCATGTCGTGTTGCAGATGTTACAAGTTTCATTGCATAAATAAGTGTATAATTATGCTTGGGCGCGAACAAAACATAATTTTTTTGGGGGATTGGGACGGGCACATACTTTCTACGTAACGTATTTCTATGGACTATAAAATATAACTTAATATTAGTTAGGTTTACTTGTTCAAATTATTATTATTATTCAATTTCTTCATAATGATACCTTTCAAACATGCACTGAAAGCAAAGCACCAACACATAAACTACGTTAGTCAAACTCATCGCTTTGCCGACTGGAAGGGCTGGTGTATCGAAATACACCTTGCGTCTTAATTATGAACTCGGTGTTGCAAACACGCAAAATAATTTTATGTTGCCGATGGAAATTTGCAGAGCACACATACCCTCTTCGTCTTTGAAAGTGCTTCTAAAATATATATTTTATCGAGTAATGTGGCATGAACAAACAATACATAATTAATTCAGAGATAAAATGTACTTTTTGAAAACGTTATTTGTAGCTCATATTATTATTCATATTTGTATTTTCGCCTAGACATAATTTAAAAATATTGAGGATGGTTTGGGGGGGGGGTGAGCAGACGCCCTACTGACGTCCCTTATTTTGTAGTACAGCCTACTTAGTGAGTACTGGGCCTTCTATTTCGACACGGAGCGAGGAAAGCTCCAGACGAGACAAAATGTACTGCTTCACTTGCAGCATAATGGAAAGCTCTCTTTTTTTTTTTTTTTTTGTGAAGTGCGCTCGTGCAATATTCTGTTTGTGTACTTGTTACCTAGCAACCTGGTTGTGTACTTGTTACCTAGCAACCTGGTTGTGAACCTGTATACGTTCGATCTGTGTGTGGCTTTGTCCTCGACGATGTCACCGTAACACAAGTGTTTGTTTTCGTGTTTCCCAAACGCAATGTTGGATGTGACTGTTCATAACGTGTGTTCGTTGGAGTAATGAAGTGGTAAGTATTTGTTATGTGTTAACTTACAGTTGTTATTATTTGTTACTTGGTATTATTAAGTTGATGCTGGTTGCAATTTATGTTTTGTTTTTAAAAACGTAAAAATACTGTTTTCGTCACCAAGCCTTGATTATAATATGGGAACTTTTTGTTCGCGGTTAATTGAAACGTTTATCTTTTTTCTGTTGGCTTGTCCCGTTCTGTCAGATGTAAAAGTTAAAATTGTTGCTAAACTAACGTCTAGATGATTAATATACACGTATGATTTTAGTGATCACAAAATTTTTTTTAGAAATTTGAATACGTTACTAGCACGCCTATTCTTGTACTTATATATAAGACAACATAATTTTCTTTAATAACTACCTATTTAAATCCTCTCTCTTAATGAATCGTTGAAAACGTACCTGTATATGTACTATTCAGTGTTTAGGAGCAGGGATTTTATTTTACAAAGGGTGATTTAAATAGCCGTGAACCATTATCCCAGTAGGCCTCGATCCTTGCATGATCATTTCAAGACCACATTCAAATTACTGTTTTGAAGTAGTTTTGTAACAAGAGCAGAATGTTCTACTATTGTAGCGATATGTAAACTAGCAGGTACAATCACAGTATCCATTGTGTTGGTATTAATTACTATCTAATCTAAGTAAACAATATTTTTATGGTACCAACAATTCATTTGATGTCCTTATAAGTACTAAGAGTCTAGCTGGCTCCCACGGCCATATTATTTATCAGCGCACGACACACAAGAATGACTGAACAACTGTTTCATTATTGTTGTTTCAAATACTTAATAATATTCCTAATATTTGTGTCATTCGCATATTATACTACTTTTAAATATCCTTTTTATTTTTTTTTGGACAACAAACTTCATACTAAGTTTATCGTACCATGAAAATCTCCGAGGAAAGCCAATCTCCCGTATTTCACCAAGCCATCTATAAACTATGAGATAGTAATAGCCTGGCAATTTTCGGCCCTTCTAAAAACGGCTTGATGAACTTTTTTTGTCACAGCCTTCTCTCATTACTGAAATCCTGGATCAAATTATGCAGGTCCGCGCCGGGGCTATGGAATGTCGTGGTCAATTACGAGTTTTAATTTTTCGCCCAACGGCGCTAGGAAGACATCAGAGAAAGTGAGAGGGGGGAGAGTTGGGGGGAGGGGAGAGATAATACTATCGCGATTACAACAAGAGCAGCTTGAGAGCTCTTCTCTCTCTCTAGACTCGTGGTTTGGAAGAATCAGTTTCTCCCATCACTTTGCTTGGCTTTTTCCTAAACTAACTCTGCTGCATCCACGTGAAAATTTCAGATGGCAAAAACTTAAAAGAGAGTCAAATAGAAAAGGCTATTTTAATTTCGATAAACGTAAATCAGGATACCAAAATTAAATAAATGTATGTATTCATGCGTAGGCTTACAGTTACAGTGATAGTTTGTATAATGACTAGTATATCGTATATTATATTGTCACAACTAAACAAGCAATCGTTGATACACAAATGTAAAGCAAACCTCAAGAGATACAGGATGTATCAGAAATTGCGTTTCATGGACAGGCAGGTTTAGCGGCTTTAGTAGCGATATTTGCTCACTATACATCTGGCGGGAAACGAGTCGTGTGAACTGTAGAGGCAGGCAAAATTTTCGTTGAGTGATGGAGTTCATATTCTCATAGAACACTATGATGTTTACAAACGCACTTTTGTTACGCGAATGGACTTCATTGCACTTGCAGAACACTGCTGCATGCGTTGATGTGTCCACTGTTAGAATTGTTCGACCTGGCGGCTGTTGTATACGTTACACAGAGAGCAAATCCTCATTGGCCATGCACTGGAAAGTACATGGCCGTTCTCCACTGTCCGATCTTCGTACGAGATCTTTGCAATGAACGGGCGTTTCGTAAACCGGGATTCCCATGCGTGCCCGAGGGAGGAATCTAACGGCGTGAGGTTTGGGTATCGAATAGGCCGCGGGCAAATATTTTGTGGAGATGGCTACTATTATGACGTTAAATATGTGTGGGAATCCATTCTGCTCACGACACGCGTGACAACGTATTGCCAACGTAAGCTCGTGCATAAGTTTCGAGTTCGGATAGTGTGGTCAGTTTACGTTAAACGGAGATACATAGAGAACAGTGAGGCAGTGGTTAACAATTCCAACCCACGCATTTACTGGAATTCTGATCATGGGAACCTCAGTTAATCATGGTATGTGGTATGAGGGTCCTGCGTCATGACTGTTTCTCGAGGTGACGTAGCCATCCTATGTGAACGTGGTCTCATCAGTAGAGACCTGAAGAATTCGCGGGACACGCCAGGATTCAATACACGAGTGTTTGTATAACTTTCGCCATTGATCCGCATGGTTTTTGACACCTTCTGGAGAACGGTGGCCCAATTGTCGCCTTCCACCGTGACAGCAGACAACCAATGCACAGTTGACATCGACATACATATTTGTACGTAAGATTGTAGAGTCTAGCCTGCAGGTCATTGAAGTCGCGAATTTTTCAAGTCTATACTCATCAGTGCACTGAATCGTCGTACGAAATGAGGATCTACAAAAGTTAGTGCGGTAAGCCAATGCCAGTGGTGTTCCCGTCTAGGTTAGTCAGCTGGAATCAACGTCTGAATATTCCCCCGGTAACAGTGATACATGCGTTAAAACGCGAATTAACTCGTTACACCGTCCGACGGCTCGCATCCATGCGTCCTGCAAAACAACACTTCTAGTGGAGGGATCGTCTTCATATTACTGCAGCACCTGGCCTTCAAAGTTTGTGGCACAAAACGGTTTTCCGGAAGCCCAAAATCTTGGGTTTCAAAAACTGAAGCTTCTAGCGTCACGTAAGCGCTGATTTGCTTCTTGCGTATATGGCATGCGCTCGTTTCCGTCCGGTCGTAAAATATGTCGCTGAGCCTCCCGTCCACTTCTACGGGCTTCGCCGTAAATGCACCGCATGTTCCTACACCCCCCGCGTTTGCAGACATCCGCCGTGTTGCATCTGCACTTCGTGGGTTTCAAAAACAGAAGCTTCTAGCGTCACGTGAGCGCTGATTTGCTTCTTGCGTATATGGCGTGCGCTCGTTTCCGTCCGGTCGTAAAATGTGTCGCTGAGCCTCCCGTCCACTTCTACGGGCTTCGCCGTAAATGCACCGCATGTTCCTACACCCCCCGCGTTTGCAGACATCCGCCGTGTTGCATCTGCACTTCGTGGGTTTCAAAAACAGAAGCTTCTAGCGTCACGTGAGCGCTGATTTGCTTCTTGCGTATATGGCGTGCGCTCGTTTCCGTCCGGTCGTAAAATGTGTCGCTGAGCCTCCCGTCCACTTCTACGGGCTTCGCCGTAAATGCACCGCATGTTCCTACACCCCTCGCGTTTGCAGACATCCGCCGTGTTGCAGCTGCACTTCCTGTGGTTTCAACCAGTGACCATTGGCGCAGTGAGTGCTAGTACCTGAGATGGCTTCAAGGAGACGTTCAGGTTGTACGCAACTCGGCCCATTCAGACCGAGTGGTGTTGCACACAAGTGTGCACATAACTCACAGAGGGGTTTCTGATAGCCAGGGCTGTACACTGCCAGTCTCTGTGGCCAGTGATCTTCCCTGTGAGTAACTTGAATAGTAAACCATACTACTGTCCTTGGTTTCCAATAGTTCGTATCACTATAACCAAACACAAAGACTATATCTGATCGGCTGTGACAACTAAACAAGTGATGTGTATAGCTCGCATTTTTTGCCACGCCTGAATCCATAAATTAATGTGAGTCTGAAAGGATTTACTCGGTTACGCGTGGGCCTCTTAACGTTGCAGAAAATCGGAAGGCAGTGCTATCCCGAAGGCAGTGGTGTCCGAAGAAAGCACACTGTAAAGAAAAATTATCTGGTAAACTTCCTAAACTGCAATGGACGTTTTTTAGCCTATACATGGTATGTAAGTAATACCTCACATCTGGCTGCAAATATGGGAATGTCGAGCATAGCTACTACACGAAGCTGGGAACTTCCCTACGCATTTGTCTCAGTCCTGAGCAAGCGTAGGAACGCTACAATGAATGCGTGGGAAAATAATCTACCATTCGCACTTTCTCACTGTGCGTATACACTGATGTGGGAATTTTACGAATAAGTTCTTACAGTGTACCCCCAATTGAACTGGGCTCTCATACCGCTGTCATCCCAACGAAGCATGTAAAAATCAAGTCCTATCTCGTGATGGAAGTGTGCCTATTTGTATCATAGCGCTCTAGAATCGTAGAAACTACGACGTACGCGTGTCACCTTTGTTGGCCTCTTGCCATTCATACAGAGCGCTTCAGGCTGTACATTTATTGAGCAAATATCATTACTACGAATCACTTGAACCCTCAACTGATTGTGATTTTTTATACATTCCGTATATCAGACATCCAAGACAGTTACACACGCGAATTACTATTGACAATTCATAGATTCGTACAAGTACTCGAATCCATCATCGATAATAAAAGTTTGACTGACAGCAGGTAATTAACAGTCTAGGTCCTTTTTACTCTAAACGTTTAAGCTACTATCAAGGAACAAATAATACAGATTAAAAAAAACTCTAATTTTCCGAAACTCGTACACAGAAGGAATAGTAATGAGTATTGCAGCAAATAAAATACAAATATTCATTCAAAAGTTTTGTTGTGTTGTATCAGTGGAAATATACTATAACTTGAATGTATTCGCTTCGAACAATTAAGGCAATTACAAACAAATGCATTCGTTTCAAAATATCACGAAGTATAGCATCCATCCTGTAAATTATAAGTGTTAGAAATACATGCAATGTGATATTACATGTTATGTTCGGTGATATAGAGTTTAACTGATGGAATATAAAAATGTGTACATTTCTGAAGTTATTTTTTTTAACAAACATTACGTGACTTGCGTATTTAAAGAATTTCATTTTATTATGACGGGAATAGAGGAAGGCCTAGTTTATACCCACTGGGACCCATATACATTTGTAATGCCGCAGCAGATTTTGCTTTTAGTTTCACAAATTAAATGTATAAAACCTGAATAGTATGGTTGACTTTTAAAATCTCCCTATCAAAGATGTGGCAGAAGGTAAAAAGATTCACTAGAAAAAAAAAAAGAATTCGGAAATTTTCCACTTCAGTGTGTACAGGGATAGAAAACACGCGTGGTAAAGTATTTTTCCATACATACTTGATAACTTTCCTGCATTAGCTGCTGAATTAGCCAGATGTGAATCAAAATTCCCAACTTATATAGCAGCGATGCTGAATGTTCCTATACTTATATCTAGATGTAGCCTATGGTAAATTTTTCACACCGTTTATAGAATAACAACTTGCATTTGGCATCAGGAAGTGTAATGGAAAACTTTAATGATCATCGTAAATCAAATTCGTCATACTGTACGTGTTCCCGTAGAAGTAACTAGTCGCCTACAGTGACTCTTTCTGCATGGAAGATATCACAAGACAGGGACTCAAGCTTCCTTCAAAAGGACCGTCGTCAGATATTTAGGCTGCCACTTCCTGGAAATTCAATATTCTCAGAGACACTCTTCAGTTTCGCCTTCTCTCTTAACGCCTCTGAGACGCTCTAGTTAGGAGGCAGGCACTCTGCCACTTAATTTGACATCTCGAAACGCTAAGACAAGCACGGTTCCCTACTTTCGTGGCTAAATACGTATCTATCTGACAATTTACTCAACTTATCTGAACTTCAAAATTCGGGTCACAAGAAAGTGGCCTTACTTCGAAACAATTGTTGCCCAGACATTCATACTGATAAAATTGTCTTAATTTAAAAAAAATACAAACTGCTATACGGAAACATTTTAATACAATAATTCTATCTAGTAGAAACTTTCTTGTGCACATTAAAAATAAATCACTACTGCTTTGATCGCAAATACATAATTTACGACAGCAAATAAACTTGTTATTTCCTTTAAAGTCTATTTAGTTTTAAGTGTCAAAAATTTGTTGATTTGTGTAAGGATATAAAAATTAAATCATATTTGATATAAATATTACTCATTTTTCATGTTAATAAAATGTCATTATTACAATACAATAAATTAATTACATCATATAGTATTTTCAATATTATTGAATGCAAAAAAAAAAATATTCTAGTGCCGTAAAAAAGGATTCAATAAAATTCTAGATAATCTGGACACACAGGAAAAACGTTAACTTTTTTGTTTATTAAACCAAGGCAATATGGTGGCAGTTCCCCACCGGTACTATATTTTCATTATGTTAGTACAAAACCCGTTCCCTTGAAATCCTTTTAAGACATTCAGTGCGAAGTGTTAAAACCATCGCTTTTTCCGCGAAAATGTATTTTTCCACTGTTTTAAATTATTACAGCATCCATTTTAGGCGCTCTTTTCTCTGCATTTGTGCATAGAGACCACAAGGTACTCACGCGTGAATATATTGGAATTTCTTGAGAGCATCAAGTTCTCGTTAACAGCAAGTTCCATTGAAACCTAAAAATTATTTGCATTTTTGGTAGAGGCTATTCACGGTAAAATGAGCACTTCTGAAAGCCCTGCTTTAAGATCTACTTTTATGCACGTTGTGTATTCTTCCACCTTATGTAAAATTAACATTTCCATGGGTTTCTCACTTTATTCATGCGTTCGGTTAAGTGAAACTGTGTAATTATTAGAAAAAATAAATATTTTTCAAATTTGCCCATTTTTACACTACGGTGCATTAGAGCAACATAAACCGGAAGAAATTATATGAGTTATAACAAATGAGTACCTAACACTTTTTATCCGATGTTAAGATACGGAACTACTTCTCATCCATCGTGACCAACGTTATTGAGCGCATGCCACTCAGTGTGCCCGTTAAAATGTACGCAGGCAGGAGCAGTAACTTTTCTCTAAGGTTGATTTAAAAAGTGCTCACTATATCGTGAACAGCCTTAAGTTGTATTATTGATCGCAACATTCAGAGCGTTAACATCGCTATTGGACATTTCACAATTACGAAATAAGGTTCCTTTAGTAAGATAAATGACGCAATTTTTTATATACATTCCATTGAGCTACGCATAAAGAATCTTCGGAACGAAATTTGGTCATGAGTTTCGGATTTCGTCAGTGAATAACTTTTCATAATATCCTCTGAGGAACTCACGTTCGCGTTTATTTAGGTTTCAACACTTGCCGATCAACCCCTTAACATATTGTCCCGAGTACTACACCCGTTCACGTACGATGTGTTGCAAAATACGCAAAATCATGCCTGGAGCTGTACAAAGGTTAGAAATTAGCTCCAATACAGACGGCGTCTGTTATCCTGGTCAATGCTATTGGCTGCGACTAACTCACCGAAATGTTATTTTTTTTTGTTGCTGCCTGTGCCATTGGCGAATATAAATTCTTTTCGTAGGTTCCATTGTCTGAGTTACAACAAGTAATGCGTCAAAACATGCGAGACTTTTTTTTTTTTTTTTTTCCGTTTGCAACAATTGGTTACGACTACTTTCCATCCATCTTTACCAACTTTACTGGGCAAATGTCACTCAATGAGCCCATTAAAATATATATGCAGGGGCAGTGACTACTTTCTAATGTTCATTTCTAAAGTACTTACTTTATCGTGAATAGCCTTTACCAGACTTACTCAGTTCACTCTAAAAACAATACGGGCGTCTTTGCCCCACATGGTAATCGAGCACAGTAGCTCTTACTCCGCATACAAACGCACAGTCTGAGAGCAACATTTAGGTCAGCTTCCATAAATTCGAATGAGAAAGTCGTCGAAGTGAAATCACAATATTTCAGTCACGTAACTCGATTCCGCATTTTCCTTACTATAATTGCAACACCAGCTCAATTAACATGTTTCATATGTTAAGATCTTGTATAATTCATAAATAATTTCACCCCATAGTTACCTGTATTGTAAAGTTTTTTATTTTATTTTTTGTTTTAGATTGGAATTATGGGAAGCATCATCTCTACCCAAAAGACAGCCTAAGTGACTACAGTGCAAGATACAGTGGCGAAACAGATAACAAGAAAATTACATCTGGCTCATCAGGTGATCTTCAAGGCAGCCAAGTTGCTGCACCCCTGTCTGCTGGAGGTGACAATGGTTTCAGAGACACGGTTCATTTTGTGCAGAACTATCAAAAACCAATACGATATTCGCATAACTCTCGAAACCATGGGCCAAAATATTCTGATCTTCGAAGATACTTATTCTATAGCACTCGTGATTTTGAAAATAATGATAATTTTTCCAGAAAAACTGTACTCGGCCATTTGAACCAATTCGATGGAGTAAACAGGTTACGCGCTCTCGATAAAATTGGAGGCGGAAATGTTCTGAGATCTGTTGATCCAATCGGTGGTGGGAATATCGTGAGAGCATTAGACCAGACAAGCGGGGGCAATGTTGTAAGAGCCCTGGACCAAATTGGCGGGGGAAATATTCTGAGAGATTTGGACCAAATCGGTGGTGGAAACATGCTGAGAGATCTTGCCAAGATTGGTGGCGGAAATATTTTGAGGTCTCTGGACAAAACTGATGGTCACAGCTTTCTAAGAGCTCTCAATAAAATCGGAGGAGGTAATGTCCTAAGATCTGTTGATCCAATCGGTGGTGGGAATATCGTGAGAGCCTTAGACAAGATCGGTGGGGGCAACATTGTAAGAGCCCTGGACCAAATTGGCGGGGGAAATATTGTGAGAGATTTGGACCTAATCGGTGGTGGAAACATGCTGAGAGATCTTGCCAAGATTGGTGGCGGAAATATTTTGAGGTCTCTGGACAAAACTGATGGTCACAGCTTTCTAAGAGCTCTCAATAAAATCGGAGGAGGTAATGTCCTAAGATCTGTTGATCCAATCGGTGGTGGGAATATCGTGAGAGCCTTAGACAAGATCGGTGGAGGCAACATTGTAAGAGCCCTGGACCAAATTGGTGGGGGAAATATTGTGAGAGATTCGGACCAAATCGGTGGTGGAAACATGCTGAGAGATCTTGCCAAGATTGGTGGCGGAAATATTTTGAGGTCTCTGGACCAAACTGATGGTCACAGCTTTCTAAGAGCTCTCGATAAAATCGGAATAGGTAATGTGCTGAGATCTGTTGATCCAATCGGTGGTGGGAATATCGTGAGAGCCTTAGACAAGATCGGTGGGGGCAACATTGTAAGAGCCCTGGACCAAATTGGTGGGGGAAATATTGTGAGAGATTCGGACCAAATCGGTGGTGGAAGCATGTTGAGAGACCTTGCCAAGATTGGCGGTGGAAATATTTTGAGGTCTCTGAACCAAATTGATGGTCATGTCTTTCTAAGAGCTCTCGATAAAATTGGAGGTGGGAATGTGCTGAGATCTGTTGATCCAATCGGTGGTGGAAATATCGTGAGAGCCTTAGACAAGATCGGTGGAGGCAACATTGTAAGAGCCCTGGACCAAATTGGCGGGGGAAATATTGTGAGAGATTTTGACCAAATTGGTGGTGGAAATATGCTGAGAGACCTTGCCAAGATTGGGGGTGGAAATATTCTAAGGTCTTTAGACAACCCTAATGATTCAAATCGGTGAAGGATACTTGATTAGACTGACGGGTGTAATTGGCTTAAATCTGTAGATATAACTGGTTTAGAAAGTCTTCAAAAAAAACTCATTCAATGGCGGTGGAAGTGCTTCGGCTTATTCAAATTCAAAATACGCAGAAAAATATAAATTTCACAAAATTTGTTTATTGTGTAAATATCGCTGAATCGAAACCATTTTATTTTTATACAAGAAGTCTGGAGTTCAGTTATGAGATGAATTATTCCAAAATCATTCCAACTTCGATTAGCTGAAAAATTTTAGATCTTAAAATTAAACTGTGAATTTTTATTTATATCGTTATGTTTTGAAATGTATATTTGCCTCCTCCTCAATAACTGATAATAACTGTATACAAATTAACAGTTCATGTAATTGTAATCAAGTTAGATACAATAGTATTTTATAAGTATGTATGACTTTAGTTCATTCCTTGTACAATAGTATCATAAATATTGTTGTGAAATCCCTTACTTCACAAACTAATAAGTTGTTTCGAAACTAGAAAGCAAAATCGGATTTAAATGCATCTTGAGACTGTGGCTAAATGTTAAAATTTTTCTGGAAATTGCCAACACTTTAGTGACGCTTTATGTAAATATGTATGTAAATATACAACGTAGGATTTTCAACAGTATTGTTTTTGTAGTAAAAATGTCAAAATGTTACTTATTTTTTGACTAAATGATGAGTGTAAATATCCCATGAATTGAAGTTTTGTATCAGGTGAAAGATATTAGGAATATTGTTGTCTTTCTGTTTGATTTTGTGTAGTACTGACTTGGAGGATGTTGAGGTTCTGTGGCAGGGTAAACAGTATTTAATTGCATCATTGTAGATATAACTATATCTGATTGAAAAAAATTGTAATATTTGCTAATAAATAATAATGAGCATCACTTCATGTGTACAAATGATTTCAACTGTGTATTGAAAAGATTGTCTTTCAGAAGATTTCTCCTTATTTTAATTACATTTTATTTTTTTAGTTACCATCACACTGCCTGAAGCTGTCGTAGCAGGGGACCATATATTGTCATTACATGTTCAATGATTAACCTAAATGGTCAACTACATGTAACTATGTCCATTTGGCTTGTTCAATAAATTAATTAATAACTAGTCCGAATTCATTTGCGTTGGTTACGAGTAAACGTTACTAAGTTTACATATTGATGAAAATATTCATAAGAAGGTAGAATATCATTCAAGCACACCATAACTATTTCCTGATTTCTTACGTTTCTTGTTTTTAAACCGAGAGACACATTGGGGAATTGCTTGCTAAACTAACCTAACCGTTCATTTAAAAGTGACAGACTCAGATATCCATAGACTATCCCATGTTCAAGCCCTACAGAAATCCCGTTCAACGTAAGTTATCGTTTAACCATGCATTTCGGTTACTACGGCGCCGCTCAATTTCCGTGTCCTGTAGTGGTGTCGAATGAAGGGGGATGGCCCCTGGCTGATCATTTTTTGGACACGATAGTGTACGTCTCTAATTTGTCTGTTGCTGGGTAGGAACTGCCCAGATGAACGTGGTTTCTACGCCTCACACCGAAGTGTCCTAAGGAGTTAAGAGGGGAGGATGTGTGGCATGCCAGTACACTCTGTGTTCAACACTGTTACTATAGGATCGGTTATGATTTTGATGACATTTTACAGTTAATAACATTTAAGAATTTTATATGCAAGTCACTAAAAATTCCTTGACACGGAGAAGATTTTTTTTGACTGATTCAATTTGTACACCAGACTATAATGATTTTAATGTGTTGTTGTTTTTATTTATTTTTCTTGGGACAGAATATATTATACACTCCCATATGTATACCTATTAATTTAGTATCAACATGACATTATTTAAATTGTGATCACACACTCGCGCGCACACAGACTCATACATACACTCAAACACACACACACTCATATACACACACATACATACAATAAATGGGAAGGTGCTACACCACTTGGCACAAGACTACTTGATATGGTAGTGACTGCCTGATGGCAATCGCTGTAAATACTGCGTCTAATCAGTCCTGTGCTAGGCGTCTGGCTGAATTGGTAGATTAGTCCACTTACTTTTGTCAATAGAGAAGTTTTTAACGTTTCAACAAATTCGTCTACTACAGTATGAACTGCCTTGTGTCCACTTTGCAGCACAGTACATTACCACTTATTTACTAGTGTACCACACTTTAGTGGTGCACAATACATTTACATGCAAACATATTTGTTAATGCAACTCACCCGAACTCAAACATAGCACAAGACCCTATAGCACGTTTAAAGCACAGTAATCGTTGCAAACTATTTGATGTTTCTTCACACATTTTGAATTAAACTTTTGAAAATTCACCCCACGTATGATGTGTTTGGTTGTCGGTTGTTTCCTAAATATGTCACGTGACTCAAACATTTTATCATTCTGTTCGCATAAAAGTATCTTTTGTTAATGTAGCGTTTTAATTATTTTATCTATAAATTTATAATATTTAATGTATAAATAATATGAATTAATACAACGCTAGAATGTTTGTGTTGGTAATGCCCAGTACGAAATAATTCTTAGGTAAAGAGTTATTAAAGTCAGCGCCCACGAATGCGGTGCGCTGTCCCTTCGATATAATTCTCTAGACTCGATTAAGCTTTGTTTACGTGAGGTGGAGGAATATCCTGAAAGCATAACTTAAGCAGGGCTTCGGAGAAGTTGGATGTAGCCATGAATGTTTGAAATTTCCGCATTGCTTTCTAGAAAACAGTTCACCCGAGTGTGTTACAACAAGGAAACCTTCTTAATCTAGATGTGCTGACTCAACAAACCATTTACAGATTATTGTTAAAGGCTGTTTACAGTCAAATGAGCACGTTTGAAGTCAACCTTTCAAAAGTGTCACTAGTACTACCTGCATATATTTTAACGAGAACACTGACAACCATGCGCGCAGTAAAGTTGGCAATGGCGGAGGGAAGTAGCTCCGTGCCTTATCGTTGAATTAAAAGTACAACGTAAACATTTGTGAATGTTGAAACTATTTTTTTTTTACTTTCGAGTTATTTTAAGTGCATGCACGTAAGTGTAAGAATTAACGAATTTGTAAACCACTTATTCGCATGTTTTCGAACTTTTACTTGACAGACGCACGAATAAAGTGATTAGAACCATAACAATGTTAATTTTATATATGGCGGAATAGTACATTGTGTACAGAATAGTACATAGTACAGATTTTGAACAACACCTCAGTCGTCAGCTGCATGCATCGTTACTACAAACAGTGACTGGCGCGGGTAGAGTCAGTTTGGCAGCACGGAGAGAGAATATAGTTTGAATGTTTTACCGTATTTTTTTATCTATTGCTTAAAAATGGGAGTAGGAAAGATTCCGAGAAAGTCTGTTCCAGGGACTATAGATACTAAGTAGTGCTTTCAAAACTGCTCAGTTTACCGTGATCAGTCTATATAAAGTTTCATGCGAACATTGTTGCCAACCCCTATTTACTTAATGAAGGGGGATGTTATAACAAACCGCGTTTTCAGATATGTAAGATATTCGTTATACACATCACTTTCCACCGATTTGTTACTTGATCGCAACTACTTTCTGTTAATTTTAACTTAAAGGAATTCAAAACTCGACTTTTGGGGGCGAATCACATGAGAGAATAGTGGTACATACATTTTCGACAGGAATAACCTGCACGAATTTGCCCGTGTTTTTCACATATACCCTGTAAAATATATATAAAATGATGCTCAAGATAAATTAAAAAACCCATGTATTTTGTCTTAAAATCACGTGAAAAGTGCTGAGACCATAGACTAAAGATGTACCCAACATTGACCTACCCGAAAGGAATACAAATATCAAAGTCAAATTGTTAACAGCTAGGAACGTGCTTGTTTATGCCCTAATTTTTAAATGACAAGTACTATTGTATGAATAAAATACTTTTACCAATTTGAATTTAATCAAACTGCATTACAAATCGGTTAGATGCAGTATAAAAATATCTCAGAACATTTGTTTACAAATCAGTTTACTAACCTAAAATCTAAACCATGCGGTTTTTTCTAGACGTGTAGACAGAAAAGCAGTTCGATGTTGGGACACGGAGCTTGGTAGTGCGCAGCCAGAGAGATCGGTCTACCTCATCTTTAGTCTATGGGCGCGACTAGAGTTTTATATTATCTTATATAGATTCTGATGCTCCTTTATTTACTGTAAAGATGTGACATCACATTTATTATGGCAGACAAATCCCCTCCCGCTTTAAAAAATATATATTATATTTCCCCATAACTTATTTGAAATGTTCAATATTTAAATAATCGGGCCTTTCAGGGCACGGGACATCTATTATATAAATTTTTAAACCTTATTTCTTTAGCTAATTTTACTGCACTCTAAACTTGAAACAGTGAAAATTGAGCCAAATCAGTGAAAACATTGATAATTGAGCAACTGGTAATCAGTACCAGATAACTAATTAATATAGTGACTGAATTCCACTGATTTTTTTTGGATTCCCACTGAATGTCAAGAATTCCACTGCTTTAAGTCGCTTTTTCCTAGGTCTTTTCTTGATTCGCCAGTCAGCAGTAGCCTATAAACTGGATAAACTGACATTCAGTGAATTTTATTTCACTGATTGATATCACTGACTCGGATTTAGTGTGTGATGTCGCATCTGTAACTACGATAGAAAGAAATTAGTTATTTGTATTTATTTAATCTGACTTGAGAAAATACAAACAACGCTAAATCTCTACCAACATTTAATGTTCTGCTAAGCAATGATTGCTCTGTGCCGTAACAAACCTTGTTTGTTAATAACACAATCATAGGTTTTTATTGCGCAGAAAAAGATAGTGCACCACAGCGCTGGGCAATGCCCAAACAAGCTCTCGAGAGCTCCGTACGCGTCAGTCATCCCTAAATTGTGACACGTTATGAGACCCTAGGTTGAAACGACAATGGATGCAAAGGTGGGCGGAGACGGGAGTACAATGAGAAAACCCGCTAGTAACTGCGACATAATGTAAAATGCCTGCGCGGCGGTAATACTTATCGTCATTTCACGGCATCTCTTTCTTAACAGTACATGTGTAATGTGGGTCATTAGAGGACTATTGCAGATCTAGGCACAGCACAGTAATTTAACTAAAATTCACGCAAATTTCTCACTTTCAAGCAAAGATTTTTCAATCTCTTCTTCAAACATGATTCATCTCTTCAATTTCACCCCCAAAATCAAGATAATTTGACCCAAATCTTCATTCTCAATTACGCAGACTTTTTTTAAAAACATACTTTGTTCACTCTTTGATCAGTGGTCCATTTTCAAAGTGAATGAAGCTAAAATTAGGTCAAAAAGGGTAAATATTTATTTTAAACTTGAAAGCCAAAACAATTAGTCAAAAATAATATCGCAAGAGAAGTATGAAAATTCTTGGAATTTCATTAAAAAATATGATGATTTAGCTTGAAAATGAGTCTTTGAAGAACCACACACAAAGAGTGCACACAAATTTAAAATTGATTTTGATTTTTACCTTAAATGTGATTGATTTTCAGTTGCGCTTTGAAAGATTTGACGGGGAATTAGAAATTTGTTTGAATATAGCTTGAAATTGCTTGAAGTTTAGTTAAATTATTGAGTTGCGCCAAGATCTGCAATTAGACCTCTACTAGAATCCAAGCTCAGCACACTAAATTAGATCAAATTCATGAAAATTAAAGCCAAAATATAGTAAATTTCACTTTTCCTGTAAAATCTTTCAAATTGTAGCTCAAAACCAAGCAAATTTATGGCCAAAATCAAACAAAATTCAACATGTTTCATACTCTTTGAGCAGGCATTTTTTAAGCAAAATTTTAGCTAAATCATTTTATTTTGATAACATTTCAGCATCAAGTTTTTCATCTTCTTCTTAATCAATATTTTTCTTTATAAATCACAAATGGAATCTTTACTCAACAAGTTAAATAATTCGTTTGAATTCACTTAACTACAAGATCTCGGATGTAGCAGTAAGCTACAGATTTTCGAATTTATGAATCTAATTTTGGTAAAAAAAATTAATTAATTTCTAGATGGTAAGTGTAAAATTTCATTTCCAGAGCGCTATGTGAAAATAATAGATAAAAATACTTTGAAACTATTAAATGAGAAACCATTTTTTGAATCATATAGAGGTTTAAAATAAATGAAAAATGGAAATTTTATTCATGAACTTAAGAATTTTCATCAAATTTTGTGATATTTTTATTTTTGACTAATTGATTTGGTTTGCAAATTGAGAGTAAATTTGGCTTATTTGACTGGAAAAGGGCCCTGCTCAGCGGGTTTTCAAAAAAAATTCCTTGATTTAGTTTGCAGATTTGTGTTAAATCAGCTTGGTTTTGACCTTAATTTGCTTGATTTTGAGAACAAAATTGAAGAGATAAATTATGTCTCCAGAAGATTTGAAACAGTTTCTTGAGAATGAGAAATTTACTCGATTTTTAGTCCAATTATTACGCTGCGCTAATATCCGCTTTACATATCTACTGGATTTATAAAAATTAATGAATTTTAAGCATTAGTTAATTTTTTCGAATTATTTTTAGTAAATTTATTTCTTTATAAATAAGCAATGAAGTCACCTAAATTACCTTGCAGCCTGACTAACATTTTAAAAGGTGGCGATATTTCAAATACACCTTCCTATGGATTAAATAATGCATCTGACGAAACCAGTGAATTAGTTTTCAAATTTCACCGATATCTACAAAACTTACAATTATTGCTCTTAGAAAGCAGTCGAGACGAGAATAAACTTCATGAAATAGGTGACGAACTTCATAAAATTGAAGAAGTATTTAAAAAGTTAGAGCTTCGAATATAACGTTTTTATTTGTGTCAATTTTATTTCGTACTTCCAAAGACTACTTGAGAATATACAAAATAGTGCTAAATTTGTTAATGAATATGGTTTATATCAAATTTTTAGCAGTTTTTGACTGGTAATAATTTTTTTTCTTTATCCTAATAAATTTATGTCTTTATAAATAAAAATGAACACTTACGAAATGGAAAATAATAACATATGTAAGCAATGTAAAAGGTGTGGTGATGTATTAAACATTGAATGTTTTCCACCACATAAACACACAAAGGATAATCACATTAACACCTGTACTGTAAAAAAATCTTACAATGAATAATATAGAAGTCGCTATGAGTCAAAAAAAAAAAGAAAGTATTATGCGAATGTGGAAAATATATTTGTAAGACAAATATTGAAAAACATAAAAATACTAAACTACATAATACATATGAAATTTTACAAGGCGATTATTCAACTAAGACATGCTCTGAATGCAATGTGAATAAACCTATTGATTATTTTTCATCTCATAATGCACAATAAATAAACATTTTAACTTCTGTAAAAAATGATATATTGAATATACTATACGTCATTATGAGGCAAAAAATAAATTGTATTATATTCTGTTATAAATAAATGATGTTGCTCATTCCAATACGAGAGCTGAGAGAAAATAGTTTGCGGGAGTCCAGAGTTATTGGTAGAGATTTAAAAATCAAATATTGGTATAATCTAAGAAAGTTTATTTGATTACAATTCTTATACCAATAATTAAAAATTAACAAAGAAAAATAAACTTAGCAAATTTACCTTTTCCAAATGGTATAGAAAATACAAAAAGGAATTAAAAGAAATATTTCCCTTTTCTTCTAATATATATGTATACTAATGTATATTTCCCTTTTCTACTAATTCTACTAATTTAGACTGTGTAAGTTTTATTGGTTTTTCTAAAGAAATAGAAAAACCAATAAAACTTACGCAGCCTAAAAAGCTTATAAATCTAGGTTATCAACATATAACATTGAAAATAATTTTAATTTAGTGTTGCCCAGAAATTTTCTGACTTCAGTAAAACAAAAAGTATTAAAAATAATATGTGGTCAACTTATGAAACTTATTAAATTTGCCTCACATTTCCGAGGCCGGAATACTGGTAAAATGCGACTTTTTGACTACATTCAATCACATAATTTATAATATTGAACGAAGGCAACATTAAAAAGATTTACAACAACAAAAAAAAAATACTTGCATGAATAGAAAACATTGAAAAAAGTAATTCAGATTCGGCTTTATATAGCATAGTTGGGATGGAATTAGCAATAAACAAGCATAATCCATTAAATTGAGCATCTTATATTATTTTACCACAAGTAATTAAAAATAAAAAACCTGCATAAATTTAAAAAAAAAAAGGTTCAATAATGTTTTCTTCGGGCAGTGAAGTCTGCATTGTTTCCAGCGAAAAAAGATCCACAAAGAGCAACTAAATATAAAAATGTTGGTCTTAATTTGATAGTATGTTAGATAAATGCGAATATCCTATTAAAGTTGACGCTATACTGAAAATAGAAAATCAAATTGATTCATCCATAAATGTATACTCTTTTGATGACAAGTTCAATGTATATCCACTAAAAGATACAAAACACAAAAAGGAAAAACATATAAATTTACTTTTTTCAAAAATGATACAAACTCGCATTACTGTTGGATAAAAGATTACTCTAAACTGCTTTCAACACAAAAAAATAAACATAAAAGTAAAACTTATATATGCGATATGTCTTCGATTTTTTTACGCCCGAGAAAGATTAAATAAACATGCAGAAGACTGTTCTAAAATGAAGCAGTAAAAATCTAGTTACCTTCGAAAGGAGAGCAAATATTGTTCAAAAACTACAAACATATAATTAAGGTTCCTTTTGTAACATATGCAGATTTCGAATCAATTCTAAAGAAAATGCAAGCAACTAAACCAAATCCAATGGAAATAAAAAAACAATGTAATTAATCCAAATATATCCAGTTTTAACAGAGGATGATATTGATAATGGTTTTTATAAGAAGATAATTAGAGAAAGATATAAACACGAATAAATACAATTGATTCAAAATTGAATGACGAATCATACACAATGAAATACTAATTACATGAAGCATCTGGTTTTTGATATTATATTGAATCTAGTTATGGGGATTATAAACCTTCAGTTGTACATGTAGGTCCATTTTAAATAAATTTTTTTTATAGAAGCAATAAAAAAGAAGTAGATCGGATTGGGCACATATATGCGTAGATTGAAGCAGTGCATTCACTAACGAAAGAAGAAAAACAATATACAATAAATCTAGAAAATGTACTGTATGCAAATGTGAATATACGAAGCTAAATAAAAAATACACCACCACGATCACATAACTGGAAAATCCATTAACCCAGTATACAACAATTGAAATCTACTATTAAAACTAACCAATTTTGTTCCAATTTATTTCCATAATTTAGCTGGCTGGATATAATGCTCATTTATTTTTTAAAGAGCTAGGATATGACAACAAAAATACATATTTAATTGCGAATAAGGAAGAAAAGTTTATCACTTTTGGGAAAAGAAAAATAGGAAATTTAAAAATGTGATTTATAGACACATTTAAATTTATGGCCAGCAGTTTAGATAAATTAGCATCTAATTTAACAAAAGTACAAATGAAACATATTCAAAAACATTTCCCAAAATATAAAGGAGATTTAGTTTTTGGAAAAGGTGTTTATATGGATAGTTTAAAAAAATTTAAAGAAACTGAATTTCCACCGAAAATTCAATTTTACAACAAATTAATGAATCTAAATCAGGGTCGATTATTATTAACATGCAAAATGTGTATGGAATCAATTTAATATTTAAAATCTTGGCGGATGTCATGATTTATATTTAAAAAGTGATGTATTATTGTTGACATATATTTGAAAACTTTAGAGATACATATATAAATGAATACCTTGCATGGTATTTACAGCACCAAGTTTATCATGGGATGCAATGTTAAAAATGACTAAACAATCATTAGATTTATTTCACAATTATGATATGATTTTAATGGTAGAAAAAGGAATTAGAGGTGAAATGTCGCAATGTTATAAACGATATGTTAAAGCAGATATAAAATATTTCGACGATTTTAATCCAAATCAGGTAGCTAATTATTTAGCTAATCTTGTTGCTAATAATCTATATGGGTGGTCAATATCGCAATATTTACCATATGGTGGTTTCCAATAATTTAATAATCCAGAATTTAAATTAGATTTTTGGCGGGATTATATATTACATTTGAATGATGATTCTCATCATGGTTAAATATTTGAAGTTAATTTAGAATATCCTAAACAACTCCACAATTTACATGAAGATCTACCATTTTATACAGGAAATAAGGTTGTTACAGGAAAAAATGAAACTAAATTGTTAACAACTTTACATAAAAAAGAAAAGTATGTAATACACCCTCATAATTTAAAAACATTGCCTAGATAATGGATTAAAACTTGCTATAATACATAGAATATTTAAGTTTTTATCAATATGATTGGCTGAAGAAATATATAGATTTAAATACATTGATGAGAACTAATGCTAAAAATTACTTTTAAAAAGATTTTTATAAACTGATGAATAAGTCTTTGTTTGGTAAAACAATGGCATCTATAAGAAACAAGGTGGATATAAGACTGATATCAAGTGAAAAAGTTTGCGAAAAATTAATAGCGAAACTAAATTTCAAAAGAAATACTATATTTCCCAAGAATATTGTGTATATATATATATATATATATATATATATATATATATATATATATATATATATATATTTGTGTGTGTGTGTGTGTAAAACAAGTGCATATTTTTTTAATAACCAAATTATGTGGGGTTTTCAATTTTAGACTTATAAAAATAATTAATGTATGATTTTCATTATAAAGTGGTAAACCAAAATATAGAGTTATAATTGAATTGTGCTATCAAGATACCAGTTATTACATTTATAATGTAAGAACAGAAGATTTTTATGAAGATATGAAGAAAATGTTAAATAAATTTGATACAAGTGATTATCCAAATGACAATATACATAACATGCCACAGATAAATAAGAAAGTGTTGGGTAAAATGAAAGACATATGTAATGGCAAAATAATGAGTGAATTTCTTGATTTACAAGCAAAAATGTATGCATATAGAGTTGACGATAAAAAAAAAACAAAGGGTCAAAAGTGGTGAAAAAATGTGTAGTTTATAATAGAATTACATTTGATGAGTGTAAGAAATGTTTGTTTGATTGGAAAATACAATATAGAACAATGAATTTATTAAGGAGTGAGAGACACAATGTGTGTGTGTATGTGTGTGTGTATATATATATATATATATATATATATATATATATAATATATATATATATACAAAATCGAAGTTAGTAAAATTTCATTAAGTCATTGTGATAACAAGAGGATTATACTAGAAAATAAAATCGATACAGTGCAATGTGGACATCGAAATTTATAGTTTTATTAATGAGAGATGGGATGAGTTTTTCATCCCAACTCTTTCTGAAAGAAAAGTTTTATAATTTAAACATCCTCAATTCCCAAACCAATGTCAATGTCAGTACCATCAAAATCAATCAGTTAACCATTTTCATCTCTAATTTCTAAAACAACTTAATTAAACTGCTCATTATTAATTTGATAAAAATTGGTTGTTGCCTCATAAATAATGGCGAAAAACTAGGAATTATATCAGTTTCTAAATTATTAGATTAATCATATTTTATAAACATTCCATATGCTAAATTACAATGAACATTTATCTGTTTTAATGGGTCAAAATTAGGTAATTTAGTACTACAACATTTTTTCTTTTTCAGTAGTCATTTTCTTTCAAATCAAGAATATTGGATAATCAATCATCAAATTTAATATCGAACTTTGATTTAACCAAAACTCTATTTTTCACATTGTCTGATATTAATTTAATTAGTTGAAAATGGTTCAAATAAATTTATAGTTTATTTTAAAGATTCAACATTGTATTGTTCTCTAAGTATATTTTATAACTTTTTTGTGACGTTTCTTCTTTAGTACAGAACTATTATTTGTTAACTTAAATACTTTATTCTTCATTTAATAAAAAAAATATTATTAAATGAAAAAGTTTATTGGGGTGTCGGTGTTTTAATCACCTAACAAAATGCTAAAAATAAAAAAGATAGTGAACGTTTGCCTGGAAACATAAGAGCCATAAAATTGGGGCAAAGTAATCATGAAATACTAATTTGATGATAAAATTGATTTATAATACAGTATGGTTAAATTTTAATAAATTGTATATTTGTTCAAAAAGTTTAAATCAACCATAATATATTCAATTATAAAATGATTTTGATGCCATAGCTAACATGTTTAATGAATAAATGGCACACTTGTTTTTATAATAATGATTAAATTATTCCTCTAGATCAATGTAAAAATAATTATTTTGTTATATTTGACAACGCAATTTTAGAAAATCAGGATATCATTCGTGAATATTTCACTAGAGGACTAAATAAAATATTGATATATTTTATTTTGCACAAACATATTTGAGAGTACCTAAACAATTGGTAAGAGATAACATGAATTTTCTGTGTATATTTACACAAGGTGATATGAATTGAGGCATATTTATAATGATTTTGTTGCTGGTGACATGACTTAGGAGAAATTTAAAGAGATTTGCGCAAACTTTTGGGATGAATAATATGGTTTTATTAGTTTAGATTTGAGTAATATAATGAAAGAAGTAAAGTACAGAAAAAAATTAAATATTTCATCAATTAACTCTGTCTTGTGAACTATACACAAGATTTCGCTATCTTTTTCCTCAACCAGACCACAGTGAACTCTCGCTGCAACAGAAAGGAACTTATCACAAATGTGTCACTATCTAGTAGCGGTGTGGTGAACACTCGGCGAGGCACCACAAGAAGCTTTAAAAGTATCTCTTCACGCAATTTGCCAAGTGGCTCACTTGGCAAGATGCTCAACTTCAGGCTCAAAGGTCGCGCGATCGAATCCCTGGCGGAGAGGATAATTTATAGTGTAATATGAAAGTGCCTATATGTACACTGTAATTATCAACCAAGTTGTTCCAAAATTTGATCTAAAAAAAATTTTTCATGCTCATATAGAAACATATGAGCAATAGACACAAATTAAATTGTACTCCACAAGCCCCAGCTAATACTCACTATATTACACTTCTAGTATAATAGATGTATAGCTGGGGTGTAAATTGCCTGCGCCATATGAGAGGGAGTACAAGAAAAATAAATAAATAAAAAACCCTCACCTCTCTTCTAAAAAAAATAGGCTGGCCAAGTAGGGATGTGGGGGGTTTCTCCAATGGAGTTTTGCAGGTGCTAAAATAATGCCAAAAATTAATAAAAATGTACACTGAAGAAAAATTCACTTACCTGTAAACCTAAAAAATAAACAGGTCCCTGACGAGACATTAACTTGTATATAAAATTTTTCCATTTGTTATATTTAAATAGTTCTTCTTTTGGATGTTATAATTTCCAGTGGATCCATTTGGATCCACTGCAGAAAACCCTAAAAAAAAAAGTTAAAAATAGATCTGGTAATTAAGAATGTTGACTGAAAGAAAATTTGCAAAACAAAGATATTTAAATGATTTAGAAAAATTAGCTACTTTAGGCTGTCACTAATATATTAGATTATAAAGACACTAAAAATCCATAACAGATACTTTTGATCACTATGATTGAACAATATGAAATTTATTAAAGATGAACTGGCATTTAATCTTCAAAGGTAATGGAAATTCTACTATATTTATCCATGAATCGGGTCTTTATTATTGAATTCTTTCTTCTAAAAAAGAAGAAGCTAAATTATTTAAAAATTGGATTTTAAAATAAGTTTTACCTTCTATTTGTATATATGACAAGAAAATAATCAATAGACAATTTTTGTTAACAGAATGGTTTAAGTTTTTACCAAGAGATTTCAATTTTTTTTTTTTTTTTTGGTATTCCAAAGACCTTCAGACAAGTTAGTTCTGTTTGTTGAATGACAACATTTATATGGTTGATTGTTCCAATTATAAACTTATTGATAGTTATCCAAAATGATTTCCTTAATTTGGATTAAGTGATTAATATAAAATAAATGCTGTTTTTAATTCATATTCAGGAAAGACTTTTATCTTCTATGAAAAGCCGTATTATGCTGAAATAGATGAATGTCATTTCCAAATAAAAGAGAATGGCACAATTAGCGATAAATTTCCTCATTTGCCAAATATGATATTTGGTTTTTAGATATACAAATGGTTTACTGTATTTCTTTAGTATTGGAACTTTCATAGAATATAATTAATTTACAAACAAATTGACTAGAGTTGGGAAAGATAACATTTCATTGCTTGGTATAAAGTGTGAAATATATAACGAAATTATAAATATAATGAAAGATATTGCTAATGATTTAGAGAATTTAACTCCTTAAGAGCTATATGATTACAGAAAAATATTTAAAGAGGGTGCTAAACGGTAGCACCCCAACACATAATGAGCAAAACATAGACAATAATATAGAAATGTAGGGATGAGTGATTTGCTCACCCAGTTTTAAGGATAAGATTTTGCTTAAATTTTAGATTATAAAGAAACTGATCAAACAATCCATAAAAATATAAATAGTGAAGACTAAACTAGCTTGGAAATTTTAAAATCCTTCTACAAGACAGGTTCAGTAAAAAATGAAAAATCTTCTATATTTATAAGCGAATATGGTCTTTATTCTTGAAATTCATCTTCTAAAAAGAAAGAAGCTAAATTATTTAAAAATTGGGTTACTAAAGAAGTATTACCTTCTATTCATAAACATGGCGAATACAAACTCATCTTACAATAAAAAGAAGAAAAACTTAAAAATAAGCAACTCACATTCAAAACAAGAATAATGATCTTGTGAACAGTTCTAAAGTAAAATTAGAAGGTTCTTAATTATTCTGAATTGGCCATGTTATGTGATATAAATAATTTAATTTTTAATGATAAAAGATAAATCTTGTGTTAGATAATAGCAATAAACCTTGGCTTTCTGGCAAAGACATTGCTGAAATTTTAGAATATTCTAATCCAAAAAATGCATTACAAAAGCAAATGTCATTAAAAACAAGAAACCTTTCTCAGAAATAGGTATGATATTTATACCTGAATCTAGTTTGTATGAGTTTATATTTAGTTCACATAGTAAAATTGTTAAAGATTTTTGTTAATAAATTTGCTTTATATCAATTTTCTATGTCCTTATTAAAAAATAATACTAATAAAACTTATCCATTTACTCACGAGATGGCCGAATCATTAAACAAACAATTATAAAACATAAAACTAAAAGATAATAGAAATATTAATCACGAATTGACATCATTATTTGAATTTTATAATTTAATTTTTAATAGTAAGGAGGTTAAAATTCTTTTAGATGGTAAAAATTAGCCCTGGTTTTGTGGTAAATATGTTGCTGAAATATTAGAGTATCCTAATACCAAAAAAAAAAGCTTTACAAAATTATGTTCTGCCAAAATATAAAGCATTTTTATCAGAATTAAGTGAGACCCAAATTGGGTCCCACTTGGATCATAACAGAGGGAGTGTAATTTACATAAATGAGCCTGGTGTATATTAAATGATTTTCAGCTCATGTACTGAAATTGCTACACATTTAAAAACATGGGTGTTTGAATAAGTTATTTCGTAAATAAGAAAATATGGCTCTTATAAATTACAAAAAACACTTGAGTTAAAAGACCAGTAGATAAATATGGTTGTACATAAATCTGAACAACTTGCTTCAGAATTCCAAGAAAAATTAAATATAGAACAAAATTAAAAATTGAAACTAGAAGAAAAATTAAATATAGAGAAAAAAAAAGAGAATTTGAAACTACACGAAGAAGATTAAAATCTAGAACATTTTAACATGAATATAGAAAATTTTATAGACAATGTTAAACATAAAACAAAAAATGGTTATATATACATTGCAACATCTAATCGATATGCTTAAATTAATAATTTTAAAGTTGGGAAAACAGATAATTTAATTGCTACAAATTCAAATTTTAATTCTTGTCATAATGAACAAGATAAATTTCATATTTGTTTATTGTGAGGATGTTTATGATGGCAACAAAAAAAAATTAATTCATGAGCTTTTAGATGATTTCTGGGATAAAAAAATAAGGAAATATTTATTTTACATTATACTCCTTTTCTTTAAATTGTAAATTTAACAATTAAAAACATAAATAAGCCATTTATTACATCAATCATTTAACTAAAAATAGTTTAGCAGAAATATGTTCTTTGAAACCAATTATTCCAGAATCAGTGTCTTTAAGTAATGATGATGAATTATCATCTAACCTGCAAACAAAGCTATTTTAAGTATTAGATGACTACATCGACGAAAACAAATTTAAAATATTGCCTTAAGATTTATTAAGTAGATTAAAATTAGGCAACATAAGTAGTTCAAAATCATGGAGTGTAACTAAACATTTATTAAATTGGAAAGATATTAAATAACTAGTTATTCATAACAACACAAATTATAATTATACATAATTAATTTTGAGTATGTATCATATACAGAAAAATATTTAAATTTATGGACATTTATCAAGGGTCAGCAAACACAGCCCTTACTTATAACGAATAAAACAATATTTTAATTCGCAAAACATATGTTTTATTAATCCAAGAGTTATGAGAATTATCATAACCTAACCATTTTACATACATTCTATCACATTTAGTTTTTAGAGTTTTTAACCAAATATTCATCAGGATAGTTAGTTTTCATAGTTTTGTATTCATAAAAACTGCCTTTTATTTCTCCTCCATTTGTACGTTTTAGTTTGTAAGTTGGCACATCATAATTTAAAACCACAAAAATAGTAAATAATTCTGTTGTCGAATTAGGAGTATAACACTTTTCAGAAATTCGTTAATTTTTGCTAATACAGAAAACATGGCCAACTTTATATTTCAGTTTAGTAAACATATTCGAAAAATCTTACTGTCTTAGATTTTTTTCATTTTTTTATTAACTTCGATTGGCTTCATACCAATAGTTCTATGTTGTATCTTTTACTAAATCATCGATTATATTTACCCATCTATAATTGCCATTCAAAGCAAATTTCTTTCACATGTTATTCTTCATTGTACGATTATATTTTTCAACAACACTGGATTTAAGTTCACTGAATGTAGAATAATGACTCATGTTATATTTTTGCATTAGTTCATTAAATGTTTTATTATAAAAATCGTACCCTTTGTCACTTTGTATATTACGCGGTTTTCTTTTTATCAATATACATTTTAAAGCATTTGCTACATTTTTGGCTGTTTTATCTTTAATTGGTATAGCAAATGCATATTTTGAAGGAAAAAACATCGATAGTATCATAATTTACTTATATCCATTATTTTTATGTGATATGCCTTTTAAATTACCAGTATCCATTTCAACAAGATCAATTTGCCATAAATCATCTATTCCATATATTACCTTTCTTCTGGGGAAATTTCTTCTCACTGGTTGATATAATTCATTAATTGTTTCTTCTCTTACATTAAGAAAAAATGTTTAAGAATGTCGATTTATTGGAATTACATATTGAACTTATACTTTTCTGAACAAATCGTCCATTTCTAGAATTTTCATTTTTTATATTATTATTTTTGGTGAGTTTATTACACTTCAAACACCAAGTATTCTCCATTTAATAGTTATATATAATTCATATTTCACAAAATTCCTATTGTCAAAATTCCATCAACATAATAATTAGAAATTTTATTTATTTTTTTATTTTAAAAGTTAAAAACTCACCTCTGTTAACATCAAAAGGCAAATTTTTGTTGTTCCCTTAATAACAGTTATAATATCATCAAATAAATTATCAGAAATTATTTTATAAACAGTACAATCCACCAAAAAAAGAAAATAAATATATATAATTGTCTTTGCGAAAAACATAATTATTTTTATTCCACTTTCCATGCAAATAAAATATATGAGATTTTTTCCTTGTATTTTTGTACTGGTTGGTTTAAATTTTGCAATTTATCAACTATTCCTTTATCAATAACTTCTTTGCTTTTTTCAACTTTTGAGTTAACAAATGTATCACAATAATTCAAAACTGATTGGTTTAAATTTTTCAATTTATCATCAAAAAAAATTTTATTGGCTACATCATTTCCATCTATAGGATCAGTCAAATTATTAATTCCACGTTTTTGAAGATAAACGTAATCTGTTGTATAAACAAAAATTTAACTAAGTTTATCTTGTATAGCTGAAACAATAATATTGTATTTTGACTCTGCCTATGTTTTAAAGCATAATCAGAAACAATAGTATTTTATTTTGAATCTACATATTTTTTTAATGCATAATAAGAAGCAATATTAACGTATTTTGAATCTACATGTGTTTTAAAGCATGATCAGAAACAATGGTTTTATATTTTCAATCTACATCTATTTTAAATACATGTTTTGTATTTTTTATTTTATTTTATATAATTAGCAATAATATTACTGATTCGTAAATATATATCTTCTTTCAAAGCATAATCAGCAATTTTTTTTACTAAGAAATCTTTTATTGACTGCATCTGTTTCATCTCTGTATGAACAACTCTATGCCCTAAAAAAGAAACATAGTATTTTGTATAATCAAAACAAGTGCTTAATTTACTTTGTAGAGTAGAAACACTCGAATTGCATTGTGATTCTACATATGTTTTTAAAGCACAAGCATTAGTGTCAAAAATTTTATTTGAAGATTTGATTAATAGTTCTCCAAATATATCCGTCATTTAATAACAAAGAAACTATACGATCAAACTTAAAATCTTTCAAAAATAGATGTAAAACCATTAAACATAAATGTCCATATATAATTTAATTAAAATTTTGAATTCTAGTATCATTGTAATAACCATTTCTTCTTTCAAAGTAATTAGTTAAATTAGTAGTAATATTTCCTGCAAATGAATCAAAATAGTAAACATCATTACTTTCTTTAAAATAACAAACTCAATGAGTACCAGGATTTGTTGAAATGTCGAAATTAACAACATCACATTCATTTTTGAGCATTAATTTTGGTAATTCATTGATAATACAAACATTTCTGAAATTTTTCGTATTTAGCATTTATTCATATTTTTCAATACCGATATTAGATAATGTGATATATTCAATTTTTTTTTTGGTCGTCCACTTTTTTTTGCAGTTAAACCGATTCCTGGTTTATTTCCCATTGCTAAATTGTGTCTCTGTTGTTCTTTCAATTCTTTTTTATTTATTTTTTGTTTATTCAACAGAATTATAAATTGCAGTAGCTCCTCCAGATAAAGCTCTAAGTGCGCCTAAAATTGGTAAAAATTCTCTATGATATAAAACACTTCCTGATTTTTCTTTTAATATATTTTTTAGTAATGGTATTGATAAAGTTAATAAGAAACCTTTTAATTTTGTATTTTTCTTTCTTAAGTTGATCTTTTGTTCAAAATGTATCTATACCTAAGTCTCTTTCTTAATTGATCAGTGGGTATATCGAAAGTTATTTTTTTTATTTATAAGTAAAAAAAATATTCAATAATAAAAAAATTACTGAATTATTAAGAAATTCTAATACCCCATCCTAATTTCCTTATTGTAAACACTGTTGAAGCAACAGCCGCAGAAGAAATTTTTTCACCAATTGGTATATTTTTATCTAGCATTATTTCTTTTCCTTCTTTTTGTAAAATTTTATCAGCTTCATGTCTCTACAAGCAAAATCGTAATATATACACGCTTCATCTCATTTATTTGTTCCTGTGTCTCCTTTTTCTAATATTTTGTTTAATTTTGTAAATGGACCACAATAATTATAACCAGGCAAATGCATTTCAGGCAAATTAAAATTCTTTATTGCCGAATTTATAATACCTTTACCATGATGTTCAGAATTCCAAAAAGAGTGCGGAGTTACATTTGAAACTTTAATAAGATATGGATTTCCTTCTGGATTATTAATAACATATTCAGAAAATTTATTGTTCAACATATTGATTATGCTCACTTTTTCGTTATAATAATTGGTATTTCCTATATTTTCTTCACCATGAATAACTAACAATTTGTCTATTAATTTTCTAACATCGCCCATCCATACATATTCTTTTGGCAAAATATTGTAATTTTTTATACCTTCTCCAGATCTAGGAGTTCTTGGAGAAATCATTCTTTTGGGTGTGTTTGGCTCTGATATTGATTATCTTATATAATTATCATAAATTGGTTTCATAATATTTTGTATTTTCGACTTCTATTAGTTTACTTGCGTATTAGATTTATATTCTTGGAATGCGGCATTGGTTGATAAAATAATATCTCTGTAATTTTGATAGTCGTTATCTGTGTATTCATCTTCAAGATCTGATTGTTTACTTTTTGTTAACAAATTAGAAAGTCCTTCTGTTAATTTATATTCTTTATCCTTAACAAATAGTTTACCATTATTTATCCCTACTTTTGTATATCCAGTGTAAAAATTATAACGCGTCAAATTTTCAATGGTACGATGCCCATTTGCTCTTCTAAATTAGGAGATTTTGAGAATAATTCTCTTTCAAATGGTGTTTCTTCTGGTGTTGGCGGAATAATATAAATTTCTTGCTGCTACAGGAACTAATGTAGTTATTAATTTGTTTTTTTTCACTAACTTGTTCAACTTTTTTTTACCAGTATTCCGTAATTCATCCATTAATGGCAGCTCTTTTTTCTTATTTTTTCGTACTCTGCTTCATGATTCTTTTTATAATTTCTGAATTTTTCAATGAGTAATTAAACTCGAGAAATATCATTTGATGAATCTTTAATTTATATATTTTTTTTATAAATGAGTTATAAAAGTATTGAGAGTCTTGATGGACAAACTTTTCCCCCCAACTGATCATACTTGGTGGAATTTAAATGTTTACAATAATATAATTTGAATTTGATATTCCTATAGGAGATTGCTGTTATTTTCCAAATTATGCTTATGTTTATGAGCAATTTCGTTTACTAAAGAGAGATAAAGAAGGAAATGAGGCAAAATATGATAAATTAGATAATATTGATGTTTGTTCTAACTGTTCTCCTTTTCAGTTTCCTAGAGCAGAAATCTCAAAACATGGACATATTATTGAAGCTATTGATCATCCGGGTATAACTTCATCTATGATGAATAATTTGTTATGACAACCAAGTGAACATACTGGTGTTGATAATAAATATCGAATAAAATCTGTTCATAGTGATAATACAAATGAATTAATGTAGCCACTGAGATATTTGTTTGGTTTTATTCGTGATAACAATGATATTTATTGGAAAGGTGGTTATAAAATTACTTTTATTCGAAACTCGCCTGATAATAATTGTTTATTTGTTTATCAAAGTAAGAAAGCAGAGGGTTCACTAGATTGAGATTATGCTGACCCAGGTAAAATTGTTATTCAAAAATTAGAAATGATGTGACCTATTGTTGAATACGAATCTAACACAGCTGTTGCAATTAAAGAAAAATTATACAAACATCCTAAACTTCCTATTAGTTTTGGTTATTGGCGATTTTTAGAAAAAGAAGTTCCTGTTGGAACAACTGTTTTTAACTTCGATATAAAAGATCTGTTTAATAATTTACAATTTGACATGCCTGATTTGTAATTGTAGGATTTCAAACTAACAGAAAAAAATCGTGCTGCTCAGGAAGTGCACGCTTCTATGTTTGATCACTGTAATGTAAGAAATATTTTTGTTAAAAATGGAAGAATTGAAATTTTTCCAAAAGAAAATTGGAATCTGGATATTGATAACGACTACAGGCCTGCAAAATTCGCATTATTATTTGGGGACATGTTAAACTTGAAACACATGTACCTTTGCAATACGTTTGTCATTGGGCCATACTATACGTGACATACTCTGGGTGACTCTGCACCAATAAAGGAATACTTCAAAATCGTGTTCCCCAATCACGTGTAGTTAAATCAGAGAGGGACTGACATCACGTCTATGCAGCAGCCAGCTCTAGTGCATACAGTACTGTGAAATTCAGCCTGATACCAAATAATAAGGCGAATTTTGCATGCCCCTAATAATGACCTTTGCCTTAAAATTTTTCTTGCTTACAATGTTTTTAGAAATTCAAAAACACAGCTAGATACTATATATAGAAATAATAAACTTTATTATTATTCATTTTGGGGGCAAAGACCATTGTATATTATTGATTGTTTATATAGAAAAACAACTGTAGATAAAGAAAAAACTAACATAAAAATTAGTGTAGATTTTAATAAAGCTGTTGGGGCAAACAAATTGTGTAATGTTATTTCGATTAGACAAAGAAATTTAACTTATGATTATTTGCAAGAAAGAATTAGTGAAGATATATAATTTTTTTTAAATTAATAAATGGAGGATGTAAACGATTTTACGGAAACAGCAAAAATGTTTCGATAGTTTAATACAATTTTTTAGACATATAGTTGAATTGTTTTATCAGTTAAAAAAAAAAACCTTTTTGTTAAACCTGAATGAGATTTTTCTCCTAGTGTCAATATTATGTGAGCATTTTTTTGAAAAGGGCAAATATGTTTATATTTCAACATTTTTTATAAATTCAGTAGAAGACAAAATTTATGAAGAAGATAAAAATTGGTGCTGAAATTTTATCAAAATAAGATGATTTAGCGTAAATAGGGCTTTAAAATGCCCTGCTCAAGGAGCCTGAATTACGTTGAAATTTTCTTGATTTTGGTTTTAAATTTTCTCTGTTTTGAGCTACAATTTAAAGATTCTACAGGAAATGAGAAATTTACTATATTTTGACTTTAATTTGCATGATTTTTATCTAATGTAGTGCGCTGCGCTTGGATTCGCATTACACATCTACTCTTAACAAACCCTTTTGGAAAATCAACCCTCATATTTTTTATGTTAACTTGTTTCCTTGATTATACGTCAATTTCGTAACTTTAACGTATTTATTTTTTAATAAAGCATTTTATTATATTTTGCTCATTGAGATATATATTAAAACAAATAAAAAAAAGGTATGTTGGTAGTTGCATGAAAGAGATAGTTCTTATATAACGTGTTATTAAACCGAGTTTTTTGCTTTACTTGTGGAGTAAATGTTCCTTACTGCCATATTCGAGTTTTCAGGAATGCTTCGTTGAAATCATACGGTATTGTCAAGTATAAAAATACGTTATCTCTGATTGTCTGTCCTGCGTATAAACACGGGCCCTTGGTTTCTTGGTTTGTCCTCGGTGATTAGTAATAATAATGCTTACAGAGGACGGGTTGGCACCCACCGATAAGATGGATCTTTCGAATGGGAATTCATGCACCAGTCGATCCCCTGAGGAGCGACATGGAGTAAAGCTCTACGATGAAGCTTATCATGAAGCGTCAACACGTTCTCCAGGAGCATGGGATCGCAGATGGAAAGTGGGAAAAGGCAGCTTCCCGAGCCAGGATACAACTAAGCATTGTGGACCAGTCAGCCACACTAACCAGTTGTTATTGGCGACCCGAGGATTGTCTTCTACCCACAAGACACATTTTACCCCCCGAGTTCCTTACACAAAGGCGAGACATGACACAAGGATATTTCAAGGACCAGCAGGACTGTACTGGAGGCGTTGGTTCATTGGGAGCAGTGATATGAAGCGAATGAAATTTGCAAAGGAAACCGAATGGAGAGATTTGGGCGGCCCTTACCGACGATGTATTGAGAGCCGATGGAGGTGAAACGAGGAGTAGGTAAATCGAGTGGCGTCGTAAAGGTAAGGACAGGGGAAAACGGGAGATCCTTGAGAAAACCCGCCAACAAGCGGCATCGTCCGGCACAATTCCCATGTGCAAAAATCTGGGATCTACGCAGCAGGGAATCTAAACCGGTTCGCCTAGGTGGAAGGCGAGTAGTCTCACCACTACACCACCGCGGCCCCCATGCCCACTTAGTGTAATAATATTTTCAATACGCCTAAGATCTATTTTTTACTAGGCGTGACCAACATAGATATTTTTTCGCTGTTTTGTTTCATTTTTATTATAAACTAGCTGTTCTCGCGACTTCGTTCGCGTGGACTTTAGGATTTGTTTGCATATGTTCAAAATAGAATTTCGCTTCCCTTTGGGTTTTATGGTGTTATTAAAATACAGCCCACCACCGCTTCGCTCAGGTTTTAATGTTTAAAATAGAAACATCGCTATGTTCAGGTTTTATGGAGTTATTTAAATACATACCTATACAATTGGTTTGAAAGATTGTTACTTTATTATCGGAAATATTTTTATCGTCGCGTTAGTGTTGGTTGTTTGATAATATTTTATTTTACTATGTTTTTACAAAAACTAATGTATCTTTTTCTATAATGCGTATATATAAAATTATTATTTAAGAAACTATTGTTAATTCAACAATGCTTTTGACATTTATTCTTTTGCAAAAAGAAAAAAGAAATGAAACACAAAGAAAATTATATGATATCATTAATTGACTTCATAACCATTTGAGGTATCCAGATGAAATAAAGAGCCGATTTTAAAAAGAAATAAACTGTATGATCTCTGAAAGTTTTATCAAAATCGATTCAGCCTTTTCGGAGTCTATTCTGGACAAACATCCAGACAGACATACAGACAGTAAAACAGATAAGAATTTGGTAAACAGTTATTTGTGCTTCGACATCGTTTAAATAGTATATTACGCTTAGATATTGGTATCAATTATGAAATAACAGACAGACATTTCAGTTTTATTTATTAGTATGGATCAAATACCGTAAGCGGAGTTTATTTTGTGACACAAAAAAGAATCACATGTTAGTGTCCTATTTCAGTGGGATGTTTCAGATATCCAGTGGTGCCAATTGAACCACTGAAAATAACAAATAGCCTCTTTGAAAGAGAAGGAAATGTAAATAACAGCGAAAAATCCTGTGTGCAATAAAGTCACCTCCCATATCCATAGTAACCCCCGTTTACGGTATATTAATTTATAAATAAAATATTAATAAAATTTAAATTTTACCCAAAATAAGGTACGTTATTGTTAATAGGAGTATAAAACGATTGTGATATAGGCTACATCATACACGGTGCGATTTTTAAAAGGTTTAATTGAAAAAGTGTAAAGAAACAGCGAACATGCTATGCCAAGGAAATGATGATCTGATCTCCCCTACGCTGACCCAATATCAGGAGGATACAAAGTTATCATTTGTATTCTTTTAAGAGTACTCTTTTGCGAAGTATCTACTTTAGCACTCTCTCTCTCTCTTTTCATAGGAGTACTCTTTGGTACTTTTTTTACGTACATATTTCCTTTCTATATTAGTTAATTATATGACTATTGCTTGGAATATTTTCGTCAATGGACAAAGAGTTTTAAATAGTTACAAACTTTCTAGTCGATGAACTTGGAATTACTCAATGAAGTGACTTTGCGAAATCTGTGGAGTTCTTGAAGTAAAATTTACATTCGAGAATCTCTCCTGTTTGATCAATTTTCGAAATGTAAAATTTTCGTAAAAGAAAATAAAGCTGAATGGGATTTTCGTTGTTTATGATAAAGCAAGACATGGGTGAGTTAATTTCATTGCTAGTAAAATATAATTATTCTAATAGTTTTTAAAGTTTTTCGAATATTTTTATGCTTGACCAGCTTACAACGTCAACGAGTGGACCAGAAAGAAACATAAGGCATATAGATTCATTAAAAAATGTATTAACTCAGTTGAATTTCATACACTTAAGTTGCATTCGATTTTATGAAACATGCCTGAAAGACAGAGATATTTTTCGAAAGATAAATTCTTCTAAGTACCAGTTATTTTAACAGAGCAATGAGGAAGTAAATCAAATCTTCAGTATGATATCTCATTTTGTTTCCCTATTCATGTTAAATACATGCAGTCCATTATAGGTTGCTTGGTTATTTATATTGTTGGCATTACATATAACATGTGTTACAAAATAAAGAAAACTTCGCATGCTTTGTTGTTAGACATTACAATAAATTATAATAATCGTTCCGTGACCTGTTATGCGCAGTTTACAAAATATACTTTTTTTTTGGGTTAACGCTAGAGGGAAACAACCGACGAACGTTTGTTTGTTTTGCATGGCGTGGCAGGGATAACTCTTTGATAACGGCCAGCCATATTTCCAAATGTCACAACGGTTGCCAGCACTGTCAGTTTGGATATTCGTTATCCGGTCAATCACTAGGTGAAATGAGCCGTCTGGCAACTAGTATTCTGCGTGTACGAAGTCGAGCGCGGGAGATAACGATTACCCAAGCATGCACGCGCATTACATGACTCTACCAGCGTCGCCAACAGTACGAAAATTACCGTAAACGTACGAGAATTTCTTCGTTAAAAAGTATATGTACGGAAGTTTTATGAGCGTACGGACTGTACACTAAATCTGCGCAAATTTTCACGTTTGCAAGTTTTGGATGATCGATTCACAACACTTAAGTTTACATATTGATCATCTGAGTAATATTTCGTACAATAACAGTTAAAATAAAAAAGTATACACATTTACATATTTTAATTCAGAAATAAAATATGATATTTAAACTAGATTTATTGACGTACTTTAAACATTTCTGTTTGCATATCAAAATTAAACAGGTTTATTCTACTTTACGGCTACAGTGGCTTATAGTTTTTTTTTTCCTACAGAAATTTTGGATACGGTACGAAAATACTACAATCTGAATACGGGAATTTTGTAACAGACAGTTGGCAACCCTGCTCTACACGCAAGGCAGTAACATAGCGTGCAGCCAAGTCGGCAACTTGCCTCTATGACACTTTAAGTTATTACCCTGTAATTTCATGGCTGTAATAATAAAAATAATGGCCTGTTGCATATCTCTATTTTATTTTTTATGTTGCCACCTATCGAGAGGTGTTATTTGTATGTGTGAGAGGTAAAAATAGAAGAAGCGCTACGGTAGACGCCGGCCGGCGAATGTAAAGCGATATCACCTCTACGCGCAAAGTTGTCGTACCGCTGTAACTATGGGACTTTAAGAGGCTACCCTATCATCTTATTGGGCACGACACTGTAGCAAAGTCCACTGTAGTCTTCCGTCGTAGTTTCGCATGAATACAGTTCGTATATTTTGAGAAACACCAGTCTCAAGAAACCATTTTCGGACATGTTGTGGGGCATTAAAATAATATTTACAATGTACGTAATGTCTTGAAAGTGTAACACATGACTCGTCTTATGTGTGTTTTCATTTCATAGATAACCTTTTTAGGCGCTCGTTTACAGGTTTTCAAAGATACACTAAGTTACTAACGAGCCTGCTTTTCTCAACATGGGTGCAATTAATTTTTAAATAATTTCTTAAAAGCTGAGATGGTAGGTAGAACTTGTCTCGTCGAAAGCTCTATCATTAGAGATGAAACCAAAAATATATGCAACAGTAGTGAGTCAATCATAAATGCACACGTGCCTTACCCGGGACTCGAACCCAGATAACCTCGTACCATGAGCTAGTGTACAATCAACTGCTTTACGAAGGTAGTGTTCGAGCATCAACTTCGGTTCTAATCAGTCTAATATTTCGAATAATATGGATTATTAACCTAAAATATTGACAGGGCCTTCATTTTGGAAATAAGTGTCTGAGCCGCTTGGCTACTTGTGTGAAGAGTGAGCGAGTGAAGAGATTTGGGCGGCTTTTAACAGCGAGGTCTTGAGAGTCGAATTTGTGTGAAGAATTTGGTTAAAAAACCAGTAGATTGTTCCCTGAGATATGGCATAAAACACCGTATTTTCCATTTGACGATCTTCACAAATGGAGGACAAAAAGGTTATGTATTAGGACATTTTATGATTCTATGGCAGTATACAGAGTAAAGCTAAAATCTATTACATAGTTTCGTAGATATAGCACACTTAAGTTAGAATTATTTTATAGCCGCTATTCTGAAAATAGGTGTCTGTCACAATTGAAAAATATGTCTATTTATGTAGTCTACCACAATACAAATTCTTCGCCAAATTTTGTAAGAATGGGCTTATTGTTTCCCTAGATATGACATAAAAACTTAATTTTTACTGTGGGACTAAATTGCAAAATGGCATAGAAATGCCCTGTATAGACAAATTTGATTTTTGCTATTGATATTGCCAGCATACAAAGTTAAGATGGTTTTTGTTTCGTTAGTAAAAGATACTGAGCTAAAATATTCATTTAGCCACCATTTAATAAGAATGTACCTGGCCTACTTAAAACATAGCAGCTCACACCACCTGCTGCAGTGCAAGTCTCCGTGTGAGGCACGTAGCACATCTAGTCGATATTCAGGTTCTGTCTAGACATCAACTAACATCACAGGAGCTTGGAGGCCATGCTTGTAGGTCCATCACGACCGATCCATCGTCCAGGAAAAGTCGTATCAAGAAAGGCACGATCCTCCAAACTCCAATGAGGCGGTGCGCCGTCTTGTTAAAATTCACAATTCCACTATGCCCTGATATACTGGAAATATGATGGCGCCCTCAGCGGAAAAGAATGGTCCAATAATTTTGCCATGCAACAGCACGCATCAAACATTCGCCTTTGGGTTGCCTCTGGTACACTCTGGCACCTCAAAAGGGAGCTCTGAACCTCAAATGCGAACGTTATTATGCCGGTTGCAATCAGGGGAAGACTTTTCGTACATCCTGCACATTGTGTGAAATTGCATACGTTCAAGGGAAGACTAAAACAAACAAAGACGGAGACTCGATACGAGCTATTAAATACCTTATTCCTAATGCATGTTAAATCAAGTTGAAATGTACATGCACGTTATAAATGTACATAAGGCATACTTCGTACAAAGACAACGATAACTAGAAAACACGTAAATTAATACCTATTATCTGAGATGTATACGGCTGCCAAAACGATAATCATCGTACTTTAGTCTAATAATAATACGTAATCATTTCTCTTAATACACATATCATAAAAGTCAGTGGTTTAACACAATGCAAATCGAAGCGAAGCAGACGTATAATAAGTATACAGAGAATATTTTTGGATTTAGGGGTTGACAACTGCATGGGAGCAATTATCCGTAGTGGGTTGGGTTGCGAAATGATCCGTAATCTCGATCACGGATATCATCAAAAAAATCTTGTACGTATTTTTCAACTTCGTAAACACTGACTCCGGCGTAAAATTATATTAAAATCACTAATCTTGTTTCAGAAAACTATTATAGTGAAAAATTTGTTGTTGGCCTAACATATTAGAGTAAATTTTAAGATAACAGGACTTAGCTTTCGTGATGAAAGGGAACACAGACTCTTCAAACCTACAGGCTGTTCACGATAAAGTGAGCACTTTTGAAATCAAACTTAGAAAAAAGTCCCTGCGCCTGCCTGCTTATATTTTAACGGGCGCAATGAGTGGCATGTGTTCAGTAAAGTTGGTAACGACGGAGGAGGAAGTAGTTCCATAGATTAACGTCGAACAAAAAGTGTCAGGAAACTATTTGTGGTAACTTAAATTGTTTCTCTCGCTTTCTGTATTTTTCTAACGTATCAATGTGTGAAAATGAGCAGATTTGTAAAATATTTACTTTCTCTAATTAGTTCACGACGCACGAATAAAGTGATGACGCCCATGGCAATGTTAATTTTACACAAGGCGGAGGAACACACATCGTGTATACAAGTAGATCTTAAGCAGGGCTTTCAAAAGTGCTCATTTTGCCGCGAACATAGCTACATGCGGGGTTTTAATCGACTTGAGAGGCCCACAGATGCTCGAGTCTGTAGCCGGTGGTATTTTCCCAGGCAGCAGGCGCAGAAGATTCGCAGCATCTTCGCCGAAGCAACATCGCGTCTCGTGAAACACGACGAGGAGAAGATTGAGTATGCGAGGTAAGACAAGCTCTGCGGCAACAGCAAAACACTTCCAGCCGAAGATAAGGAACCGCATCAACTTGAAGGCGGGGAAGACGAATACTGAAAAATACGTCCAAGCATTTCTTTCCAAACGAGTTCAGTAGAAACAAATTACAGTGCATACGAGAGCACGCTCATTTGCGCCGCCTTCCGATATTTGAAAAATTCGCTAGTTAACCATTTTCGATAACGTCAACTAATTATTCGATACTGCCGACACTCGCGGACATTACTAGGCATTAGCGACACACCTATTCTATCTCTGTTTCTGTTCATATTATTTCTGAATAAAATAATATCGCTTTTAGACAAATATAAGTTAGTTTAATTTAACCAAAAAAAAACAATGTACTTTTAAGTTGTTAGAAGCATAAAACGCTTGTGACGAATGCCACAATAACGAAACAAACATACACGTCATACATGACTGCGATTTTTTCAAAAATTTAATTCAAAACGTGTGAGGATGCGGTGAGACTATACAAGTGAGCACGCCGTGTCCCAGGTTCGCGATAATGGCTGATGAGTGAAGGTCTCAGCTTCCTGTGCGAGGATCGTTTAAACTTTAATCGTGCCAGTTAATGGCACCCTCGTTATTTTTATCAGGCCTCTTATTTTAAAAATGGGTGAGCTATTATGAATAAAAACTGCTTTCATAAGACTGTAAATTCCCATTTCGAAGACTGATGACGCCATCAATTTGTCACCAAGAGAGCTAATAAGCTATAAAAAAAATCGCATTGAGGGCCACAGTTATAAAATGCGCAAGGAAAGCAGCTTCAATAGTTGGTATAGTAAATACAAGTGTAACATGTTAGCGTATCATTGTTGTTGCTCAACCATGAGTATTGTATATAAAACTGTTTAAAATCACACCTACCTCTAAATAATACTGAAACACGTAAGAAGTTTACACATTTCAAAAGGATGAATTTTGTGTTTCTTTAAAGATTTTTGAAGGTTTTTAATATTAAGCGTACATGTATAAAATATATTAAGGGTCCACGATTTGGTCTTAAAATGAAATGCTAAGTTTACCGAGCGTCGGGCAATAAATTCTCAAACTACTGGATTTTTGCGGTAATTTTGTCCTTAGAATTTGAGTTTAAACACTGTGGAAATTTTTTTCAAGTAAACTTCCTAAACTGCAATGGAAGTTTTTAACCTATGCATTGTACGGAAATCCTGCCACGTATTAGACTGAAAATATAAGAATGTTTAGCACCGCTACAATACATGACTCGTAACTTTCCTGTGTATTTGTCTGTTTCCTGAACAAATGTAGGAACGTTACCTTGGGTATATGGGAGAAAACATTACCGCCCGCTCTTTCTAATTATACTTATACACTGGTGCGGTATATTTGCGAACAATTTCTTACAGCGCATATTCCTTTGCATGTGTCTGACCATTAAAGAAACCAAGACACTCCACGTAGCAAACTGCCCAAATACGGCCATGCAGGATATTTCCGTGTGATTTCGGCAGTTACGCAAAATAAAAACCATCTGCGTCCACAAACACGCGAGGAAATAATTCATCTGGATTTTAATAGGGATACATTCTCGTCATATTGGATTTATGAGATTTTCCAACATTTGCATGACTCTTGGCTCTATATAACAAATTCTCGAAATGTATCATATTGTTACAGCTTTCCTTCTTCAATAATGCCTAGCGTATTATCACGAATTTGTTCGTTTACGTCTTGTTATAAATAGACTTTGAGTAAATTAATACGCGAAAGCCATTATGGGGTGTAATTCGTGATGGGAGCTGTTAACTTATGATGGTAGAGCACTGTGGGGTAAATGAACATACTGTTACTGTACGGATATATAATTTAACCTATGGGCATTGGATTACATGAAATACTGACAGGGAGAGCATTATTATTATAGATTATTACATGAACTAACATAAAGAGAGCCATTTTAATCTACTGGGTTTGTCCCACCTTCAGATGCATTTGGAGACTGTTATACTAGGTCGGGTTACGGCGGAAGGCACAGCGAGCTCCTGGGGACGTCCATCTCGGCCGGCGTCACGTGGAGAAATATGCCTTCCGCCACTCAGTACTGCCTTCATATCGGTGTCACATAACGCAACCTGGCTTGATTCCCTGGCTGCTATAGAGCGTCTCACTCTTAGGTTGCAGGGGACGGTGTAATGGACATTTACTCTCTCTCTCTCTCTCTCTCTCTCTCTCTCTCTCTCTCTCTTTCCAATACATGGTTTCTGCCGTTAACTCTGTCCTTATTCCTGCGTGCACTGTTGCCTGATGTGTTATCATTATCCAACCTTTAAAAAAAAGTCATTTTCGTTGCGTGCGCGCCATGCAATCACAATGATAGGGTGTCTCACAGGCTTCAGTTTCAGAGGAGCCGCTTAGCTTTACGTCGCAGGATTGGATTCCTTCACGACTTGGCAGGGAGGTAAACAGATAAAAATTATGTTTATCATTCCGTTTCCTTCACCGCCCATTTGTTTCTCAGCTTGCAAGGTAGGCCTACGTCACAAAACTGAAGAAACCCGGCAACAGTGAGCGCCATAAGCCCTGTACTGCAATCTAAGCGTGAGACGAACTAAAGAGAAGGTTCCCACTTACCGCAGTTTGGCAATGCAAGCCCCGATTGCAGCAACTGCTGTCCCGAAATTTGTTTAAGTGTGATGGCGCGTTCAAGGGGGGATATTACTTAAGCTAGCACAAATACCAACAGCACATATCCCTGGGCAATCCTATTGGTTGCCGCTGACGCACCGACTATTTTATTGGTTGCTTCTTATACCATTGCTCTACTGAAGACCTTTCCATAGATTCCAAAGTGGCAATCGTTTTAAGTAGGACCAACTGTTTAACGCGAAAAGATTCAGGACATATTGTACTCCAAAACACTAGATCTCAGATCCCCTTTCGTGAGTGGATTGTTTTAACTGCAACGAGTTGTAGGTATCTGCCCGCGAATTACGGACACAAAGTGTCGGAGTTACCTAATTATGATTGGCCCAGTCAAGGAAAGAACTGTCTCCCGACATAGACACTAGGCCAATAACCAAAGGAAAATAGCACGTATGCCATAGGACATTGGAGTCTAACCTTCGCGTAAATCTTTTCTCGAAAAAACAGGTGGCCTTGCACTGTGAAAAGGTTTTGTTGAATCAAACAAGATTTCTTTGGTGCAACCAAATTGTTTGTTTACATAGGGGCAGTGAAATATATTATTGCTTAAACCTAATTATTTTGTTGTTCTCATTTGGTTGTCCCAAACTGTAAGAAGGGCATTCAAATGAGAGTGGCTAAACAAATATACACAGTTGATTCAACACAATATTTAGTAGACAGTCTTAATTTTTTTTTTGGCCCAACACAGAGATTTTGTTTACTCAAACATATATTTTGTTGCTTTTAAAATTTTGTTTACTCAACAATATATTTTGTTATAACTAAATATATATATTTGGTCCTATACAAACAAATAATTTTTTTGATTTTCTCTCAGTGTAGTTATAAGAAATTCGTAACTACGTTTTACACCATAAATTTCCTTTTTTAGCAACATATGAAATGAAAAATTAGTGTGTTTGTTGAGGCTGCCGCCTGCCTAGAGTTTTTTTTTATTTTCCCCGCGTTTGAAGCAGAGAAGCGCGGGAGCGATAAGGACGCCTCTGCCACGCTCATCAAGAGCGCCATCGCCCCTAAGCGCAAGACTCTGAACTGGCGTGCAGTATTCTAGTCACCATGCGTGTACCTATGGGACTTTCAGCGGTGACCCTATAATTTTATTCGTGGAAAGTCCGTATGAAGGTTTATCGCAGGGCCCTTGAGTCATTTTGTATGTATCTGACACGTATATTTTTTAATATTATGTTTTGTAAAAGCCGTTTTTAGGCTTTTGGATTACGACTCACCTTCAATAGTTTCGTGGAAAAACGAGTATTTCAAACAATCTGCGACGCAGTTAAAACGCCAGATAGACGGGGCTCTTAAGGGGTTATTTTTTAACTGATGACAGAAGATGTTTCTTTACGGGTAATTATATGAATGATATAAACAACAGCAGGCAAGCAGTAATTGCTTTTAAACAATGCAATAATTTTTACAATATTTTATTTAACTTTACTTGTTTGTATGTACGGTAGGTGTCTGTGCGGTGTCTGTCCGGCGCGCACCGAATCACTAACAATCACGATGTATTTGATGGACAAGTTGTCAATTACTGGTGGCGTGTAGAGTTTCAGTGCCGGGGAAGTCCTCATTTACACATGGTTGTGTGGATAAAAGACCATTCAATTTTTGAAACATGAGAAGGAATTCAAGTGATCGACCGCGTGTGTTTAAGTGAAATACGATTTGAAGATTCCGATCTACGTGAGCTCGTTTTTAAATGGCGAATACATCGTCATACACACAAGTGTAAGATGAAGAATGAATATTCAGCATGCCTGTTCAACTTCCCGCTAAAAGAGTGCACTCAAACTCGCCTGATCGCGAGCGATACCGATGACGGACGAGTCTGTGAACGTATAAATAGTCTACCTATATAATAAAAAAAAATGGATGAGACTAAAAAGTGAAAATTAAATTAACTGTAAGAAACCTTTCAAAACAAAAAAACTGTTATTTATAAATGAACTTAAAAATATAAAAATAACTATAGGAGTAGTTACAGAATTTGTAGAACTTGTAACACGTGGTCGAACAGCAGTAACAAACTTGATTACAAATTAATTTTTTAATTATTTTTTTTTATTGTCCCAGGGAGCTGACAGCTCTTATGTGGAACTGTATTACAGTATACAGTCGGTAGGATTACAAATACAGTTTCAAACTCCTGTCTGAGTATTTACAAATCTTATACTAGTCTATATTACACATTGCTAGGGACACCCAAATTTCGCGAAAAGATTTCACGGCCAGTTGTATTTCATAACACTTTACCTCAGATCCACTTTGTGATTGGCTGAGCTAGATGTTACGCGTCTTAAGTGTATATCCACGAATCAGAGATGTGCAGTATTGGAGTAATTTAATTCTGATTGGCCAGTCAACTAGAAAAATGCGTCTTCTCTCACAGACACGCGCCGCCAATAAGCTAAAGGAAACTGCCGGTATACTCGCGGTGTGTTAAAATCTAGAAGGGCGGAAATGTTTTCGCGAAATTCGCGTGTCCCTACACATTGCACATTATTTTTTTTTAATATCCTACTATTTTCGGAACAGTAGGTATAACAGAAAATTGCTATTACATATCAAATTAATACAAATATAACAACAATAAAATAAAGTAATACAATTACCATGCAACTTCCAACATCATATCTATGTACCTAAAGATCACAACTCACAATATAATATAAAGTATCCCTATACTTAATAGTTAAGAGCCTTACGCAAGATGTGCATACTACGCTTACGCAAATGAGGTATACGTTCTATATTGCGCCAAGCTTTTATGTACTAAACATAAATTGATACAAAAATTGTAATTTATAGTAAAGTTTATTACCGCTGTTCGACCATGTCTTGCAAGTTGTACAAATTCTGTAACTATATAATTATTTTTATCTTTTTAGTTCATTTATAAATAAAAGCTTTGTTTTAAAAGAATTCTTACAGTTAATTAATTTTAATCAAATCTTTGAAAAATCATTCCGTGTATGACGTGTTTGGTTGTTTACTAAATGTGACATGTTTCACAAGCGTTTTATGTTTGTGTTCATAAAAATACCTTATTTGTTGTTGAATTGAAATTTTATTTATATTCATTTATAAATTAAGATCATGTTCTTATAGTTAATATGTATAAAGACACCGAGAAAATATGTGTATTGGTAATGTCTAAGAAGGAATAGTTCTTATGTAAAACATTATTACACCTAGTGCGCACGAATGCGGTGTGTTGTCCCTTTGGTGTAGTTCTTAAGACTTAGTAAAGACTTGTTCGCACGAGGCGGAGCAATTTCCAGTAGTTAGAACTTTATCAAGTCTTTAGAAATATGTGAAGTAACCGTGAATGGACTATACAAGGAGATTTTTGGTTGCTAGTTTCCGAGATTTTTTTTCTCAAGTGCAGAAAAATTGTACCCGGACTCTTAAGGAATTATTCGGACATTTACCAAACCAGTGTATACGCTTCGTCAGAAAGCAGGAATTGTAATGTTTTCCCCTATACATTCATTGAAGCGTTCCTATATTTCTTCAGGAAACAGTCAAATGCATAGGGAAGTTCCCAACTTTGTGTAGTAGAGCTGCTAAATATTCCTATATCTGCAGCTTGATGTGTGGTATTATTACGAAACAACAACAATGTATAGGTTAAAAACTTCCATTACAGTTTAGGAAGTTTACCAGGAAATATTTTACAGTGCGTGTACAGTGCATACATATGTAAACGCTGTGCATAATAAAGTGAGGACTTTTCAAACCCCTGCTTAAGATCTACTTGTATGTGCCTGTTGTGTATTATTCCGGCTTATATAACATTAACACTGGTGTGGGCCTCGTTCCCTTTATTCATGCGTCTTTCAAGTAAAATTTTGAAATTATTATAAAAGTAAATGTTTTACATATCTGCTAATTCTTAAACTTGATGCATTAAATAAAAAAACAAAAGCAAAATAAATAATTTAAATTATCACAAATATTTACCGTAACACTCTTGATATGAAATTAAAAGTGGGACTATTTTTTCCTCCATCGTTACCAACTTTACTGGGCGCGTGCCATCAAGTACGCCCGTTATAATACAGCGCCCATCTAAAATATTAAGGGCTGTAGCAGCCCCTAAAGGCCGTGGGCGACAAGGATATTACGTGGGATATTTGGCAAAGTACTTGCGTTAGAAGAACACAAATTGGTATAGAGAGCAAGTAAACCCAGATTGTGGATACATGGTAGGTGTGGCCCGTAGTACACATCTCTCTCATGTAAATAATAGGGGTTGGCACCCTTTGATTGCATGCAAAACGTACACCGTGAGGTTAAATTAACTGTGGATACCATGGGATGAAGCAGGATGACGTAAGTTGTAAATAAGCCTCCCTTGTTGTAACCCTCTAGGACCCACCGTTTCCGGTTAAATCGCAAACGAAGGGTACAATGGAAGCAATAGCATGGCCTAGCGAGTAGGCAACCGAGCGGGGATGTCTCGCCGAATGCGTAAAGCGAGTGTGGTGGCACGTAACAGCGAGGTCTTGAGAGCCGATGAAGGTGATTGAGGTATGTTATGTGCCGCCACACTCTCTTCACACATTCGGCGGTGGTTCCTCGCTAAATTCCTCCGGGTGGGAGAACGGTTGCCTACTCACTAGTCCATGCTATTGCTACCATTGTACCATTCGTTTTTTATTTAACCGGAAACGGTGGGTCCTAGATATTTGCAATAAGGTGGGCTTATTTGCTACTTACATTCGTCCTGTTTCATCCCGTCGTATCCAAAATCAATTTAACCTCACGCGTACGTGTTGCATGCAATCAAAGGGTGCCAACCCCTATTATTTACATGAAGGGGTGTGTACGACGGACCATACCTACCGTGTATCTAAGATCGTAGTTTACTTGCTTCGTATACCAATTTGTATTCTTCTAATGCAAGTACTTTGCCTAACATCACACGTAATGTCCTTGTCGCCCACCGCCTTTAGGGGCTGCTACAGCCCTTATTATTTGAGATGGACCATGGGTGTCCTGTATCAACATTCCTCTTTTCTGGTCACGAATAACGTGCCCGAGTTTATACACATGTATCCTATACACGCTGTTTATGCATGTATAGGCTGTTCGCGGTAAAGTGAGCACTTTTTACGGCCCTTCTACATTTTTACTTCCACCCAATTTCTATTTTCCTGCTGCTTTTTAATATAAATATTGCAATGTGGCCAATAAGCATAGTGTATACATTACACCACTATCAAAAGTTAACACCTAAAGTTACAATAAAATATATTTATTGGCAGTTAATGCCTGTTGGGAGGGCCTTAAAAATTGCTCACTTTACCGTGAACAGCCTATAGGAGCAGTGGCTTTTTTTCTAAGGTTGATTTAAAAAATACTCACATTATCGTGACCAGCCTTTAGGTGGGGACTCTCGACTCGCACGAACCGTGACCTTGACGGTGGCTGTGGTGTGTGTTTCCAGGCGGAGGTCACGTGCTGAGGAACCTGGAGCGACTGGGGGCAGCCGGCATGCTGAGACACCTCAGGAGCGGGTCGTTGGACTCGCTGTCCGGAGTCACTTTCGGCGGCAACAAGCGGTACGACCCTCTCAGGTAAGAGCACTCGACTATAGTTACGGACCTGAAGAATTCGCGAATTCATTTTGGGACAAGCTAGAGTTCAGAACACGTGCCTTTATGAAACTTTACCCATTGGCCCACACGGCGTTTGACGCTTCCTGAAGAACGGTGGCCCTCAGGTCATTCAACTCGCGAACTTTTCAGGTATAGTAACTATAGTATATTCACGGTAAACTGAGCAATTTAGAAAGCCCTGCTTAAGAATCTACTTTTATGCACGTCTGGAATTCTTCCACTTCATGTAGAATTAACTTTGACATAGGCCTCACCAGTTTATTCAAGCGTCGCTCAAGGGAAACTGTGAAGTTATCTAATAATTTGTTTATACATTAACAGGAAGAGAAATAAATAACTTAAGTAATCACAAATGGTTACCTAACACTTTTTATTCAGCATTAAGATGTGGAACTACTACCTCTCCATTGTTACCAACTTTATTGGGCGAATGTCGCTCAGTGCGCTCGTTGAAACATATGCAGGTAGGAGCAGTGACTTTTTTCTAAGGTTGATTTCAAAAGTGCTCACTTTATGGTGAACAGTCTTTATAGTATATTTTTGCCTTTTTTTTATATTAAACGTTAAAAAACCACCCCGTGTTTGACACGTATGTCATGTATCACAAGCGTTTTATACTTGCGTTAACCTCGAAATACCAAATTTTTGGTTAAATTGAACTTTTATATATATTTTAACCAAAAATTTTAAAATTACGTTTGTAAATAATAAGAATAAAACAGGAATAAATTACGTTTGTTGGTAGAGTCTGGTAAAGGCTGTTCACGATAAAGTGAGCACATTTTAAATCAACCTTTGAAAAAAGTCACCGCCCCTGCCTGCATATATTTTAACGGGCGCACTTAATGGCATTCGCCCAATAAAGTTGGTAACGAAGGATGTACAGTAATTCCATATTTTAACGTTGAATAAAACGTGTTAGATAACAATTTATGATGACTTAAATTACTTCTTTCACTTTCTTAATGCAACAAAGTGTAAAGATGATCATATTGGTAAAATATTTACTTTTAAAATAATTTCACAGTTTCACTTGACCAACGCCAGAATATAGTGGTTAGGCCCATGGCAATGTTAATTTTACATTAGGCGAAATAAGACACAGTGTGCATACAAGTATATCTTAAACAGGGCTTACTAAAGTGCTCTTTTTATCGTGGACAGCCTATAAGAAATTGTCCTTATGCAAAATACTATTACACTGAGTGCGCGCGTACGCGTTGCGCAGTCCCTTTGATGTAATTTTCTAAGCTTTGTTTGCATGAGCTGGAGGAATATCCTTGAAGTAAGACCCTAGCAGGTCTTCGGAAAATTTGGAAGTAACCGTGAATGGACATGAGTAAGTATCAGAAATTTCGTAAGTTATTTACTTTAATTATAATTATAATTTCACTTAGCCGACGCATTAATAAAAGTGCTGAGGCCCATGGCAATGTTAATTGTGCATAAGGCGGAAGAATACACAGTGTGCATACAAGCAGATCTAGAGCAGGACTTACGAAAGTGCCCAGTTTACCGTGAACAGCCTTTATCTCTGCGCCCTCGCCATCACAGTCTGATTTTTTTAAATTTGATTTACGATGTTTTTATAAACAGGAAGACAATGAATACAAATATATACAACATCACAACATGCTAGCCCAGAGCATACGGCTCTTCTGTTGCACTGGAAATTTTATACGCAAATAAATGAACGAGGCGAGAATGATAGCTTTAAAAGAATAAAAAACAGTATTTCAATGTGGATGAACTAACCAAAACCTCAAAAAATACTCGCAACAAATAGTGAAACAATGCACATAAATTAAAGGGAAGCATAACAATGAGAAGAGACATGAAAATATTATACGAATAACTTGTTTACGCAGCCCAAGTGTCAAAGGCATCTAGGGAGGGTGATTGATTGTCCGTGTGAAACAAGGCTATTGGAAAACTTGAAACCATACGTTTTAATGTTGTTGAGAAATGATTAATGGTATTAATCGTTACACGTCAGTCATACATACTACGGAAAATAAGCATGAAATAAATAGATGTAACAATTTAAGAACAGTGGAAACGAAGGTAATACGGTGTAATTGTTGTCCGAGGCTATTATATACTATTCGCACGTGATATTAGTGGACGGTAGGTATAGACTGTTCACGATAAAGTGAGATCTTTTGAAATCAACCTTAGAAAAAAATCACTGCTCGTACTTTAACGGGCTCACTAAGTGAAACGGGCCCAGTAAAGTTGGTAACGATGGAGGGAAAGTAGTTCCTTATCTTAACGTCGAATACAAATTGTTAGGTAACCATTAGTGATAACACTTAAATTATTTGTTTGGCTTTCTGTTTCTTTTTTAATGCATCGAAGTGTTAAAATTAAGAGATCTGTAAAATATTTACTTTTCTTATAATTTCACACTTTCTCTTGATCGACGTATGAATAAAGTGAAGAGACCCGCGGCAACGTTACTTTTACACAAGGCGGAAGAATACACAAGTAGAGCTAAAGCATGGCTTTCAAAAGTACTCAGTTTACTGTGAACAGCCTACATAGGCTGTCCTCGGTTGACGGATCACTTATCAAGGCCCTGCTCAAGATCTATTTTTCTCCTCATTTTGTACCCATCCGCTACATGTAGACACGTCAGTCTGCAGGTGCTCCTCAGCCTGTTCGCAACGCCTTACGACGGGAATAGTCTACAGTTCCCAAAACTTCGCATCTGTTTGCTCGTAGAATAACACTGCCTTCGCTGTATATCGTCCATGTCTTTGTGCATATCTGTAAGTTTCCCAGCAAAAGATTTTTTTTTATCTGCGCTCTCTTCGTCGTATTGTCCGTATTAGTTACTTTTTTTTATTTATTTTTTTTGTTTTTCATGTTCGCACCATCTTGTCCACTTGTTGCTTTTTCCTGTTGCTTTCCGACTTAATTCCTTGTGTGAAGATCTCTGTGTCGGTTTTTCGTGCATCTACCGACGACATCGCCTTCGCTTATGATCTGTGCCTCTATGTCATTTTCTTCCACGTCTCGTTTCGGTTTTCTACGAAACGCACTGCGATGGAGAACGTCCAAAACAATGTTTCGCTCGAAATGTGAACTTTACATTGGCGCGGGGCCTGATCGCTTAACTCATGCGAACACAGAAATTCTGCTCAGGCCGTAAACGCGAACGAAAGGTATCCTTTCGGTATTAATAGGGACCTGCAAAATTCCCGGTATTTTTTTGTCGTGGAGCTAAAATTCACAGTACAGTATGCACTCTAGCCGGCGTCGTTTCTCCATTGGCTGCTTCTTAGATGTTAGGTCACTCACATGCTGAGCGAATTGCGCGTGATTGGGGCACACTATTGAGAAATGTTCATTTATTGGCGCAGAGAGTTGCCCGGGGCGTGCCAAATAAAGAATGGGCCGATGGCAAACGTATTCCAAAGCAGAAGACCTGCGACTTTTGCAGGTCTCTAGGTATTAATGAACGTTTACTTAACACTTTTGGTTTAACGTTAAGACACGGAACTACTTTTCCTGATTCGTTGCCAACTTTACTCGACGCATATGTCAGTGGGCCCATCAAGATATATATATATATATATATATATATATGCTATTTGCAGTAAAATGAGTGCTTTTGAAAGCCCTCTCATTTGAAATAATAGTCAATGAATACATTTTATTTTAGCGCTAGACGTTGAATTCCGAGTATGGTGGAATATACACATTGTGTTTATTACTTAGATGGTAGTATTCATTTGAAAAGTTGTTTAAAGGATAAAAAAAATGGCTGAAAGAATAAAGTAACAAGGGCCTCAAAAATCCTCACATTACCGTAAACAGCCTATATAAGGAAGTATTGCGACGAAGTATTGCGTGAACCAGCTTGCGGTGTGTTTCGTTTCCTCGGAATTTTTTAGCGATGACCAGAGGTTTTTTGTACAGAAATCTGTTCGAGAAGGATACGGCATGGTCGCTATAGTTTAAAACACTGTTTCACAGAAGAATAAATATAGTAAACAGGAGGCTAACGACAGCGATTATCGGTGGCAGACACATTTCAACGACCACATTTATGTTTCAATAACCAAATCTATGAATTGGAAACTTCATTTCTGCCACGAAAAAAAGATTTACATAAAATTTTCCGTAGATTTTTTTTTATTAGATAGACACAACTGTGTACTATGAGACCCATACATAGAAACGTGTAAAATTCGCGTTAAAAACGTAAGGCAGTTTAAACTTTAAACACTTTTCCCTTGCAATGCGTTGGTCATTGGCCCATTCTTTATTTGGCACGCCCTGGGTAACTCTACGCCAATAAATGAACACTTCACAATCGTGTGCCCCAATCACGTGCAATTCACTCAATATGGGAATGACTTAACATCTGAGCAGCAGCCAATGGAAAAATGACGCCGGCTCGCGTGTATACACTATTGTGGATTTTAGCTTGGCGCCAACAAAATAACTCGAATTTTGCAGGTCCCTATCCATATGACAATTATAGGGAGGCTCCTTAGTCGGCTAATATGAGCGACGAAAGTATCGGTCACTGAAACCGATAACCAGCTAATCGACTCACCTATCGCAGCACGCGTCGCCCTTGTGTGATGACGGGTCTTAATGAAAGTTTCATGGCGAGTGGGAGCGGCCAAGAATCGATAAAGTTCCGTGCTGCTACCATTCCAGCTCATGCTGTTCAACGTTTCCCGGAAAGGTCAGCAGCTGCCTGTAGCTCGTCAGGTGCCGGGTTACAAGGACTTGAATGAACTGTTAAAACACCGTATTAAGAGTTGCCTCTGTCCTCTGCGTTCGCGGGCTTGTTGACGGGCGTGGCTTTGTTGTGTCGCGGTCCGTTTCCACGTGCTTTACGTGTTCCGGATCCGAAGTTCACTGACTGATTTTAACTTTGTGTGCGGACATGTCTGAAACTCAGTCTCTCGATAATCTAAAAAGAATAACAAATTCTTGTTTATTCGTGTACACACGCGCAATAAATGAAAGCAGTGGCGGGTCCAAGACTCTCGCCTTCCTTTGAGCTTGATTTTATACTATATAAAATGAGATTATGGGTAAACTAAAATCTTATTAATAATCTTATTATTATTAATCTTTTTATTTACAATTCTAGAAATCATAGTTACTAGCTCGCATGCTTAAACTTTAAAATTGATTACACACTATAATAATGCCGTGTTAAAATTTTCAGTTAAGTTTAGATAATTCAAAATTGTAATCGATGACTGAAAATTGTAATATAATTAATATTTTTGTAATTTATAAATTTTATTTGTTTTTATGAATTCCCGACTAAGAAATTTATACACTTTGAATCTGAACCCTTTTCCTTTTTCATTGATGTTAGTATTATTCTTCTAACAAAATAGACTTAAATACAAACGCAAACCGACACTGATATAAATAATCTCTGAACACTGATGAACAAATTCTAACACTGAGCAGAAATCTTTTAGTTGTTAATAAGCTGTGTCAAAAGCGTTAAATGTTATGTTCAATTTATAATGAATGTTATAAAACTAGTATCAATAAATTATGTTTCTAATTCCCAAAAATTATTTTTTTTAAATATTTGGTTTTCTCGGAGAATTTTTAAAGGGTTTTTTTTTTTTTCGGTGACAAAGGCATTAAATAAATTTAGCAAACACAACTAAATACATTTTTATAGAACAGAAATAGAGGACGTGTAATATTATATTATTTATTAAGCACGTAGTCCCGAACCACCTTTTGATAACTGCAAAACGACGTTTTCTCGGAATAAAATTCGCTTCTTTAAATAATAACTCGGTGTTTTTCTTCACCATTTCCAGGCAAGCACGCCGTTGCCTGGTAACTGACGCCTTTTTTATTTATTTTTCCCCCCTTCCTCCGCCGTCCGCCTGGGCCGTGAGACAGGAAGGCAACGAGGCATCAAGAGCACTTTTCACAGTTCAGGGTCGCAGCCTTTGAAGCGCAGGACAGAGAGCCAGCGACGGGGCACACTTCCCGATGGATCTAAAGCTTCCTCTCGCGCGTGCAAATATTTCCCTTCATTTAAACAGGGAGTTTTCTTTCTTCTTGCCTTCGCCCCCCCCCCCCCCCCCCCCCGGGATTCCCGAAGTCACTTTCCCCGCGAGCGCGCGGTCGTCCAGGCGAACAAGAACCGAGGGGAATGGTCATTGAACAACGTTACGTTGGGTTAAGGGAACCGCCTGCTTGTAGTTCTTTAGTGCGTTTGGGGCAGAGGAAGCGCTCGAGCGATGAGGGCGGTACTGACGCGCGCAGCTAGTGCCGCATCGCCCCTATGCGCAAGGCGCTGGCCGCCTATGCGACTTTATGCGGTGACCCTATAATTTTATCGGTGGTGAGTCTGAATCAAAGATCATTGGTAGGTCCCTGTAATAGTTTCGCGTGTTTCCGACTAGCACATCACGAGATACACCAGTGTGAAAAAGCCGTTTCTAGCTATGTTTGAAAGCTCAGGAATAGCATTTATAATGCTAGTAAACTGAGCCAAGAAAGAAATTTTGCTGTGTGTAATAAAATTTAAGTCTAGCTGCACCACTGCGGCAAACGAATATCCAATGAAAATTACAACAGGGAGTAATTTAAGCCATTTTTCAAATATAAGCCTAATTTGTTTCCATTACTATAGGCTGCTGACGGTAAAATGAGCACTTTTGAAAGCCTTGCTTAGGATCTACTTGTATGCCCGTTGTGTATTCTTCCGCCGTATGTAAGATTAACATTTCCATTGGTCTCATCACATTATGCGTCGGTCAAGTGAGACTGTGAAATAACCACGAAAGAAAATATTTTACAAATCGGCTCATTTTTACACTTCAATGCATTAAAAAGAAAACAGAAAATGAAAGAAATAATTTATGTAATCGCAAGTGGTTATAGGCTGTTCACAGTAAAAAGACCACTTTTGAATGCCCTAAAAGTTGTATATTCCTCCACCTTATGCAAAATTAACATTGCCATGGGCCTCATCACTTTATTCATGAGTCGGTCAAATGAAACTGCGAAATTATTAAATACTTTACAAATCTCCTCATTATTACTCATTAAAAAAAACAGTGAAAGAAAGAATTAAATCTAAGTTAACAAAATGGTTACCTAACACATTTTATTCAATGTTAAGACGGGACTACTTTCCATCTATCGTTACCAACTATACTGGGTGAATGTCACTTAGTGGGCCCATTAAAATATATGCATGCAGGGGTAGTATTTTCTTCCTAAGGTTAATTTCTAAGCGTTCACTTTATCGTGAACAGCCTTTAGTAACGTGAACCAATCCTAACATAGCTTACGAATCGATTCGTCATAGCGAAGATCATTGGCCCATTGGCCACTGGACCTTCCAATGTACAGTGCCATCCGAAAATAACCTTCATGTGCATTATGTACACAATTGTGTACGTTGGGTCCGAATGGGTTTGAAGCAGTTGTGTTTATTCTAATTTTTGAATAACTATGAACTATTTCAATGTAAATCTTTTTTTTTCAGGACGGGACGAGGCTTCCCTCCTCCAACGGCGAGCGTTCGAGAGAGCCCTCCCCTACATTGCCTCCCCTACATTCCCTCTCTCAAAGTTGAGCGAAGAGTATTTCGTCATTTGAACTTTACTATAACTGTGTCGGGGATACCACCGTTTGGGGTTTACGTAAATACGTCTTCGTTAGTGTATTAATATTTTCTTTGAAATATGGGGATGAAATCAACGAAACGAAATTAATACTTAGCTATTACGGCTTAAATCGACAAATATGAAGGCTTTTGACGCTAAAGTGAGCACTTTTAAAATCAGCCTTAGAAAAAAGTCACTGCCCTTACCTGCAAATGTTTTAACGGGCGCACTGAGAGACATGCGGCCAGTAATGTTGGTAACGATGGATCGAAAGTAGTTTTATATCTTAAAGTTAAATAAAAAGCGTTAGGTAACCATTTGTGACAACTTAAAATTATTTATTTCGCTTTCTGTTTTTTTTTAATGCACATTAAAAGTAAAAATTAGAAGATCTGTAAAGTATCTCCTTTTCTAATAATTTCACAGTTTCACTTGACCGACGCATGAGCAAAGTGATGCGGTCCATGGCAATGTTAAGTTTACATAATGCGGATGAATACACAACGTGGATACAAGTAGATCTAAGGCGGGGTTTTCAAAAGTGCTCATTTTACCGTGAACAGCCTATATCACACCAGTCATCTTACACGCACTACCAAGCGAGTATAAATGTCTAGCAATTAGGTCCGTGAAAACTTTACTGCGCATGCGCCACACATGCAGTAACATTTTTAACATCCACGGTCTAAAACTAAAAAATTATCTTCACACATTGTGCCCTTCGAACGGGTTTCACGTGAACACGCATAGTATTTAAAAAGTAACTTTTACATTTAAGTGAACTTACTTTTTATCGAAAAATATATTTCCATTTTTACTAAGAGAATTTATACAGAAACTTGACATAATTAGGTAGAGATGGGAAAAGCTCGCGTTAAAAAAAAATATTCCGCGACTGTTTTTCTTTCCTGTGTTGATGGAAACCCACGTGTGAATACCATTTCCTGTACAACCGTGTGGAATCAAACCCTCGAGATCTTTAATGCGAACCAGAAAATAATAAAAAATATATTACCTACGTTTTAAAATATACAACCTTCTACGACATAATTTCGTTTCTTTCTGCTGGCATTTGTAGCAGAGGAACACTAAAGTTTCTCAACAACTTTCATCGGTACAAAAGGGTTCTAATAACAAGAAATTTTGTTTTTACATTTTCGTACAACAAGAGCATTTCACCCCCCCCCCCCCCCCTTTTTTTCATTCCAGCTTTCCACAGCAATGACTTTTCAGTCAGTTGAAAAATGATAGGCCTGCTGATGCCTGTCTGAAGTCTTATGTACGTGTGATCGTTAACAGCGGCATTCTTTTTGTGCTTATGTATTCTGAATTTTTTCAATCGTAAATTTCATCACAAGGTACAACAAAAAAAAAATTTGGGTGCGAGGAATTCAAATGCCGAAATTAGCTTTGTTGAATCTGTCTTTGCAGTACGCTGCCTCCAACGAGAAGTCAACCCTGCAGTACTTTGTTTACAAGGCAAACTCATTACTGTACTTCCGGGATATTTACCTCTTTCCCTCCCACCCTCGCAAACCCATTTTCCGATCCCTCTTTCCTTTCACATTTCCTTTTCCCCTTACAAAGCTTTGGATCCTACTGTCCTCAATAGTCGGGTAGTCAATTCGGTTCTTGAAAGAAAATAAGCAAACTTAGTAACACACATGTGTTTGGACTGCAACAAACGTTAGCGTGCGGTATTCGTAAATGAGTATGTTGCATAGCTAGAGACACTACAGAAATACTAAAAAAAAAATAAAAATTTCAGCCAATTTTAGCTGGTATATTATAAATAACGTTGTTGATAACTTATCCTTTTAGATTTGTATGACGACGTTTTACACTCGACTAATTTCTTTGCGGACCAATCACAAAACATTTGCTTTTAGAGTATCATAATTCTCATTGGCCCATTGAAATGGGATAGTAGCGTTACACATGCATGCCAGCCAGTATAGGAATATAAATGTCTCACATGTATATATCCCGCTGAGTAGTAAGAAACATACAATTTTTCTTGCGATTAACCATCGCCTCTGTGCACAACTGCTGCTGTTGTATATACTTTCGATGAGGCACGTCTGAGTATCGGTGAAACGCTTCATCTGTACGACAGATGTTATTACAACCAGCAAAACAGGAAAATGTTGCATTCGACATCAAATTACTAACAGTTATATATTTATTAATTTTAAGCGGAGAAATAATGTGTGGCGTCATCATGTGAATTCGAGATTGTATGCAGTATTGCCTCACTCCATATTCCAGTACATACGTACGCTTCCTAGCAATAGTTATATATATATATATATATATATACACAGTGTAAATCGTTATTTTATTCGAGGGAAAAGTCATTACATGTGTACAATTTGAACAATGTTTGGTACGAACGCAAAAATTATTAACACTTTGACCGCCACGCTCATCAATATGATACACAGCTGTAATTTGATTCTATAAGTTGTTCACGGTAAAATAAGCTTAATATCTACTTGTTTGAACGTTGTGTACTCTTCCGCCTTATGTGAAATTAACATTGCCATGGGCATGATCACTTTATTAATATGTCGGACAGATGAAACTGTATAATTATTAGAAAAGAAAATATTTTACAAACCTGGTCATTTTTACTCTTCGGCGCATTAAAATAAAAACAAGAACCGAAAGAAGTAATTTATGTCATCGAAAATGGTCACCTAATACGTTTTATTTGATTTTAATAGATGGAACTACTTTCCATCCATCGTTACTAACTTTACTGGACGCATGTCACTCACTGCGCCCGTTGCAATATATGCAGGTGGGGCAGTGACTTTTTCTAACGTTGATTTCACAAGTGCTCACTTTACCTTGAACAGCCTTTAGTTATGTGTGACACACATATTCACGTGACTAACATCTTTCATAATTTTTTAAAAATAAAATATGCAAATTTTCTTTATGTTACTAAACAAAAGTGATAAATTCAAGGAAATTACACTAGCAAAAAACACATTTTACGAAAAGTATGGGGGCAATAGAAGTGATAATTTTTGACATTCAACACGCATAACCCTCTTCCCTCGGATCTACTCGTTTGCGTGAGGCGAAGAGATTTGGGTTGCTTCTTAACAGCGAGGTCGTGAAAGCCGATGAGGGTGATTGAAGTGAGTATGGAGCGGCGCCGAAATGAAGGGGCGGGAGAAACGGAAGATCCCCGAGAAAATCCACCGACCAATGGCGTTGTCTGGCTCGATTCCTACTTGCGAAAAACCCGGTGACCCAGCCGGAGATTGAACCCTGTTCGCCTTGGTGGGAGGCAGTGGCGATGCGTGCTATAATTTCATGGGCAAACTACTGTGTGTAGGGGGCAGTAGTGGCGTTGATCCTCCCCCCCCCCCCAATAAAGGGGGAGGGGGAGTCCGGGGGCCCTCCCCCGCGAAAATAAGGATTTCAAGGTGCAAAATGGTGCCATTTAAACATTTTTTCGTACCTAAATATAAAATACACCGCTTATAAAAATATTAATATTTTTAACGTAAGATTTGTCTGAGTGGAAAATATTACAAAGATACCTTCATCAAACCCGGAACCTTGTCCACTCAGAATTAATATTGTTTTAATACCCATCGACAGTGAGGTATTTACGTACGAAGAGATTTTGTTTGTACATAAGTATAGACAGGGAAAATTATTATTCGTTTGTGTAAAAATGGAAAGCATTCAACTCTATTTTTTTAAAATTCTTTAAAAGCCAAAAACAAATTTATGTGAACTTCAGAACGCTGGTGTTTTTGAACAGCATTGCACAGATTTTTAAGGTCACGATACCGAGTTGCAGTCCACGCGTTAACATCCTTTTAAAACAATCAACATGGCCAGCAAAACAGTTTGTTTAGGCTGTTACATCCAGCTAACCACAAGTGTTTCTGATAAACATTTTATTTTTTTTGGAAATGTACAAAATTAACTTTCCTGCGTGTTGTCATGATCGTAAGTCCAGGAGTCAGCCTACCCTATTTTATGATGTCACATCTTTCCTGAAAAGTGAAAGCACTGCTGAAAAAATACTTCATTCTAATCCACACACACCACACTTACATCCACATGTTTCTGTTGCACTCATTCTATCTAGTCGGTTCTCAGTCTCACATGATAATTTTATAATTTTTATGTAGGGTAGACATCACGCACGAATATGTATAACATTCTCAGCACAAAAACTAAATAAAATTAAAACAATACTATTCGTGTTGTGCGGGTGAACTCGCCCACACATCGATCTAGTTACTGTAAACTACACCACGCAAACTGCCTGCGGCTAGGCCAGCTTCGGCTATGTCCGCTTCAGTTCGGTGAAGAAAGCACTACCATCGTAGCTTCTAACACAGGTTGACGCAGCCATTAGCCCCCGCCCCACCCCGGGCGGTCATCCTACCCTTCCTCCCCTCTCTCGGCTTACAAAGCTTCTAAACGTTTTGGTTTTGATAGGCAACGAGTTGTTTTCTAATAATATACAGTATTGTTTCCTGAGTAGAATGTGTACTGCATGAGTGAAAAGTTGCCTTAAAGTAAATATTAGTTAGAATTTAATATCTATTTTAAATATAACATTGTCAGGAAACTGTCTGGGCAAGCACTGCTTGCCTTGCTTGCTCTAACGAGACGCTACTGGTGGGAGGCGAGCGTGCTAATCGCTCAGCCACCGCAGCCCACTTGTTTGTGTGACCGCGTGTGAGGCATGCCATGCAGTTCGTGGCAAAGAGCAGCCACGTGCCAAGCCCCACAACCTTTACTATCTTCGGAAATAACGGAGCAGGGTGACGTGAGCAGGGCACAGCAGCTCGACCGTGCTACCCCCGGCCTGCCCGACTGGAAACCTCCCCCGCACGAGGGGGAGTATTTTCGGTCGCCTGGCGGCGAGACTGCGGGTTATTTCCAGGCCATTCATGGAGCCCGATCGAAAGGCTTTCCTACTTGATGTGGGTGGGTAAATGTCGCCTCGTGAGTGAGTGAGTGAGTGAAGAGCATTGGGCGGCTCTTTAACATCGAGGTCTCGAGAACCAATGAGGGTGCAGTGAGGTGAGTATGGGGCAGCGCCGGAATTAAAGAGCCGGGGGGGGGAGATCTTTGAGAAATCCCGCCGACCTGCGGCATCGTCCGGCGCGATTCCCACATGTGAAAATCCGGGAGTGACTTCGCCGGGGATCGAACCCAGTTCAACTTGGTGTGAGGCGAGTAGTCTAACCCCTACATCAATGTGGCTCCCGATATTGCCTCTTAAGGTCAAATTTCACTTTTTTTTATTTCGTAATCTGAAAGAGCTTTCGAAAGTTGCCCTCTTAATGCAATTATTAGGTGTCAGATCATTACAGTTTTCAAAATATAACACTCAAAAGTCTCAATTTCCCGATTTCTACAGCATACTACGATTTGCTCCTAGATATATTTTCCAATCAAATGGCATTTAATGCAATCTGTATGGTGCGCAGAACATACTGATTCAGTAGAGTATGATTTATAAACATGTGACCGAGTATTGTAACTCTGCATTTTGTTGAATATAGGGATCAGACTTGTAAATATATTTTTGCTCATTCAAGCGAAACTGTTAACATTCCTTTAATAATTAGTTAAAACCATAAACTGTAGAGTAAAAGTTGTTTTTGTTCCCTTCGTAGCTTGTAACACAAGTGCAGTATGCCGTGCTTAGACTCTAATTCAACTTTTTGAATCTGCCTATAACAACACTGTTGTGTCGGAACTTGAGTGTTATATGTTGAAAACTATAATTACTTGACAACTAACAACTGCATTAAGGAGGCATTTTTCGAAACCTCTCTCAGATAACCAAGATCCAAAAGACATTTAAAGTGGTTGGTCACTTTTCATCATAGTGTGTTTACTTATATTTCCACAGGCCTCTCTCTTCAGCGCAGTTCCAATTCGCAAGAAAGGGTTTACAAATGAACAATACTGTTTTATGAAGGACGCCTGAGGGGCGTATTTGAGTTCGTGAGGGATGAAGGTCTTAATAAAAAAAATTAAAAGAAACTAAATTTGATTTCTAATTATTTCACACAGCTATTATTTACAGCATTAAATTATCTGTATTTACTCTTTCTATTTATCAGTGAACGCAATATTTGATGTCTATTTCAACTCTAATTAACATCCTTCTTAATTGTTTCTGTTGGTTACAGTCAATTAACTCATACTCATTATCAACACGTGTTCAGTCTATCTTTTGCCATCATTTATAATGTCTTTCACTCACACATGTAGTCCAATATCCCAGCCTGCCAGCCGCACTGCTTGATACTCGCTGTCGCAGACTTCCCTTCCGCTGGTCACTGCTCGTCTTCTATCTCTCGGAACTCAGCCACTTATTCACTCAACTCCAACTCCACTCCCGGCCCGGAGGCCTGCCGCAATATTTATCGTATCAGGGCGAACATCTCGAAGTTTCAACGCACCCCGAGTCGCGCTGAGAGAACGAGAGATGAACGCAGGAAACAATGCAAACCAGGGTCCGAGGCGCACGTCTGTAATTCAAAACCCTTCATTGCCTTGCCTCCCGCCGTCGCTATCGTACAAAACTCTCTCTCTCTCCTCCCCTCTCTCTCCTCTCTCTCTCTCTCTCTCTCTCTCCTCTCTCTCTCTCTCCCTCTCTCTCTCTCTCTCTCTCTCTCTCTCTCTCCTCTCTCTCTCTCTCTCTCTCTCTCTCTCTCTCCTCTCCCCTCTCTCTCTCTCTCAAGATTACTTCCAACTTTTCTGAAGCCCTCCTAGAATTCTGCTTACAGGATATTCCTCCGCCTCATGCAAACAAAGCTTAACTAAGTCTAGAAATTACACCAAATGAACAACTATTTCTTACTATGCATTACTAACACGCTCATTTTCTGTTTTTATTCGTAATTATTATAAAATCAAATATCATGATTTTTAGATAACATATTATCAAAAAGCCATTTTAACCAAAAAATAAAATTTAGTTTGGTTAACAGAAGTATGAAACACTCGTGATACGTGACGTATTCAAGAAAAAAAACAAAAAAACGTTATAGGTACGTAGGGTGATTTTTCAAAGGTGTGATTTAAAAAGTATGGAGAAACAGTACACTAGAATAATGCCACTATGAAAGACATAGCGTTAGAACATAGTAGTAAAATAAAAATCACCCTTAAGCTGTTAAGGAAGTCGAGGTTGTAGGGGAGATCGTCCACGACCACTCTCACGTTCTAGGCGACCTGCTAGTATAGGCTGTTCACAGTAAAATTAGCACTTTTGAAAGCCCTATTTAAATTATCACAAATGGTTGCCTAACACTTTTTATTCGACGTTAAGATATGGAACTACTTTCCATCTATCATTACCAGCTTTACCGGGCGCATGTCACTCAGTACGCCCGCTTAGGTATTGCAGGCACGGGCAGTGACTTCTTTTCTAAGGTTGATTTCAAAAGTGCTCACTTTACCATGAACAGCCTTTAGAAACAGTTAATCAGGCAAATGTACAACACCAAGATATCTGCTTTCTTCCTTGCCAGTCTTTCCTGTTAATTAGAGGGACTTTGACGAAAGAAGATGAAAGCAGCCCAGCATCGACAAAAATAACGAGCAATATAATTCTTCACCTGAACGATCGCATCACGTATTTCCTCAACGGTGTCGAGGTGGACCAGTCGCGAGATGTGGGCATAACCTCAACGATCAAAAATGACTTTTCGCTCACTCCGAATGAGCTGCTTGCAGCCCAAGACGGCAGGCTGGGGAATCGAAGATGACTACAGTGTTCCTATATGTATACCCTGGAGGCAATTTCGAAGTGTGCATCCCGCTCTCCATGCTATTGGGATTTACCGAAGACTACAACGGATTATCTTAAATTCAGAGCAGGAACTAGTGCTGCTCCAAGCCAATACACATGTGTGCACTATCGTGGGTATAGCTGAAGACTGTGGAACTGAAACTACAGTCTATCGAATGGATATTGCCTCACGTGCAGTTGAGCACTGCAGAACGTATAAAGATGCTAGGGAATGTGGAAGATGGCAAAAACATAGATGTGGCTTTCAGATCGTGGAGTCTCGAGACATGCCCAATTGGGGGGGGGGGGGGTATGTCTGGAAAGCAGACTGCTTGTGTACAAAACCAGGCAAAAGAAAAGGGAAAAAATTGCGTGGCCGGAGAGTAAGCAAAAGGTTGAAAAAAATAAAGAAAAACAAATAATTCCAGTTTTCACAAATGTTTACAAACAGTTTTAATTCAAAGTCAAAACGTGGAACTATCTTCCATCCGTTGTTACCATTACCAACTTTACTGGGCGCATGTCTCTCAGTGCGCCAGTTAAACTATTTGTATGCAGGGGAAGTGACTTTTATCTAAGGTTCATTTTTAATGTGTTCACTTCATCTGAGCAGCCTTTAGTATTAATGACCTCACTTCCCGTAACCGATACCAATATAATACAGGCAGGAAAATAAAACCAGCTTAGACTTTTTGGTTTTACTCTTTCAGCAGAGTTACTAACATTCCAGATCACAAGCCGTGCTGGCCAATCTTGAAGAGGACAGGGTAGATCGCTTATAAACTAATCTAACCTACACTCTTTGTCTAGCTCTTTCACAATTAGTTAAGCACTTTCGAAATCAACATACAAAAAAATATCCCTGCCCGTAACTGCTAATAGTTTAACGTAGACACGAGTTTACGTGCAGTCAGTAGAGTTAGCAGCGAAGCAAGGAAAGTAGTTCCGTGCTGAGCGGTTAGCCTGTTCGCCTCCCACCAAAGGACTCCCGGATTTTCGCACGTGGGAATCGTGCCGGACGATGCTGCTCGTCGGCGGGTTTTTCTCGGGGATTTCCCGTTTCCCCCGCCATTTCATTTCGGCGCTGCACCATGCTCACCTCACTTAACCCTCATCGGCTCCCAAGACCTCTATGTTAAGAGCCGCCCAAATCTCTCACCGTACCCCAGCGTCATATTAAAAGTTTCTACGTTTAAAGTTGTCTTACTTTAATAACCATTTCAAGACAATGGGCGGTGTTTAATTTACCTATACATCTCTAAAACTTTCTTGAGAAACATTAATGTTGCGATTAAACGTAGTAAACTACGCCAACGTGTGAATTACTTTAGATAGGTAATTAGAATCTGTTCTCTCAAAAAATTTATGTAATTACGAATTACTAACTGCAAAGCCGATATTATCTCAAATATGAAATCCTTTAGCAGGGGCTTTACTCGAAAATACATCCTTCAAGATTTTAGTCCACTCTGCTATCGTTAAAAAAAAATGTATGTACACCACGCCTATTTGTCTACTGATTTGTTATGGCGTTAACTGGCATCCTGCTAGTTATTTACATCGTTAGATATTCACCGGCTTCGTTGCTCTCTGGCTACTGTTTTAATATTATGAAGAACAACATACATGTGTTACTTTCAGTCAGTATTCAGTGAATGTTAAAGTCAGTGAACGTAGAGATGTGTTGGTGGCAATTACTTCAAGTTTAAAATGTCAACAATTCTGATACGCCCTCTGCGTTACTAGTTACGGGGACAAGTTTGTAAATATAAGAAGTTCGCTCACTTTTCCTCTTAGAACCGTTATTCTTTCGTAATTTGAGAAGTAGCTTCGCCAACGAAGTATAGTAATCAAGTTTATTACCAAATTGCAGGGCAACATTACATGAAAATAGTTATAGCTTTCACTAACCTGCATTTTATGATGGATATCAACTTGAGTTTTCCCATGTAATATGCAGGGGACAAGTTTCGACAGTACATCCTCTAATTCAGGCAAAAATAATCGCTATAATACCATCATATATACGCAATAATATATTAAAGAAAACAAACTTCTTTTAGGTCGATTCTTAACGATGATTTAGTTTTCATAAACGTGTTACGAAGGGTTTAAACCAATCGACTTATTTTCAGTCGATTAAAACTTTGTCTCTTTTCAGATTTAAGCAAATCACGGACTTTAGTTTCAGGGAAATCAAGTTAGCGTGTAGTCTACGATTTCGATAGTATCAATAATGCAATCACAAATAAAAAATATATTGGAAATAAAATTTGATCTCATAAGCTAGTATTGCATAAATGTACTGTTTTGAAAACTTTGATTAACGTAAAAATATTACTCAGTGGTTTATTACTTAGAGACATGATATAAACAAGTTTAATGTAACTCTCAGGCGATAGTAGAATCTTATGTTATTTTTGCTTTTCCGTGTATTTTGAGCTTCTCGTTGAAAGACATTAAATCTTCACATAACTCTGTACACGAAGTACTACAGATCTAACTGCCGGCTACTTAGCCGGCAGTTCACCGTATCAAAGATGGCGACCGTTACATGCACATGCACTCGCTCAAAGCCTTCCAGCTCATTAAACGCGATAGGCCCGGCGATCTGTTTGCCTCTGATGAAATTACATGGTTGCCGTATCAGCGCTAACTAGGCGCCGCAATTAGCGCTTGCTTGTTATGCTGCGTCGATTATCCGTGCGTGATGGGTCTCTGCATTATTTTAAGAAGCCAGTAGTTTATTACGAATACTACATGAAATAATTACGGTGGAAAATTATGTGCACGGAATAAGCCAGACTCAACAAATACCTGCAACACCTGCAAACGCAGTATTCTTAAAACTATTTCGTTTAAATAGTTGAAGACGCGAGCCATTTATTTTTCGCATTAAATTTCGCGACCTAGATATATAATTATTGTTTTTAATAACGTATCAAAATTAATGAGAACTATGTCGTCGTATTTTAACCCTTATCATCTTAAAGCGCACTATTTTTTTTAAAAAGAATTCGTAGGGAAAATTCTTATTAAGAAAGAATAATTCCTGAATGAGGGAAATATTTATTTTTCAACAGAAATGAAGTATCCTAAAAAGGGCTGCTTTTACTATGCTAGTAAGAGAAAAACACAAATAAATATAAATATTAATGATTTTCATAACAAGCATCTTGTCCCCAAATATGCGCTCCAAAAAGGAACCTCTGGGTTCAAAGGAAACATCATTAGTGTGTATTACACGCAAAAGAAAGCGGTTCTAATCACAATACCCCTGCATAAGGATAATGTTTACTACCTGCGGAAGAGAAGAGGGGAATTTTCATTACCTCAACCTTGATATGTGCCAGAGCAATTTTTAAAGCCCTGCTAAATATACACTTGTTTGCACACGGTGTATTCTTCCGCCATACGTAAAATTGACGTTGACATGTTCCTGATCTCGTTGTCGACGAGACGTTAAGCCCTACCTACCTAAATAAACGGCTCTCTAAGAGCCGCGGTGGTGTAGAGGTTAGACTACTCGCCTCCCACCAAGGCGAACCGGACTCGATTCCCGGCGGGGTCGAAACCGGATTTTCGTATGTGGGAATCGTGCCGGACGATGCCACTGGTCGGCGGGTTTTCTAGATCTTCCGCTTCTCCCGTCTTTGCGTCCCGACACTTATCCATACTCGCCTCACTTCACCTTCATCGGCTCTCAAGACCTCGATGTTAAGAGCCGCCCAAATATCCTTAATCTTCACTCACACTAAGAGATAAAGAGAACGTACCGCGAGTAAAAATTCATATCGCATCATAAAATTGTTGTATTTTTACTTTTTGTTCATCTTTGCAACGTAAAAAAAGTAATGCCTCACAAAAGATCCCATTATGAATTCTGCACATTGTCTGGTGCCTCAAGGAAGATTTAGCCACCAGACGGCAAGCACAGTGTAGACGTTTCTGCTTGCTGATGACGGAACAACTCAAGTAGCAAAATTTCGTTGGTCCACATGTGCAAATCTACTCGTACACGAGCAACCCACAAACGGTTTTCATAATCAGTCAACCTCTATAATGCACCTGCAGATACAAATGACGCACATGATGCCTTTGGACTTCTTGTGTGCAAAAGGCCACGTTTTGGCCAACATTGTGAGAGCATTGGCCCACATTACGATTATTAACAAAAATAGGAACTGTCACTTTTATTTATATGATCTGATTATCAAGAAATTGTGACAGTCACAAATGCAAAAGTTTGCAACCACTGGTTGCAGTTTTAGACTTTTAAGTGCATGTTGTTTGCTACTTGGGCAGTGACCATGTTTTAACGTATAGGTTTAACCATATATATATATATATATAGCGTCAAGCTAAAATTCACAGTACTGCATACACTCGAGCCGGCGTCGTTTCTCCATTGGCTGCTGCTTAGATGTTAAGTCACTCCCCTGCTGAGTGAATTGCACGTGATTGGGGCACACGATTGAGAAGTGCTCATTTATTGGCGCAGAGTTACCCGGGGCGTGACAAATAAAGAATGGGCCAATGACAAACGTATTCCAAAGGAAAAGTGTTTAAAGTTTAAAATGTCCTTAAATAACTACGCGAATTTTGCAGGTCTCTACAAATACTTCAAACACTGCTCACAGTCAACAGATTTTGATGCAGAAACATTCGTAGTTATGTAATATTTAAATCCAAGGTAACAGAGAAATAATGTGTCGGGTTCGTTCGTTCATCGGCTGTAGCCATACAGATATACAAGCTACATCCTAACTGGACTGAAAGTTATTCGGTTAATGGCACTGTGTGGTTTTTGTATTGTATTAATGACACACATCCATTCTGAAGGTATAAAACAATGGCCCAGTGACACAAATAATGGAAACGTACAAGTGACGAGAATTTTGCAGGCATTTCTGTTGAATGTGTGGTGGGTGCGGAAAAACCAATCTCAACTCAATGACTGGAGAAAATTCCTTGCTGGATTCAAATCAAATAAACCTTGTTTGTAAAAAGAAAAAATATCTGAGGACGAAATACATAAGACCGCGCTGAAGAAAACGAGCTCAGATATTAAGTTATCACTCTGGTGGAAAGAAGAAGACGAGATTTCATATTTCTTTCTTTTACACGAAGCGTCGTTATGAAATTTGCAACTGATTTAAGAGAAGAGAAATATACTACTCTGCGAGCGGTTCCTTCCGAAGATCGACACTAATTCTGAAATATCGAGTTACATTATTAAAAAATATATATACCTTTGACTGATTTCTTAATATACAATGCTACCGATGTAAACATTTTTGTGACATCTGTAACAGTCTTGGGTCACCCCAGTGTTACCCAGTGGCTGTCCAATTAAAGGCTGTTCACGATAAAGTGAGCACTTCTGAAATCAACCTTAGAAAATAAGTCACTGGCCCTACATGCATATATTTTAACGGGCTCCCTGAGTGACATGCACCCAATAAATTTGGTAACGATGGATAGGAAGTAGTACCGTGACTTAACGTCGAATAAAAAGTGCTGGGTTACCATTTCGCTTTATATTTATTTTTTAACGCATCGAAGAGTAAAAATGAGCAGATTTGTTAGATATTTACTTTTCAAATAATTTCACAGTTTTACTTGACCGACGCACGAATGAAGTGATGAGGCCCACGACAATGTTAATCTTACATAAGGCGGAAGAATACACCACGTGCATACAAGTAGATTTTAAGCAAGGCTTTCAAAAGTGTGTCTATTTCCAAGGGTGAGGTGGTTGAAATGATCAAGCAGAACTATAATAAACTAGGCGTTTTACTAAGCTCCCAGATCTCACACAATTTATGTGATTTATTATTGAGCACACTTTATACTGAATTCTCTAAATGCTCACACAAGTTACGATTGTTTCAGTTCTATCTTTTGCTCAGCCCTAGTTAAAGCCTCACGCCCTTCGGCGGGTACTCGTCCCTGTTTGACGCGTCACGCCATCAGCTCGGAATACGAGAGATCTCCTCACGCGTCGCATTTAAGGGGTCTATGTAGCTGCGCGTCCAAGGTCAAGAAGCGAGGGAGCAATACAGACGACAGTTACACGCACGCCTAGCGCCTCATCGCTCCTACGCGCAAGGCGTGCAGTGTTTCCGTCGTGACGCTGTACTGCGCAAATTAGATCTATAACATAAGGGTTTTATCACACGCGATGAAAGGCCACAGGTCCTTATATTTGCACTTTCCTCTTGCCACTTAAGAAAACTGCATAGATAAGCTTTAAATATGCGATATTTAACCACTTGCACGATTTTTTTTCTCCAAGAATACATTTAATATGATAAAGTAAAAAGAGAATAGGGCCATATAAAAATTTTTTTTTTCTTTTCTAACAAAAAGTCGTATTTCGAGAATTTTTATTTACCGAGATACGCGTTCACACGTCGACAACGATTTCACAGAAAATGTTTCAGTACATAGAACTCGTTTAAGACTCGAAGTCTTGCCAGGGTCACGCGGCAATGTACGACCACGCCCTTCTTGCGAGACCTCCTTATATTTCGCCTCCTAACCTAATTTCTCTCTCTCCGCTCTGCAGCTTTGTTTGATGTTGACACACACTGCCTCTTTAAACACCGCTCGCCCCATCACCTCTGTCGTCGTAACATCATCCCCTCCGTCGAAAGATGCGGCTGTCCTCAGCCGGCTGGGATGGTAGAAGATGATGTGGTGGAGGCATGAATTAGCCAGAGATGCCAGCGCTGGGGAGAGGAGTGGTCACGTTGTGAAGTACAGACGCGGTAGAGTCCATTACTCTGTGCGATCGCAGTTGTCGCGGAAGTAGGTTGCAGTGGTTTGTACAAGAGTCTATTACGAAAGCATTCCATTGCACTTTAGAAACTAATAATCCGCAGGAAGAGTGTGAGAAGGTTGATAGGAAATTATTACTGTAACATATTATTGACATATTAATTTTAAGTTTGACAGTGTTAATTATTTGTAAATTATAACAATATATTTCAAGTTGAAGTGTTATAAAATTTGTAAAAGTGCTACTGATCACAAAATAATACATAATACTACAGATTTCACAAATACATAATATGTTAGTTGGGACTTGACCATAAGAAAAGTGGTTGATGGCCTTTTATCGCAGCATCGCAGCACTTAGTGTCGCAACAGATCTTGGATGCAAGATCGATGCTGACTACCTCCAAAAATTCTGCTAACGCATCGACCTTGATGAATTGGAAAGAGAAGGTATTACGTGTACGTTTTGGTACGACACTCCGCAGCCGCATGCGTATGACAACAATTGTGGAACTAAGTTACAACATTTACGATGTAGCTTCAATATATATTAAAGGCTATTCACTATAAAGTGAGCACTTTTCAAATCAACCTTAGAAAAAAGTCACTGCTCCTAGCTGCATATATTTTAACGCGCGCACTGAGTAGCATGATGTACCGAGTAAAGTTGGTAACGATGGATGGAAAGTGCTTCCATATCTTAATGTCGAATAAAAAGTGTTAAGTAACCATTTGCGACAAATTAAATTTTTTTTTTTTTTTTTTGCTTTCTCTGCTTCTTAACGCATCGGAGTATAAAAATGAGAAAATGTGTAGAATATAGACTTTTCTAATAATTTCACAGTGTCACTTGATGGACGCATGGATAAAGTTATGAGGCCAACGGAAATGTTAATTTTGCATGTGGCGGAAGAATTCCCAACATTCACACAAGTAGATCTTAAGTAGGGCTTTCAAAATTACTCATTTTACCGTGAACAACCTATAGACATAAGTATAAATTATTTAACCTTACATCTATACTTATGATATTATTTCCTTTGTATGCTTGGGATGTGCTATTTGCATTTTCAGTGTGTCACTTTGGACTCTCAAGTACTAGGCATATCTAAAGTAGTGTATATATCTGTATTGAGATATTTGTTTGTTGGACAGCTCTGCCGTCGTAACACATCGCAGTCATTACATCATCGTACGCAGCGCTTCCAACCTCATTTAAGCAGACCACTAATGGCAAAGGACTTGATCAGGAACACTTTTTATATTAATATATTTGTTTAGATTCAATTAATTTTTTTCACATATACGAAAACCATTTAAAGTGTAGTTTCCGAAATAACTGTTCGCCTCATGCTCTTGTCCAGCATTACGGATCGAGTGGCGATTGTTATTACTTGCATTGAAGTTTGTTTAATCTACTCTACATGGTCTCCAAACATATTTCCATGAAGAGTTTATGCAGTAAATGGTGTGAAGTTACATTGACTATGGACTTTATTCCTACAAGCTGATTTTATGCAATTTGTCGATGCAGTATTTTTTAATACAGTTCTGTTTTACGTTTCTCATTATTACTTTCAGTTGCTTACTATCCGTTAAAAAAAATGACGTGTTACAGATTACAAAGTCTGTTTGCCAAATCAATTTTTCGTTCTTATGTATGTTGTAATTTATTGAAATCTAACTACTATGCAATTGTTTTGTGCGAACCCTTGAGTTCTTACCCATAATGCCGGACCATCTTCCACAATTCCTGTCCTGAAGATGTATTCAGCCTAATGGTTATATAATCTATTTATTGAATAAATAAAATGTACTAAGCCAGTGGTGTAGTATTTATTCTCAGTCTAAGGTAATATTGGCTTGAGGTGTTCCAGTAAAACATAGTTATACTGCATGAGATATCGAAAATATTTTTGCGTATACACACGATACTTTCAAACGTACCGTTACATAAACTTTTTTACGCAAAGAGTTACGGCTTAAAGCAAATAACATCCTCTTATTCAAACTTTTGAATTTTACGTAAGTTAAAACTGTATCTTAATAGAGATGTCTTCTTATTATGGTTAACAGAACTTGTTCATTTGATTTGGTATGTAATTCTAGTATAAAATGTTTATTACAATTTGGATTTCGAGGCTACATATGTACTGTAGAATAAACATAGCTTTACCACTGGCGTCGTTCGCAGTGTGTGATGAATAACGCATTCTCGATGTTTCACGAAATGAAATTGCCAACAGCCTGTCTCATGTTTGTTGCAGCGGGAAAGGTTTCGGCTCGCAGAAGAGAAATTTCGACGAGATCGACAGAAGCGGTTTCAACGGCTTCGTCAAGAAGAACTTCGACGAGATAGACCGCTCGGGGTTCGACAGCTTCGTCAAGAGGAATTTCGACGAAATAGATCGAGTTGGGTTCGGTGGTTTCGTGAAGAGGAACGCCCCCTGGCTGTTGAGTCGCTACTACGAAGAGGCTCATTAAGCTGAATACAAAACCCCTTAACTGTCTTGATGTCCCTAATCTTGCTGCATTGATCGGCCGAGTGGTACCGCTCGATTACTTCGTCTTCTTTCTTTCCTTAGTTGTATCCCTTTAAAATAAACCTGCAGAGAAAAACTTTAAGGAGAGTTTGTGTACATAGCTTGTCGTAAATTGTTGTCTTGGGGTAATAACAATCAAACTCCATACCTGATACATATTTTGTACATTTGAAAAAAAATATTGAATTCATTATATTCCGACGCATAATATACCTAGCAATAAGTTTTATAAGATGATTACTTTTAAAATAAAATTAATATGTCAGACCATAAATTTAATTTTAATTATCGGCCTAGCTGCAAGAAATGTAATATATATCATTTAATAGCTTTACAGTTTTTCAGAACTTAACAAAGGGTTTATAGACAATTTAGGATATTTTACGGCCACCTCTCTTGTGCCCAGCATTGTTTATAAAGTCGTACATTCTGCGTCAAATTTGTTTTGGCAATTTAATTATTTGTATTCGCCCAAGATTGGTTACTTTGTTCTTGTGGCCAGTATACCAAAGTTTACGCATGTTGTAATTAAGTCCCTATGTCAAAGCAAAGAAGATAAGCATTCGCCTATCAGAATTTATTTTGCTCTATAAAATGAAGGATATGATGTTACATTATTTCAGAAGTTTATGCACTGTTTTGTACAGCAGTTAGGCTGTAACAACATGCTCCATTATTGACATTGTATGTAAATTTTATGTTGTTAAATAAAACAGCATAACCAATTATTAATTTTGTTCATGAATCAATTTCCATCCCTTAAATAACTATACATCACCTTCAATGGTTGCTGCTCTGAGTAAGGTCTGCCAACATACACAGCATAACCTCGTCTTGCAAATGGGCTTGGTAATAGTGTGACATCAGGAATTCTATTCGGATAAGTTTTCAGTAAGTGGCGCATCACCACGTAAGTATACTTACGTCCCTAAGATAAAATATCACTTATTAGTAAATGCTACTTGCAAAACCTACGGTTTTTGGAATTTGAGTAAGCTGAAACTGCATGTCGAGTAAGCTCTGGTTAGTCCGTGATAATTTTAGAATATTTAATATAAAAATGAGATTTGAAAAATTTTAAATTTTAATTGAGACGATTTTGGTAAGTTTGACTTTAATGGAAACAACTATTAGGCTGTCAGATTTTTCTAACATTTAGTCTGTGAGATAGCGTATTTGCTTGAAATGATTTCACTCACTGTCAGTATCACTTGCACATCCATCACACAGAAATACTAAGTCACTAGTAACATTTTGGCATGCACAGTGATACCAAACACTACAAAAACTACACTGAACCCATTCAGCACCATTTTTTTCGACTACATCTTCATTGTACCTTCTTCCACAAGATCCACAAAACGAGTCTTCCTTGTATTTTCTCTTCTTGATATTTATTTGCTTGCTTTTGCTTGGACGAGTTTGCTTCAGAGGAAAAACTTTTTGATAAGAAATTGTGGCATCTGGAGTTGGATTGTAGCTTGGGCCATCCGATGCTGATGAAGGTCCAGCTTGAAAAGTTGGAGAGATCATCTTTGCCTTAGGATCTCTTTTTGGGGTAACTCGTTCTTGGTTATGTCTGGGGTAGTTGAAAAATGATGTGGTGTTCCCATAATTAGTGGATTGCTGGTGTGCCTGTGGACGCTCTGTCACCAACGAAGGAGCTATAGCTTGATCTGTGATTCCACATCTGTCGATGGGAAAAATTCCCGTCTTCCGAAAACTGTTAATTATGGTATGTGGGATGAAAGTGGACAGCCAAGATGAAGTAAGAAAGTTATTGAAATCAACTCTGCTTGGTTTCTCAGATGGATGTGAATTCATGAATGCATTCAATTCCTTCTTCCAATTGCTCTTTAAGGGTTTGTACATCCTAACATCCAGTGACTGGAGAAGGTGCGTAGTGTGAGAAGGAAAAGTACCAATATAAACATCATTCTTGGCTGCAAGCTCCAGAATCTGTGGACTTAAGTGACTGGCATGACTGTCCATCAACAAAATAACTGGTCTTTGTGAAGGAATGTTAACCAAGAAATGATTGAACCATTCAAGGAACAAGTCAGTGTTGATCCAGCCATTTTTCGACAGGCGAACAAGACCACCTGGAATCAAGTTCTCAGCCAAACGGTCAACTATCCGAACATCTTTAAAATTTATGAGTGGAGGAACTGACAGTCCAGATGCGCTTACACATCCCAGCACAGTTGTTGTGGCACCTCTTTCTGCATAGGTCTGTTTATACACATATATTTTACTTACTACAGTTGCCACTTTGTTTGGCTTCATAACATAGGTGAGATGCGTCTCATCAACATTCCAAGATCGACCTGGCAAATGTGTCACCTGCAAGGTTTCGGCTAGATTTTCCTACTTTGTGTAAAAAAAAAAAAAGTCATTTAAAATATCTCTGTTTGCAGTAGATGCTCTGTACAGCGCAAAGTTTTCCGGTTGCCTAAGTGTAAGCCCATAACGGCTTTTGAAATTCACCCACCAAAACCAACCTGCCATTTCTTTGGTCATGTTAAATGGATGTTGGGATCCAGACTGTTCTGCTGACGTGTAGGCAAGGTGTCGTATTTTGTCAGACCGAAACAAAGCTCCTGCATTTTTACAATGTAGCTTACAATCTCCACCTCAAGTTCACTGCTCATTCCTAACGGTTTCCCAATTCTGCTAAGTTTCCCATTTGTCAGATTTGTTTGGTTTGTTTCAGTTGGCAAATTCTTTGAAACATAATCCTTCAGCGTCAACCATGGGATAGAGTAATGTTTACTTGCTTTGTAAATAGACCAATTTTCAACTTTCATTTTATGAAGGGCTGACTGCATGCTAAGGGATGAATAGCTACGCTCTTTTGGCTTACGCTTCTATTCTTTGTCACTAGGTGGAATATTTTTTTTTTTATGCATCTCTGAAACAATATTCATTAATGTCAGTTTATGCAGGCATTGTAAACAAACTAATAACAACAAGAAATGCCTAAATAGTATCTAACAAGCCATATGATATCCTTTTTTTGAATGATTAGGTGAACAGTCCGAATGCAGATTTTGATATAGGGCCTAGCGCATTCATTGTAGGCCTATCCCAATAGTTTCCTGAAGCCTTAATATAATAAATTACTTTTCAAGCTATTCCACCCACTACTCAATTTTGAGCCGCATACAAAAATTTCCCATGACTACCATGTGTTATAGGCCTATGCAAAAAGGTCCGCCCACGTCCCCAGACAATGATGGAACGTATGAAAATGTTCCCTAAAAACTGTAGCATAGATAGGCCTACTATGAATGCACTATATCACGGCGACACAGCCAAACCAGACAGGTCGGAAGATTCCGTAGTGGCTACCATTGGAAATGAAGGGGCAACACAAACATCTAGTTGTGAGCCAAAATCAGATATTTCCATAAAATAAAATAGCGAAGATAAAAACTTCTACTTGGGGAGGATTTGAATACCAAGCCCTCCAATTGAAAGGTTGGAACGCTAACGGCTGATCTACTAATGCCAATGCGTTTATTGTTTCTCCCTTTAAGTATTATTACACAATTTATTTCACAATGTGTAGTTAGGTCTATAAATTTTTTTAATAAGGGCCTTAAACGGACTTAAACCATAGATGTTGGGGGCTTACTTACCCTAAGAGGCTTACAACATTATAGAGTAAAAATACGATTTCAGTGCGTAAACTTGTTTCAGCTTTATTTTTAGAGACACGCTAACTTAAACGCGGGCTCAAGCAGATTTTGCAAAAAAAATAAATAAAAATAAGATTTTAGCTACATTTTATAAGCATCCAAAGTTCTCATAACTTTGTGTGTCACAAAGTTACCATGAGGCATTGTCACAACACGATTTCACAATCGCTTACCTGTATTTTCAGCATTGTATGTATATTCTGGAACAATTTACACGCATTAACATATAACTGATCAAATCTGCACGAAAATTACACCTATATATCGCAACAAAGTACTTTCACGTCCGTTTCTTCATGTCGCAGTGAAGCTATCAGGCTGTTTCCGGTACGTACGTAAACTGGAACTTCCGCGCTATCTAATGGAGTTTAGTTGAACTCGAACTTATCTGTCTAGTCCTTGCTAGGAACAAACGAAAAAGTATCACGGAGTTACCAGTATCACGGACTAGCCAGAGTTTATCCTATATAATCCATTCACGTTTTCTTCCCACGTTTCTGAAGCCCTGCTAATGTTATGCTTACAGGATATTCCTCCACTTCATACAAACTAAGCTTAACTATGTCTAGAAAGTTGCACCAAAGGACAACGCACCGAATTCGTGCGCACTCAGTTGTAATGATATTTTGCATGAGAACTATTTCTTACTAGGCGCCACCGACACACACGTTTTCTCACTGTTTTTATTCATATTTATTACTAATTACATACAGTATTATAATCAATAAAATATATAGGTGAAACTTCCATTTATAGGCTGTTCACGATAAAGTGAGCACTTTTTAAAGCCCTCCCAACAGGCATTAACCACTAATAAATATGTTTTATTGCAGTCTCCGACATTAACTTTTGAAAGTGGTGAAAGTATACACCGTATTTATTAGCTACATGACAATACTGATATTAGAAAGTGGCTTAAACATAAACAATAGCTTAAAAGAAAAATTTGGGAGGGCCTTAAAAAGTGCTCACTTTACCGTGAACGGCCTATAACGAGAAATAAGATACTTTTATATTAACAGAGGTATAAAACGGTTGTGATACGTGGCGTATTGGGGAATATCTAAACGCGTCATCCATGGGGTATTTTTTACAAAAAGTTTAATTCTAAAAGTGTGAAGAAACCACGTATATACTATACGAAGAAACCCATTATCTCTGCAGTGATTTTATCACACGCGGAAAAACACGTGTTACGGCTGGCTGGTGAAATGCGAATAGCTTTGCTCCCCTCTGCGGATGTACTTTTCAATGACACCAAGACACAAAGCTGTTGTCAATCTGTTTCCCTCTCCTTCCCTTCTTCTTTGCCTCATGTCTTGTTTCTTCAGTATTGGAAACACGTCTCATTACCCGTCCATTAAGATTCGCATTGCCATGGTAATACGTGATCATTTTTCTCAATGATTTCAGTAAGGGCAACGGATGGCAAAACGACAGTAAAACTAAACTTCTACAAGTAAACTTTTACAGAAAAAATTCTAACAAAATACTGAACTTTTTTTAACTTGACTTATTAACGCCCTCGTTCTGGTGCCGTCAAAGTAACCTACTGTCGGCTGACATACTAAGCTAACGTAGGCTACCTTACATCTCCCGTGTTATGGACGGATGGTCTTAGCGATCACGAAGATGTAGATAAGAAAATCTGGAATTGTAATATTATAATTGTCTAGTGCTCGAAAAAAAAAAAATGTTATTTCAACTACCAATAAAACTAATTTTCCAGTAAAAATATATTTTTATTGGAGTTATTTTATGTCATTTTTATTAATTCTCTGTTGGAATGTTTTTTTATGTAAGGAACAATTACGCACAATCACGCAGTTTTTGAGATTCTTTAGTCCTCTGTTTTAACAACACTGATAACAGTTTTATCTATGGTTGAAACAAAACCATCATCCTTTGAGACAGCCTGTATCCTCTAGGACTCAGGTCCGTCAATGCTACCTCCCTCTTAAACAGCCCTACTTAATATCAACTACAACTTAGGGTACACGAGTTCTCGTCCTCAAGTATAAGTCCGTTGCCGTAACGCCCCATGAATATTTAACCAGTAAATATGTTAAGTCTTAGCCACATTCACTATCACAAATTCCCATTAAGTTATTCTCTCTGGCATATCTAAACAAAATGTGAGAAGGTGATTCGACACCACCAACAGATATTCGATTATGTTGGTTAAATATTGGCACTTCAAAACTTAGACGCATTGCATACGTGTGTCAAAAGCCGCGAGCTGTTAATAAAATATTATTAAAATGTACAGCACCCAAACACATCAGAAGTGGTCGTTGTTTGGTTTGTGGCACGAGCGGGATACCAGTATCAAAGTCGGGAAAGATTTATGACGTGAACGCCCGCGATCTATTCGGGCTCTAATCTAGTAGACACAATACCTTGAAATTGCTGCACGAAGGAGACGAGTATGCGAGTGACCAAGCCTACTCGCAAATCGGGCAACTTTCCGTTTTATGGGCACGTGAGGCCCGGGCGCAACATAAATCTGACGCCCTCTTTACTGCTACAGTTTAGAAATTGTACTTTTAAACCACGACACATTTACATGAAAGTTAATTATCTTTACTATGGGTTAGGTACACATCATACAACGCCGACTTAGCATTTTATTCTAAGTTAAGTTATGTTTTTTTGCGAATACGTTTGTTACTAAACTAGCTAACTACTTCGAATGAAAAACAAGTTACTGTTGTGCTAGATATAATAAAAAACATGTACTCCAGTTACAACCCCTCGTGGTTACATGGTAATTTTAGAGAAGTCAATTCATTGTAAATTATTTCTTTTAATCCAAAAAAGTGGCCCCCTTGGAATGTGGGGCCCGGAGCAAATCCCCCACCCCTTCTTAGACGTGACCCTGCACTCAGGCCTGGCCAGCACGCTGCGTCGTCCAAGTTGAATGGGCCAGCCTCGACTGCACAACACGCAGCGACGATAGCACGGCCTTCCGACACAAGTAGGAAAATCTTCACAATAATTACATGTCCCGCACTGTTCTGGCAGGTAGTTACGAGCTTTACCCCAGCAGGGAAATCCTTTTATACAGGCTACCTTAGTTTCACACGTAGTTGTAATAAAAGTTACCGGGTAATCCCGCTTGTTTACCGAAACGTGTGCCGTGCACGCAAGTGCAAAAGCACTGCATATTTCCTTGGCATATACTTCGATACGCGGTGCAGGAACGAGTAACGTATACTCAACCACATCGTCACGAGTCCTGCTAACACCGCTCGTAGGCGCCCGGCCGCCAACAAACACAAACTCGCCGGAGCAAATTATTAGGAAAGTAAATGTTTTACAAACGTTCTCATTTTTACACTTCGATGCATTAAAATAAAACAGAAAGCAAAGAAATAATTTAAGTAATCACAAATGGTAGCACAACACTTTTTATTCGACGTTAAAATATGGAACTACTTTCCATCTATCGTTACCAACTTTACTGAGCGAATTTCACTCGGTGAACCCATTTAAATATATGCATGCAGGGGCAGTGACATTTTTCTAAGGTTCGTTTCAAAAGTGCTCACTTTATTGTGAACAGCCTTTATTATCTGGTTCACATCTAAGTCGGTCCATAGACTAAAGATGAGATACAGTCTATTCACGGACACTTCCATCTTTTCTGAAGCAATGCTTAAGTTATACTTTAATCAACCTCACGCAAACAAAGCTTAACCTTGGCAGTATCCCAATTTCCTTCAAGTATACACATGTCTATATTTCGCCCCATCTGTGACGTCACTAAATATAAGTTAGCGCCTTCCCAATTCCTATAGTACACGCCGCGTCTGTACTTGCCAAATACACGAAGTTGCTTACTTGCTGGGTGAATTTGCGTACTTCCTGTGGTTGCCATGTTTGTTTTCAAATGTCTCGTACATAACCTATGATGGGAACTTCTTGTGGTCCTACCTACCCGCCGACTTATTGCTCTACGAAGCGACCAATGTGCAAAGTTATTTCTGCGTTTATAATAACCTACCTGTTACACATGACAAATGCATGATTATTTGTTTTGTAACAACACCATAGACATGAACGAAAGCATAGACAACCAACACGGAACACAAATTGTTTATTTACAGCGAAAATCATAGAGTTGTTAACTCAGAATGACTAAATACGTGTTTACTTTCTAGTAGTTCGTGTTATTTACGCCAGGTTGGGCGAAGAGTCAAGTACAGCCCGACAAATCCCATCCCAATAGCCAGGACAAGTACACACAACGGCAAGTACGAATAACAAGTATGTACTAACAATTGAGAAACGCTGTAGTCTAAAAAATCACTCTACACAGACAACGCACCGTATTCATGTGCACTCGCTTTAATAACATTTTGCATGAGAACTATTTCGTACTAGGTATTGCCAACACATTTTCTCGCTGTTCTAATTCATATTTAATAGAAATAATTAATGAAATATAAGAAAAACTTCAATTTAACTAACGGTAATTTTTTTTAATGCTAACACGTATATAAAACACTTTTGATACATGACACAATTAGGCGACAACCAAACACACCATGCATGACGCAAAGGTTTGTTTCAAAAAGTGTAAAGAAACTGTGAATAGACTATAGAAGATTTTCGTGTTCTGCGTATGCCCCTAACAGTGACTCATCCACCACCAGAACAATAGTCAAAGTCGGATAGTCTAAAGTGATGATCGTGTTTGTTTAAGTTATAACTCTCAACACACCCACCTTTTTATGTGACTAACGTACGTTGATAAACTTGAATATAAGTTATTCACGTTAAACTAAGCACTTTTGAAAGCTAGCTCGCTCACTGGGAATAATAACCAATAAATATATCTTATTTTAGCCTTAGACGTTAACTTTCGATTATGGTGGAATAAAGAGACTGTGTTTCTTACATGCAAGGCAATACTTATTTTAAAAAAGTAAATAAAATATTTAAAAAAACGCTAAAAGGTGACAGTAACTAGGGCTTTAAAAGTGCTCACTTTACCGTGAACTTGTTGCATTAAGACTGTTTCCGGACTCTCAAGAAATGCATACTTGTACGTACCTGTCCCCGGAAGTAGCATCACCATTTATATACTAGCACAGTCCGAATTCCCAGTCTAGTACACACAGGCTCTATACTTGTCAAGTATTTGAAATTGTATACTTGCTGGGCATACTTGCGTACTTACGACAGTCACCACATAATATTTCAGGTGTGAAAATTAACGTGTATGTTTTGTGGTTATAACGCTCGTAAGTTTTAAAAGTTAATTAGAACTTACGAAATGTTGTTCAGTTGTATGTGTAAATAATTTTCAGTTTAATAAATGTGCTTCCAATTATGAATACAATTCTGAGTGTTTTGTAGACGTCTGCTGCATATTTCCTACGTGTATGCTTGCAAATATTATTACATTAGCACTCCGCATTTCCAAAATATCACAAACCCCATTGAATTGTATTTCTTTGTTATCAATGTGTATATTTCAAACTTGGCAAGGTACGTATTGAGGGATAATGCCTCTTTACACATGATAATGCAACACATCCCATAACAACTGCCCTAATCTGTTTACAATCTTCCTTTGGCGTGATATAGCAATATTCCAAGGCTATTGGTGTGGTATGAATACATGTGAAATCGAGAGAAGCTGAACAGAGAAACATAACCTCAGGATACAGAGATGCAAGAATTTATGTATTCCTGCTATTTGTTTTTCTGCTGTACAATTTGTACTCAAAGTGTACAATGATCAAAAACAGAAATTGTTTTGGCATTTTTTGTGTATTAGTTTTCATTCAAAACAACACACACCTGTTGTCTTGCTACTCTGCCAAGCAACAAGTGTACAGCAATATTTCCGCGCCGCCTTTCATTTCTCTCCTGTAAATAATACGCGCCCACTAATAATACGCGCCCAATATTGATCCCTCATTCCCGAATAAAGCCATGTTTCAGCGCTTAAACTTGTAAGATTTCGTGCATGACACAAAAATAAATAACAAATGTTTATAAGGTCATGTGTGTCTTCTTAATGCATAACCATAGAAGTTGTAACGTACATATAACACCATATTGCAACGCATTTTTCTGTTGTCACATAGTTTCTGACATTTCCGCCAGAATGTGCGACCAGTCAACATGAAGAGGCGATGACCTGTCCGAATAGTTTCAACAAGTACACGGCAAGTACACATCACTAGTAGTACGCACGTTGACTAAAATTGATATAGACTGATCTCGCTGACTGCGCACAACCAATCTCCATGTCCCAACATTGAACTGGTTTTCTGGCAACACGTCTAGCGAAATGGGCGTGGTTTGGATTTTAGGTTAGAAAACTGATTTGTAAACAAATGATTTGAGATGTATGTATACTTCGTCTAGTTAATTTGCAATGTAGTTTGATTCGATTGAAACTGGTAAAAGTAGTTTATTCATATAATAGTGCTTGTCATTTAAAAATTAAGATTTAAACAAACACATTCATCACTGTTGACCATGTGACTTTGACAGTTGTGTTCCTTTGAGGTAGGTCAATGTTGGGTACATGTGTAGAAGACGAATAAACGGTCTACCTCATATTTAGTCTATGAGTACGCAAATGTATGTACTTACACGTATATATTGACAATCCGGAAAAACCCAAAACTACGTTAGACGAAGTACGCAGACATCCCAAAGCACTTACGTTGGCCTGTATACCACGATTTAAGATTCATTGGACGATTTCATGTATACCTGCATGGCCTCTTGTATGGATGGTTCTATGGACGATTTGGCAAACCGCTGGTCGTTTTCATGAACGTTTTCGTCGTGTGAAATTTTCGATGAAAGGTTTCCTACAAGGACGAAATTTTAGCCAATCAGAGGGAGCGTGGTGGTGTCATTTTCTTTATTTTATTTTGAGAAAGAGCGTAAGGCTATTAAACACGAGAAAATAAATAAATAAAACAAACAAAAAAAAAGAAAATGGTGTCTGATTCTAAAACAGCATCATGCTTGTGTTTATTTAACACGAAAGTTCCAGTTACAACAAAACGATTAAGATCTGTGCATTGTTACGCCGGCGTGAAGGCGCCTATAATTAACATCGTCACCTGAACACGCCCGCTCACACTCACTCAGTAGAATCCAGGACAGCGGTTGCGACAAGCGGGGAGTTCATTGCCAAATAACTGTAAGCAGGAACCCCCACTACGAACCAGAAACCAGGGTAGACTGCACCACTGCGACGCCAATATCCTGCTACGCGGAGTGGCCGCCACTGTCTTTCTCCTCGCGACGCCATCCATGAAGGACCACTACAGGAAACAGCTGTGCCGTCGCCGTATTGTCGTTTCCAACCGCCACGGCACAACCACAGTGAAGGTGGGACAAACCCAATAGTGTAACACGAGTCTAATCAAGCAATAGTTGTCTTTCGCCATCTCATATCGCTCCCCCGGTACATTCAAACTGCATTTATGCAATTGTAATCTTCATTAATTCAATAATAACCAGACTCTCGACCTAGACAGTTTTACAGTTAATCAACCCTTGTCAACCTCTAGCTACAGCCCCTATCATTAATCACACCAATAAGACCCCTAGCACATTTCGAGTATAAATATGTCCAAAGGGCATATTTATAACAGCATAAACACATAGTGCTGAAGTCGTGAGTGAAGATTTTTCTTGAATCACAGTCGCAGAAGTAGAATGATAAAAAAATCCACTCCGCTTTACCTGTGCGGCAACAATGTCTGATCGGTTATTTCGAAGAACCCCCCCATAAACTTCTTGTACGCAGATTCGTGTAGCAGATCTCGTGGGAGCTTCCACCCGAGTTGAGTTGAGAGATTCGGGCGGCTGTCGACGACGAGGTCTTGAGAGCCGATGAGGGTGAAACGAGGTGAGCGTGGAGCAGCGCCGGAATGCGAGGGTTGGGGGAAACGGGAGATCCCCGAGAAAAACCTGCCGACCAGCGGCATCGCCCACAGTTCCCAGTTGGAAAATCTGTGTGTGGCTCGGCCAGGGATTGAGCACGGTTCGCCTTGTTGGGAGGCGAGCAGTCTAACCGCTCAGCCACCGCGCGCCCCCTGTTTCCATGTAGAATACAATCTCTTCTAGAAACGTTTAAGTGAACTCGAAAAATCCTGGGGCGCGGGGATACGATTTGGGTACCTAGTTATTTGGAAGCTGGCACCTAACCGTCTAAGCTACGAAGCTACGTTAAGAAGACGCATCTGTAAAAGTTGTTTTACAGCTATTACTAATTTATTACATCGTGCACGCTTGACTGATATATTGAAACATTTGGACGCCACCTTCGACTATGGAAATAAATATAATCTAGTTTTTTTTTATAGCAAAACAGTGAGATATGCGATATTTGCTGACTCTTACGTCCAAATCTTAATGAAGTTATTCGATTAATAAAGTGGAATTTAAAAAAAAACGAGCTGGCCATTTTTTAAAAATCATTTACCGTCATCTCATCGCCTACAATTTAAATTGTGTGTTATTCAAACTGGAAATAAATATTAGTTTAAGTTAGTAAATATATTATTTACATATTATAACATTGTGTCCAATTTATAATGTACTGTATAATGAAAAAACAATCCCTTTCCTTCGACAAAATGTTTTTGTTTGTTATGTTATCGATCAATGATGTCCCCAAAATTAAAGCCTGTTCGTGGCAAAGTGAGCACTTTTGAAATCAACCAAAGAAAATGTCACTGCTGCTACATGCATATGCTTTAACGGGCACACTGAGTAACATGCGTCCAGTATATTTGATAACGAATGAAAGAAAGTAGATTCATATCTTAACGTCGAATAAAAAGTTTGGGGTAACCCATTTGTCTTAAATTATTTCTTTTGCGTTTTGTTTTTTTTTTTTTTATGTATCGAAGTGTGAAAATCAACAGATTTGTAAAATATTTACTTTTCTAGAAATTTTACAGTGTCATTGACTGACATATGAATAAAGTGATGAGGAGCACGGCAATGTTAATTTTACATAAGACGGAAGAATACACAACGTGCATACAAGTAGATCTTAAGCAGGGCTTCCAAAAGTGCTCAGTTTACCCTGAATAGCCTATAGTGGTCCAATAGGCCCTATTCGGTGTCCATCCCCCCCCCCCTACTCCATGGGGTGTCACTGGTAGGACCACAGTGCGTTTTCATTTATCGATAATGACAGACGTGGTACAAATCTTCTAATTAATATTTAAAAATAGTACACTACGAGAACGGTAGTTGATGATATTCAAGCTTGTTTAAATGTCTACATATATGTTAGTAAAGAGGGTTGTATACGAGCTGATTGCAAAATCTGAATACATAATGGACAGCTCACGAATAACTGTGTTACGAGTTGGGTTTAAGTAGTTCTTGGATTGAATCTTGAGTTATTGCCTACGTCCATTATAAATTAGTTTCTACTTACATTCCAAGCAATAGAATTAGTGTGCATGTACTTTTGACTTAACATTCATGGGTCGATGCTAATTAAAGGAATTATAATTCTGACATAAAACTCGCACATCAGTTAAATACAAAGAAATGAAGACCTTAAATAAAGCATGTGTACGCCGAGAAACAAGGGTTGTCGAATAAAACCACAAAATTAATTGTTTGTATATGGACATTGAAATAGTTTGTTTCTGAAACCAAATTATTTTCTTGGTGAAAACATTTGATTACCACAGACCTGTAATATTTGGTTAGTGCAACTGATGCCTATACATAACTTAAACTGATTAGTTTTGGTAACCTCAGCTAACGTGACCGCTGACGAAATTAGAATATTTTTAATGCACAATTTGTAATATAGGGCAAGTACATAAATTAAGATTTTCAAGTTTTAAAACTTCACTTTTATGTTTCTTGTATAACAGGTTTCACACCATTATATACCATCAATAAATGCACTAATAAACACGGTCTCTGTCTTAATTGCCATAAAAATTAAAAACATACCCTCGAGTCATATTTTCGAATGCAGAAAACCATCCTAATGACTGTTACCGCACAGCCAACCAAACAACGTCAGAACTGGACCAAGATTATTTTGTTCCAGCAATACATTCTGCAATAACAATCATCAGATGGTTCCAGTAACCAAGTGCTTATTCACTTCAAACAATATATTGATTCTACTTTTAGAATGTTTCCGGTAGCCGAGTCGATTAGTTGAACGTACTTGTAAAATATTTGATTGTGTACTAAATACATGTAGATGACGGAACAAATAAATAATTGACCAGTTCAGCAAATTATTTTTGATGATTTATTTAGCTCGAAGGAACGAACAAATGAATATGTTTGGAGCAACAACAGGTTAGTTCAGGAAATCAAATATTGTTCACTACTAACAAATACGTTTCAGGCATTTTTTTTTTTTTTTTGGTATCCGCAAGTAAATATTTATCTCAGTGTAATGCTTTAAATAATTTCACACTCATTTCACCAACAGGCATATTTTCTAAAATAATTTTCTGGTATTTTTATTTACGTGATTTCTAGGAGTCTTAAGTATCAGTTGTTCACTTGGGCGGAGACAGTAACAGACAAATGGGCGTAGGGGAACCTTCACGAAGCTTCCTCACGGCCGTAGAAGACAGGTCTAGACTCTAGCTTGAAAAATTTGACTCCCTTATTGGTCCATTTAGTTCATGAACCCAGCCGCAGAGCGCTGCTACCGAAGTACTGCTGTTGACATGGCCAGCACAGGGAGGGAAATTGCAATCTTTACTTAAAATGGGGAAATGACGTTCAAATCTCTTTTTTTTTTGTGTTATCCCTATACCAGCAACGCTAACAATACTAGTTTACTTGCAGCGCTCTGCGGCTACTGCATGAACAAAAGCAGTCAATAAGGGGGTCAATTCGCTAAGATTGTTAGATAGGCGAGTATCCAGACCTGTGTTCTACGGCCGTGGTTATCCTCGCCATTGTATTCGTACGTGCGCAGAGTACCCGAACAGCGTTCCGAGCGTTTACGTAATAGTGAATATCGTGCACGGAACCGAGCACAGTGTTCTTGCAGAGGTATAGCCTATTCACGGTCAAGTGAGCACTTTTTCCTGTCAACTAATCTCTACTTTTCCGCCACTTTTTTAATGTAAAAATTGCAATATAATTAATAAACACAGTGTATACTTTCCATCACTCTCAAAAGTGGACTTCTGAGACTGCAATAAAATGTATTTATTAGGGGTTAATGTCTTTTGGGAGGGCCTTAAAAAGTGCTCACTTTACCGTGAACAGCCTATAACATCCAGCCGCGAGCTAAATATTTCTGCTGATACTGAGCTCTTCCCATGTATGGCAACTATCAGCAGTTTGAAGATTAGTTCATATGACTTCAAGACCGGTAGACAGGGGTAGCATATAGCGTAAATACAGTACTTCAAATAAACGTATAGGCTGTTCACGGTAAAATGAGCACTTTTGAAAGCCATGCTTAAGATCTATGTGTATTCCTCCGCCTTATGCAAAACTAACATTGCCTTGGGCCTCATCCCTTTATTCATGCGTCAGTCAGGTGAAACTGGAATTATACATTTAAAAAATTATTCGGAGATTTACCATACTAGTGTATACGCTTAGTGAGAAAGCAGGAATTGTAATGTTTTCCCCTATACATGAACTGTAGCGTTCCTACATTTGCTCAGGAAACAGTCAAATGCATAGGGAAGTTCCCAACTTTGTACAGTACAGCTGCTAAACATTCCTATATCTGCAGCTTGATGTGTGGTATTATTACGAAACAACAACAATGTATAGGTTAAAAACTTCCATTACAGTTAGGAAGTTTACCAGAATTTTTTTTACAGTGTTAGAAAAGAAAAATATGTTACAAATATGGTCATTTCAACACTTCTATGCGTTGGAAAAAAAAACAGAAAACGAAATAAATAATTTAAGTTATCACAAATGGTTACCTAACACTTTTTATTTGACGTTAATTTATATCACTATTTTCCATCCATAATTACCAAATTTACTGGGCGCATGTCACTCAGTGCGCCCGTTAAAATATATGTAGGCAGGGGCAGAAACTTTTTGCTAAGGTTGATTTCAACAGTGCTCACTTTATCATGAACTGTCTTTTAACAACCTTTATCAGGATATAGGTACGACGTTCTGCGTACAGCTCTGCTGTGATGCAATCACCCGTAACACAGCGCTGTTTCCTTGAGTAAACACTTCCGAACGAATTCTTTAATACTTGTACAATTGTATCAGAATAAACTGTATAGAATAAAGGTTGAATAACATCCCGTTGAAACTAGCACAATTTTTCGTGTGACGGAACGTGTATATTAAGACAATATTGTAAAATTATAGAAAATCAGTATTTTCTAGTCAGATTTGTTAACTTCTTTAATACTGCAATTCCACATATTATTATAAGAAAACTAGTATTGTTTTGAGCCCATTATGGTATAAACGGTCTTAAACTCTTAAATAACACTTTTAATAAATTTATTAATATGATTCAGTCATGCAGGCACTACATAAAAAGTGATTACTCATTTACTTCAGAGAAAAAACATAACTTCCTAAACGCTTGCATATGTAATGTAACTATGGGTTAGCTTAAATTATGAAAGTTCTTACAAAGCAAGGGACAAATTGAATTATTAGATATCATCATTCAACGTAAATTATTTTTCCTTGCCTTAGTAACATCTTGGTTGAAGATTCCACAAAATAAAAAATACACGAAAAATTTGCATTTAGCGGTAACTAACACATTCATGAGGTTGAACGAACAACTAAAAACTTTTTCTGTCGGAAATATTTCTTTCAATGCCTGAATTTCCTGAAGGAATCTGTTGAGCAGCTGTTAAATTTATTTAAAGTGGAAATAGCGAATTTACTAAAAGTTCACACTTAGCGACTTATTATAGTTGCTGGCATATTTTGTAGACCTGCCTATGTTACATTTACTTCTTCACGATGTATTTGTAGGTACAAGTGCAGTCAGGGTACGTAAAAAATATCAGCTAGTTCTCCTAGACTTTATTCAGATAAATTCCATGTAGAAATACACTCTACATCTATAACGCAATCCGATTAGAACACTACGAATGACACCTATAATGCTTTGTTACCAGTGTGACCCTGATAATCACGAGTAGGTATACCACTGTGCCTAAAATTGCCTAATATTAATTGAATAGGAGATTATTTCCATCAGATCTCGTCTTAAATTATATTCTTTGTCGTCAAAGTATTAACGTATTCTTCGCTTTTTTTGGAGGATGCTGAATGTTAGATTGGCAAACTGAGGAGACCAAAGTTCTTTATTTTGAGCTTTTCCTCAAGAAAATATTTTGAAGTTATTTTCCTCGCCACAGCTGAAATATCACCAAGATGAAAAAAAAAAAAAAAAAAAAAAAACTCAACGTGATCCTAGTGTCACTTCTGTTGCAACAGATAACAGAAGCGTACAGTAAGTAATATGTAATACAAAACAAATGGCTTGTTTACCTAAGGGAACGCAGCAGATTATTCAAGATACGACGGGGTTCAAGCCGACTGGTGTATTATCTTTTCTTTCGTTTCCCCTCACGAGGGCAAACAAGCACATACACTTTACTGTCACTGCATTTCCTTCCTTCGAGAACACAGAACTGACATCAGTGAGACAAGTATTGGTAACAAACCATAAGTGACGCAGTTGTTGTTCCCTATATAACTGGAACACACATCCATAAGGGGCACTATGTAGCTGCGCGTTGAAGGTCAAGAAGCGAGGGAGCGATACGGGCGACACTAACACGCACGCCTAACGCCTCATCGCTCCTACGCGCAAGGCGTGCAGTGTTTCCGTCCTAACGCTTTACTGTGTAAACTAGATGTGTAACAGTGTATTTTTATTACACGCGATGAAAGTCCACAAATCAAACTACCTGCGCGTATAGTCGTACTTTTCTCTTACCGCTTAAAGAAACTGCATGGGCAAGCTTTAAAAATGCTATATTTGACCACTTTAACGATTTTTTTCTCTCCATTAATACACTTAATATGATAAAAGTAAAAAGATAGAGATATAGACAATAGTTTTTATATCCTTTCTGGCAAAACTTCGTAATTCCAGAACTCTTATTTACTTAGATACGCGTTTACGCGCAAACAACGATTTCACAGAAAACGTTTCAGTACATAGGACCCTTAAGGAGATCGAGCGTGATGAAACGTATGTGTTACTGCTTGGAAAACTAAAGCATCAGGATATTCCTCCTAAATTACAACAGGAGAACCTCTTTCGAATCTCCTTAGCTTTATGAAAGCTGTCTGTCGAACATATGAAATCCCGTAAGCATACTTTATGAGCGAGCACGCAAAAAGGATTTCTCCAAAGCTTTATCCGCGTTGGCAACGTAAACGATATACGCTAATTTGTACAGAACTATTTCGCTATTTGACTGTCAATATTTTTAAGCGATTGTTCTGTCTGCCTTATGTGAAAATCTGCACTCCAGCAAACTTCGTTAACTTTATGTACGTTCGTCGTGCATTCTTGTCGATCAAATGACACCGTGGAAATGCTAGAAATATAAATTTAACGCCAACACGGCTGTTCGCAGTTCTTGCTCTCCTTATTCTAATGCACATAAAACAAATAGGGATCGATTTCAGTGGCCATCAGTTGAAACTATCAGTTTTAATAAGATTTTAAAATATGAAAAAAACTTTTCTTAGTTCATTGTAAACGTTACTGTAAGTGTGCCATTGATTAAATATTTTGCCAACATATGGAATATACATATGTGTATGTAATTGTAATTGTCTATTTAAATGTAAAAATATAAATAAATATGTAAACGTGTATATAATCCTGTATACATTTAGGTACACGCACTTAAGTATGCATGTGAATAAGTAGTACTGTACGCATGTATATATGGGTAAAATATATTCGGTGTACATATACATAAATTGCATGCATACAGATATATTACAAACAAAAAAACGATTATCTTTCCTTCAAAGATCAGAAACATTCAGTGATTAAGTGAACAAATATCCAGCGGAACGATGCGTTCAAGGTCAATGTAATAATTTCTGTCTGAAGCGTTTTTAATAGGCCTTATGACAGACGTGACTGAACAATACCTGAAGACAGCGCCTGTTTCATCAATTTTACGAGGAAATGAACGTCGCATAATTATTACAATGCATTTTCAGGTGTTTGGAGAAATCATAAATGAAGTGAGATATTACGCATTAAACTCTTGACGTTTGCTGTGAGGATTATATTTCAGAGAGGAGATGCCACAACGCTCGTTGGATTTCAAACTCGCATTTCCTCCGTGGGTTTGAGCCGCTGAGACCTGCGAATGGTGTCGGGGACGATAACAGCCAGCAAGGAATCTAAGGCGAAATAGTTTCTTCTTTTCATAACTGCAAAGCCGCGGCTAAAAGTCCTTTAACGTTATATCTACTCGACGCTGTGGTTCGTCAGAAAAGGAGTATCACTTGCCGTGCGAATGAACTGCGAAAACCTGTCGACAAATAATAGCAATCACCGTTGAAAAGAGAAACCAACCTTCTGCACTACTGGTACTATTGTGTATTTCTAAACATTCTTACGGCCACGCAGTTAAGAGCCTTACGTAAGATATCTGCTTACTAATAATAATAAAACTTCTTTGGTTTTTGTGGCGAAGTTAAGGTATTATCACCTTCTCTTAACCACTCTGCATAATAAAACATGACACTTATCTTTTTGAAAAGAAAAAGAAATAAAACAACGACACAGAACTTAATGTCTACTGTAAACTTAGCAAGAAGTTTATGTGAAATATATAAAAGCAACTTACATAAAATAAACTTAACCTTAATAGTGAACTTACACGGTTAACACATACATCCATACGCAAAACCATATACACACCTGACATAAATACATATACATATAATTGTACTATCTATAAAATTAAACAACAAGATAATTGACTACCAAAAGTTCTAAAACTGATTTATTTTAAGTATTACTGAAGGACAGAAAATCACAGCTTATAATTATTTAAACACGGGAAAGAGATAAAAAAAACTAATTAATATAAGACATTAATAATTATATATAAAAATTTCTAAAATTATCAGCTACTTAAAAAATGTACATAAAATAAGACTTTAATACAACGTCTATACGCACACGCTCATTCACACATCTACATACATTAACAATGCATTTAATTAATTAAACAGTAATGAGGTATACGTTCTTTACTGCTCCAAGTTTTTATATATTAAATATAAATTGATACACAAATATCAATGTGTAGTAAAGTGTATTACGGCTGTTCGACCACATCTTACATGTTCTGCAAATTGTGTAACTGCTGTAATTATTTCACTCTTTTTAGTGCATTTATAAATAAAAGGTTAGTTTTAAAGGTTTTTTTGCAGTTGATTTATTCTCCTTCTATTCCATTCCATAAACTTGGCTGCTCGCAGTCTAACCTCTTTTCCAGGGGGAAAAAAACGTTTCTCAAAGAAAAATATTGTTTTGACAGGCTGTGAAAAAGTTTGTCGCCCTTCTGTTTTCATTCTCTCCCATTGCACTCCTCCTTCCCCTTCTCTTCACCAAAGTAAAATGACAGAAGGGAATATATATATATATATATATATATATATATATAATATATATATATATATATATATATATATATATATATATATATATATATATATATGAGAACAGTTCACCTTCCGATCTGTCATTTTAGCTACAAATAAGGGGGTCTTGGCTCAAGGAAACGCGCTCGTGTTCCTTTCCCCCTTCTTGTAATCTTACAACGATTTTCTTGCAGTAAAAACATGTCAGTTTTACTAATAACTTTTAAAGCCGTGTGAATTTCGTGTACCTGGCGCTTCCAGTGAGAACTTTGGAAGATAAATTCAACACAACACGATTATTTTCGATGGGCGCCTAATTTTTCGTTACGGCCAAGCTCGATTTTCACGATGGTGACAACAATAACAATTTATACACCGTTATTATCTGTTTCCATTCCCATTTTTTTTTTATCTCTCACGGGTTTCTCATACGAATACTTTTATGTTATTTCCAATGCCTTAGCATGCGTACGTCATTCCATGCACCAAGTACTTGCTACACAAACACCCATTTCATCACCTACTTCTGCAGTGAAAACTATTACGTATGTACAATTCGCCTTCATAAACGTACTCATCTGCACTTTGTATACCATTACGACCACAGAACTCATTCCTTGCGAACGGCTTCTTCATATGGGTACCATCCTACAGTCGCCATATTTAGTGGCAAGAAGCAGTAGTGAGTATAGGCTATTCACGGTAAAGTGAGCACTTTTGAGAGCCCTTCCATTTAAAACAATAATCAATAAGTATTTCTATTTCAGCATGAGGCGTTAACTTCCAAGTGCGATGGAATAAACCGACTGTGTTTATTACTTACGTGTCAATATTTATTTTAAAATGCGGTTAAAGGATTAAAAATGGCTGAAAGTAAAACGTTACTAGGGCTTCAAAATTGCTCACTTTACCGTGACTAGCCTATACCATGTTATAGTGCCATCCTATAAGCACAAGTGCGACCACGATGGTGTACTGATGAGACTACTAGCATGCCACCACGGCGAGCAAGGTTTGATTCCTGGTGGGGTTACTTTGGGGTTTTCGAGTGTGGGGAACTTTGCGGACGTTTCCGCTTGGCCAGTGGGTCTTCTCAGCGTGCTCCCGTTTCCCCTACCACTACATACCATCCCTGCTCATTTTAACCTCGCCCCCATCGGCTTTGAAGTCGTCAGCATGTTAAACGCCGTCCAAATCTTCACTGTAAGTATACTTGTCAAAAAAAAATTTCTTTCACTACAAATTGCACAGCTTATTGTTATTATTTTTCGCACGGTATCTGCTTCTTTGCTTTAATTCAACATATATGCTGTTCGTGGTTAACTGGGCGTGTTTGAAAGCCATGCTCGTGATCTAATCATCCGTCAGTTTTGTAGCATCCCGCTGTATGTCGAATTAAAATTGCCGCGGGACCGATTACATTATTCATGCGGCGATAAAATAGGGTGACTAGACGTCCCGTTTTTACCGGGACTGTCCATTTCTTTCATGATAATTGTCCCGGTGTCCCGACAAATTTTTATCGGGACACCAAATGTCCTATGTTTTTTTTTTTTTTTAACTTAAAACAAACGGGTGTTTAATTTATTAGATAAAATTTTGTCAAGTATTCCACCTCTGTAATACGGCAGATTGTTTTTAACCGTTTTTAATCATAAATACGTTTCTAAAGATGAGAGAACGCATACAGGTTCGGAAAATAAAGCTCAGTTTTTTTTTTTTTTTTTTTTTTTTTTTTTCACTTTGTTACCACCATACAGCACCCCATATCCTGTTTCCTCTTTCCCTTCCTTCTTAGGCTTCTTTCTCTTTCTTCAGTTTTTCAAAGGGTACTACTTTCTTATATATTGGAAATAAATATAATTGTTGGAATTTTTAGTCTTAAAATTGGATTAATATGATTTTGACACAGAGCAGTTAACCCTTATATAATAATACATGCTTTTAATGAATAATAGTGTTGTTCGATGATATAATGAAGTCTTATTATAGCAATAATTTGCATAATATTGAACTGGAACTGTAAGACTTGGAAGGAACGCTTGCGTTCTTTGTTATTTAAGTGTCCTGTTTTGTCCCCTTTTTTTAAGGCAAATTTTGTAAAATGTTCTGTTTTGTACGTTAATAAATCTGGCCACTTTACGATAAAGTGAAAACGTGACATAATAAACTTAAACATGTTACATACACTCATGGGCAGTTGAATTAGAGATACCTTCCCATAAGCGTGTACCTTTCGCCCTGATGAGGGTGGTGATTTTGCATGGCATGGACTCCACAAGACACTGGAAGTGTTCTGGAGCCATACTGATCCACGGCCACTGCACAGACCTAGCAATGCACAGAGATCGGTCGAAGCAGGATTAACGAAGAGCATCTCTCTGTCTCTCTCTCTCTCTCTCTCTCTCTCGACACCACCCCAGGCGTGTTCGGACAGGATTGAGTCGGGTGACCTGAGTGGCCAAACGAGAAACCTTAACTCTGGGGAGTGCTCATCGAACCACTCGATCACAATTCGGGCGCGGCGGTCGTGTACACTGCCTTGCATTAGACTCCCCCCCCCCCACCCCCGCGAGGTGCTCTAGGCACAGAAACGAGTGGACGCGATCTGCCGACACGCCCTTGTATCGCTCGCCCGGTGAGTGACGATGAGACATGTATCGGGGAACACATGTAAACAGTTCCTGTACGAGGACACCGCCATCACTATCCCCGGTCTGAACTGCGCCCAACTCACACGAGGGATCCGTCGCTCGATGTGTTTGGGTTACGCACTCGTACACTGTTTAAAAAAAAAAAAATTCCTTCATTTTACGGAAAAGTGCTGGTAAAAATTTATCCAGAGGTGTCTGTAAACTCTCCATAAAATTACGGACACATTGATTTTCAAAAACGGACTTTCCGTAGAATTCACGGAACCTCTCCGTTAAATTCCCAATTATTTTCTGTACTTCTCGTTTAAATCATTTATAATATATATATATTTTTTTTTTTCATTATGTGGGTGTTCTACTGTGTATAAAAAGACATTTAAAAAAGTTAAAATATTTTATACTTAAGCAAGATTAGAACCCCAGGCAAAAAAATTGCAAGCGCACGACCCTAACCAAACCTACAACTCTCACATGGTGAAACTTGTATATCTTTTGAAAAACTATCTACATTTGTCACATGAGCAACTTTTTTTTCCTATTAAAGTTAGTGTATTTTAATGTTACTACGTGTTACAGACGCATATTGCTACTTTTTAAATTTTGAAAGAACAGGTCTTAGTGACATGAATAACCTTAACAGCCGCAGAAATGATAATTTTCTGCTTACAGTGGCGACGAAAGCTTCGTGTAGACTCGCCATTGTTCGTGCCTGAAACCCGAAGTTATATAAAATACGGAAATTTTCCGTATTTTGTATTTACGCACTTAACTCCGTTTTTCGTCATTACGGATTGCGTTTCCGTACATTTAATGTGCATTTTCGTAACAATTTCCGTAAATATACGGCAAATTTTAACAGTGTACCCAGCCATCGACGTGTACCAACGTGTACCACGACTCAGCCATCCATACACCGCACTGTAAAAAAATAATGGAAAAATTACCTGTCAAGTGTAAGGTAATATTCGCAAACTTGTGTGGTAAACATAGCTTTCCTTGCGGGAAAGGTAAAATTACCGCACTCTGGAATAAAATCCACCGTACAAAGCGGTGGGAAATCCCATAAATGGATGGGAAAATTACCTTACGACGCGTGCATCTCTTCAGCATTGTCTCAACAGCTAAGTGGGAGGACGGGCGGAAGAAACAATCATTTAAAACGCTAACATTCACTCATACTGCCATGCTGACGTCGTGGTGTATAATGGGTAGCGCATTGGCCTATCGTGATAGAGAATCGTGGTTTGTACCCCCCCCCCCCCCTCCCAAGTGTTGAGAATTTTAAGAGTTGAGGTTTCGGTTATTATTCATTAGAGAATATAGGTAATAAAAAACTAACAGTACTAATACGTCGGGATATTCTTATATAATATTTTATTGTACAATAAAGTTAATATTCCCGTACTTGTATGGGATTATCCCCCACTTTTATCAGGTGCTTTTTCCGTACGATTAGGGAATAGTACTTTACTTGTTATGTAAATGTATTCTACATTTAAGAGGTAATGTTACCATACACGTAAAGGTAATTAGTTTCCCGTACATGCAAAGGAACTTTACCTCAATTTCTTTACAGTGGTATTATTCCATGCCTCGAGGTGTCCAGGGGCGGTTTTCTCACGCCAACCTTAATCGTCGAGTCTTGTGAAGCGCGGGGAGAAGAAGTACCCTCGTGGAGCGACAGCTTCTGTACCTCACGGCGAGGACATGGGATCTGGACAGTGGCGCAACTAGAACACAATTTTGGGGGGCGCACACTTAGCATACTTTACGAAGACAATAAAATACTAAAATCACTTTTAAATTGCACAGGGTCGCAGGTCTCTATGAAATCTTTCTCTTTACAATAACCACTAACATAAAAAGTACATGTACAAAATCATGGAGGTAAAATACTCGCCTACATCACGAACTCCAATCGGCGCCGGCCTGTTTTCTGCAGCATATCAATGACCTCTTCGGAACTGAGATTTATTTGACTATGGATGTTTACAGCTGCTGAGTCAGCTAACCCTTCGTGTCCAATAGCGCTACGAAGGTACTTTTTCAAACGCCGAATGGAATTCAACAGCAGCCGTGTTTTGTCTACATTCTTAATGTGTTTATGAAATATTTTCAATTAAGAGCAAGGTTTTTACACTTTCGGAAATTTCGTAGAATTAGTAATCACTTAAACAATACATATGCAGATAGAATTAATTTGAAAAAGGTATTTCCTGCATATAATACTATTTTATTATTTTCTATTCTATTTCGTGGAAATTTTTGTTTGGGGGAGGGGGGCTGTGCCCTAGTCCCCCCCCCCCCACCCTAGTTGCGCCTATAGATCTGGATGGTATGGCTACTCACAGGTCGTCGTGGTCCAGTATTGAATTGGCGAGTGATCTGTTGCACTGTTGTCTGCCTATCTTCTGTTGCCAACCGAGCAAGTTGGCAGCGATCTCTGTTCTAGATACGTTGTACCCCACGGCAGTTGTTCCCGGCGGCAGTGGTTTAAATCCACGGACTCACGGTACACCTTTGACACCGTGCCGCGTGGGGATCGCAGTGCCCCGCGCGACTTCCGAGTTTGGAGAGCACCATACGTCTTGCCCCAACGACCAAATGCACTTAGATCTCGTTTGTACCCCATTCTGTGCTCAACTGTTACTCGTGCGGTCAGTATAAGGCTGCTATTCCATTCGGCAACAGCACCATTTCGCAAACGTGGCAGGTGACTCTAATTCAACTGCTCATCAGTGTACATAACAACTTTTATTACTATTTCGATAATTGGAACTATCAAAAGATTCTTACCGAATTTAGAAAACAGGTAGCACTACGGTGGCCCCTATAAATTAACATGTTTTATAAGGGTCCGACATTTATTTTCAAAATGACGACCATATAAATATATTTTAGCTTAGATCTACAAAAGTATGTAACCAATTTCATCTTAACTTTGTATGCAGGCAATATCTATTAAAAAAATCAAATGTGTCTACGCGGATTCTCTTTTGTCCTCCGTTTTGTAACAATTTTCCACGTGAATAAATTAAGATATTAGGGTATGTCATATCTCGGGATAAAAATTAACAAATTCTTACCAAATTTAGCAGACAAGTCGTACTGCGGCAGGGGATGTGGATGGATATATTTTAAGTGGGCCAAAAATTTATTTTCAAAACGGTGGCCATATAGACATTTGAGGTTAGTTTACTACATATTCGAAACATTTATTTCCCGTGTTATGACAAAAACTTTATCTCTTCGTGTAGTACTACCTTACAAAATGGCGGGAAAACGGCTATTTGTTGGCGTATATATTGCTTGTAATACGTACTTCCAACATACCAAGTTTGATCGAAATTAATCGAACTATATGGTAGATGTACAAATAAAAATAAAATTTCTTTATGGCTGCACGTTTGAAAATAAGTGTCATATTCATTTAAGTTGCATGTAATTACACGATATAATTACGATTATTTAGTGAGAAATTTGGCGAGAGCTGGTTGAGTATTTTTAAAGATGTAACGTAAAAGTTTTATTTATTCATGCAGTGCTATCTTCCGAAATGGCAGCCCAACATCGATATCCATCTCTAAGTTCAATACTTACATGATATCATGTCATCGTACAGAATTTGGTTTCGATCGGTTAAATGGTTCTCGAGGTATATCATCCTAAGTATTTAAATGTCGTTCTCGGATTAGCCGCATGTGAGAATCGTTCGAACGATGTCGCTTATCAGCAAGTTTTCACAGGGATATCCTGTTTCCCCCACCCTTTCATTCCGGCGGTGCACTATACTCACCACGCTTTACCCTCATCGGCTCTATAGACCTCAATGCTAAAGGCTGTTCAAGTGCCTAAAACTGGTTTCTATGTTTTTAAGATATTTCACCGTTTTGTGATTCAGTATCAATAACAATTTGATAAACGTGCCAATTTAATTTTTTTTTAACTCATAATGAAATTACGACCGAACCACTTAAAGAATTTCCACGAAATTTCTTCAACTTATTCTTATAACAAAAAATGATTTGAACTTTAGCCAAACATGATGATTATGCAAAATTTTGAAATTTATATGCCAGAAATAAATAAATTAGAAATCCTAGTACTTCCTATAATTCATTTTTTTTTTTTTCATTTAAATTCTATTTTGTTATGGAATTTCATCAAACTACCATTTTATGTACTAAAACTGAATTGAAAAATAATCTAAAAATACAGAAAGTCATTTTTGGCACATGAACGCCCTTAAATAAAGATTCCCCGAAATATCTTCACTGTCACTACGCCATCACTAGAGACCTGCAAAATTCGCGTTATTATTTGAGGACATTTTAAACTATACGTCCGTCATTGGTCCATTATATATTTGGCACGACCCGGGTAACTCTGCGCCAACAAACGAACACTTCTCAATCGTGTGCCCCAATCACGTGCAATTCACTCAACAACGGCGGCGCCGGCTCGAGTGTATACAGTACTGTGAATTTTAGCTTGAAGTAAAAAAAAAAAAAAACCACCCCAAATTTTGCAGGTTCCCAGCCATCACACAGAGGTACTAGACGTGAGCGACTCTTCTTTGATATACCCCAGGGAGGGGGGGGGGGCCGCAAGCGCGCGCGTTTGCCGCCGTGATTGTCTGTGCGTCCCCCCTCCTCAGGGACAAGTAAAGGGGGGAAGGAGGGGGGAGGTGACCTTGTGGACCACGGGTGTCGTTTTCCTCATGGTTAAACACGCGCTTTCAATTACCGCCCGCCTGTCTACAGATCCCACGCGCTACCCTGGGAATCCTGTTAAACAATGTTTGCTCGGCAGCATTAAGTATTTTTGATGGGCGAGGAGGAGGGGAAGGGGTTAGCTTCTGCTCGCCTCCACAAGCTAACTGAGAACTGTCTGGGAGGCCATGGTCCCTCACGAGGGACCGATCCACCCCCGCGCTGAGAGAGTAGCGTCCGAGTGATGTAAAACCGGCGGCCCGCCTGTCTTCGACGCCGCGAGACGGCTGCAGCTACCCTACAGGCTATCCGCAGTATACTCACACTTACCGAATAAAACCTTCACGGTAAAATGAGCACTTTTGAAAGTCCTGCTTAAGATCTACTTGCATGTACGTTGTGTATTCTTCCGCCTTATGTAAAATTAACATTGCCACGGACCTCAGCGCTTTATTCATGCGTCGGTCAAATGAAACCGTGAAATTATCCGAAAAGTAAATATTGTACAAAGTTGCTAATTTTTTACTCTTCGATCCATGAAAAAAAAAAAAAAAAAAAAAAAAAAAAAGGAAGCCAAAGAAATAATTTAAGTTATCAGAAATTTTTAGCTAAAAATATTTTTTCAACGTTAAGACACGGAACTACTTCCCATCCATCGTCGCCAAATTTACTGGGCGCAAGTGACGCAATGCGCCAGTTAAAATATATGCACGTAGGGGCAGGAATTTTTTACAAGGTTGATTTCAAAAGTGCTCGCTTTATCGTAAACAGCCTTTACCTGCGTTTCTTTAAACAGGCGCAATGACTGTCACGCACCCAGTAAAGTTGGCAACGACGGAATGAAAGTAGTTCCCTGTGTTAACGTTAAGTTACAAGTGTTGAGTAAACATTTATGCATACTGAAATATTTCATGTTACTATTCGATTTTTTAAAAGCATATACGTATAAGAATAAAAACATTTGTAAAATATTTACTTATCTAAGAATTTTACAATTGCCTTAGACCGACACACGAATAAAGTGATCAGGCCCATGGTAACGTTAACTGTGCATACGGCGGAAGAATACACGACGTGCATACAAGTAGATCTGAAGCAGGATTTTCAAAAGTGCTCATTTTACCGTGAACGGCCTATATATTATGTTTTGCAAAAATAAACTTTTACTTATATTTCACCAATAAATTATGATATTTAAAATTATAAGTAACATTAATAAGCGCAGGAGGAAAGCAGGCGTGTAGGTAACACCAGGTAAGAACTGGTTCTCGTGCAAACGTTACTAAACTGGATGTGCACAAATGCAGTGCGTTGTCTCTTTAGTGTAATTTTCTAGACTAGAGCAACGAGCGCACGAGTAAAGGCTGTGCACGATAAAGTGAGCACTTAAGGAATGCCCCTTAGAAAAAAATCACTGCCCCTGCATGCATATATTTTAATGGGTGCACTGAGTGACATTCGCCCAGCATAGTTGGTAACGATAGATTGAAAGTAGTTCTATATTTTAACTTCGAATGAATAAAAAGTGTTAGGTAACCATTTGTGATAACTTGAAATTATTTCTTACGCTTTTTGGTTCTTCAATGCATCGAAGTGTAGAAATGAACAGGTTTGTAAAGTATTTCCTTTCTTAATAATTTCACAGTTTCATTCTACCGACACATGAATAAAGTGACGAGGCCTATGGCAATGTTAATTTTATATAAGGCGGAGGAATACATAACGTGTATACAAGTAGATCTTAAGCAGGGCTTTCAGAAGTGCTCATTTTACCGTTAAACGCCTATACCAGAGACGTCACTAAAGGCAAAGCAGCGGAACGCTTATTTTTTGCCCAGTGCATATGTGCCAATGTCAAAACAAAAAGAAAAATTGTGTTCACTGATTGGCACTACTACACATGAACATTTCTCAGCATAACATTTAAATCGTCTAATTCCACCTATTTTAGTAAAAAAGTGTTCAGTATTCACATCTAAAATGCGTATAATTACGTCCAAAAATAAATGACCACTGTGAGCTGTCAAGTGTCGGTACACAACTTTAACTATTTATGACCTGGCTTTTTAACGAGTACAGGCCGACGTTGTGTTCAGATTTCTTAATTTTTACATTAAACGCATACAATTTCCCCATAACCACGCCACCAAAATGTTTTTATACACGCAATCGATTGATCTTGACGAGATCTGTCGATTGAAACCTAAACGAGCGTCGTAGTTCTTCCTAGTCAAAAGTTATACTACGTGGAAGTTATGAGACAAGGGGGAACTATTGTGTTTGCCCCCCCCCCCCCTCACCGCCGATGCTTCGCAGTCCTCACTCAACGTATCATACTCTTTTATCCTTTGGAAATCGAGTGGTGTAATTGAATCTGGAATGTAGACGATAGATTCGGAGCTGCAATGCCAAATTCCATCCCCCCGATTTTGCTATTATCGGATTTTCTGGATTACCTCCCACTGTGGTTGCATATTTAAAGACATAGCCATGTCAAAATGCACTCGTCTTTACTTGTGCGGCAACGAACGTCATATAGGTTATTCAAAATAACCTTCCGTAGCAGCTTGCATGCAGTCTCGGGTAACAGGTCTCGCGGAAGATTTCTCCCGAGCTTGCGTGACAAAATTTCCATCGCGGCACACTGGGCGGAGGAATGGCATGGAAGTAGAACTTTAAGCAGCGCTTCAGAAAATTTGGAAGTGTGCCCTGTTTGAAATTATACAGCATCACATACCATATCTAGCATTATTTCGCCTGAACTGATGCCATATGCAGTTTTTTTTTACTTGTTCTGAACTCAAGTCCCGTGTAGTAACTGTACATATGTGTACAGGCTATTCACGGTAAAGTGAGCACTTTTGAAAGCCCACTCATTTGGAATAATGGCCAATAAGTATATATTTTTTTAGCCTTAGTCGTTAACTTCCGAGTGCTGTGGAATATACATACTGTGGTTATTACTTACATGGCAATATTTATTTAAAAAGGTGTTTAAAGGATTAAACATGACTGAAAGAAAAAAGTAACTAGCTCCACAGAAGTGTTCTCTTTACCGCGAAAAGACTATATAGTTCAAGTTACGTGTGTATATTTTGTGCCATATGTAACTGTGATATTTGCAACTTTGTTTTCGCTTAAAAGACACAGTAGTATTCTTTAAAGCTCTGTCTGGACTGTAGTTGCAAGCCATCGACCTTCATTCGGCTACTTGTAAATGAAACCCATCCTCAGCTCTGCTCCAAGTATTTAAATTGTATGTTTAAAAACCAGGATTGTTGTAAATAAGTATTGTTATAATAAAATTAATTAATTAATAAAAACCACGAGTGGACTATACTGCATTTGCGCACGTCTCAACGCAGAGACCTATGTTCGTCTCCTGCGCATATCCCCGGCTTTGGACTCGCCCTATATCCAATATGGCTGCCAAAGTCACGTCGTCAGCAGCGATGGACGTGTATGTTCACATTTGAATTTTCAACGGAGCCGACCTTTTTTCATTCGTAAAATACTCTGACTAGTTTGAATGCATTCCAGTTTCATTAAAACTATGTTAGAGGAAGTGAACAAATATCTCGAAGCACTTTTGTTCATTCGTGGTTTCTTCCAAATTATTGAATCAAACCTTAGAAAAATCACCCCACGTATGACGTGCTTGATCGTTTCCTAAATACGTAATGTGTCACAAGCGTTTCATACCTCTGTTAACATAAAGGTACTTTATTTTTGGATAAATCGAACTTTTACTTACAGTTTGTCTATAAATTATAGTATTTAATTTATATTTAATAGCAATAAAATTAGGAAGAAATAAAATGGGTTGGTAGCGCCTAGTAAGAGATACCTTATGAAAAATATTATTACACAGAGTGCGCACTAACACGGTGTGTTGTCCCTATGGAGTAATTTCCTAGAAGACGGCAGAACATCCGCGAATGTACTCTACTTACATGAATAGTGTTTTAACCTCAAATCCTATCTACGTCGTTTTTGATAGTGCTATTTGAAGAAAAACCGTCCAATATTGGAACATGGATGATGGCGAACTGCACTGTTTGCATATCTATTTTACATTCTACCTTTGTGTCAGAATGCTGACGCCGCCGAATTTGCCAAATAACCTGCCCGTCACTGTTTGTGTTTCAACATACACGGTTATCCAGAACTCCATGTGCAAACTTTGTGAGGCGATTCTTTGCCGGAAATGGAATACGAAACATAATATGTTCGCGCGTGTGAATCGTGCCGAACGATGCCACTAGTCGGCGGGTTTTCTCGGGGATCTTCCGGTTCCCCCCCGCCCTTGCATTCTGACGCTTCTCCATACGTCAATCGCGCTCATAGGCTCTCACGACCTCGGTGTTGAGAGCCGCCCAAATATCTTCACTCACTCTACACTAGGTTGTATAATATTCGTAGATGTATAGTTGGGTTTCAAGAATACTACGTAAGTAAATAACTGTTGCAATTTATTACTTATTACTTTACCTTTGCTGGAACAACTGATTTTGAGTCACATGCTCTAAATGTAAGATTTTTTTCGTTGAGAAATGAACCAGACTGAGGGTCCAGGAGCCCAGATCACGTCGCATTTCCTTGCGACAAACATGATTGAGTGTGAGTGAAGAAATTTGGGCAGCTCTTTTAACAGCGAGGTCTCGACAGCCGATGAGGGTGACTGAAGTGAGTATGGAGCGGCGCCGGAATGAAGGGGCGGGGGGAAACGGGGGATCCCCGAGAAAACCCGCCTACCAACGGCATCGTCTGGCGCGATTCCCACTTGCGAATATCCGGTGACGCGGCCGAGGATTGAAACTGGTTCGCCTTAGTGGGAGGCGAGCGGTCTAACCGCTCAGCCACCGTGGCCCCTTACGATAAACATGTGTGTTTTAGCCTCTGTAAGTCACGCATGTTCTGTGTGCGATATTTATACGGGCAGAATAGATCTATTTATTTTGACATGAAATGATACGCAGAGCATATGTATAAAATCATTCACGATTTCATACAATATAGTCATAGTACATGAACTTTCATTACTCTATCAGATATTTATATCCACCATTCTATCGCTAGAATGTAATGTCAGTACCATAAAGCTGATATTTGACAAGATATCAGTTGTGATAGGTCACACGTGCATCTTAAATATTACAATTTATCTTTGAATTTTTTTTTTTTTAGTAATATATTTTGTTAGATACCTACATGCTAACTTCATTTCATTACGAAATAGGTTTCCTAACGTTAAACAGTTACTAAATATGCTGTCCAAGTAAACGGCTTCTTTCCTCTGATCTTTCCTTGCAATTTGTTAACGAAGGCACGTAAAAACTGCATTAAATTTTTTTAATTTATCGCGTTACTGGGGTGAAGTACAGCGCTCCCAAAAGACAAATTATGGGAATACGTAACAAGCTTCAGTCTCACGTGTCCTGAAATTAAATGAGTGTCATTAACTCGTTGTAAAAAATCGTTTTCATGGAAGTTAAATTACAAGCAGAACTTGTTCTTAATTTATCATTAACCGTCAAAATGATACAATGTTAAACTTTTTTTTTTTTTTTTTTTTTTTTTTTTCGTACGCGTACGTACAATTAATGTTTTGCTAAATTTCTTACAAATACTGCATGGATGGAAAACTAAACCATAGTTTGAGTCAACAAGCAAACAGGAAGCAATATTTATTTATTCATTTAATTTACGACTTCTTCTTCCATGTGGCAAAGTTATGAGTGGGATGAAACCCCGCGTTTTTTTTTTTTTTTTTGTGAAATAGTTGTTTGCGCGAATACGCGTATCTCGGTAAATAAATGTTCTGCAAATACCACTTTTTGTTAGAAAAGATATATAAAAAAATAAATTAATAAATAAAACAATTCTATGCCGCTATTTTTTTTTTTTTTTTTTTTTTTTTATCATATTATGTGTATTCTTCGAGAGAGAAAAAATTCGTGAAAATGGTGAAATATCGCATTTTTAAAGCTTGCCAATGCAGTTTCCCTAAACGGCAAGAGAAAAGTACAAAGATACGGGCGTAGTTCAATCTGTGGTTTTTCATCGCGTGTAATAAAACCCACACTGTTACAGATCAGCGCCGCGACGGAAACACTGCACGCCTTGCGCGTAGGAGCGATGAGGCGCTAGAAGTGCGTGTTAGTGTCGCCCGTATCGCTCCCTCGCTTCTTGACTTTCGAAGGGGTGGTGGGGGGAGGGAATCTAGACCACTCTCTTAAGGCGACATCACTTTGTTTTCCACTTAATTACAGAAGATAGAAAGATGTCATTATATACTAAGTTAGAGAGTAGAAAGGAAACCGAAATGCTTATCTGAATTAATATTATAGAACTTAAAAATAGTAATATATTTTATTAACAGTTGCCACCATTCTGAAATATGTTAAAATATTTTGCTCGCTACCGAAAACAATTGAGACATTCATAAAAGTGGTATTTCGCCAAAAAATTTTATTTGTCCTATAGACCTTTACAATTACTTCGTTCCCTAATTATTCTGAGGTACAGAATATGTATGTGCTGTGCCAATTAGTGAAGTCTCATCGTCATCATCCCCATCACAGTTGACATCTACAAGCTCACGTCTACAACAATGAGTTCATCACAACCATCTACAATCAGACATCCACGATGTGTAATTTGTATTACAGACGATTTTTTCGAAATACATTGGCATTTTTAATTATACGCCAAAATATCACCAGTAGATTCTTCGTTTTAAAAAATTTAAAAATAACTGTACTTTGAAGTCTAAAACAGTTTGATACATTACTAGAGGTTCTTTGAATTCTCGCCAAACTTAATGCGTATATACTGCAGGACAGTTTTGTAGGTGCGCAGTGGTAATGTGTGAGGCACTCACTCCTGCTTTGATATTACTTAGAAAACCTATCACATAACCGCTGCTACTAATGCATGCCGTGCCACTTTAGATCATGCGATCACTGACTCCATGGTGCACTGCCTTTGAAAGGGACATCCTAAGAGAGATGAAGGGTTTTCTTTATGCAGCAGAACAAAACAGAAGTGAGTTTATCATAATATAATCATAGGTTTTCCCCCAAAAATGTACAACAGAAGAACGATTTTCTTATTTAGTTAACTATCTGTACCTTTGTATATAAAAATAACATTCATAAAAATTTCTTCTCGGTGTGAAGATGGCGATTAGGACTCACGATTAGCCATCATTGTAGTACTCCTTTCAAGATCTTACGCCCACGCAATTTATATATACACTGACATGACAAAAGTCATGGGGTACCCGTCTAATAACGTGTAGGGCCCCCCTTAGCGCAAAGAAGTGCAGTAACTCGACGTGGTATGGACTCCACAAATGGACAGAAGACTTCTGGAGAGACGTTAAGCTATGCCGTCTGAATAGCTGCCCTATGTTCCCTGGTATTTCTAGATGAAGGATCTTGGGTGCGAATGGCTCTTTCCACCACGTCCCATAAATGCTCGATTTGGTTTATGCCAGGGGGAACGTGCAGGCCACTCAATTCGCTGGAATTCTCCAGAATGCTCTTCGAATCAGTCCTGGACATCCGCAGCCCGATGAGACTACGCATTATCCTGATGGAACATCCCATCGTTATCAGGAAAACTGAAGTCCATGAACGGCTGCAAATGGTCACCAAGGAGAGTTTTGTAGCGGTTATCACTTAGTTTTGTGGGTACATGGACTAGTGGACCCAACCCATGCCAAGTGAACACACCCCGCACCATTATGGAACCACCACCAGCCTGCACGGTGCCTTGTTGACAACTGGGATCCGTGGCCTCATTGGGTTTGCGCCATACCCGAACCCTGCCATCAGCCCGAAACAACCTGTATCGTGACTCATCGGACCAGGCCACATGTTTCCAGTCCTCCAGAGTCCAATTAGCAACCTCACGAGCCCAAGAGAGTCGTTGTGTCCGGTGTCGGGCTGTTGACAGGGGCACTCTGATGGGTCTTCCGCTTCCATATCCCATGGAAGCTAATGCACGTTGCACAGATCTGTTAGATACACCTCTGACACCTCTGGCATTGAATGTGGCTGTTATTCGAGCAAGTGTTCCTGCTCTGTTAGCACGGACAATTCTACCCAACCTCCGCCGGTCACGATCATCAAGTAATTTTGTACGACCACCGCGTTGTCCACGGTGGATCGTAATGCCTTCATTTTGATATTCCCTGTACACACGTGACACCGTGGATCGAGGAATACTGAAGGTCTCCACAACTTCTGAAATTGAATGTCCCGTCATTCTGGCACCCACAATCATGAATGACCTGTTCGAACTCTGATAACTCACGTCGCCTTGCCATGAGCATGTACACAACAGTCACCCCGAGTGACAAAACTACTTGTTCACAACTGAGGCCGTTTTAGGCCGTGCAACATCGTTCTGCAGAGGTGGCACCACGATTCATTCAGTTACATAGTGCTATCACATGACTTTTGCCATGTCAGTGTACATATTAATATATATATATATATATGAGCGTTGGGGGGGGGGGACTTTAAGTGTACGAAAGACAACCCAATACGAGCTGTAGTTTGTAGTTTCAAAAATAGTTTCTGTTTCTACAGCCCTTCACGCACGGGCGGAGTACCATGAAGTGTCTACATTTGATATATGCGTACTCACGCAGAATTAAATTTGGTCTGATTTTTACATTACGACTGTCAGGGTCAGGCCACGCTGGAAAAACCCCACATTGATGTGTGCGCGAAATAAATGGTTGATATACCCTGCGTCAAAAGGTTGCTAGTAACGGCAAAATTATGCACCAGCAGCTGGGAAATTTAATTTTACGGAGTAAAGGAGGTTTTCCATTTCTGCTTGTTAAAATGCACTGTGGTCGTTTTAACATGTTTTATGTAAACCGTTATTTAATTAACAGGCTTTAAAAAATCAACATTGCCGGCTTTAAAATTCTTAAAGGAAAATACGTCTATAAATGTGGAAATAATGTATTAATCTTTTTAACAACTACATTTACTGATTGGAAAAGAAACGCTTTAAAACACGCGTACACAATCTGTTTAACTTCTACTTTCAGAAAATAATCGTCATTCTTTAGAAGCCCAGTGCGGCCTACCCGAACTAATGCGTCCAAAACTGGCTCACGTTAACACGTAAGTGCGTAGCTTTTAACCTAAATACGATGCTGGAAGATAAGAAACTGGAAGAAGAAATTGGTTTCCGATTACCGATAAAATGTGCTACAACGATTCTGCTGGCTTCCTACAGCCACTTTAATGGCTCAACGGCAATTCAAGAGGCATTTGTGACCTGGAGAAGCAGTTATTTTTACATCCCACGGAATTAATGACGCACTTTGACTGAAGACAAGCTTTAAAGACGCGCTGTTCGTGGTTTTTGTCTCACATCAGTCACGTCCAACAGCTCAAAGTTCGTAAACCTTGTTTCTGGCAATTTTTAATTTCCTATGCTTATTAAATTGTCATCTTTATGGCTATTTTACTTTTAACAGAAAAGTTTAATTTAAGTCGTAACTAAATAAATGGCCAAAACCAGGTTGCAGCCCTTGTTATAGCTCAGCAATATTTGGGGACTTGTGATAATCCTGCATAACTGCGTAGGTTTATTTAAAATAAATGATTAAAATATTTTTAGCAGACACCTTTCTTTCCATCAATTAAAAACATTAATTTCTGCTTATAAATTTCGTGTCAGTTCAATAATAATACAGTTAGCGTATTTGCAAAAAAAAAAATCATATGGTTAATATTACAACTGTACACTAGGAGGTAAATGAAGGGATCCAATATCATAGTATCTGGCTCCTTAAGAATTATTTAGTCCTATCAAAAAGCATGAACTGAATGTAAAAAAAATCTTAATAGCCAAATAAAACAGTTTATTTAGAATGAGAGAATACTACTTGTCAGGCGTGTTTAAATGATAAAATGATAAATCATCAAATACTTTAGAAAGAGTTGTTCGATACAGTTAACCAAACATTCTACTTAAAATGTTTGGGGATTGACGGGAAAGTACTGGAAAAATTTATGAAAATATTTTTAAGTACGACAATATTTGCATTATTTTTTTTGCAATAATTTAATAGATCCTGAGTGGTCTAAAACAACAGTTTCGAATTAAGGGTGCCTGTCGTCATAATTTCAGTCATTATTTACGAGATCCTGTCAGGTTATATGTTAACGGTATCTCGTAATACACACTAGAGTAACACTGGGCCCTAAAATGTTTTGTACCTCGAACCAGTTTCGTGTGGTGAATTGTTACAATTGTTGCTCAGTGCTGTACACACTTGACGCAATCAGCAGGAACCAGGGGAGAATCTGAATATATTGCGGTCACTCACGAGAGAGCGGGCGAGGCACCCATTACACACGTGCTGTGACGTCAACTGCTTACTACGTTTAAGTGGCCGATGTGTAAAGCAACAAATGGTTAGGTATAGCACAGAGCAAAACACAGCTTACCTTGAAACAGTTCACCACACCCCGCTGCCATTAACTTACATAAGTGCATTATAACAATAATGCTACTTTTACATATGCGCCTGAGGGGCGTATCTGAGTTCGTGAGTGATGGGGGTATTAATAAAAATAAAAGAACTATATTCAATAATTATTTATTATTCTCATTGCTACAAACAGTCAAACATCTATTATTTGCCAGTCTGAGCATCCTATTAACTCTTATTACTCTTATTGGGCGCAACATTTAATTACTATCTCCATTTCAATTAAAGTCTTTATTACGGTTTTAACTCTTGCTAATGTCCCTTAAACTGCTCCAATTATTTCCACACGTTTAGTTAAAACTGTTTATTTCCACCGTCCCGAATGTATTTTCACTCACGCATCCAGTCCACAGTCACGCAGATCAGTCCCACTCTGCACTGCACACAAGCTCGCCGACGCACTCTCGCGGATCGCTGTAGTCGTCCCTTGTCGCTCCGAAATGTATTTTCACTCACGCATCCAGTCCACAGTCACGCAGATCAGTCCCACTCTGCACTGCACACAAGCTCGCCGACGCACTCTCGCGGATCGCTGTAGTCGTCCCTTGTCGCTCCGGAATGTATTTTCACTCACGCATCCAGTCCACAGTCACGCAGATCAGTCCCAATCTGCACTGCACACAAGCTCGCCGACGCACTCTCGCGGATCGCTGTAGTCGTCCCTCGCTGCTCCGGAATAGCCCAACCATCGCTTAAGGTCGCACGAGACGCCAAACTCTCGGCTCTTATGCCCGGTTGCACCAACGTCTTCCCCGATCCGAGATCGAATGATCCTAGTTCCGAACCAGGATCCAGTTTGATCTTGGTTCCAATGTAAGTGTGTTGCACCAACGAAATGTCATGATTTTGGATCTTCGATTGTCGATCTTGGTTCCAAAGTGAGAGATCGAGATAAAGTATGAGACAAATCTTGCTATTGGTTCGTAATATATGACGTCATGGAAGTAGGCGTATTTTTCACTATTGATAGAACTAGATGTGCAATGTTTTATCTGTTTTAAGTGAATTATTGTTGTACGAAATTTATTGAATAATATTCAAGTGAGCATAATGTTGTTTTAATTTCCCAAGAAAACACTCGAACTTAGCTCTATCTGTTGGCGTATTTTCAAACTACATTTGTCTACGATGGCTGCTGATCTCGGATCGAGATTTCGAACCACCAATTTCGGCAGTTCGAAATGAACTTAATCTCGATCTCCAGTCCAGCTCTGAAATCGAATGATGTAACAGTTTTCTGTGTCGATCTTAGAACCGATCTCGGATCGAGTCTCGAACTACGATGGTGCAACCGGGCAATAATCACACACCCCTCAAGAGGCCAGCATATTGTATTTATACTTGAGGTAGGTTCCGTCTAGAACGCTCTCGGCAATCCAACATGTCCTGGGAAAAGTAATGGTGATGACAGCGCTCTTGCATGACGAATGGAGAAATATGAGCTTCTCAGGGCCACATAGGCGCGAGCTGCGATAGTAATTATCGCGTCGGCTCGCTTTCTGTAACGGATACGCTGCCACCGGCCTATCGCTCGCCTGTTCATTCAAAACAACCCTTTTCCTCGCTGCCGCCGCTATCGTATAACGACTCTTTGTCCTCCTCTTAGCTTGCTCGCGTGGGAAGGGCCAACGCCATCCGCGCGGACCAGCGACACGTAACAATATGTACCGTTCCGTCCATATCTAATGAGCAGCAATATTTACCGCTTGAACACAAACATAACTTAGTTTATAGTATATGTGTTTACTAATACGATACATAACCGATTTTTCCCCGGTGTACGTGAAATAAAAGGGCTGGCAGGAGTTAGATCGGGCCATTTATGGGGAGCTTCCGTGTAAATATAACAAGATGTTGCAATATAATTCTTCAGGGAGCCAGAATATTTTATCCCGATGTGGGGAAATTCGCGTTTCAGGACTTAGATGAGAGATAATATGTTATAGTTTTCGAAGGATATTCGCATGAATTCCATTGTGATAGTTTTATTAAAAGATTATGTGAAGAAATGTCTGCCAGGCTGCCTGTTAAAAGTGGACTGGGTAATGTGATAGCTTGGAAAAAAACACAATTTTGTTCGTTTGGATCGACCCTCCACCTGACAGAGATTGGTTTTTAAATAGACTCAATGTCATTAGAGCTGATATTCCTTTTTGATAAAGCGAAAGGAGGCCTATTATAAAGCAAGAACGTTTTGATGAACCAGAAATTATTAGTGTAGGCGATCACGAAGCTGTTTTATGGGATTAATTATGATGGTCCAGAGGTAATTAATGGGATGGAACTTACGGAAAACGGGATTAGCAATGAAGTTGGGTGGATGTGCTCTTTCCTCGGCAGTAGGCCGTGTGCGACATAGGAAGCATCGATATTGACAAGGCGCCGGCTCGTCTTGTTGAACGAGGTAACTATATCCTGGCGTCTATAATGAACGCTAAATGGCCACCCTTCGTACGAGGTATTCAAAACGTAAGGCTGAACTTCCCAGAGGACGCTGCAACGTACTTCGCCACGGCTACAGTGAAATGCATGCGCCTGTAATAACCTCGTTATATCTTAAATAAAAATTATGCTATTGCGAGAAATTACTATATTCCCATTTACAAAACCCAAGTTGATATCGTTATCTCGGTAAATTAATTACAGCTTGGAACAGGCATAGTCGATGTCTTATGGGCCCCGTAGTACCATCTACGAACTCTAAATCAACATTTCGATACCTTCAGAAGTTCGGAACATATTTGGGGTGAACATCTTGGCTGAATAATCCTATATGTCTTTCGGTAAACTTCTTAAACTTTATTGGTAGAGACCTGCAAAATTCGCGTAATTATTTGAGGATATTTTAAACTTTAAACACTTTTCCTTTGGAATAAGCTCGTCATTGTACCATTCTTTATTTGGCACGCCCCGGGTAACTCTGCGCCAATAAACGAAAACTTCTTAATCGTGTGCACCAATCACCTGCAACTCACTCAGAATGGGAGTGACTTAACATCTAAGCAGCAGCCAATGGAGAAACGACGCCGGCTCGAGTGTGTACAGTACTGTGGAAAAAAATAACCAAAATAACGTTGATTTTGCAGGTCCCCATTTATTGGGAGTTTTTAACCAGTACGTAGCATGGGAAAATTATTATTAACAAATATCGAAGTTTAACATCGTATTTGATCGAGTGACGTGGCGCAGTTGTGAACCACTGTACTCGCGTTGCGGAGGACGGGCGTTCGCTTGAAAATCCGAACCATCCTGATTTCAGTTTCCCGAAGTTGCTCCAGGCGAATGCTGGGATAGTTCCATAATACACGCCTTGGCTGATTGCATCCCCGACTTTGCTTCTCTGAGTAGTGATGTGTCGAACCAGTTCATTCCAAAGAGCTAGTTCACTCGCTCCATAGACTAGATATCGCTCCATAGACTAGATATGAAGTAGATCGCTTATTCGTCTTCTGCGCATGCAACCAACATTGGCCTACCCCAATCCTACACAACTGTCAAAGTCACATGGTCAATAGTGATGAACGTGTTTTTTTTAACATCTTATTTTTTTTAATGACAAGCTCTATTATATAAATAATACACCTTTGCCATTTTGAATTTAATCAAAAATCATTACAAACTGGTTGGAGGAAGTACAAAAACATCTCTAAGCACTTGTTTACGAATCAGTTTTCTACCCTAAAATCTAAACCACGCCGTTTTCGCTAGACGTGTTGGCAGAAAAGCAGTTTAATGTTGGGACACGGAGATTGGTTGTGCGCAGCCAGCGAGATCAGTCTACCTCATCTTTAGTATATGACTCTCTCTCTCTCTCTCTCTCTCTCTCTCTCTCTCTCTCTCTCTCTCTCTCTCTCTCTCTCTCTCTCTCTCTCGCTCGCTCGCTCTTGGTGGAGAGTCGTTCAAAAGAGTCATCTCGTTCGCGAGTCAGTCGGGTTACAAAGAGTCGAGACTGTCGAGAGTATAGATGTGAATAGTGGCTCTCATCACTGTGCTGATGTTAAGACATGCGATCGAATAATACAGGGCATTTTCTACACAGTTTAAGGTATTGTAATGATTTTCGTAAATATTTCGTTGTTTTTGAATTAATTCAAAATGTTAAATATAGCGTAATTTTATGTATATTATAACATTATTACTAGAGTGGAAAAAAAGTCTTGGTGAATTGAAATTAGTAGAAAACTCGAGAGCGCGCAATGAATGATATTTACGTATTCTTCGCAAACTATTTTGATGTCGCAATATAAGAAAAATAATTATTGAAAATATTTTGAAATCCTCGTGCTTATTATGCTTGAGTGCTTTTGTCCATGCATAGAAATAAATTGCCACATTCGTGGTCGTCCTATCTATGGTCTTACATCCTGCGTGCTCGTGAAAAGAAGAGATGCACCCTTGGAAAGCAATTGTTAAATGCAATGCTGGCAGTTTTGTTATCTCTCCCGAGCCAACGAGCTGTCGCCTTTTGGGTTGACTCCTGACTGAGCAGAGCGAATCGTCGAGCCTTAGCTCTCGTCATTCATGAATGATTCGACTCTCTAAAGAAGAGCAACTCGCGAGTCGTAAGGATGCCAGCTAATGATACGAGAGGTTTTGATTCTAGTCCCCATGCTGGCGAATATTTTGAAATATTTTTTTAGATATTCTCTGTTATTAATTTATCACATTTGTTTTCAAGAAGAAAAAAAAGTACATTTCTCAGTAATGTCATTTCTAATACAAGGTCATAATTTGTAATATTACAAATAAATGTCTTGTCGGTTTTATAATAAATCTCTTTGTGGATTTACAAAGAATGTAGATTTACGAAGAAAAATCCTTGGTTTCCAAAAAAAAATTTTGTATTGCACGTTTTGAATCTCACTTTTGAAAGATCATCCTGTGTATGACGTGTTTGGTTGTTTCCTAAATATGTTGTGTATCAAAATATTTTTATACTTATGTTAACATAATCATATCTTGTTTTTATTAAATTGAAATTTTTCTTCTATTTTGATTATAAACTATTACACTCATATATAATTAATATGAATCTTTAGAAGGGAGAAAATATATGTGTTGGTAGTGCCTAGTAAGAACTAGTTGTTATGCAAAATATAATTACACTGAGTACGCACGAATTTAGTGCGTTATCCCTTTGGTGTAATTTTCCAGTCCTAGTTAACATTATCTTGCAAGAGGCGGAGGAATAGTCTGAACGTAGAACTTCAGCAGGGATTCAGAGAAGTTGGAAGAAGCCGTGAACAGCCTATAGCATAAAATATGCATCAATTTGGTGGCCGTAATTAATTAATTTAATGTGAAAATATGTTGCATATGTTTAACTTTAATTGTAACTAAATTCGATCTGGGGACTTCATTGTCGTTGGCAACATATTAATTATTGAATAATTCTCGGAATTCAGGATTTTCCGTGCACTCTCGCCCAGATCTTATCAAAGGACTTGGCCATCGCGGACTTAGGGAAAGGGTCAGATTACATTTACAAGTGCCAATTACAAACTGACATCACATATTAATGGTTTGATAAAATGTTCGACTTAAAAGACATTAATACTATTTACAGGCAAAAAACGTCACCCCAACTGCAGACAAATTGGCGAGTATAATATGGAGTGCAGCGATTTGGGCTGCTCTTAACAATGCGAGTCTACAGAGCCGACTTGGGTGAAGCGAGGTGAATGCGGAGCGGCGCCGGAATGCAGGGGCTAGGGAAACGGGAGATCCCCGAGAAAACCCCGGCACGATTGCCACGTACGAAAATCCGGAGGCGACCCCGCCGGGAATTGAGCCCGGTTCGTCTTGGTGGGAAGCGAGTAGTCTAACCACTACACCTCCATACCTCTCCCCCCCCCCCCCCCCCCCACCGAGTTCAACGTAAATTCACCTGCCAGCAGTTGTGGCGCTAAGAGTAAGTTTCTCGGTTAACATAAAAATACTAACAAGAAATTAAAATATGTGTAAATTTAGTCAACAGAACATTTTATTTCCAGGCAGATTTTATTTTTTTTAACTCAGCGAAAGGTTTCGCCAACTCATATGCTTGGCCATATATAAATTAGTATCCTGTTGGCTAAAACAAGCCTCTCTATCAGAACATTTTCAACAAAACATTTCTGGTGTATAGTAAGAGATAATGGAAAATAGCGAAAACATTTTAGAACCACCATATACTCGATAACAATCTAGCTACTTCAATCTTTTATTATTTAATGAACAAGGTTTCGACTCGGCTAAGTTGTTTGAATACCAATCAACGAACGTTCTCCCTTATAGTATCGGAATTCTCATTGGCCCCGCGAAATAAGGTAGTAACTTTATACACGCATGTCAACCAATAAGAAAAGAAAACTGTCAACATGTGTAGAATACGTTGAATCCTAGCGTCAACTATTCCCGCAATAAACCATCATCTCTGCGTATAGTCTTTCGCCAGTTGTGACTAGCATCTCACGTGAAACTTCGGCAACAAATATTTAACAAGAAATTATTTTGCAGCTGAACTGGAGGTACTCGCCGAAACATAAGATACGTTTATCTCTGGGCACCATTTTTTTTTTTTTTTTACGGCCGGCCACTGTCTTGAATGCCTTTACTGACTCGTTCCCTTTGGCATTTCCGCTAGTGTGTCAATAATAGAGTGGGTGGGGGGGAGGATCCTCCGTCAATTGTAGATCGGCAAATCCAATCTTGTAGTCGGTTGGTAGTGGAAGAGTGAAGAGCTGACATTTAAAAGTCTCGAGAGCACTCCGCTTCAGATTTCTTTGTTCAGGCCTGAGCGTCGGCGCAAGACAAGCCAGAATGCCAGCCGATCCCGCTCAGCTGATAAATGGCGTTGGTTGCAGTGGCGTGTAGTGGAATGTTGCAAGGTGCGCTGGTGCTAGTTCAGTGTGCCGTACACACTCTCGGCGCACGCAGCAGGAACCAGTGACCAGTGTGGAGCCGGGAGAAACTGAGTGTACTGCGGCCACTCACGAGAGAGCGCCGAGGCACCCGTTACACGCGTGCTGGGACGTCAACTGCAAACTAGATAGCAAACGATTAGGTACAGCACAGAGCAAAACGCAGCTTATGTTGCAAAGGTTCACCGTATGGCGGCGCTGGTTGGTTGCCAAAATTATTTCCGTTCGTGCAATAAGGCCAATATGGATCTTAATCCAATGGACGGTAGTAACATTCGTAATTCTGTAACTAATTTCGTAATTGAAATGACTACGTACCAAAATATATTTTCTATATAATTGTCGAGTGTGCACATATGCTTATCTCAGTAAAAAAAAAAAAATGTTCTGGGAATAAGACGCTTTTCCAGGAAATGTAAAGAAAGAAGTAACTTTCTAAGATCACACAGTTTTGCTTTTATCACGTTAAATGTATTTAAAAAAAATAAACTCTATACATATAGGCCTATATACGAAGTGGTTAGGGAGCACCGCCGGAATGCAAGGGCGGGGGAAACGGTTGATTCCCGAGAAAACGTGCGACCAGCGGCATCTCAGCACGGAATCCCACGTATAAAAATCAGGCGTGCCCCGGGCCGGGGATTGAAACCGGTTCGCCAAGGCGGGAGGCGAGTGGTCTAACCACTGCACTTCCGCGGGCTCAAGAAATTGTTCGTAAAATTGCGTCGCCGTGTACGTTTTGCGAATGGCATTGCCTTGTCCCGTGCATTCACAGTAGCGTTCGTACATTTTCTGATGATAGGTTCAAATGCGTAGTGTCGTTTCCGACTAGGTATAGCGGCGTTTGTATGTTTGCAGCCTGGTATATACGTAGCAGATTTATCACACTATGTAGAGGTTAATAACTTCCATTATAATTTATAAAGTTTACTGAGAAAAAATTGTTGCGGTGTAGCTATGATTTTGTATTTCTCTATATTTAGTAATCTCTGGTGACTTTTCATACTCGAGGATTAACTATAGGTGACTGTTCCTGTCAGTGTTCAACTAGATACTATTTAATTTAAAAAGGAAAGAGGTTGTTTAACATATCACTAATGTCACCCAAAAATTATCTGGAAAGCTTGTACGAAACGTGGCGGTAAAAAGTTTGATGGTTCTAGATTTTGATATTTATTAAATATTTATATAATCGGGCACCTTTTAGGTATAAAATGGGCATGAGTTTAAAAAGATATAGTTTTTATTTGAATATTAATTCACGTGTGCGACAAAACTAGGGATAGAAAAGACAAAATTCATTCATGTTTACCTCTACGATGGGTTGTTCAGGTTTGCGAAATTAACGCTATAACTATAGGCCTACCAAATTAGATGATACAAATTAGTTTTAATGTTCTCTTTTTTTTTAGCTTAGTATTTGTTTTTAACTATGAAACGATTCTGAAGGTTTTTTTTATCTTCCATGTTGGATGTTTAAGAATTGTATCATGGCTATCCAGTTTCCAACTAGCTTCGCTTTACAAGTGTATCACTCACAATTTAGGAAAGTGTAGTTGAGTAAAACTTACATAATCAGTTTCCGCATTATTTTATTCCTTAAACACGGGGTGTTAAAAGAAGTTCCATATATTTGATTGTGTATGTATGTACACTGTACACATGCATGTATGTGTATGTATACATGTACGTATGTGTATGTGTACACACATACTATATATATATATATAAAATATATATGAAATAATATATATATAATATTTTCTAAGGAGGTACATAAAGGTTCGAGTGTTTCGTCCACCATTGCCGGCTAACATTGACGACCTTAAAACGAGAATTACGGGGACCATCCAAACCATAACACAGGACATACTGACAAGTGTGTGGAACAAGTTCGAGTATCGCGTAGCTGTCTTTCTGGCCGCTCGTGGTAGTCACATTGAACATTTGTGAAGATATGGTAAACAAACCTCGCGATTCTACGGTTCATGTGATTGGTCGACCAATGTTATAGGTTGTTTGGTTTCGATATTATGCACCTTCAAAGTTGAGGTAATCATTTATACTCATACTGTATATTCTGAATACGAACTGTTAGAAACTCGTAATTCCGTATTTAGACATAGGCTAGCCAGACTTTAATTGATGTGTATTTGGACATGGTTTGGCGATTTGTTTCTGAATACGGCAGTGAGTTACGAACATCGGTTCTTACGAACCGTAGATTGAAACTCAAACTTTGAAGCTTAATGTTAAGAACTTTCTATTTCCAGTCAAGGTTGCTCTATTGCCAATAAAATAAAGGAACATATTTCTCTTCCATATTGTCTATGCATTTAGCAGCGTTACGGGCAGTGCTGCTTCATCAGACTTTGAATTCAGGTGTTCAGATCATTGTGAACATAAAACATGCATCGTGATTTAACGGCTTCGATTCGTCGAACCGATGTAGGTAATGTAATGAAACGCGCAAACGATAATAAACATGTAACTGTCACAAAATGATATTGGATAACAATTATGATGGGACTGACAGTATATGTACATCGTTGTTTTTCGCAGATATTGAATTGTCCACTGGCAATTACGCACCTTTCAACCTTAATTTTCTAGAAGGAATACAGCTAGTAACTTTATTATTAACCAAGTGAAGGTAACGTCGTTTATTTTTAGCCAGATTTATTAGTTTCTAATAATTGACGATTACACTACTGTACAGTATTTTGAGCAATAATCCCAACGTTATTCCGCTATGATTAGTGAAGATTGCATGTTCGAGAGCTAACGTTGTTCATTTCCATTTTGTATCACAATTCGAGAAAGCAATTCGGTTAGGTATTATAGACGGATGTAAATTAACAGTTCGAGTACTGACAATATTGGAGATGAAATAATCTGTAAGCGCGCTTGCCAAAATAATGACTGCTAACCAAAACAGTAATAAAACGAAAGTGCCGTAAACTAATGAAAAATAGTTTGAAGCAAAAGCTAATATAGTAAATAATTAAGAAAAAACTTTTAGCTTTCAACACATACAAAAAACCAAAACATTTTTGAAGCCCTGCTTCAAGTCTGACACGCGTGCCAATTAGCAAACTCAAGCAATTTTATGTGAGTGCTCCTATCCTGGCAAAAATGTGTCCTGCTTGAACGATTTATTTTTCCCGCCAGCTGGTTAAATGTGCGATGCTTACAATTTCCTGGAGTACGATTCAATGCTGCTATTATGGGGTTGGTGTGTTTACAGAACTACATGATGTTAATGAACTTTAGCAAATCTGCTTGGCTATCTGCCACGTCTGTGTTCGGTAGCCCAGCTTAATAAACTGTTATCATTTGAAGAGGGGTTATTATTTGAAGAGGCAATATTTTTGCGCCAGAAAAAGGTGTAATGCTTATCTCCCCTCCCCCCCTCCCGGGTGGCGCACGTCAGAACGCTCCCAGGCGCTGAGCTATACTGAAGAGAGGCGCGCGGCCGAGCGCTGTCTGGTGGCTACTACTGGCAACGAGTTCAGCCTCGCACACTCTGGCACCTTCCATACGCCTCTCCGCTATTCCCGCCGTCTCCTTAACCTTCCCGAGCCGCGTTTTCGTGTATAAATGTCCGTCCCCAGCCCGAGCAAATGTGCGGTGTACAACAAAGTACAACATGGAATACTAACTTCAAGAATACCATTCGCAAGGAACAAAAAACCCTCATTACACTTAACCATGGGCATACAGGCATTCCATAAAATATTCACTAAACTCCTTGACATTAAAATCTTTTTGGCAAATAGTAATCAAGGAAACCATTCCTACACTTAACCATGAGCACAAAGGCCTACGATAGACCATGTCTACTCCACTTCGTACTTCGGGGCTTCGGCATGCTAGACGCGTTTTCGCGTAAAATGAGTGTAAAAGTTAAGTATTGCAGTGCAAATAGACGTTGTAAATGTCGGGGGTAGAGTTTCCTTTTTGGTAATGTTATTTAGCGATTTTTGTGTATATGGGTTTTTGTAGGGAAGTGTTTCTTCACTGTTTTGATTGTGCGAATTTTCAATATGGTATTTTATTGAAATGTTTGTAAGAGGTGTATTCTTTCTTTTTTTTTGCGTGTTGTAGGAATGGTTTCCTGGATTACGATTTGTCAAAAATATCTTAATGTCAAGGAGTTTAGTGGATATTTTATGGCATGCCTGTGTGCTCATGGCTAAGTGTAATTAGGGTTTGTGTTCCTTGCCAATGATATTTGAAATTAGTATTCCATGTTGTACTTTTTAGTGAATCATCAGACGTACTTTCCTTTTATAGTTGTAATGGTGCTTGCTTTACTCAGGGAGTCAATTTATCTTTTTTTAATGGGATTTCACAAGTGTTTATTCAGGTTGGGTGATTTCTCAGGATATATTAATATTGTTGTTTTTCTGTTTGTTCCATAGCATGTGTGTTCTCTCCTTCCCCTAGTTCACCGATTGGTAACAAGTAACAGAAATTTACAGATGCAATTGTTATTTTTCAAATCAAGTTGCAAATTTGTTGTTCTTGGTGATAATGTATAGATGGGCTTCAATATATTTGTATTGATTTTGGAATTTTTGTGTCCATGCTTTCTTGATTTTTTTATGGTATGCGTCCTTCTCCTTGCCTTCCTTTAGCCCTGCTACGCCCTAAAGGAGCGTAACATTTCTTCAGCTAATATTCGCAACATGTATGTGAGTGTGGATGTGTTTATGTATAAAGAGAAAGGAAGCACCGCTAAATTTGGTCAATTATATTGAGGAGCACACTAAGTGTGTGTGTGTGTATATCATATGGTCTACATTTATTTATCGTTTGAAATGTCATTAAATAGTCTCACACCTCCATGGTTCCAATATTTGGAGTGAAAATTTCCACAAAAAATAAAGTCATAATCATTAAAACAAATATGAAAACGGGCGGATATTCATGTGCATGGAATGTACATTATATTATTTTTGATAACGCCTTTTGCATGAGAACACTTTATACTACTCAGAAATACAATATGCAAGACATCTTGCGTACTGCAAACGTTATTTTGAAGTTCGACATAGCCATAAAAAGCATTTTTTTTAAACTCTATCTTTAAGTATGCTACACGAAAATTAAAGAAAATTATATAAGACAATTCACTAAAATTATCGTCAAACTTTTCACAGCTTGAAGTTACAGGATCGCCACTTCGATTCTCGTAGTTCAATAAAGAATGCAATCCAGTTCATTACCTTGTGTGTAGAGAAGCTGGAGATTTGTGATGCGCGTTCCAGGTTTATCTACCAATCCAGGGAGATTATGAAAAAAGTTCAGACAAATTGCACGGAAAGACTCTTACACACCAAAATTTGAAATAGAAACGTTCACTACCATATCTAGGATACACTGAAACCAAACTAAAATTAGTTCCTTTTTGGCAGTATTGGTCTCTAAAAATGTAATGAAAACAATGTGGAAACATGAAAAAAAAAAAAAAACAGCCTGTAATGAAAGTACACACAGTTCCCAGTTACGCCTCTATGATTCGCTTAAAACCACGCACATTATTTCCGGGACAATTGCCGAGAAAACAGGAAAAAATTCAAACGGATTTTTTATGTCTTTCCATAAGTATTTGTAACGAATTGGTCGTTACTGTAGTGAGTTGGTCGCAAACTGCGAGGGTTTGGCAACACCTTGTGGTGTGAATTATTACTTTGGATATTCTTTGTTGTTTCTATATATTATTTTATATAAATTGTTACTATCGTTGGTCACAATAAAATCGCTGCCACGTTTATTATCTATTTTATGTAAGGTATATTTTTTTGCATAATGTAATTATTTACGCTTATTCGCATATGGCTTTTAATGAGACAATCTATACTCTTTGTAAGGGCGTATTTACACGACGATTGAACTTCGCGACAGTTCCTATCGCGAGAGCTACTCTCGCATTACTACCGCCGTGTAAACTGCATGATAGTTACTGCCGCAACGTCGCGATAGCACTATCGCGATGCCAGCTCGAGCTAGATAGTGGTAGTAACCATCGTGACAGAACATGCAACTATCGTAGTGTAAATCGTGTAGCATCACTATCGTGATAGTGTGGGTTACAAGTTTATACATGTGTTGACTTTGACAGTAACATTGCAGAATTATTTGGATTCTTTTAATATCTGTCGCTGTTCTTACACTATGTGGCGGTATGACAGGACGTATATTATCATACAGGTATGACACAACAGTATTGGCAGCATATTTCTCATATAGTAAACCACGGGAACAATATATGTTTACATGTCGTTAATATCCTGTCACGATGTTTAACTACCCCAACAAATACCAACCTCTTGACAAAAGGACATTAATGTAGGGCCTATCAGTGTATTTACACAAATGTTTTCGGGCATATCCCTTTTGAGGTTAACTATCACAGCATGTCTCGATCGTGTGTGTAAACAGGACCTATCGTGGCAGTGAATGTCGCACACTTTCGTGATAGCTACTATCACCGTGTAAACGCGCCCTTAGTTTTAGAATATTGTTCGAGCAGCCGTCGTTTGGAGCGTGGCTGTTCCTTGTCAACTTTTGCGGTAGGTCGTGGTCCGAGGAGGAGAGTGGCGCGAGTCAGCTGTCAGCTCGGTGTGCAGCGGAGAGAGTCGGCTAAATGCGTCGGTGAGTTCACACGTGTCGTTGACCGGGCGCTTGCGAGCGGTGTTTAGCAGCGCTTGCGTTCATGTGGTTAAGTATGAGTTACCCGTCCCTGCTCCGCGTGTAGACGTTTATGCCCGGGAGATGTGCAGTGCTTTTGCATTTGCGTGCGCGGTACACGTTTCGGTTACGAGCTGGATTACCCATAGACTGAAGATGAGGTAGACCGATCTCGCTGGCTGCGCACAACCAATCTCTGTGTCCCAACATTGAACTGCTTTTCTGCTAACACGTCTAGCGAAAATGGCGTGGTTTCGGATTTTAGGTTAGAAAACTGATTTGTACAAAAATGCTTACTTGCGCTGAGAGGCGTGTTAAAGGCTATTCACGATAAAGTAAACACTTTTGAAATCAACCTTAGAAAAATGTCACTGCCCCCCGCATGCATATATTTCAACGAGCGCCTTGAGTGACATGCGCCCAGTAAAGTTGGTAACGATGGATGGGAAGTAATTCCGTATTTAAACGCCGAATAAAATGAGTTAGGTAATCATTTGTGATAATTTGAATTTATTTGTTTTACGTGCTGTTTTTTTTGTATGTATTGAAGTGCAAAAATTACCAGATTTGTTAAATATTTACTATTTTAATAATTTCACTGTTTCACTTGACCAATGTATGAATAAAGCGATGAGGCCCATGACAGTGTTAGTTTTACGTAAGACGGAAGAATACACAACGTGCATGCCATTGCTAGAGAGGTGAAAAATTCGCGTTATTTTTCGGTGAGACGATAGACTCCACTGCCTTATAAACTGTGTGAGCACAGTCCGTGGTTACATTGGTCGCTGCACATTCATCAATGTCACCTAACTGCTCGGTCTCCTTAAAAGAGACTGGCCGCTCCACCACTGAACCAATATTTCTGGCTCAAAAAGTTCCCCGAGGCGCGTGCCAGACACGTTTCCGGCCAATGACTGAAGTGGGACACACGCGCAGTAACTTGCAAATTCGGCCTGTCCTTAAATGATAACGCGAATTTTATAGGTCTCTAACCATTGCTGCGAGGTGTGCAGTTGCGTCGGGTCCACAGAGCAAGTAAGGAGACAAGAGCGGACACTGCCACGTTGTAACGATCTTCTTATTTTGAAGTCTTTTTTTCAGGGGTGGTGGGTGGGTGGTAGGTGCCTGGATTAATACCAACAGCAGACACGCATTGCGAAAAATAATCACGTAGTATAATAAAACAAAAATAATAGTTTTTAAATGATGATTTTGTAATAAACACGCTTCCTGGAAGTAGTTAATAATCACGCTGTGTTCAATGTTTAATAAAATAGCTTTTTTTTTTTTTTTTTTTTTTTTCCGAGTAGCATTTTACAGTATGTTTACGGCTTGCAATATTCTTGAGAGGTTCTAAGACGAAGTTTTAAAATTGCTTTATTAGAACCTACTTGACTAACACCATTTAGTTGCCGAATGCTGTTTTCGGCAATAATTAAATATATACCTGTGCTGTTTGTGTTAGCCCTGTCTTTGAAATATTTACGTTACCTCCTAATGTGACCAACAGAATATAATAAATCTTGCACAGGCAGTGCAAAAACCGATTAAATATATCTAATCGTTTTAGTAAGTTATTAAATCAGCACCTGAATGTAGGTTAAATCAGCATGTCTGAGATGCAAAACGAAACACTCATAGTTTCGACTCAAAACCAATCTGTTCCATAAAATCATTAATTCTAGTGGTAAAATGTCTATGTTGGTGTTCCCAGAGGCACTAACCTCAAATAACGCCCTATCTGGTGTCTCTACCCCCCCCCCCCCACCCCTGGACGAGCCCATTCTCCTTGGTCGACGCAGCGGGCTGGTCAAGCCTGTGATGACTACGTCGCGAGGAACGTCTCCCGATTGGGGAGCGTGCTCGGTCACTCGCATACTCGTCTCCTTCGTGCAGCAATATCGAAGTATCGTGCAGAAATATCGAAGTATCGTGCAGCAATATCGAAGTATCGTGCCTACAAGTTATAAGCCCGAATAGACCGCCGGGGCGTTCACGTCGTAGAGTTAGTTCCCGACTTTGATGGCGGTGTCACAACCGTGCCGCAAACCAAACGACAACTTCTAGTGTGCTTGGGGCGTTCGTTGTACGTATGTACGTACATGTTTAATGTAACACAGCACTGTGTTCGCTTAAGTTATAAACATTATGACAGCTCATTTCACCACGCTGTAATGTGTTCAGTAGATTGCAATGCCGTAATATTGTTCACAACCAGTAAACGTAAAATTACTTTATGTACATTTGCACGTGTGTCAAGAATGTGCGACCACTGGCATTATCTCGTCGTTACTCTTTTGTAACACGGTTAAAAAATCTTTACTTTGTAAATCCCTCTTTGGCTATAAAATACGTAGGCCACTGCTGTTAGAAACAGTTTCGTTTTGTATTTTACATTAATTTTTGCAACACAAATATGCATGTGTTGCGTGTATCCTATATGCATTTGAAGTACAAGAAATTTAATTAATTGAATCCAGTTGTTGAATACAATAGATAGTAAATAAAGTTCCAAGCAAAAATTTTAGCAAGGCTATTATTTCTAATGTAATCATGAACAATCATTCAAAATGTTGTAAACCAGTTATAGCAATAGGAGATGAATTAAGGCCCAAATGAAACACGTGATCATATGAGGCAATAAAATGAACAGCTGCGCCCAGTAGTGAAACATTTAATTTTTCAAGTCATAACAAAATATAATTGAAAACATTATTAGGTAGGCCTATACTAATTTTTGTGCATGTAGATTTGTTTTACTGCGCTATTACAAAATTGAATTTTCAATTTAAAGCTTTTATTTACTCATGCTCAAAAGTAACCTTCTACTGTACTACCAGTTAACATGCCACGAGATAAATTTATGTAGCGAAATATATTTGATATTTGAATTAAATTTTTTAATACAGTAGGTGATGTTCTAAGTATTTAAAACAGGTTTAATCAGTAGGAGCAAGTATTGGGTGTTGTGGGTTTGACAATTGGAACATTTTCTGTTCTTTGTGTGTGAGTTTGTGTTATTCTGTGTGTTGGAATATATCTATGTGTGTTTTGTTGTATTGCGATAGCTTGTTAGACGTGTTCTTTGGAGAATAAGGAACGATTATTGAAGAATAAGGAATTAATTTTTTAACTAAGGAACGATTTTTGAGGAATAAGGAACGAATTTTTAAACTAAGGAACAATTTTTGAGGAATAACGAATGAATTTTTTTGGAATTTGGGACAATTTTTGAGGAATAAGGAATGAATTTTCAAACTAAAGAACAATTTTTGAGGAATAATGAATGAATTTTTTTTGGAATTTGGGACAATTTTTGAGGAATAAGGAATGAGGAATGAAGATTGATATGTAGAGTAGTAACGTCATACATGTTTGTGTTGAATGTGTAATTTCTAAAGTGTATGAATTTTCGAAAAAATATTTTTATAACAGTATGCTTTAATTACATATATATGTTATGCAGTTTGTGGTCGTGTAACCTTCGTAGATAAAGCACTCACTTGCATCTTTTCCGCGAGACTGTTGTTCTCCTACCAGAAATGACGTTTGGCTGCTGGAGACCTGTGTGGGTGTGTATATGTGGTTCTTTGTTGTCGATGAGCTGTGATAGAATGTTGTAGAGAGATGATGAATGCTGTATGGGAGTGGAATATAGAGTGAGATAGTTAATGGAAAGGCATATTATTTAGGTGCTTTTTGTGTAGTGTGTTGCAAGCTGTGATGTATATAAGTTATGCATAGCATCAAGCATATGTTGCTCGGATGTTAGTTTTGTTTATATTAATGTATATAAACTTAGAGTGAAAATAATCATGTTAGTAATTCAATAAGCAAATACTAGTACTAAAAAGTGAGCTTGACTTGCAATGAAGCACTGAGTATGTTCTCAAACCTATAGTTGTATTCCTTTCTTTTTTTTTTTTTTTAATTTTTTTTTTTTTTTTACCAAACGACCATGATTAGATAGTTCGTATTCAACAAAGAAATGCAGCGAGTCCTTGGCACAAATAACATACAAAGAAAGACTACAAACAACACAAAACAAGTGGCACAAAATATCAACGAAACTTAATTAAAATGGAATGACCTTACAAAACAACAAATATGTATACTCTAAATTCGAATCAGTGGGAGATTACTGATTCGCAGTGAAATTCAACTAATATAATCAGTGAAAATTGCTCCACTTAGAATCAGTGGAAAACCACTGATTGTTTCAGTGGAAAAGTTTCACTGATTGAATTAATGACGTGAAACCATTTCACTGATTGAATAAATAACGGCTGACTGCAGTGGCGAATTAAATATTGTTTTTATGGAATGTTGGGGCAAATAATTATTTTAAATAAACATATTTACGATAGTTTTCTATTTATATTGTGCAATTTACCGTAATTTAAAAAGGTAAAAAAAAAATTGCAGGCGGCCGGGATTGAACTCGTGCACCCTTCACCTCGAGCTACCACGCCAAGTTGATGTTGGTATGTCTTATTGTATCGCTTCGAAATCGTATAGTTTGAAATTCTTTGCACATACTTTTCGTTTTTGGTTTGATTGGTACCGTTAGGATTGTTAAAACTAGTAGTACCTATGAGTGCACTCTCTTCGCTGCATTAAATGCAGTTTAATCCTTCAAACAGTGTGCTGTGACGATTACATGCAAACGAAATGAAAGACGTAGAGACGAAATGAAAGACGTGAGAACGGAATGAAAGTGTGTGTTCATATTACCTCGTAAAATGGTGTTTTGAAAGACGAAACGCATTTTAGAAAGTTTTTTGTATTTGTTTTATTCGTTTATTCGTTGTTATGATACTTCACTTGATACACGTCGTTCAACGGCCATTTTTAAACGATGTTCGATGGCGGTTTTTACACGCAGTTTCACCAATACTTCTGTAAAAAATAATTAAAAATGAAGCAACTGATGCGTCGGCGACGCGAGGCGGGCGCAAGCCGCGAGGGTACCGACCTCCGGTCATCTTCAGGGAGTGAGTTAGCGAGTGAAAGAGAGCAATTGCCTCGTCTGTCCTTCCCCAGCCTACTCCTATTCAATTTTAACTGTTTTAACTATCATTAAAGGGAAGTAGTACCTTTAGTACTTCTTTTATTTCGAATTCTTTCTTATCAACCTCTAATCTGTAGTGTCGCCTTAAGTGACAGCCACGACAATCTGAAGAGTGCAGTTCGGACATCGAACAAGAGAGTTCGGGTTCACACGCTCTCATGTCGAGAAGGAGCCTGCACCAAAGGATATTAGTGAGATTGATTCAAGCAGGATAATATGCTGGAAGACTTTTCCAGTTCATGAGGGCAAGGCAGACAATACTGCAATAATTAGTGTTTTTGGTAATGCGTCTATGTATTCACGTAAGAAGATGAAGATGGAACTTGATCAGATTTGGCTGTATCGGAAATTAGTTTGGTACCACTGGCAAATGCATATTCTTGGTCATGTGGAATTGTTTTTCATTCCGTGATTATGTGTTATGTATTTTTTATTTGTAAATAAATGTTTTGTAGTTACGAAATGTACTGCGACGTTTTTTCGTATTGTTTATATTCCTTCCTTTATATTAAAAAAGGGGGGGGGGGTGTATTGAGGGGGAAATATTTGAACATTTATTTTATGCTATTAAATATACGGAAGTACACATCAACGTCGTAAGTTGAGGCGCGGTGGTAAATTACGGTTTGCATTTTATCCAAGGTCAAGGATGTATTCCGATAGCTTCCTTGAGGTGAGTACATGTTTTGGTTTAGTATAGTACAGTCGTGGCCAGCTTATCGCGCTAAAGTCTCGTACCTGCCAGGGTTTGAGATCTGGTGCGAGGGCAGTATGTCGCATTTCACGCCCTGGCCTCCGATGCGCCGGTCTTATTCTGAATACGTATTCGCGTCAAAACCAAACCGACTCGTGTGGACCGTCTAAACCGCTGCGGAAATACGAGACGAAAATTAGGACAAACGAGTACAACCGCTTGACGTAGTACAGACGCAATTTGCCTGACTTTCCAGACGTCCAGGGAAGTGGGACTAACTCAACTGCATGAAGAAACAATTACCCAAGAAATATTAACTAGGTTATCAATCCTCCACTCCAACCTTTGGTTATCACTCATCGATTTCACCCTTTGCTACTCCGATTTCACACAATTATAGTGTTTCACCCCTTCCATCTTCGAAATCGGCGTTTCGAAGGAAAAAACTCCGCCGTAAATGCAAATATTCTATCGTAAACATTGTAGTAAGTGCATACGTTGTGAGTGAAGAAAATAAATTATACGTATTAATGTCGTGATATAATAGCAATGTTTAAACAAGTATAACTAAATATAAGCTATTCACGGTAAAGTGAGCACTTATGAAAGCCCTCTCGTTTGGAATAACAGTCAATAAACACATTTTCTTTTATCCTTAGGCGTTGACTTTCAAGTGCGATGGAATATACATACTGTGTTTATTACTTGCTTGGCAATATTTATTTGAAAAGGTAGTTAAATGATAAAAAATGACTGAAAAGAAAAAGTAACTAGGGCCTCAAAAGTGCTCACTTTATCGTAAACAGCCTATAAATGTATTTAAGTTTTAAACTTATTAGTGGGGGCAATTAAATAGTTATGACTCCTGGGTCCCTCGATATATGCATGAGTATTAGTCATCGATGATATCCTTGCCGACATAAATTTATGCACGTAATGGTAGGACACAAAACAGTAGCTCGTCAACTGGGCCCCTCTCCGCCTTAATTAAAAATATTTAATATCTGGTCAACCAAAAAAAGTATTACATTATATTATCAACGTGGTGACTTCTGTACCCCTAAATACCACAAAAAAAAAATCGTACATTGGTAATTTGGGTAGACGAAGCGTCAAATTTTTTTTTTTTTTTTTTTTTTTTTTTTTTTTTTTTAAATAAGCTGTGGTTTTAGTCACAAGCTCTTCGTTGCTTCTAAAGTTATCGTACAATTTATTGCTGTTTTTTATTTTGATAAAAATGTACTATGTAATTGCGCTTCTGTAACAGCAAGTAGACACTTCCCATATGCTAAACTAAGATAAATATATTTAGTCAGTTCTGCGCTACGCTCTTTGCCTTACGAGGTATTTAGCTGGTTATAACGATAAAGGCGCTGCTCACGCAAAGTCTTATTTTACCACACTTCCAACTTCACGTGAAAATTCGTTAAGCATATAAATATTATAGTGTGTAGTTGATGAACTGCAAATTGTCCCAGTTCCTCAAAACGTCTAATCAGCTAAAACATTTGACTCCAAATCTGAGTGATGAACTGTATGTTCCAATGAAAGTCTGATGTTCCCCCCCCCCCCTCCCCCCACATTAAACAGTTAAGTTCCTCCCAAGCGTTGGTAATGTTATGAATTAATAATGACTTTGCTAAAGTCACACTCGGTCGAGGCATCGCAGGATAACTTTTCTGCGCCAGCTTGTATATCAAGTAATCTGTGTTGATTTATGTACTTGGTTTGTGGTTCTTAGATCCAAGTTAGCTGCATCAACTATTTCTTTGGCTTGCGGATTTCGTTGTTACTCAATAATAAGACATTCACTCGGTGAAAGCTTAAAACGCCCTTCGGACGACGACGGACACAGCTCATTATATTTATCTATTACTATGGTGCAAACCAAAAAATAATAACACAGTGTCTGAAGTTCAAAACAGGCATCAAAGGGTCATATCACGCATTTTCAGAAGACAGGAATGCTTCGCGTGCATAACGCGGATCAAATATCTTCATGATCCCTGTGCCATATAAATTTACTTATTAATTGAAGTGCAAATTCTGTATGTATAAAGCTTCACACTGCAAACCGATTGTAAAATGGATAATATAAGATGAATGCTGAATTTTTGTTAATATTTTCGAGAACAATGATTCACTCATTCTCAGAATTTCAGCCGCTGTTTAAAATACGAGGTGCAAGAAAATTCATCATTACTTTTAATAGCTTTAATATAAAATGGTATATGCTATGACAATCTATTGAAGTGATAAAATGTCAAGGAAAATATTGGCGTATATAACGTGGTACGTGGTGCGTTAAAAAATATTAACTGCGATGTGAGTTAGATTGTAAATAAGTATGAAGATGTAAAATATTCCACAATAGTAAAACCAAGCCACTCTGTAGGAAAAACTTTTCTAATCGCTCTTGGGGGATTCGGAAGTCAAAGCTCCACGTTCTTTATTTCATTCCAATATATATTTTTTGTAAACACAAGTTCAGCAAGAGCGAAGCTAAAGGGATCTCGAGTACAAACACGCCAAGACACATAACGTACTCATAAATACACAAGTATTGTAAAAACTAATTAATAAATGTATATATTTTTATCGAGCTAATATTGTGAAAGTTCACGATATCACGAATGCGTAGGTGGCTTACTGTAGAGTAGAAATCCCTGCGCCTATTTAAAAACTGGTAAGTTGGCGTTTAACTATTTAATGGAGCGGCTATGTAGAAGTTTTAACTGTAATCTGCCCCAGGTATTCGGATAAACGCAGTAAAATGGTAATCAAAATAATAAAATATATAAAATATTCTGCAGAATTATTTATGAACCTTTTAAAAATATCTTACTTTAATATTTCAACGTTGTCCAGTATTATAAACTTGCCTAGTATAGTACCCAGCAGTAGTGATTTAAAATTGTTGGAAATTGTACCGAAACGAAATTAATAAAATATTAAAATACTACTGGTTATTATCTCCTGCTCCCACTTTTCCGAATTATATATCCCAGAAAACTTCTAACAAATACCAAGAACAAACTAAATATTTTTTTTTTTTTGGTTTAAAGCAAATAATCATCATTTTTTAAATTAAAAAACTCTCGTAACTCTAAAATACTTATTATTTTTTAATTGGCGGTAACAAATAATTTTTAGTTTTTGATTTTTAAGACTTTTTAAACCAGTTTCTTTTAATTAACTTGTCATTAATATCTAGTGCTCGTATTGTGCGAGACCGATGTGATTACTAATTCAGGTTTATTATTTGCAAACACTGGCGCCGACTCCAGGGGGCTAGGAGGGGGCGAACCCCCCCCCCCCCCCCCCCTGTTTTCGTTTTTGGGGCACAACATCTCCAATATTTTCGGCTATGAGCAGAGCCCAACCAATAGCTTCAATTCATATAAATCATTATTAAAAGTACTAATTAGTCAAATTAATCAACATACCTTATAAACGAAGGTGTCGAGTGTTCGCCCAAGCCAGTGTCAAGCACGCGAACGCGTACCCACTGGTGTCTATAGTTATGGAGCACAAGCAGTCGAGTGGCGTGTCTGCTGTATCGTTGTTTGACCCCCACCAGTGCATCGGGACCACTGCGGCCGCGGCCGTACGTAGTGTCTGCTGTGTGGTTACACTTTGATACACCAACTTCCAATGAACTACAAAATATCTTATAAACGAAGGTGTCGAGTGTTCGCCCAAGCCAGTGTCAAGCACGCGAACGCGTACCCACTGGTGTCTATAGTTATGGAGCACAAGCAGTCGAGTGGAGTGTCTGCTGTATCGTTGTTTGACTCCCACCAGTGCATCGGGACCACTGCGGCCGCGGCCGTACGTAGTGTCTGCTGTGTGGTTACACTTTGATACACCAACTTCCAATGAGCTACAAAATCGCAGCTCGCAAGATGTGATTAATTTGCTGCTTGCATCAAGTATTCAGTACTGAGTTATTAGCGCTGCGCTAGTAGTGGTTAACATACGTGAAAAGAGTTTTAAATATATTCTTTAAACTTAGTTAAATAGTATATTAATATATTTGTTTTTCAAAGTTTATTAATAGTGATGATGGGTGTTAGATAAGCATATAATACTGCTACCCATTACCATTGTTGTGATAGATAACAAAACAGTTCGGAATGGATAAATGTGGATAAAAGCCACGAGTTGAATTCACCGAGAAGTGATATCATTGCCAGATGCGGAAGCCTCTTCTCATATTCCTTCACCAGCTCTATCAGCGAATTCAGCTTCGGCATCGTCACAGTCACAGACATCTGTTGCGAGCTGCGACAAGTTACCTTGTAAGAGTAAGGTAGAACTTTTCAGAAATCATAAACGACATAATTTAGCTGGGTGGAATGGGATGATTCTAGCGACAAGGTATTTTGTAAACCTTGCAAGGAAGCAGAGGCGAATGGCTTTCTGATATTCATACTAAGAAGGGTGATACTTTTATTTCTGTGGCTTTTTCTAACTGGAAAAAAGAAGGTTTAATGAAGTTAGCATCTTCCTCCAAACAAAGTGTTGCAATACAATTAAACGATCAGGTAAACAAAGATATGGAGGGAGAATGCTCGCTCAGCTCTAATGGCTATTTTCACAACCTTGAGGTTCCTTTGTCGGCATGGATTATCTATCCGGGGCCATGAAGACGTAAATTCAAATTTCATTCAGTTGCTAGAATCGCGAAAATAAGACGTGCCTGACTTAAAATAATGGATGGGACGTTCAAGTTATAAGTGGTTATCGCACGACATTCAAAACGAGATTATTGATATCTTAGGAAAATCGGTTTTGCGCTCAGTAGTATGTGCAATGAAAAAGATGGAACACTTCGCCATTATGGTTGAAGAGACTTGTGACATCTCAATACATGAACAAGTGACCTTCTGCATTCGAAGTGTCGATGAAAATTTAACTATAAGTGAGGACTTTGTGGGACTGTATGAAACTCCAAATACAGAGGGAAAAACACTTTTTGGTATCGAAAAGGACATTCTAGCACGTTTGTACCTAAACATACAGAATTTGCGGGGACAATGCTATGACGGCGCCTCTGCTATGAACGGAAAATTTAAAGGACTGCAGAAGTTTGTTGCAGATTTGCAGCCTAAGGCAATTCATGTGCATTACGCTGCGCATAGTTTGAACTTAGCAGTTCAAGACTGCCTGCGTCACCTGCCCTGTATGAGAGACATTATGAATTTAGCTAAAGACTTTATAAACACAGTTAGGGAATCTCTGAAAAGTGTACAACTCTTCAAAAATTTCAGAGAAGGTGAAAAAATTGGTCTTCGTCCACTCTACCGTACTAGGTGGACAATTAGAGCCTCCAGTATCCAACAAGTGTTAATAAACTTTGAAAGACTTGCTGAATTTTTTTAAACATATCCAGAAGAATATTCTTCTGGTGCAGCCTCAAAGTGAGCTGGATACCTTGAAACAATGAAGCACTTCAGGACATTTTTCTTTTCGAACCTCTATTGCCATGTCATGAGTCCTGTTGAAGAAGTAAATTTCAAGATAGAGTGTCCACACATTGGTTTTACAAAGGTAGAATCAAAACTATCATACCTTATTTACATCCTGGAAGAAAAACGTGGGGGCTATGAGCAGTTCAGGCACAAGTCATTAGAGGAAAAACCCATCCGTGTAGAAGAGCCATAGCTGCTCCGAAGACGACGTATCCTGTTTGAGACCTCTTGCCTGAAGTCAACAAATGCATAAAACTCCTCCGCACTGTTCCAATGACAATAGCTGTTGCTGAAAGGTCATTCAGCGCTCTTTGCCACCTGAAGACATACCTGCGGTCTACAATGGGGCAAAAGAGACTAAACAACATAGCACTACTTAACGCACATCAGGCTCTGCTGCTGGACAACTTGGATTTAAGACCACTTGTAAATGAGTTCATCAAAAGCAATACAGTGCGTAGAACAACGTTTGCCTTGTTCTGAAGTAATTCCGAGAGACTTAAAGCTGAGTGAGGCATTCATATTTCATTTGCTTGTTTAAGTGTATTAAATTTAATAAATTTTCTTATTTAATATTCTATTTCTGTTTTTTAATAATCGTGTGATGTACTGTATTACTAGTAAGTATGTAATGTTTCAATTGTTTCGAATTTCTCTTACATTCTAAAGGATAATTAACTATCGTTTAATGCTTCCACCAACTCAGTGCTCAATCTACACTATGTGTTAAAATTATGTGTTTTTCTTCTTTAGAAAACAGTTTCACGTGCGTCAAATCAATGTCGTATGAAAATAAAATACGCTTCAGACGTGTACAGATGAGTACTTTGATGTCGCGTGAATTAAAAGTACCAATTCGGAGACTGCAAACATAGCGAAAAACGATGATTTGAATTGTTGTGTAACAGTATTAATGTGTGTGTTTATAAAATAACCGGATTATTTTGTCCCACACCCTCAAAAAATATTTCCACTAGATTAAGCACCCCCCCCCCCAATTAATTTCACAAATAAGCGCCAGTGTTTGCAACTGCTATGAAAATTCAATATGGTATATGGTGGAGATGTATACACGAATGAGGCAGTGCATGAATACAAGTGTAAGTTAAAATTTACTTTTTTTATTCATTGATAGCGGTTATTTAGGGTACATATTTTTTTCAAGGCTTACCAATGAGACATGCGCCAAGGAATACAGTATGTCTAAATAAAACTGCACATTTGTTTCCAAGAACGTATCTACTCCAGACACAGTGTTACGCACCAGGCACCACATATTTCATTTTAAAAATCTGCGTATTGATTTCCTGTTATTCAGTTCTGTCTTCCCAAATACGGTATATTTTCAGTAAAAACACAAGAAATTGCATTTAAAACGTTATTTAATAAATACATACATACATACATACATACATACATACATACATAAAATATTTCACCGTATGGGTGAATTTATAAGTAGAAGAAAAATCGAGTAGAGTAATGCGGTTACTGCAGGTTTAATGGACTGAGCTATTGCCAGCCTTCTATTATCTTCATATGTGACTTCACAGCTGCTAGTATCTGAGCTTCAGTTTCCCTGCGTAACAGCTGTGAGATGTGCACTCAGATCCTCTCGTTCAGTTAGGCCTTACTACGAAGCCCTGTGACACATCTCTGAGTGTGTGCCTCCAAAAGGGCAACCGAACAAGTGACATTGCTAGGGAATTAGGTCGAACTTGTCCAGCAGTATTCACTGCAGGCAATCTGGCGTCATTTAGTTACGTATTCGTGCTCGAACTCCATTGTTAACTACAACGTTTATCCGTGAGATGCTTTCAAATTATGTGAGGTTAAGAATCGCCATGGGTAGTTTACGGCTAGGTAAAGGATGTTAACGGTAAACTGAGCACTTTTGAAAACCTTGTTTAAGATCTACTCGCATGCACGTTGTGTAATCTTCCGCCACATGTAAAATTAACATTGCCATAGGATTTGTCACGTTATTCGTGCGTCGGTCAAATGAAACTGCGAAATTATTAGAAAAGCGAGTATTCTACAGATTTGCTATTTCATAAACATGCGTGCATTAAAATTACAGAAAACGAAAGAAATATTTTAAAGACCACAAACGTAAACGTAACACTTTTAACTCAACTTTAAGAAGTAGAACTACTTTCTCTACGTTGTCACCAACTTAACTGGGTGCATGCCCAGTCAGTATGCACGTAGGGAGAGTGAATTGAGTGAAGATAATTGAGCGGATCTTAACATCGAGGTCTTGAGAGCGGATGAGGGTGAAGCGAGGTCAGTATGGAGCAACGTTGGAATGAAAAAAATGGGGGGGGGGGGAGGGGACAGCCGAGTAAACCCGCCAACCAGCGGCATAGTCCGGCACGATCTTGGGCGTAGGGGCAGTGCCATTTTTCAAAGGTTTATCTCAAAAGTGCTCAGTCAACCTTAAACTGCCTTTAAGAAATTTTCAAAATAAACTTTTCAAAAATTTGCTTGTTGTTAAAGGCTGTTCAAAATAAAGTGAGCACTTTTGAAATCAACCTTAGGAAAAAAATCACTGCCCCTACCTGCATATTAATACAATTTCTCTCTCTAGAAATTAAGTTGACTATAACAAGTTCGTTAAAGGATGGAGGTCTTAATCAAATAAAATAATTAATTAAAATCTCATTATTTTATTTTCAATGACTACAGCCAAATTCTCTGAACTCAAAATCTCACAATAAATTAATATCCCTTACTGTTCACAACTAATTACTCCAATACAATTTATAATTACCACAAAGAAATCAATCAAATAAAACAACTAAAGATCAGTCCCAATAAACAGTGTATCAACCTATTCAGATATTCTGTAAAATATGTGTCTAAATTTACAGTTCGAATATTTACAATAAAATCAGTGTTACACTTCCATTCAGTTCCATCTCAGTTCAGTCCATGCCTCGCTAGTCGCAATGTTCTAGAGTTCTCCAAGCGCCTTCACGCACAATAGGCTTCACTCGTCGGTTTCACACCCTCTCGTCAATTCACGCCACGAACACTTCACCCGTCGTCGTCCCGCAATCTCCAGTCGTCGTCCACACTTCACTTCGCTCGCGCACACTTGGCTAGATGGCCTCCGTCAAAGACCAAAGACTCCCCGCCGCTGGGTTGCGGCAGTGTATATGTGTGTGTGTGTGTATAATATATATATATATATATATATATATATATATATATATATATATATATATATATATATATATATATATATTCCATTCCCCATTGGAAGAAACTTTCTCGGAGCCCTGCTAAATATCTACTTGCAGGCCCGTTTCGTATCCTTCCGCCAAATGTAAACAAACGTTGCCATGTGACTGCTATGTAGCGTCTGTCAAAATCAATGTTTACATTCCATTGTGTGTGTACATATGTTCGTATACTTTCGCTACACCTAAAAATAAACATTGAAATGTGACTTCTACTTTTATACTTGTCAAATGTGTTGTTTACTGTTTACAGCTTTTCAATGAATTCTGCCATTCCAAAAATCATTCCATATGAATATTCACAGTTTAGGCCTCTGACATCAATTAGGTCATCTTTATGACGTTTTAAAAATGCCTGAATTGAAGACAATTTTTATGGTTATTTTACATTAACATATTTGTTTTCCACGGCGTAGCTCAATACATGTAATTCACGTTAGTATTTTGCCGCGACTGTGTTCAACACTGTTACAACTGCGAGGTAAAGGGATGTACTAATTGTAATTATCCTTTTGTTATTGATATGTGTTGGGTCATTTCTTTAAAAGGACGGCCTCAGTTGTAATAAATATTAAAACGAAGGAACAACCAGTGAAAAAGGCATATCAAATTCAAGCACGCAACTCGTGTTGCTCATGTTTGTCATACAAACATTAAAAGATAGCGGTGAACATGCGCACAAATAATCCTACGGTAACTTTTATCCGCACATATTTCTATGTATTGCTACATACTGTTTGTTAGGTTTATTAAAATTTATCGGACTGGGCTTAGTATTTTTCTTCTGGGATTGTGGCAAATTACGTTACACGACTGTTTCAAACTCCCTTAGGCCAAAGGTACAACGTTGTGATAAATAAACAGACGTGGATGTAAATAAATTACTTCTTCATAGAAACAGTTCACATTTAAAACGTATAAATAGTGCTAATCAAATATTTGAAATCACGCACACACAGGGCCAGCGTATCGATCACGATGCACACAGGCACGCCATTTCACAGGCGCAATGATTAACGAAACACACATCACAGCATATTTATTACTGCCGTGGAAACACAGATTTATCAGAACATCGTAACTTGCCTAGGTAGGTTTAAAAAAAAACACAACGTCTACAGACGTGATGTGTTAATTTGAAGTATTTTTCGGAGTAAGAATAATTTACGTTTTGTTTGACAACAAGCAACACGCCATGTCATGGCTCGCCACGCCTGCCAACTTCACTAGGTAACTGCCCCGCCATCATATCTAAATATATTAAAATACATATTCAAACATTAAGATCTCTTTTCAGTTGTAAATTACAAATTCAAAAATCATTATTTTGCTGTAATAAGTATGAAATATGCTACAATTGAAAAAATGTACAATTTATCGCTTACTAGCGAAGTGAAATTTCCGGAGTGTGAAAGAGACGAAGAACGCGAAAGAGGGCGACAAGCCTCGCCAGCAGACAGTTTTTCAATTGCTTTCTCGCTCGATAAAACAATGCCGTACCATTACGGCCTACTCACGATATTTTCCGCTGTTATTTTAAACTGTAAAAATGAGATATGTTGCCATCGAGGCTACTTAAATATTCAAATATGTCCATAGGCACCGTTTAATTTACAAATAGTATACTAAAAAACGAGGTTAAAATAATATTTTAACTGTGAACTATTTCTTACCAGTTGTTGCCAACACGTCGCTGCACTCGCTGTTGTTAATTCATATTTTAAACATAAATAAATATTACAAGTTATAGAAGATATCAAGGTAAAGGTTCATTTATTCAATAATACAGTACTCTAAAGTTAACCACAGTGTTATATATATTTGTGGGATACAGGTTATTGGAAAAACGGGTGGCATGTTATGCCTAGAGTGTTTTTTCAAAGGTTGATTTTCATAAGTCGCTTCCAATTGGGAATGAACTATAGTGTCTTAGGCCGCCACCTAGAATCTTCCCCGACTCGCTTGATGCGTCACAGAGGGCCAAGGCGCCAGCCAGTCTCACCAGAACATTCTTGCGTCGTCACCAGGCCCGTCGAAACCTCCAGCAGGTGAGAGGGGCCGTGACGCAAGTAAGGCTCCGAGCAGCGCGACAGCCCGACGGGCCGCTGTCCATTATTCACGGGTTTCCCAGAAAGGGTGCCGAGGAGGCCGCGAGCGCATCGTTCCAGGACGAGGGGAGGACAAGGTGGGTCTCAGAATACGGCGTGGGGCAGCTGAGTCGGCGCCAGCTGCAGCATGTAACAATATATTTTAACGGGAGCCCTGAGTGACATACGCACTTAAACGCCGAATAAAAAGTGTTAGGTAACCATTTCTGATCATTTAAATAATTTCTTTCGCCTTATGATTTTTTTTTAATGTATCGAAGTGTAAAATTGAGATTAGTTAAATATTTACTTTTCTAATAGTTTTACAATTTTACTTAACCGACACGCGTGAATAAAGTGATGAGGTCAATGGCAATATTGATCTTACACAAGGCGGAAGAATACACAACGTGGATACAAGTAGATCTTAAGCAGGGCTTTCAAAAAGTGCTTATTTTACCGTCAATAGTTTGCAACTGCATTAATGCTACCGTGCACACTGACATGAACGCTAAGGTGGCAGCGAGTTAGGTAAAATTATTCTATGAATGAGTGAAGAAATTTGGACGGCTCTTAACATCGAGATCTTGAGAGCCGATGGGGGTGATTGAAGTGAGTATGGAGCAGCGAAAAATAGCCCCGCCGACCAACGGCGTCGTCCGGCACGATTTTCACATGCGAATATCCGGAGTGACCCGGCCGGGGATTGAACCCGAATCGCCTTGGTGGGAGGCGAGCAGGCTAACTGCTCAGCCACCGTGGAAAATGATTCTATGTTTTGAAGTTGTATTGAGAATGTTGGTCTTTTCTTGCCTTATACACATTAGTGTACGGATTGACATACTTTTAACACTTTTCCTTCTTAACGATTACACAGTTTCTCTTGGGCGACACATGAATAAAGTGATCGAGCCAATGGCGATGTTCATATTACATATACAATATGAGAATAAAATACGAAAATGTTCACTTCACCGCGAACACCTTAATACAACAATTTAAATTATCAAAAGACAGTGTAATTATCCTTTTTCTACCATTACGTACGTACTTACTCGCCAGGTTAAACAGCTGTTGGAACTGTAATCTACTATTCCGTCACCTTTTTTAGTCTCTCATATTTTGTCGTTTAACTTGCACTTTATCCTTTTTCTATACAATCATATAATCACTTTTGAAATTAACGTTAGAAAAATGTCACTGCCCCTGCCTCCATATACTTTAACGGCCTCACTGAGCGACATGCGCCCAGTAAAGTTGGTAACGAGGGATGGAAAGTAGTTCCATATGTTAACGTCGAATTAAAATTATTTCTTTCTCTTTCTGTTTTTTAAATGCATCGACGTGTAAGAATTAGCAGATTTGTAAAGTGTTTACTTTTCTAATAATTTCACAGATTTACTTGCCCGACGCATGACTATAGTGATGAGGCCCGTGGCAATGTTAATTCTACGTAATACACAAAGTGCATACAAGTAGATCTTGAGCAGGGCTTTCAAAAGCGCTCATTTTACCGTGAACAGCCTATACCTACATGATAGAAAAATTGTTTTTGTATCACTGTTCACACAGCTAAATAATTACGTCACAGAAGAATATTTTAAGTACTTTGCAGGACTATTGCAGGGTTCAAACCTACGCACGCGCCGCAGAACTAGAAATGATAGCAGCTCGAAGCGATTCATCCAATAACAACCGCGGCAGGGCGAAGGAGCGGAAAGTCGTTTTCAATTACAGTAGCTTTTGTCGCGTCTTATCGAGTGCATTGAAAGGGTTCTCAGAGAGACCGAGCCACAACCAATTGCTCTCAAAGAAGTTTTCTCAGTAAACTTTCTCAAGTGTAATTCGTGCGGTCGCGGCAAGGTCTCAAATTAAAGTTTAATCCGGAATTTAATTTCGTCTTCCAGTGAGGCAAAATCAACCTAGAAACACCTTTTAATGCAGTTTTACAAACAAATTATAATAACTAAATCAAATGATGTCAAGTTGAAATCTGATTTAGGAATTCACGGTAAAATGAGCACTTGGAAAGCCCTGGTTAAGGTGGAGTGCTAGTTGGGGTATTTTTGATGAGACACCGATGTCCGGATTTACCTGCAAGTAATTCGGCTATCTTCCGCTAGATAGCAGCAGCATTGAAGCATGGTATCACAAACGGTCGGGGGGGGGGGGGGGGGGGAAGTGAGGGAAAACTTGTACCTGTTCTCCTTCCCTCAACCTCAAAAAGCCCTTAGCGCTTGCCAATAGCGAGCTTGGACAGATGACAGATAACAGGATCTACACCTTTCCATTCTGGAAATGCAACATTTAATCGTTTTATTTCAATTCTTTTGGCTTTAAACTCCGCTTTTCGTACCAAACTGCCGATAGTCCCTTCACGGGGATTCGCGACAGCCCAAAAGTGCTGAATTTTTCAATTCCGCGCAGAATCAGTTATTTAACTTCACCACCGCCCTATTTTAGCGTACATGCAGGTAAAAGGGAGGGAAAATTAAACAACATTCTGACCAGAGCTTGCTGGGCCAACTCGTCAAGCTCTAAAAACTGAATGAGCTTAGCTCAAAAAAATTTTTTGCTGGGTTTGATGAGAGGGGAAGGGGGCGGGGGGTTGCCTCGCCTGACCGCCTCACAACTAATGAAAATCTTCAGGGTGGACAAGGTCCCTCACAAAGGACCGTACCACCTCCGCTCTGAGCTTCGGCAATGATTACAAATCGATGGCGGCGGCAAATAACAGACAGCACAGTAAGAATTCAAGACTCGTATCGTGACCTGAGTTTGGCGAGGAGGGGGGGAGGGGGGGGGAGCGCGCAAGGATAAGGCATCTTGTTACATCCATACATAGTATAAAATGAAGTCGTTGGCACGCGTCTGCCTGTATGACTGTGCTAATCTCGAGAACCACACAACGGATTTTGATGCGGTTTTTACTGTTACGATCTGAATTTATCGGGGAAGGTTTATGTGTATTAAAAATTGTCGTAGCGCTTATAGGAGCTGAGAAATTCCAAAATGTGTGAAGAAAAAAAAAAGAGCAATTTTGCTGCTTTCTAAGCATGATCTACCAAAACTGCAGGGCCAATTGTTATAATCTTTCTCAAGAATATAAAGAGTGTGACCACAGGGGCTCAGTGGATAGAGCGATCCCAAGGGAGGCCACAGAAGTGTACCTGGGCAAAGCCGGGCAGGGTCGCTAGTTTCATACAAAGCACAAATGTACAATTTTGGGCGCCGTATATAAAATGTAATTTAAAATCACAATGTCGCAATTCTTAATTTTGAATTATTATATTTTAATTCGTTTTATTCTTCAGAACGTTCAACAAATTACTAATCAATCTTCTCAAGTATAATAAAATTATTCTTATTTATTTTAAATTATTAACAATTAATTTTTAAAAACACCTTGCCGCAATTATTTCATTAATATTCACATATATTATCTCTTATATAATTAAAACTCCTTTTGATGTACACACATCCATCTTTGGCTGTGGTGAGATAAATTCTGTCAGAAAAAAATAGTTATGTTTTACTTCTGCCTTTCTTATGTTATTTCCTGTCCTCCGATTGGCTGTCGTCTGACCATGAAACATATCTCTCATAACCGGCGATGGCGAGACCAGAGACAAGCAGGATAGTTTTATTTAGTTCTTTGGTTTAATAAACGTTTAATGCTGACCATCCTCTAGGAAAGAAATGAAAAATAGCAAATAAAATATTAATCCTGAATACCGTATAGAAACAAAGAAAATACTTGCACATGATCTCTATTTTAATAAACAATTTAACTACCCAAATATTAAAAACGTAATTTGGAAATTATATTAAAGAAAGTGACCACGTAAGCAAGTACTCTAATTAAAATATCTATGACTCATGTAAACGAAACCCTAAGAAATTGCATGTTACAATGGTCCAGCGCTTTTAATTCGTCTTAAAGAATGTTTAGTTTTAAACAACGAGAACATAGGTGTTTTAATCTCTGCATAAACTGAAATGTAATTCCATTTGTTAATAAAGAAAAGGGATTTAAGATAGCTGCCATATTGATTTAATTGACCTTGTCAACTAACTGAAAACGTAGTTAGTTATTTAGCATGCAATTGCTGACGAATAATAAGGTACTCCTGGTATATATATTTTCCGGTTCTAAATCATACAATTACATAAACTACTCTGTAAGACATAATTTGGTGGGTTTCGATACACTAGCAGAACTATTCGATGCTCCAGAATATTCCTTAATAGTGAAGGCAGCATATAAGTGAATATTATTTAATACTTAGTTCCATTTTTTATCCACACACTATTGTTTATCGAATTAATATTCGTTTATAATTTAAGAGACTTTCTAACCGGTGATATTTATGTCATTAAGTATAGGTACATATGGCTAGATCTGACTTGGTAGCATTTGAACAGTACAGTTTGTAATATCTCGTTTATTTTCATGGCTTTAGTAGAGGATCTAAATTATAATTAATTATAAATCAATTGTAATTAACTATCTACTTGCCACATGTATGACACTATAAAATTTCCTACCATTGCACGCTGTCGACGTTGAAGTAAGTTATTTACATTTTCTTCACAATCATCTGCAAAGCATAGAATTTATTAAAATTGAGACAGATTTCCACAATCGTGCTGTTAATAAACGAGTAGCACGAAAGTAATGCAATATAAAAATCCATACAACGCTTTGGGTATATAAAAGAAAAAAACTTATTGTGGGGATGTTTGGTTTTCTGTAATATAATTGAAACGGCGCAGTGTTCCTAGTTTCGGTCGCCAGTTTATTAGGCACCAGCTGTGACGCGGGCGCTACAAACAACTATTTTGTTGATTTATTACCTCGGCTAAGCTCTTAGAATAAGTTATGAGCATGAGAACAAATTAGTTTATACTAATTAGTAGTAATGTGAAAAAGAACACTTATTCAGCCAATCCCTAGCAATCAGCTGAAAACAAATATTACACAAAACCCTTGAAAATAGTTTTCTCAGCATGTAGTTAAATGCGGACAATGAATAGTGACAACCGCCTTGTCAATCAATTAAACAAACTTTATGTTGTCTTTTAGGACCAACACAACAGCAATAATAGCCAATCTGATTAAAATTATTTCTCAAATATTTCAACAACACATATCTTGCACAAATCTATGATCAATAATTTGATAAGTTACGTAAAGAGACTACTCAAGATTAGATCGCTTTTATGGTCCTTAATTATGTAATCAAGTTAAAGAAGTAATGCAAAGTTGGAACATTTAACAAACAACGTCATTTGCGACATCAACAAACTAAAGAAACGACACCATTTTACTTCTCATAAAAACATATTTTATCTTATTCAAGGTGTAATTATTACTATTAAAAAAATTATTCCTATGAAAGAAAACCCTGAGCAAATGGGCACCTACATTAGCTGCGATTGATCCCAAACCATCGTGTTCACGGTGAAGATGAAATCCGCGAGTAGTTCGAACGATCTCCAACAGGACAGGTAACAGGACGAGGGCCTCGAAACTACTGCAGTGGCTGGAACACTATTAAGACCGATGTGATCAGGAGACATCAGTGTGTCCCTTGCACACATGTGAAGTTGATCATCGTATCCACGGTGAAAATGGACTCCGCCAGTAGTCCCTTCGATCTCCAAAAGAACTGCTAATAGGATGAGGTGGCTGGAACAGTATTAGACTGTTGTCATCAGGAAACGTCAGTGGGTCCTTTGCCGAGATGTGAAGCTGCATGTCCTCGAATCTTATATTCCAATAATCTAATACTCCTCTCTTGTGTTAGGAAAATTTAGTTGTCAAATTAGTACCTTTGGGCTTACCAGGGAAACGATATATTCAAGTAGTTAGTGATTTGACATATCTCACTTCTGAGTCTTCTATAGCCCAAAATCGTTCTTAACTTAATCCAACATTCCTAACAGTCAAACAAAAACATATGACTAACTGACAAAAGTTTTCTATGAGTAGTGCCGTTCCTTTTTACGAGTAAACAAACATTTCTTCTTTAAGAAAATTAAACCAAAGAATACCATATTTATATCAGTTTTGCTGGCAAATTAAAAATTGAACAATAGTAATACATCCTAGTAACATAGTCATGGTAATATTATTTTAAGTACCTTAGTTAATAAGATAAAAACAAAAGCAATTAATTAATTATTCTACCTTCAGTTACTAATACAAACAAACAAGACATGTACAAATTCCCAGATGTTACACAATATAGGCCCGAGGTTTAATTCAAAGAGAGGGTACAGACAGGTTTCCTGTTATTATAATATATCTTTATACGTTTTTGTTAATGGTAATACTACATTATTTATAGAAAATACACATTCTTTGAGGGTGTACTTTTTTATTAAAGTAAATAAATCTTGCTTCATACCAAAGGAGAAGGTTTAGCGACCATGGTCGCTAAACCTTCTCCTTTGGTATGAAGCAAGATATATATATATAATTATATATATTAAATATATATATAATTATATATATAATTTTATATATATATATATACATATATTTTTTATAAAGGCGATATCTGATCACTTACATTTCGGTTATGTACAACAATCGCAGTTTTACCTCTGCTTGTTCGGTACCCCTACCTTAGGAGCCGCCACTATACTTGATTCTACGGGAGGCAATGAATGCTCTCCTGTTTGGATGTAAATTGGTAGCGAATTAGAGGACTTGATATAAAGCCAAGCTCATAGAATGAATTAAAGTTAGCCTTAAACTCAAAAAGATTTGCTGTAACAGTAGAACTAAGTATATACAAGCTAGATTAAAAGACCATTTTTTTAAAATGACAGTAACATGGATAACCAAATGAGTGAAATGAAAAAGAGGCCCAATGAATAACTTCACTGTAATTGTGAGTGTATGTCCCTTTCATACAAATGTTTGTTCAGTCCTTTCCTTTCTAGAACTATCACACAAATTAATTTGTTATACATTAACGCCACTACTAGGGAGCTGCTGTGCATCCCACTCCATAATTCCAGTATTGTTTCTGTATTATATGTTGCAATTTATTTATTGCGAGTTTGTTACAGTAGGTAGGTACATAGAGCTTTACGTCGTGTTGACAGCAGGGTCGTTAGAAACGGAGCAAGTTGCTTAGAAAAGTAGGGACAGATAACTGTTTATATCTGGAGCGAAAAATAAATGCCATATAAACCAGCCCAGCATTCGCTAAGAGTGATAACGGAAAGACTCAGGATGGTCGGGCCGGAAATCAAACAGAATACTCGTGAAAGTGAGTCTGGTTTCTTCACTCCTGCACCTCATGTGTTGGGAGTACGATACCACCTACAAAAAATTGCTAATAGGACAGAATGCACGGATTTGTGTGTGTATTTTGAACATCAAATACAAATACCTACGCTATTTAAAATAAAATGAGCAATGTACATTTTCATAAAAAAATTATTGAGTCTAGTGAAACACCATTCTGAGAAAGTTCACTCCTAAACGGAAATCTGATGACGAGATGAGATAACGAGCAAGCCTCGCCTCTTAAGTGCTCTCCACTTCCTTCCACCCTCCTACCTTTGCTCCCCTGCCATCCTCTAGCCTGAAGAAGTTCCAAGACTCGCCACTGCGATCTCTGCAGCAGCACTTCATTGATGGTAGAATGTTCTCAAATCTGAACAGATTTGACTTTAAAACGATCAATTTTATGCTTCTAATGGCCATTAATTTGGCATTTTCGGACATGGCACTGATGTGTGGCAGCAATAAAAATCTTGGTTATTTTTTCTTCTGTAAAATTCCTTAGTTATTACCTTGGTACGCTGTGTATCTGCTGAGTAGGATGTAATTTCCTACGAGCCTGCACTCATCGCCAGAGAAAATTTGATTCTTTTTATGTACACTAGTTTGGCTTTCTCAGATGTTTTAAAGATGTTTTCTAGCCATACAATGCTAGCATAATGACTTTAATGTAGCGTGTCCATTTTTATCTGTATCCGAGTATTGTATAATCTATAGTGGACAATTTCTCCGAAATCTGCATATTGACCTTATGCAGAGGTGAAAATAAATATTATTTAATAACAGAAATATTCTACTTATGTAAACCAAATTTCATCATAACAAAGCAGAAAGTTGTATGTTCACATGATCAAAACCTCGTACACATATTTCCAACAGGTCTAGTATTATGAAGTGACAGATTAATGACACTGATTATTAAATATCTCCACTAAATTTTTAAAAAATTAACAAAATCAGGTACACAAGAAAACAATAGCTTAACAAAGTAGTGTACGAAATTTAATCGAGATCGGCCGTAAAAACTGTAACTAGCGTTCAGCCTTAAGATCTACTTGTATGAGCATTGTGTATTCTTCCACCATTTGTAGTATTAACACTGCCGTGGGCCTGACCTGATCACTTTATACATACGTCTGTCAAGTGAAACTGAGGTCGTGTCCAAATTGGCTGATTTTGTTGACGAAATGATCATATGACCTGATTTTGTACACAAAAATTGTGATGTATTTGGTAATTCGGTATTTCGCATTTTGTATCTAGTAGATGTTAGCAAAAATACAAAATGGCAAAATCACTGCCATGTTTGTTTTTACTTTAAAAAAACACATGCACAAATGCGTAAATCAAATGACTTTTACAAATAACTGCACATAAAATACACTAGGCACCTTTTAAAAAGCAAGTAAGTGGTGTTTTTTGTTTATATATTCCGCAAAAAAAATTAATGTCCTTATTGCATAATTTATTATTTTCTTATTTGTTAACATATTCGTAGTATTCCAGTGATGATTGCAGGACTATTACGTCTGTTTTAACCATTAAATTTAGATTTAAAAAATTTCACTGTTAATGTAATAATGTGTTTATGCGAGTGCTGAACAAGTGATTGTCGTCAACGTCTGAATTGATACCTGCCAAATCACGAATTTACAACATAATAAAATATTGAAATTTGTCAATTCGGACACTGCCTGAAACCTTATTAGAAAAGTAAACATTTTACTAATTTGCTCATTTTTATACTTAAAAGCAGTTTAAAGCGCAAAATAAATAATTATATTATTCACAAATTAACATTTTTAATTCACATTGAAAACATGTAACTAGCCTTGATGCTAAGCGCCACTCAAATCTCTCCACTCCACTGCATTTGAAAACATATTTACGATTCATAACCTAATTCTATTCCTGAGGGCGGTGCAACGTCGTGGAAATGCTACGGTGGAATGAGTTTATTTGCAATACATTAAAATCTATTTTAGGTGGGACAATTTGAGACTTTATTCTGTGTCATTGTATGCAGTTGTGTAGGGTGCGCAGCTATTTACTACCAACAGCAAACGTCATGATAGTAAAAACAGGGGATAACACCATGTTTCTGCGGTAAAATAGGTATTCCTAACGAATTATCACAAATGTGTACGCTGATGACAATTCTACATTCCAAAAGCAACGAAAACACTCCTACACAAAGTTAGAGGTGCTTGAGAATTATGTGTATGTGCTGTTATATATATATATACATGACTCGAAATTCAAACCACAGCATATATGGACTAATGTAGGGCAAAAAATCCTGGTAGCAAAATATATAAATTCGGAAGATTTATCAAGCATTAAAAAAATTTAACTTGAAGTTGGGCATAACAATACCGGGAGTCTGCAGCTTTTTACATACCCGCATTAACAAGAAGTTGCATATGACGGAGGCGAATGGAATTAGCGCGATATTCTACATGAAAAATATGTTTCCAGTAGTAGGATATATGAAGTCTGACACAATGTATTTTAAATGGCAACTGCAGCGGCTTGTGCGACTGGGCAGGTGCAGCAGTTTTCCCTCAAAATTTCTCTCCTTTGTCTCAAAATCGACTAAAATACCCAAAAAATTTCCCTTTTAAACTAAAAATTTCCCTTTTAGCCGAAAAGTTTCCTATTTTTACCCTAAAAAATCTTGTTTTTCCAACAAAAAAAAAAAAAAAAAAAAAAAAGAGCCCTCAAAAATGGCAGAAGCCACATCGTGTGCAGAAAGAAAACTTTAAAATCCAATTTGTTACCAATTTTATTAATTTGAGGGGCTTGTGCGGCTGGGTGGCTGTGGCCATTTTCCCTCAAAATGTATTTTTTTTTCCCCTCAAAAGTTCCCTTTTTTCCTCTAAAAATTTCCCTTTTTCCCTATAAATTTCCGGTTTTTGTTTAGAAATGTAATGGGTCCATTTTGTACACTGCGCTGTTCTTGTGTATGATTGGAGTAACATAATAGTATATTTTATATTGTTGTAAATTAATACAATGTTTTGTTTTGTTGTTTTTGGATGAATATTTAAAGGATTCTTTATATGGAGTAATGTTGTAACGTTTATTTTAATAATGATTTTAAACGTGTGCATTTTTGGTATTCTTAATGACAATTTTTTTATAAAACTCTCTCCAATCTATGTATTTCTAATGTGTAACTAATTGTAAGTGTTGGTAATTCATGATACATGTCGGAATTATTTCCCCTCCTTAGGGCCATGGTTGAAAAGCTCAGGCTAAATGACCCTGTCACTTACATGGTCTTAAACACATCAGTTAAATAAATTTTATGATTATTCAGCACTGGTTATGTGATGGCACGGGTTTGAAAACGTAAGCGGGCATGCAGCACAAAGCCCCGTATAGGCCTAAGCAGAGAAAAATATCTGAGACATGGTGGAAATAATTAAAGCAATTAGGCCTATATGCCAGAGGGGCAATGAGTCTGCTACGGATGGGAGGTTTACTCGGAGGTGCTCGAAAGATATAAGAAAACGTTCCAGAAATTTAAGTCTCTTGTAGTTACATGATAAGGATGCTTCACCTCCGAGTTGCGTGAACGCGGATTGCCCTAATTCCTGTCAAACCAAGACTGAAGAGGCTGGCATGGCGCCAGTGACGCCTGTAACAGATGCCGTGCCAGAACAGAAAATCCCTTGAAAAAATAGTTTATGTGAATGATGTGAAACATAGCACTGGCTGAAACGCATATCCCTTGGCACTGTATGCAAGACACCTGTACAAAACATTTGGATAACATATAAAAATTACGTTTCACTGATTTTTATAGTTAAAGTTATTTTTATACTTTTAGTCTTTCTTTCAGCTAGAAGAGGAAAACATACATAACTATCCTTGCTATTTGAAAGTAAAGATTCTGCATTAATTTGGCAGCTTACAAATTAATGTACACGTTTTATAAAAATAATTAAAGTAATTTCGTATTGCACAGTTCGAAGAGTGTGCATCACACTAGTGACATGGACATGGCAATTTTAGTAATTTATCTACTTTGCTACAATAAAAGGGCTCACTGTTAGTCCTTAAGTTCCCTTATTTTTGTGACTCTGATACACTAATCACTTTTTTAAAAAAATATGGGATTGCTGAGATCCACGTGCCCAAGTGGTCGACGCTTTGCACTATTACTGCTACGCAGATTTAATAGAGATTTGTGTCACATTCATTTACTGGGTGATATTTTATTGTGAGGTTAACTTTAATAAGTATAGCACTGCAATCAACACTCGTTAAGAGAATTTACGTCTTGTGGCATTAATAGTCGTTGCACTGAATCACTTAATGGTAGGGCTGGTGTTGGTCTCCGGCAGTGCGCTACCTAACCAGCCATCTACTGCAGGAAGTTCTTAAGTGGACCGCTAGGCAGTGCGCACAGGTCGACAAGGGCTAGACTGCTAGTCGCGTTGGGACCATCGGTAATCCTTTCAAAGTATTTTTATTGTAGCAGGTACCCTATACCTATTCAAAGTGTACAAGGTTGCCAGACCCAGCAGCAACTCTGACACAATGAATCACTACAGGAAATACTGCAAAATTTTAAGTAAGTTCATAAAATCTGCAAAAAAAGAATTTTTTTCTGTAACCTCATTAAGAATTCTCAAAACAAAATAAAATCTATACGGAATGTTGTAAAAACACAACAGGTTGAACAACAGAGCAATGTTCTATTTTAAACCTAAAAGTAAATGACTTCATATCTTCAGACCCTAAACTAGTCGCAGATACATTTAATTCATACTACTTAAAAGTCGTAGAAAACAAGATTAACAAAAACATTAAACAATATATAAATCATATTCCTATACTACAGGGTACAGAATAACCTGCTATATATTTTACAAACACAACTCCAAAAGAAGTGGAGAAAATAATCAATTATTTGTAACCAAAATTATCTAGTGGCTATGATGACATTAGCTGTAGGTTATTAAAGCAATACGCTTTTGAGTTCAGTGTTCCATTAAGCCATATTTGTAATGATATCTTCAATACAGTATTGTTTCCAGACAGACTCAAATGGGCTATGGTAACACCATTGACCAAGAAAGGAGACAAGTCCGAAGTAAACAATTATAGACCTATTTCAATTCTCACATCCTTTTCAAAAGTAATTGAAAAACTAATTTACAGGAGGTTGCTGCAACATTCTGAGAATCACAAAATCTTATTAAATTTTCAGTTTGGTTTTAGAAAAAATACGTCAACAAATGATGCAATTTTAAAACTAACAAATAGCATTCTTAATGTACTCGGTAAGAAGATCTCATATAATGGAATATTTTGCGACCTAACTAAAGCATTTTAATGTGTAAATCACAACATACTTATAGAAAAATTAAAGTTTTATGGAGTCTCAGGTACACCAAATAAACTGATAAGCTCATGCATTTCAAACAGGCAACAAGTGAGGATCAAAGAAAAAACTACTTCATTCTATTCTGAACCAGAAAATATCAAGCACGGGGTCCCCATGGATCAATATTAGGCCCCCTACTCTTCCTAGTTTATATAAATGACCTTACATGTGCCTCAACCCTAGAAACTACTCCAATTTTACTTGCAGATGATACTAGCATCTTAGTCTCTGCAGACTCAGTAAATTATCTTACACAAAAAACGGACACAACATTTACAGAGCTAAATGCATTGTTTACTGCAAATAAATTAAACTTCAGCCTAGATAAAACATATCTTATGCATTTCGACACAAAGAACAGAAAAATCATTAATTCATATGTTAGCAGTAACAAAGACAAAACTAATGAAACTGTGGTGATTAAGTTTCTTGGCTTAAAAGTAGACAATTTACTTAACTGGAAATCTCACATTGCATATATTTTACCTAAACTAAGTTCAGCATGTTTCGCCCTGTGGGGTTGTTGCAGAGGTCTTAAACAAAAATACAGCAAAAATGGCATCTCTTGCATATTTTCATTCCATCATGTGTAATGGTATAATTTTTTGGGGTAGTTCCACTGACAGCAAAAAAGAGTTTCTCACGTAAAAGAGAGCTGTAAGAATTATCAATGGCAAAAGAAAGTCAGACTTATGTAGACCTCTTTACAAGAGCTCAGAGATTTTAGCATTTGCATATGAGTACATGTTTTCAGTACTTATATTCATGTCCAAAAACAGTCATTTATTTCAGAAAATGAGTCCTTTTATAACCATGACACTAGAATAAAAAAAACACTTACACGTGGCTTCAGTTAACTTAAAACTTGTCCAGAAAGGGCCATCCTACCTTGGTAGCCAACTTTTCAATAACCAAGAACTCTTTAAAAAATAGCTGAAAGAATTTTTTTCTGAACTGGCATTTTATAGTGTAGATGAATATCAAAACTACAAAAATTAATAAATTATTGTATAACATGTCTTTGTATGCATTTCTTGTTCCGATTTTTCTCGTTTCCTTTTTTTCTTCTGTTTCAGCAAAACGACGATACCCCACAGTATGTTGAAGGAGGATTGGTCAAATTATGAGGAAAAGATGTGATCCATGTACGTTTAGTCCGACATATATGTGTGTGTTTACTATGTCCAGTGTATAAATTTTGTATACTGTAATTTGACTTGTCCAATATCTTTGTACAGCTATCTATTGAACAAAAGATCTATTGGATGCAATAAAACAAAACAAAAACGTTATTTTGAAGTAAAAATAACTAAAACTGCGGAATAATTAATTGTCCCTTATCTATACTACTAAATAAAATAGAAACTTCTGTCCGTGATTTTAGAATTTTTCACTTTCAATAAAATTAATAACTAAGCCATATCTAATGTTACTTTTTTCGCGTCTGTCTATCCGAACGGATTTAACTAAAAAAACACTTAACGTATTCGCATCAAATTTACACAGTATATAGATAATAACCCCAGGACCAATTTAGTCTTTGTTTCATCGAGATATCTCAAACGGTTCCGGAAAAAATGATGATCAAAGGTGTAAATAGGCATTGGATTAAGGTTTTCTTAGGATCACAGTATAAAAAAAAAAGCATTGTTAAAATAAATTTCGTCATTTCTCGTTTCTTTTTTGTCTGTGGACTGTAAATCTTTCCTTCCAAAAAGCCATAGTGGCCCAGTGGCTAGAGTTATTCCAAGTGGGGTCACATGACCCAGTGGATGGATATATATATATCAAGTGGGGCCACAGTAGCTCAGTGGCTAGAGCACCCAATAAGGGGGCTGCAGAAGCTTAGTGGCTATAGAACCCAATAAGGATGCCGCAGAATCTCAGGGGCTAGAGAATCCAATAGTGGGGCCGCAGCTGGTCAGGGGCTAGAGCATCCAATAGTGGGGCCACAATAGCTCAGTGACTAGATAACCCAATAGTGGGACCGCAGCTGGTCAGGGGGTAGAGCACCCAAAAAGGGGGCAGCAGCTGGTCAGGAGCTAGAGTACTCAATAGTAAGGCCGCAGCTGGTCAGTGGCTAGAGCAACCAATAAGGGAGCCACAGTATCTCAGTGGTTAGAGAACCCAATAGTGGGGCCGTAGAAACTCAGTGGGTAGAGAACCCAATAGTGGGGCCGCAGTAGCCCAGTGGCTAGAGAATACAAGCGTGGAGCCACAGCTGGTCAGGGGTTAGAGCACCGAATAGTGAGGCCGCAGTATTTCAGAGGCTAGAGCACCCAAAAAGGGGGTCACAGTAGCTCAGTGGCTAGAGAATCAAATGAAAAAAGTGGCTAGATCTCAAAGTCCTAAATATCATGCTAAACTAAAACATGTGCGAAGCGATGGCAGGGTGTAATTTAATGACTCCATTAAACCTGAAAGAAGAAATATCAGTATTTTAAACATAAAACCATAATGGAACTATGGTGGGTTTAATTTGAATAACTTTAAAAAAATATCTAGCGAACGAAGTCGCATGGGTCAGCTAGTATACTATAAATTTATGGACATGGCTACTTTGTGTTAGTAGCAATACATCGATATTCCTGCAGGTAATAAAAAGACTTTCTGCTTGTTGTGCAATTGTCTTTTGTTCACTGGCCTAGTATTGTCTCTTCCAGTCGCCAGAACTCACATTGATTGCTATCGTTTGTTCATCTTCCAGTTGTCAATTGCACTGAAAAAGTGTGCACAGAGTTTATTTTATGAATTTAGCCCTCATATTCCATTTAACCCCAGGAGAGTCAAATATGTGCGGGAATATGGAAAGCGTCAAATTACAAAAAAAAAATGTATGACAATTAGAATACATATTTTTACCTATGTGCAGAAGGGTAAGTGGGTCCGATGTGTACTACCTCAATTCTGTTAGAAAAGTAGTAATGCATCTGAGCATTTTGATTGGGCTTCGATGTGAATTATTTATTTTTATTGGGTTTTAATTTTAAGTCGTCACAGGCTTGTATTTTGTAGGAAAAAAAAGTTGTCCAATTAATTTATACAGGGAATGTGGAATAAAGTGCGGATGCCTGTTGCGTATGAACAATTCTTAAAAACTGTCAGTAGAAGTAAGTCAGGAAGAAAAACTTCACTTGATGCTTGGTGCTTTGTGTATTTATTATTTTTAATTATTGCGAGTCATTACTTTTGCTCTTTTAACTTTTATATTACATGTAAAGTAAAAAACCGAACTGATTTTCTATGTTGCCTTTTGGCCAATAACAAGAGACAACTGACGATTCATTTTCATAAACCCAAATAAACAATAGCCTCATCCATTACGTGTTGTGTTTTTGCCGGTAGTTTGGTTTAGTTACTACTATACGTTTGTTCGCTGTTAATATTAAACCAAGACTATTGGATCTGTCGTATCGATGCATGGTAGAAGAGAATTCGACAATCCCTATGAGGATTTTGTGCCACACAGAGATAGTAATATTGTAAATGTAAAGGAAGGCAAGGTTAGCTGGAGACATTTGAGTGTAGTTTGATTGTGTTTATTAACGCAAGTTTCTGTGCTAGCATAGTTGATTTGTTTATTTACATTTGCTTACGTATGAATTTTCATGACTCCAAACGGAAATAGTATTATTTATGCTACGTAAAAATGTATGCTTACAATCTGCCATACAGTAGATGTTTTACCCGCGGATTTTTTTTCATAGCTACAGGGCTAGTCGTGTGTGGATGTTAACCTATAGCATATACACAGTGTTTTTCATACCCCTCCTCTGTATCACACTTTATTTGTTTTTACAAGAAACTACTTGAAGCCCCTCGAAAATTCCTAGTAATTATGATTAGGTACTAATAATCATATCTAACATATCCAGGTATTATTTTTTCCATTTTGGAAAAAAACCCCTATTCTGGAATTTTACCATATTTAATATAAGTATTGGTGTTTATTGGACATGGGCCACGACCGTTATGAACAACATTTCAAAGATGCACCAAATAGTCTTGGTAATCTTGCAGAATGCTTCAATTTTAGTAGGTATGGCATGACACATTTTGGACGCCAAGTTCATGGCGACAAGTGATTATTATGTAAATTTTTATTAATATTGCTTATTTCAGCAATCCAAAAATTTGCATAAAAAGGAAGATTTAAAATGGTGTTTTAGGCTATGCAGAAATGACAGGTTTGTTTCTATATTGGCATGTTTGTGTGCTTGATCATAATAATGTTAAGCAGCGAATATACTTCCTTGGTGACGTATTTGTTGATAACTCGCATATAGGTCAGAATTACCTTCAATTCCAATGATTATAAACTCCACAAATACTTGTATAACCACACAATTAAAATGTTTCACGTGGAAATAATTGCAAAAAAAATACTTGTACTAGCACCCTTCATTCGTAAATCACAAGCGTTCACATTATCAAATTCACAAGGAAATCAAAATACCTGGTGCAACACACTGCTCACCGCCAACTGCACACACTATTTCACTGTTGTATCTGGATGCAGTCCACCCGGTTGGGGTAGTTATTAAGAATACCTGGTGCAACACTCCGCTCACCGCCAACTGCACACACTATTTCACTGTTGTATCTGGATGCAGTCCACCCGGTTGGGGTAGTTATTAAGAATACCTGGTGCAACCCTCTGCTCACCGCCAACTGCACACACTATTTCACTGTTGTATCTGGATGCAGTCCACCCGGTTGGGGTAGTTATCAAGAATACCTGGTGCAACACTCTGCTCACCGCCAACTGCACACACTATTTCACTGTTGTATCTGGATGCAGTCCACCCGGTTGGGGTAGTTATTAAGAATACCTGGTGCAACCCTCTGCTCACCGCCAACTGCACACACACTATTTCACTGTTGTATCTGGATGCAGTCCACCCGGTTGGGGTAGTTATTAAGAATACCTGGTGCAACACTCCGCTCACCGCCAACTGCACACACTATTTCACTGTTGTATCTGGATGCAGTCCACCCGGTTGGGGTAGTTATTAAGAATACCTGGTGCAACACACCTCTCACCGCCAACTGCACACACTATTTCACTGTTGTATCTGGATGCAGTCCACCCGGTTGGGGTAGTTATTAAGAATACCTGGTGCAACACTCCGCTCACCGCCAACTGCACACACTATTTCACTGTTGTATCTGGATGCAGTCCACCCGGTTGGGGTAGTTATTAAGAATACCTGGTGCAACCCTCTGCTCACCGCCAACTGCACACACTATTTCACTGTTGTATCTGGATGCAGTCTACCCGGTTGGGGTAGTTATTAAGAATACCTGGTGCAACACTCCGCTCACCGTCAACTGCACACACTATTTCACTGTTGTATCTGGATGCAGTCCACCCGGTTGGGGTAGTTAATAAGAATACCTGGTGCAACACACTGCTCACCGCCAACTGCACACACTATTTCACTGTTGTATCTGGATGCAGTCTACCCGGTTGGGGTAGTTATTAAGAATACCTGGTGCAACACTCCGCTCACCCCCAACTGCACACACTATTTCACTGTTGTATCTGGATGCAGTCCACCCGGTTGGGGTAGTTATCAAGAATACCTGGTGCAACACTCCGCTCACCGCCAACTGCACACACTATTTCACTGTTGTATCTGGATGCAGTCCACCCGGTTGGGGTAGTTATTAAGAATACCTGGTGCAACCCTCTGCTCACCGCCAACTGCACACACTATTTCACTGTTGTATCTGGATGCAGTCCACCCGGTTGGGGTAGTTATTAAGAATACCTGGTGCAACACTCCGCTCACCGCCAACTGCACACACTATTTCACTGTTGTATCTGGATGCAGTCCACCGGTTGGGGTAGTTATTAAGATACCTGGTGCAACACACCTCTCACCGCCAACTGCACACACTATTTCACTGTTGTATCTGGATGCAGTCCACCCGGTTGGGGTAGTTATTAAGAATACCTGGTGCAACACTCCGCTCACCGCCAACTGCACACACTATTTCACTGTTGTATCTGGATGCAGTCCACCCGGTTGGGGTAGTTATTAAGAATACCTGGTGCAACCTCTGCTCACCGCCAACTGCACACACTATTTCACTGTTGTATCTGGATGCAGTCTACCCGGTTGGGGTAGTTATTAAGAATACCTGGTGCAACACTCCGCTCACCGTCAACTGCACACACTATTTCACTGTTGTATCTGGATGCAGTCCACCCGGTTGGGGTAGTTATTAAGAATACCTGGTGCAACACACTGCTCACCGCCAACTGCACACACTATTTCACTGTTGTATCTGGATGCAGTCTACCCGGTTGGGGTAGTTATTAAGAATACCTGGTGCAACACTCCGCTCACCGCCAACTGCACACACTATTTCACTGTTGTATCTGGATGCAGTCCACCCGGTTGGGGTAGTTATTAAGAATACCTGGTGCAACACACTGCTCACCGCCAACTGCACACACTATTTCACTGTTGTATCTGGATGCAGTCTACCCGGTTGGGGTAGTTATTAAGAATACCTGGTGCAACACATCTGCTCACCGCCAACTGCACACACTATTTCACTGTTGTATCTGGATGCAGTCCACCCGGTTGGGGTAGTTATTAAGAATACCTGGTGCAACCCTCTGCTCACCGCCAACTGCACACACACTATTTCACTGTTGTATCTGGATGCAGTCCACCCGGTTGGGGTTGTTATTAAGAATACCTGGTGCAACACTCCTCTCACCGCCAACTGCACACACTATTTCACTGTTGTATCTGGATGCAGTCTACCCGGTTGGGGTAGTTATTAAGAATACCTGGTGCAACACTCCTGCTCACCGCCAACTGCACACACTATTTCACTGTTGTATCTGGATGCAGTCTACCCGGTTGGGGAAGTTATTAAGAATACCTGGTGCAACACTCCGCTCACCGCCAACTGCACACACTATTTCACTGTTGTATCTGGATGCAGTCTACCCGGTTGGGGTAGTTATTAAGAATACCTGGTGCAACACTCCGCTCACCGCCAACTGCACACACTATTTCACTGTTGTATCTGGATGTAGTCCACCCGGTTGGGGTAGTTATTAAGAATACCTGGTGCAACACTCTGCTCACCGCCAACTGCACACACTATTTCACTGTTGTATCTGGATGCAGTCCACCCGATTGGGGTAGTTATTAAGAATCACTGATTTTTTTAAGGGAAAATCTGAGAAGTATGAAAACCGTAATGTTTGAAGTGTTACATGATTTAAAAAAAAAAAAAAAAAAAAACGTTAATAAGGTAATCTATTTTAATTTTGACTGTGCTACCATACATGTCACGAAACTGCATCATGATACTAAATAGTTTATGTATTCTCAAACGAATAAATATTTCTGACAAGAAAATATGCCTGTAGGCTAATAAGAATACTTTGACCGTGATTACAGGAATTGTAAGAGTATGGTAAGTTTGGCATTGGTATTGCACCCTTCTTCCATATGACTTCCCTGCAGAAATGATCCTATAAACAATACTTCTTAACTTCGGTTTCCAATTTTTACAGGGTTTCCATGTGCATTCTCCCAGGCAACTAATGTGAGTTGTGCATGGCCCATGTAGTGATGTGATTTGTGAAAATAACACGACCCCCCCCTCTCCCCTTTTCATTCAATTTTTACTTTATTATAATGCCCCAAAAGTCAATTCAGTATTAGTTTTACATAAGGAACTATTTCTTAATATACATTACGGACAAACCTCCAACTGTTCTTTTTGTTTTTAATTCATTTTGGCTATGAGACGAATATAATTTTTTAGACAAAATAAAAGCCTATATTAAAAAAAAAAAAAAAAAAAAAAAAACCACTAACAAGAATTATTCTATTTAGAGAAGGGCATAATGCAGTATAACTACCACCACCCTACCTGGGGCTTTGCTGGGTGTGTTGGTTAGACTGCCTGCCTCCCAGCTAGGCAACCTAGGTTTTATTCCCAGTGGGGTCGCTCCCGAATTTTTGCATTTGGCGATGGTACAGTATCAAATTTCACCCTACATCATCTCTGTACCTCAATCATGTTCTCACATTTCCAATAACACTTTAAAATACAACAGATCATATCTGTAGACAGTGTAATTTTACTATTTTAAGTATTTATTTCATGTTTGTTTATGTTTTGGTATGTGTTTTGTAGTTTTGTGACTTAGGTATATTTTGTATTGAAGCTTGAGACGTTAATGGTAGGGGCCTACTCTAATTTTCAATACAGGTTTTGTTTTGTGACTTTAAAAAGAAGATTGATGGAATGTAATATTATTATATATTTATTTTATAATTTTCTGTATGGTTAACTTAAGTAATTTTTTTTTCATTATTTTGTTAATGTTTGAATTATAGTCGTTTAGGTTTAGCAGAGTGACAGGTGCTCAGCATTTAATTTTATTTATGTCTGCGATGAATAATTGTGTAAGAGCAAAAAATTTTTTAGTGTTTTTATTTTAAATTTCATTATGCTTGTAATGCTTGCTTGTATGATTTTTCATGGATATAAATTTGTCACGTTATGTTTGAAAAGACGTTACAGGCGAGACCCGCCGGCTTTTCGAATACAATGGCAGAATGTTCTACATCACAGTAGTGGACGTGATGAGTGTCACTCTACGCTATGATTGACAAGATAAAATTAAGAGATGACATTGTATTAAGAATGGAATGGACCCTCGTGGGAACCCTGCTTCCAAGCTCAAGAAGCAAGGGAGCAATACGGGCGACACTAACACGCACACGTAGCACCTCATTGCCCCTACGCGCAAGGCGTACATTGTTTCTGTCGTAACGCTGTACTGTGTAAATTGGGTCTGTTGCAAGGGTTTTAATACACGCAATAAAAGACCACAGATTAAACTACGCCTGTATCTTTGTTCCTTTTTCTTGCTGTCTAAGAAAACTGCATAGGTAAGCTTTAAAAATGTGATATTTGACCATTTTCACAATTTTTTTCTCCAAGAATACGCTTAACATGACAAAAGTAAAAAAAAAAAAAAAGGGGGGGGGGGGATTGTTTTTTTTTTCTTTTCTGACAAAAAGTTGTATCTGCAGAATATTTGTTTACAGAGATTCGCACATTCGCACAAACAACTATTTCACAAAACAAACTTGTGGGTCCATCCCAGTCTTAATCGTGTTCCGTTACGTTTACAATGCAAAATATGCGCAGCGAAGTAGTTCCGATCCCTTCTCACGGGCACATCTGTGCACCTCCTATGCCATTCTACTTCCGGCCAATCTCACAAATCAACTGCACAAGGCCTGGAGCACAAATCAGGGTGGCCACAGGTTTGGAAAACCTGGAAAACAGGGAAATGTCAGGGAATTTCAAACAAGTTAGCTAAATGTCAGGGAATTCTGCTATATGTATGCTATATTTGACAGTTCTGACAATCGTGCACCGCTGCCAGAATCATATAAAATTGTTTTAATGATTGTGGACTAAATGCTTAGGCATTTTTCTTTGCAATCAATGTAGAGAGTAATTTTGTAAGATCAGAGAAGTATTTTGGTGTAAAAGTGTGTTATAATGCAAAGGCACCAATCCTTATAGAAAAAAAAAATCATAGAAAATGGTTAGGGGAAAATGATTATTTTTGTCTGGAAATCAGGTAATTTTCCAGTGGAAAAAAGGTGGCAACCCTGTCAAATGCTTCATGCGCTGACATCACAGTGGCGGGAAAGTTTACCAAAAACATGCCAACCTATAGTGTGTGCAGGTTTGAAGGTTATTACAGTAGAAACCTCTATATAGTGAACCTCTATAACAAAAACCTCTCTATAGCAAAATTTATGTTTGGTCCGGTCAAAATTGTATATGATATAATGCATTTTTTACTCTTTATAACAAAATCCCCCCCCCCCCCCCCCCCCATGCGTAAACCTCTTTACAACAAAGACTGATTATGTTTACTGTCCAATGTTATTTTAATGCTGTATAAGCTGTATTGTCTGACTTTGTGTACCAAGTAATATTTTATCATAAAAGTTTTTACTATCTATTTTAAATGTAAGTATTTCGCAAATTTTTGGTTTACATAATGTTGCTTAAAACATAAGTAGTGGCTGGTATATTTTTTTCTATGACTATGCTATTTTATTAAAAGTGGCCATAATGGTTTACTGTGTAAGTGTTTAAAAGAAAATACATTGGATACTCTTCTTAAATAAATCAATACAAAAGAACCAATGCAATTCAGTTTCAGCAGCAATTGGATTCAAAATTGACTGCATAATGAAAAATGAAACTCATTGTAAACCACTTCTCTATAAAGAACCCCTCTATAACAAACACACAAAGTTTTGGTCCCTTCAATTTTGTTATACAGAGGTTTTACATAATAGCGTCAGCGACCAAGGCTGGAATGTTTTTAGTTGGTAGTAAATGGGATTCATTTCACCCTAAAAGTGGATGCAGTTACCTCCGAAAAATTAATCAATTTATTATCATTTGTGGTATGTTAATCTGTAGTGAGAATGTGTACGAAGCATCTTGGGAATGAAAATAATAATACTAATACTCCCTTGCTTATAAACATAATTATAGCCTGTTCACGATAAAGTGAGCACTTTTTAAGGCCCACCCAACAGGCATTAACCGCTAATAAATATATTTTATTGCAGCCTCAGGCATTAAATTTTGGTGCTGGTAAAATGTATACACTGTGTTTATTGGTCACATTGCAATGTTTATATTAAAAAGCAGCAGGAAGATGGAAATTGGATGAAAGGAAAAATTTATAAGGGCCTTAAAAAGTGCTCACTTTACCGTTAACAGCCTATAAGCAACGAAATGGAGCATGAAAGTAATATTTCCAAAATAAATAAACATTACTATATTAAAATTAATGATGACTACTGGGAAAATCACAGATCAATTAAAGAATGATACACCTCACAGAGACTCACCTGTGCATGTTGCACCATTTATCATATCATGATCGAACAAGAAAGCGCAATGGCAAGTCTTTGCATTCACTTTCAAGAAGAGCTGGGCTCGAATTCCAGTCTGGCTATCCTGATTTCTGTTTTCCATGGTTTCCCAAATGCTAGGTTGGTATCGTACTACATGCCATGGTTGATTTCTTCCCCACTCTTGTTTCTCGGAGCAGCTTTATCCATCTCTAATGACCTTGCTGTTGATGAGATGTTTGTTAAGTCCTACCTAATTTCCTAGCATATGTTCCAGCATTTAGGAAGAAATCCATCAATACGACTCTCGTCATGTCTTTTACCTTTTTTTAATTTTTAATTTGTGGCCACATCAAGTGGGATGAAATTTTTGTTGCATACACATTCCAACATTTATCGTGTAGTAGATGCCATCTTACAATATGCCAATAGTCAATAGTGATTTCCATTCTCTTTGTACAGTAATTTTTAAGTTAAAAAAAAGCAGGTAACATCGTGACAGCAAGTTTGTTGCTCAGAGAAGCATGTACAGAGAAGGAATTGCCAATGGCATGTGTGAAGCAACTATCCCGGCATTAGCACAGAGTGACTTCGAAAAACCATGTAAACCAAAATCAGGATGGCCATACCAGGAATTGAACTTGTGTCCTCCCTAATGTAATACTACGAGTGAAAAACTGTATCTTTACATCTCATTGCTTAATGAAACATACAGAATTATTTCCATATTTAATTTACACCTAACTTGTAGTCTAGAGTACTCAGTTAATAAAATGCATCATTATATAAAGTCCATAGGAATGGTTTGTAAACATGTTCTAAATTAATTGCAGTGTTACAAAATGAATCTTGGTAGATAAGTTTCCAAAGAATTGTTTGTAGGTATACAACATTTTTACAGTGCAAATTTCGATGCGACTTTGATGTATTCAAGTCAGGTTAAATACTCTTTAAAACATCACTACACCGAAAAACAAAATATAAACAGACATGCATGTCTATGTTTGAACACGTATGTAATTCTGACATCTATGTAGGCAAGATGTGGGCTACTTTCTGGGAGGCGAGCAGAAGTGAAGTGAAGAGATTTGGGTGTCTCTTAACAGCGAGGTCTTGAGAACCGATGAGGGTGATTGAGGTGAATATGGAGCGGCAGGAGAAACAGGAGATCCCAGAGAAAACCCACTGACCAACAGCATCGTCCGGCGTGATTTCCACTTGCGAAAATCCGGTGACCCGGTCGGGGATTGAACCTGGTTTGCCTTAGTGGGAGACGAGCGTTTTAAACCATAGAAGACATATTAACAACATGCTAGGAAATCAGATTTCTTACAGCATAATAATTTGTGATACAAATATGAGAAACTGTATTTGGCAATGGTCTGTTTTATTTGTTAGATCCATCATCAGTTTCTGGAGAAAATCAAGATGGCAGCAGACAGACTTCTTATTAATTTGGAAGAGAGCCTCCCGGGAACTGACTCCCGCGATGTATCCATTTACACAGGTTCTACTGGCATCACACTGTTGTATTACTTGTTGAGCACAAGACCGCATTCTCCATACCTCCCGGTAAGTATAGGCACATTGTGTATTCTTACACCGTATGTACGATTAATGCTAGCATGGGCCTGATCACTTTATTCATGCTTCAGTCAAGGGTAACCGTTAAATTTTTATATAAGGAAATATTTTACAAATGTTTTTATTGTTACACTTATATGCATAAAAAAGCCAAAAGTAAAATAAAATATGTTAATATTCACAAATGTTTACGTAACACTTGTAATTTAACATTAACGCATGGGACTACTTTCTCTCCGTCGTTCACAACTTTACTAAAAGCTTGAAAGTCATTGTGCCCGTTAAAATATACGCAGATAGGGACAGTGACATTTTTCAAAGGTTGACTTCAAAAGTGCTTACATTATCGTGAACACCCTTTAAGCTATTATCTATCATTCATGCAAATAGGATTGCCAGTTATTCAGAAAGTTAAACTGGCCAAGTATTCAGAAAGCTATCTGTGCTAAATTAATATAATTATGTCATATACACTCATAAGTCACACTTTTAATAAACCAATCTTAGAAACTAATACATATACAGAATAGAGCCAGAATATTGTACAAACATTTATAAATAGCCTACTTATTTTTAGTCTGTGCCATAATGAAAATTCTTTTCTACAAATACCTTTATATAAAAATCACTATTGGGTTCATTATATCTTAAAAATGTAAACAAATTGTGCTTCAAAAAGTTAAACTGAGCTTCTGTTTCATTCATCTCTCATTTCATGTTCATAACAAATTTTTATTTGGAAATGCAGCACATATCCCCTGTCAGCGATTGGCACTGCATGGTCTCTAAAAGGGCCTATCATATCGAGGAGTTCAGATTTTCGTTAAACTCTCTTGTCAGGAGTGGAACCTGTAGACGTAGCATCGTCGCTATTAAATATATTAAAAGTTGCTTGGACGCTAATCTAAGTGTTATTATTTTGGTTTATGTAATCGTCACCAGCTATTTGGAGCAAGTAAGAGTTACAGAAAACTGTGTGCAGCTAAGTTCGTAATTTATTCCCTTATTTTTGCCATGCGATTTTCTTTAATCTAGCTACAAACTTTACCATGCTTTTAACATTTTTTTTACAATAATGCAATTTAATTACATTCAGAATGTAATTTGTTGTTTATTGCGTGTAGGAACTTAAACATAGGACTGAGTAAAATTCAGAACTACGCATTGATGCATGATGTACCCGGGAGTGAAATACTTACGCGTTGTGGAGGCGTGGTCCTTTTTGTCTAGGTGCTAGACCGGGGCGATCTAGTCCTGATGGGGCACTGGTGCTCATCCGCTATAAAGGACTGGCCTGGTTGCTTGCAGGCAGGGCTCGAAGTCGGGTTCGGCTAATACAATTCTGCGTTTCGGGGGCACTGCCAGGCAAACCTGGGCGACGGAGTACGGTGGGCTGGTGTTCAACAATGGGTTGTGAGGATGCTGGTGAAGGTGCTGCAGGCCTGGGTTGAGGAACTGTTGGAGGGGTTGGACAAAGAACATGTGAGGGCCGTAGACTGCATAGACACACTTTTCCAGTACCTGGTAAGGATGCACTGTATGAACTGTAAATCAGGCCACACTCGCTCGGGTCACACATGTGGGTGTTGCCCCGATCGAGTCTTCCCAACTCAGGGGATGCCAGCTTTTCCTGACACTGATGTGTAGTAGAAAGATAGCTGGTACACGTGATGACAATACTCTAACTCCTGTATTGGCACAAGCTTTTGCAGGTAAGTTAAAGTGCTGTAAGCCCGGTAGAGGCGACCAGTAGCAATCTGACAGGGGTATGGTGTGTGCGTAGCATAGAATGAACTAGACAGTTTCCTTCTCCTATTGTTGCCGGTGTGATGATGTAACGCTCAGGCACAGACACGTCGCTAGGATAACTGAGCTTGGATAGCACGGGATTAGTCCTAAGAAGGTTTGTGAGGATACAATTCACTTGATCTGACATGTCAGTGCAGAGTAGGGAGGTAGGCTAGCAGGGTGTGTCACAAAGAGAGAGACACCTGACTAGTGTAGAGATTGAGTGGTCATATTACTCGTAGAACAAGGGACTTAACTAGCAAACAGTTCCGAGCAGTGAGTGCTGGAGACTGCAGTGTAGAGATATTAAAGCTGGTTAACGTCCGAGCAATGGGTGCTAGACTGGCAATTTGATCCTTTCCCGGCAGCTAGTGTGGTGGGCTGAAGAGAACTGGCCTAAGCAAAGGTTTAAAGGGTCAGGCTGGTCAGTGTCGAGCAACGGATGCTGGGTGACTGGTGTCGCAGGCTTTTCAGAACTCAGCGGGGAAGTACTGCAGACTCCCAGAGGCGAAAACTGAACCTCCTTTTATACTCCTTTGGGCTGCTGCCCGATGCTTATTGGCCAGCGTCATAAGGGCGAGAGGTGGTCGCTGAGCAGGGAGTAGCAAATGCATGACTGATAATGTGACGTCACCAGCCGGCTGGAGGATGGGGAAGCAAAGACAAACGAAAGTCTTACTAGTAGGCTAGTGCTATCTAGTGGCGGGTAAAAGAACTAGTTGCCTATTTGCATGGCTGCGGTGGGCCGGTGAATAAAACAATCTACCCGGTAGATAAAACAATCTCATCACAAGTCGGGACAAACAGTAATGCTAACTGGAACTCACAAGCAAAGCTAAGCCTAGGATGGAGCTGAAGTTGGCTAATCATTATTGTTAAAAAAGTGTCATGCATCAGCATTATGAGAAAAATATTACCAACCAATAACAACCATTCAAAACAAACAGTGTAAAGACTGAGTATAGTAATTCATCTACAGACAATTAGTGAAGAATAAAAATCAGGGTGTGATAAACCCAATCATCAAAAATCAATCAAAAGATGTACTGCTCCACAAACTTATAGACATCACAATTAGTCTCTTTATTGTGGCATGGGTTACCTGGCCGAGAACATGGTGGGAGGGATGAAGAGTCGAACAGGGTAGTTTGTTTCGCAACACATGTGTACTACCACTGACAAACCAAGAAGAATTGTAATGCATATATTTTGTCTTCACACTATTTCTTAGATTCTACACATATTTCTATTGTCGTGGTAATTATGCTGTTTCTGTTTCTCTTATTACTGACTCACAACAGGCAGTTATGAGTGTCTGTAGTTTGCATGTTAGGAAAACCTGGAAAAAACCAATGAAATTTATATATGAGGGCAGGGAATTTACATAAAGTGGTTAGAAATGTATTGAATGAATTTTTAATTTTGGATTCTAACACTTCCTAGCTTATGAATTGTACTAGGCATTATTTTGGTTAGTTTCAAATGTGTTGGAAAATTTAAAATCCTAGGTGCCAATTTTATTACTATATATTAAATTGTATTTTTATACATTTGCTCCATCCCGCTTACCAGTTGTTGTTCCTGCAGTCTTCTCCGAGCACCTTGGTGCTGTAGTCTAGACTACTACGAGGTCGTCAGCAGCCACCAGAGGCTGCCACCATTGACGTCGCAGTTAGAGCTCTGCACCCCCGCTACCGGACGCTCCAGCGACGCCAATAGCCACCAGAAGCTTTTGTAGCATTATACATACCACACATAATTCTTCTTTGTCTCCTACAGACACTCTCTATATAGAGTTAGGTTTGTATTTAAGTAATTTTCGTCAGTTTTCACTTAACTTCCCGACTTAGCTTAGGACCAGGTCACCTACACCTGGCTACCGTAGGATTACTTCCAACCACTGTTCTGCCTGGCAGGAGAGCACGTGTCACCATGTTTATTCAGTTTTTGTTTCTCTTAACCTCGAATCTCATTCATAGGGTAATCTGTCACCAATTACTGGGAGAATCTCGAGCTGAATACCATAGACCGGAAATGGGTAATTATTCTTATTCCGAAATTAACTATAACTCGAGACTCCCCCTCAGGTGGCTCCAAGTTGAAAACACGCCCATTAGACGGCCAGCTATTCTATTCCTACCAAGTATACAGGTACTGGAGGATTAGAATAGAACAGCCACGACCACTAGCAACACTTCTGAATTGGGGGGAGATGGTATATCTGAGTTGTATCCGTACCAGAGCACCTGGGTGCTGGCGGAGGTATTTGCTTAGGTGCTATGGCCTCGCCATGGTTGGGATTGCACACCCAGTGATAGTCTTGGCAAACCCACACGGCTCCAATGCTTCTGTTCAGCCAGCAACAGTGGGGGATCTTCTGAAGCACCGGAGGTCGCGTTGGCAAGACTGTTGCCGGGCAGCACTAATTTAGGGCTATCCGTGTCCATAGTGCTCCTTTGGAGGTTCTCCGTAATTATACCCGCTCTATGCCATTCAAGATGAGGTATGGCGCCAGGAGAGAGGAGCAAAGAGTTGCACGCCTTACTGCCAGACAGCTGGCTGGTCTAACCCCTCTCACAGCTAGCCGATGAGCCAAATGAGATCGTGCCGCCTTATTTCTGTCACTGGCACCACCTACGATGACTGACATTAACCCAGCTCCTTTCCCGTCAGCACCGCTACGTACACACCCGACCTGCCATCCAGTAAGCATAAGCCAACCTGCACGCACAACTGACCTAAGTGCAACCAAAGCCACGTAACTGTGATCCAGCCTTAGCTAATCAAACACGCATCACATTTTCTTCGTTGAATTTTTTTCTTTCTGATACAGCAAACATTGACATGGAAAATGTGATTTTAGGTACGAGCTTATGATTAGGCAAATAAAATATTAGCATAACCAATACTGGAATATGAACACTTGTATGTAGTAGTTCTCAGTGAATTACTTCATTGTATAAGGTATTGTCTTTGGTATTGTGACATTGTTTGGGCACTGAGATATAGTATATTCATGGTTTCTTTGCACTTTTTGAGTCAAACCTGTGAAAAGTTGCCCTATGTGTGATGTGTTTGGTTGTTTCCTAAACTACTCGTGTATCACAAGCATTTTATATACGTGGTAACTTGAAAGTACTTTTTTTTTGTTAACTTGAAATGTCACTTGTATCTTTTCCTCAAATTGTAATATTTCACTTATAATTAATATGAATAAAAACCGTGAGATGATAGGTGTATTGGTAAACCTAGTAACAAATATATTAAAAACCTTGTTAAGAAGAGTTCACGTAAGATTTCCTGCTTAATAAGCTTAGATAATTCTCACCTGGTCTATAAAAATTTAAGTAATTTGACCCTTTTAAGAAGTTTTTTGGTTAATAAGCTGACATTTTTCAGTCCCTTCAGAAACGTCTTAGGGTTTTACTGTAGTTCTTGTGCAAACTATTACTACACTGAATGCGCACAAAGTGTATTGTCCCTCGGGTATAATTTTCTAGACTTGGTTAAGCTTTGTTTGCATGAGGCAGAGGAATATCTTGGATTTAGAACTTTAGCGGGGTTTCAGAAAGTGTGAAGTTACCGTGAATGAAGTATACCTAGTATTCCACCTGTGTAATCTTTTTTTTATGGGCAATCATTGTACATTTTTTATAGTATTTTATAAATATCTGTATTGCTCAGAAAAGCATCCATTAAGAAAGGCTCAACTGGTATTACCTAAAATAAAGGTTATTTTTTTTTAGGAAATATTGTAAAAGTAGTATAAATTTTTGCCATGTATTTTGATTAGGGAAAAGTAACAGGATACCTGAAAAAGCCAGGGAATTTCTTACATGGATACTGCTACCCACCCTGATGTAATCTGCTTGTACATGTTTCATACAAACTGTGTTCACTACCTTGAAGTTTACTGTGTCGATAAGGAAGCGTGAGTGATGGGAGAGGGGAAAATGTGTTTCAACACACAGTTCCGGGAGTTTCACTTTAGTTTGTCAAGCAGTAATGAAACTTTTTTTTTTCATTTTCAGTGGGTTTGGTTTAATCATCCCATACTCATTTGGTACTGCAGCATCACGTTATTAATTATTACTTAAATGGTTATCAACAACAAAAACTCTTTGGCTAGAAGGTGTTTATTGGAGATGTTAGAAAGCCAGTAGGCAGACAGCAGTATCTATTAGCAGTCATCACAATGTTTTATTATTAAATTTAAAAATGAGATTGTTCAAAATTACTAATGATTAGGGACACCCAATTTTCTCAAATCAACTTTCGCCATAGGATGGTTTCAAATGCTAAATGTAGTAGGTGCCTACCCATGAATCACAGATGTTCAGTACTAAAGCAACATTATCTGATTGGTGCTGTCAAATACAACCAGGTCTTCTCACAAAGACATGCCACCAATAAACAAAGGAGAACTGCTGGTGTGCTCACAAGATTATTTCAAGTCTAGCCTGCGTGGAACTCCTTTAACAAAAATCAGACTTTCGTACTAATGATTTCCTTGCAAAAATATTGCAGGCAGCCACCATAGTCGTTATTTTTTTTAGCATTGAAATTTTGTATTTGCAGAAAGCCTTGGGTTTGGCGGAGAATTCGCTTGCAAGACTCAGGTTTCGGGATGTTACATTTCTGATTGGCGACACTGGACCCTTGGTTCTAGGTGCTGTTCTTCGGAGCAAAAGCAGCTCTGGCAGCCCTGCACAAGAATTAGTCGACAGGTAATTTTCATATTTAACAACATATAAAAGAAGACATTTAAAGATTAATCCAACATAACACAGCGCAGTATGGAAAGAGTTGTCCATACATAAATGCACTTTCCTCTTTAATTCTCGTCCATCGTCAGTTGCTAAAGTATCAAGTATAGCTACTTAAAAAAATTTAATAGATTTTCCAGGAAAACTGTTTTCACAATTCAGAAGCAATTAAAGAGTGATTTAAATATACATACATTGAAAACAATACTTACATGTTAAGATACAGTTTTCTGTTATGCTAATTTTTCTTTGTTAAAATAGCTTTTAGATGTTGCTTATATGGTATTTGAAACACTGAAACTTATACATAATTTTTGGGAATGATTAAGACAATTACGACATTTACATTTAAACACTTGCTTTGTATTAATTCTTAATGTAATATTTTTTATTTGTACTTAGCTTGTAAAATGCTCTACAGTTTTTACATTTGATTTTGTATATGTTATTTTAGAATTAGTATGTTAGACTTGTTTGAGATCCTTAAGCTATAACAGCTCATGTAGGATCAGTGGAATATAAATTTAAAAAAATTGCTTGTAAGCTGTTAACAAGAACGTTATGGAAGCTATGAGGTATTAGAGCTTTTGTCTGTTCCAGAATTGTTGCGCTAGGACCTCGGGTTGTGGATTTGAAGTCTGACTTACCAGATGAGATTCTGTATGGGAGAGCTGGTTACTTATACTCTCTCTTGTATCTTAACAAACACCTTGGCCCTAATACTGTTAGAACAGAAACCATTCAACAGGTAATTATGTAAATTAATTGCAACCTTTAATTTTCAAGGCCAATTTCAAATGGTGTCTAGGAAGTTTTTAATTTACATTTAATTTATCTTTTGTAATGTACTTAGTGTTCAAGAAAATTCATGGTGTAAATATTGTTTTTATTAATTAATTAATTTATTTATTTATTTATATTTGAATTCTTTAAGTGCTAGCAAACAGCTGTAGTCGTAAATATTTTTGCAGTAATATTTACTTACAGTTCTGAATTTATTTCAGTATGTAGTAAATTTATATTATGCATTTTCTGATTGTTGTTTATTCGTATTTTTCCATTGTGAAATAATATGTACTGAATTAGAGGTACAAATTCCAGCAAAATGTGAAGCACAACTTTGTTATTTCTACTGTGATGCATGTCCCAGATACAACCCTAACTTAAAATTATATTTAACATGAATAAAATAAATTTGGGGTAGTGAGATTGGACATTATTGATTATAAATTGATGAAATTGGGACATTCATACTTGCATAATTGCTTAACACATGACGCATGATGCTTTTGCACATTTATGATGTACTCTCTACATTATGACTTCGCCCCATATTTGAGCATAATGTTCATACTGGGGCAGGCTAATTACCAGCAACAGTACTGAAGAGGTGGAACACAAGCCTACAGAGTACTATATTGCACAATGTGAGAGGAGATTACAGACACATGATCCCAGCTTGTACTGTTCACCCAAACTTCCAAGAAGCTCTAACATTACCCCCTCCGTAAGGTTGTACTGTTGGCTTAGCCACCGCTCCCTCCAGTGAAGGTCACCCTGGTGCCAGAGCACGCCACTAGAGGGCTGCACGTATTTTATCAGCACTTGTGGTCAAGATAAGTGATGATAGCATCTCGCTTCAGCATCTTAGAATTTTCAACCCCTGCGGCTGAGGCTATCACCCCCTGCACCCCTCACCTTGGAGCACATCCGAGAGATGAGTATAAAAGGGCTGGCATGTTCAGAATCCTTCAGTCTCTGCATCTCCACCTCTCGTAGAGGGCCAGAGGGTGCCATTGGCATGCGTGACCACTGGAGCTTCTGGAGATTTCACCGCTCACAAGGGCTGGAATCTCAACCCAGTTGAAGACATCTCCAACCAGAAGTTCATCACTTCTTCAGGAGCCGCTGACTCTCTGCAGCCACCGCAGACCCTGCAGCTTTTGGGAGACCGGACCCCCTCCAGAAATGTTGTTCCTCTCCTACATCCCCCCCACCCCCCTTCTGATGTTGAACCCAGAATTCTTGGTAGTAGGTCACGTCGACGTCCCTTCATGACCGCCCCACGCCCACCGGACAATGTGGCAACACCAACAACTAACCTTCTGGTAGCTGCCCCCCACCCCCAACGTGTGTTCCTTCAGTACACCCACTGTTGTGAGTTAGACATTATTTAATACGTTAACGTAACAGTAACTTTTATTTCCAGAAGTAATCACCTTCATTCTCACTTAGATTAACCACTAGGCTGCCTTCACCTGGATTTGCTTAGAATTTTTTCTTCCGTTTCAAGCCTAGCTTAGGATGTAGCACAGTGCCACCATATCTTATTACTTTTGTAATAAAATACATGAACTTAACTATTCTTGTATTACAGTATTAAAGTTCTTTGTGTAAAACGTCCTAGATTACCTAAGTGGATCTGACAAGGCAACAAGCCAGAACACACACACCTTAAGAGGCCACTCGAGCTCTGCCAAACTGGTAGAGTTTGATGGAGCCCAAAGCATTAGGAACTCCTCTATCAGGCAAATCATTGAATCAGATTATTCCATGCTCCACCACCGCTCTGAATAGGGCTGGAAAGGAGCTGGAATAACTCTAACAAACTAGTAATCTCCTGCGGATACCACACCTGGGTATTCCGGCAAGAAAGGGACTTGAGTTGACCAACATTCTGTCCACCGCCTGCAAAGGCCGGACGAAAGAAACACGTGTTGTCTCATTCGCTCGTTTGTACCTTGTTCTCCCCATGACACACCAGGAAGGGAGGTAAGAGGAGGAGGTTAATATGTGCACTTGGTACCTCTGAAGCCAGTCCCCTGGGTGACCTTCAGTCTGAAGTTGCACTTCTTACCTGGAGCTTCACTCCTCCACTCAGTCTATAGCACTATTCCCGCCACTAATTAAGCTAAAAGGCCTACCTCACCCTATTTAGATCCTTTCTGACGTGGTGAGGAACCTCTAATTGGTATTGCCAACCCTTGTTTGTACAATCCCAATTCCTCAGTACCTGTTACCAGTAGCAGCACACTACAAAGTCAGAGCAGCTCAGTCAACAGATCTTTGAGGTGACCTCTCATCCTTTCCTCAAAAGGGTAAGAGTCTACAGCTGGCATCAACAGCATTACCTCCGAAGAACATCTCTTTCCCAGGTAAATATGTACCAAATAGTCACCCGACTCGTAGGGCTGTGACAGTGGCTTTGAACTTTGTACCCCTGTGACCGGCCACCAGACCTGTTCTTTACACTGGCCACCGGCCAGTATCCAGTTAAGGTGCTCCAACTCGTGGTTCTGATTTCACAATATAAAACAGTCAAGGTATCTGAAGCCTCTTCCATAACAATTAAATATAGTGTGACAAAGGTCACTCTTTTATTCAACCCAAAAGGTTTTAGATCTTTGCTTGATGTAGTTAACCCTTCCAAACAAGTGTAGTAACAATTATACTTCCCCATGGCATGCATCAAAAATATGGTTTTCGTGGTGTCACATGGGGCCTAAGCAGTTAACAGTATCGACTAGGCAACTTGACCAGTCATCCGACTCCACATCCTTGACCATTTTGGTTGTCAACCCAAACCTTATCAGGTTTCTGTGGCCTCTAACTGAATAGTTGAGCTAGATAGTTAGTTTAAGCCCACCAAACCTCCAGTTAGTGCTTTAGCTGGATGGGTAACTCACAAACCCCCCAGTATCATGACGAGTTGTTCCGATACCATGTTTTCCGATACAGATGCCGATTCCCTGATACCACTGCAATACCCCGATACCAAAAACCAATACCAATGCCCTTGGTACTTAATTTTATGAAGAGTATTACTGTTAATAATACATTAAAAATAATTTCTCCTAGACTAGTTTAAATAAAGATAATATTGTCTTAAAAGACAGTATATAATTTATTGTAATCTGACACAAAATGCAAGCTGATCTAAAACTTTCAAACTGTCTGAAAATGCAGATAATATGACACCAAATGCAAGTAAAATTTTTAATGTCCTACGTGCACCATCAGTTAAGAGCGCATGGAGAAGTTGTTGATCAGGCAGTGTCACGTCTGTAGGTTTATGTGGGGGGGGTTTGAATAACCTCTCCACACCGCTACTTATAGGCGATACCTTGCACGCATGGCAAAAGTCTGTGTTTTTAAAGTAATTAATAATATTTTACTACAAGGAAAACTTGAAATTTTGAGACACAAATCAGGCAATTATAATTGATTTTTTCACTTTCTTTAATGATTAATCATTGTAAATCATATCCTCTGATTTTCCCTGTAATGAGTTACACTGCACTCGGCTCGGTGCTTATTTACCCACTATTAGATGGCAGAAGGTGTCGAATAGGCACTTACATATTATCAGTTTATTCAAAGACGTATGTCTATTGAAATAAATGAGTATAAATCCTCCGATTTTCCTGCAAGAAGATACTGAAAATGAACACTTATATGACCTTTAAATACCATAGAAAACAACTTTTCAAATGATAATGCGTCGTTAAAATGTTTTTCATAACATTTTCAGGTGAAACCATTTGCTTCGAAATACAAGTGATGTTAGGTGCAACTATTTTGAGCGACACATAATCTTGATTAAAATTACATTCGTTGGGGGTACTTTATTTGCTCTGCTGCCGGCGGGCGGCGTGTGGAAGGCAAGCGGAGTGGGCATGGCCGAGAGAGAGAGAGAGGATGTACTCTATCTTTTGTTCAACAACAACTTCTCCTCTTGGCGCAGTGTATAGCTTGTGAGGGGAGGATGGAAGGTGTGTGGCTGAGAGAAACAGAAAGAATGGTTAGAGAGAGGGGAAGTAGAAAGCCAGTCTCGCACCACGCTGCACTGCAGCAGTGTTGACAGACGTGTTGAGAAAAGACAAGACATTAGACAGCGTGCTGTAGAGCAGTTATAAACGGTGGCGTGCGTGACGTATTTCACATCCAGTTACTAGCTGTTTTCATAATCAACCAGCTAAAAACTATAGTTGTGGGAAATCTTAGGTTACAGGACCTGAAATATACTTAGATCAGCACAACATGCGATAAACAATAATAGGTTATGTTAACATTACTTAAATATGAATTTCGCCAGGACCACAAAAATTGTTGTTTGATGCAATTTATTTGATATTATTTTTTATTTTTTTATTTTTTTTTATTGTGCAGTGCATTCACACCGAAATATGGTAATTTTTGTGTCTAAAGTTTATTAAGCATTGTGATTTTTGCAACAAGTTCCAGGGAAAAAATTTTTAAAAATAAAATTGCACCAAAAATTTGTGGCACCCTGTTAGTAAGTATGGAACAAATTATTATTTTTTACATCAATGTGTGGGGGTTGTGATAGGATATGTTTGGAAAATTCTTTAATCAAATAACTTGGGTGCAAAATGCCAAAATAAAAAAATTCGGATCACCTCATGCTCCTACTACTCAACACTTCCGGCTTTGTTTTTCTTTTTTCTCCTTTCTCCTTTTAGCAGTGGCAGGCTCTCGTTTTTTGCCTTGCTAGAATATCACACTACCCTTCTCTCAAAAAAAAGTCACCTCGCCCCTTCTCCACCCCCTATCCCTTCTTGCCTCGTCCCTTCTCCACCTTCTGTAATAGTTTGCTAGCCTCTGCCAAGGAAACAAAGAGAGCTTGGCGTAATTATCGACTGGCAACATCTTGGTGTTTCGAACCGGGGAGGGGGTAATGGACGTAAACACGTGGTAGCTTTGGTTTTCCGCGTGACAGGATGCCATTAGAGGGCTCGGGGGGGGGGGGGTTGGGTTGCGACCTACACATAGCTGAAGGGTCGCTGAGAGAGAGAGAGATAGAAGGAAGAGGAGTGATGTAAGAGCGAGAGATGAGACAGCAGACAGTTCGGCCACGTCCCTCAACATCCCCGGACAATTTATGGTTACCACTCCCCCTTCATTTTATTGTGTATGGCGTGCACCTCAGAAATATTTTCTTTATTTGGGGGGAAAAAAGGGCCTACTATACACAAGTAAATACGGTAATAACCTAACTTAATGGTCTACAACCAATATTAAAGTATCGGCCCAATACCATACCCGATACAGATAAACCAGGAAAATGTGATGTATCGGAACAACTCTACACCACTAGTATGTGGTATCTTATTATTTCAGTGCTCGAAGCGGCCTATGTAACTACCCAATACCCGACCCCATACGACTAGTGCAATACTAGCCACGTATCAAATCCCTTTATCAGGACATCAGGGAGTCCACAGATAAAAACACCCTTTGGCGCTAAAAATCATGTCGATCAATCATGTCTGACTCTGGGGAGTCAACCTGATGCCGCTGAGACTGCAATGGTCAATATTCAACCCCTTGACACAGTCGAAAAATGCTTGATGGTCACATGCCCTGGCATGGGGGTATATGGGATCCATTGTGCACACTACCAAATTATACCACTAGCAATGTTTGGGGTGGGTAGACAAACAGTCTTGAATATTGCTGTCATACCTGCCATCAATGTAAGCTGCTCATTGTAGCTAGCTTGAGTGCATCGGACATGGCACGTACACCGTAAGATGCATAGTCTGTGCATCTGAATTCCATCATGTGTGCATAGGCTGTTCAGATGAGCGAATCAATTGTCCCGGCCTAGTGTACCACTGTGATGTGTGCAGACGAAACCAGGACCGCAGAGCATCGAACCCAGGAACCAGCCAAAGCCCTGTTGGAAGACCCCAAAAAGATACAGTAACTTTCATACAAGAGTGTGAAAGGGAGCTTTGTGAACACCAGATACTGACAAAACAGTGGGTCAGTCATATCCAAAGACAACTGCAAGGAAGAGTCAGAGAATGGTGTATGTTTTTGAGAGAATAGGAAGAACTGCGCACTCATCTCACTTCACATTTCACTGGGGAGGATGTAATTGCCAGGCTCATTTCAGACTTCCATACTAGTGTCCAAAATCCCGGAGACAAAGCCAAAATTTATATACATCGGAAAACACAGATGCACCAGCGTATATGCCCAAACTACAGTGAAGAAAGTTGCGTATGAAATATTACGCGTATGCTACTTCCCTCATTACGAAATTTGCTAATTGTTCCGAAATCCTGAATTGTGGATGAGCTCGTGGAGAGAGAGTGAGGGAAATAGAGAAAAAAAACTATGCACAAGCCTTTTTAGGCGAGCTGTCACACGCTGCTAAAGTCACCAACCCACCCCCTACTCCTGAGCGGAAAACCATTCATAACCGCCCCCCTCCTGCCGCACTGCTTCCCCGGTGCTGGCACTGCCCAAAGAGGCATTTCAACAGAGGTTGCCCGACCCTGCATTCAAGCAACACTAAGATTCCTGCCCAGGCTGGAAACGCCAAGACTGGAGTGCGTGCAGAGCCACCATCCCAGGCGAACAAGGCTAAGGGAAGGCTCCAGATTCTTAATAACGAGTACTCTTCCCCGAATGAGCCTCGTTTGCAAGTCCATATAAACAAGATAATTGCTGTGACTGCACTGGACACAGCCATCACAGGCAATTTTATATGTAGTGACCTACTCACACCTCGCCAATGAGCCAGTTTGACCCTGATGGGACAGACTGTTCTAATGGCGCAACCCAGTCTCCACCTGAGATTACACCAAAAGATAACCCTACCAGTACAGGTTTACTATAAGACCATCAGGGTCAGCTTCCTACTTGCCCCTAACCTTGGGGAACAAATGATTTTGGATCAACCATGGTTGCAGTCACAGCACTTCCTCATAGACTGCGTGCAACATCGCACCCTCTTGGGGAAAGACAATAGTTTGATAGTTGATTGGGAGAGTAACATGTTCAAGGCTACCCCTCCCAATGCCTCAATCCACCTTCTACATCTCCGCGAGTGAAGATACCCCTTAAGTCCCAAAATCCTCATAAGAAAACCTGAAGGCAGACTCAATGATGAACCCGACGCCGTAAGGCATGACAGCAGAGGAAGAAAAAACCCTCCTCCACACACTGCCCCAGTGTTCGAGCCCCTCACACTAAGGGAGCCTGAACCTCACCAGGGCATCAAAAAGAGGAAACTCTCATCTACCCCTTTTAGGGACACACCCACACAGGCATGTCAGAGAGGCGTGTCCATTTGAACACTGCCCTCGATGCCCAACCTCGACATCTGGTGGACGTCAGCCTGACACAGCCGGATGTCCTCAATAGGTCTGCATCCCCAGTTGTGTCATGGAGAAGCCCTCAGGACAGGTGGGTCCAGCCGGAGGCTTCCATGACCAACCAGAACCGGAGGACGGGTCAAACCCCAGACAACCGGGAGATTCAAACCTCCACCAGTGGCTGGAGGCTAACATCCATCCTCATTATACACAAGGACTGTCGTCCTACCACCACGTGGTGGTACAATGTTTGCATGGACTTTTCCTCTATCTGCAGCGCTCCTACTTGCCATACTCGTTATCCCGGTGAGGCAAAAGGATTAGCACAGCATCGGAAGTCTCCTGGCGGAGCCCTCTGCATAGAGCCCCCCCCCCCCCCCCCCCCCCCCCATCAGAGATATCTCCAACCCAGTACAATTACCACTGTTGAGGAACCTCAATCATCTGCCAAGTTAATAGATTAGTATGAATTTGTGCCTCTGGGCTCCACAACATTGGCTATTGTGGTCCGGGATGACCTAGCAAGATCTCGACGGCATTGCAGTTGACTCAGCTTTTCTTCCTATGCAGGAGGACGAGCCACCCCCGGAACCTGAGCTGGACGTGATGCAGTTCCCACCGCCTCATGGCTCAGTTCCCTCCACGTGACCTCCAGAAGGTGTGGAAATCACCACGGAAGGGCAGAGGGCACCAGTACTGCCACCCCTTCCCTCCCAGGCAGAGAAACCGCTGTCAGACGACATCAGGGCGGTTGCACAATTAAAGGCCATTTCTGCGGCCACAGATTCCAGCATTTCTAGCTACCACACTCCAACCAGCTCAGGAGGAGACGTCCCACCTAATCACTATTGTACAGACTGAGATGCAGCCAGTACCTCCATCTCAGGTTATCACGTCTTTGGATGAAGACATAACCTCAACATGCCAGGGAGGAAGGAGAAGATATTACCATGCCACTCCCTCCATCTCAAGTTGTCACGTCTTTGAATGAAGACATAACCTCAACATGCCAGGGAGGAAGGAGAAGATATTACCATGTCACTCCCTCAGACGGCCACCACCCTCGAGCCAAGAGGGGAGGAGAAGAGATTACCAGTCCATTCCCCTGACGGCCGAGCCTGTCCAGGTGCGTGAAGGTATCTGGGTACGAACCAGGTCTCGGTTTCCAGCCCGGAAAGCCAGAGACAATCTAGACAGCTGTAGAGGTAGAGTATCCCCAAGAGATTCAATCTCCAGCCACCACCACGCCGGTCCTGTTGGTCCAGGACCCTGACGATTCAACGATCCTGTCACTAGAAGGTGTCGGTGCTGTAGATGCTGCCTCTTACACAAGAGATGGATCACCACCCGGTCACCGGGGTAGGGGAGCCCCAAGAACCTGAATGCCAGGTGATCACATCAAGAGAGCCTTTTCAGAAGAAAGAGCCAAACAGTAATTTTCAGGTACATGGCGGCCATGCTTAGGCCCCTACCTGGGAAATGAACAGAGAGCCCAGCAGAGACCGGAAGAGAGATGTCGGCACGTGCCTGCCGCCTCCGCACCTCAACTGTGATGATACAAAGAGTCCCCCTGGCAACCCAGGGTGAGGTTTATGTGGCCCTACGTGGTCCACATGACCCTCCGGAAGAGTGGCCGACCCAGGAAGTAGACCTGAAGAAAGAACCAGCGGTAAGCTACAAGTAAGTTTACAGAGACAACTTCACCGCTGTAAATTGCTGTGAATAAATAAACCAATGCTTGAGTAACAGTGATAAAGAAGAGATTTTCCTCAGCGTGTCTATCCTGAAATCCTGTGCCAAATTGTGCTAGACAAAGCTTCGTTTCGGACGTTAATTTTGAAAGTGCCGGAACAAGAAGGAAAGAAGGAACACACTACCCAGATGTGTAGTATCATCAACATGCTTCTGAAGACTTTCGCAAGAAAGATAAGCTCAAGCCCGTGCTTGCAAGTAAAGGAACTTTTGCCAGAAAGAGATTACTTTGTAATATTCATTATTTTCTTTAGTGCCCCTGTATGTCAGTGCTTTGTTAGCTTGTAGGAATATTAAATATAAATGTAGACCTACTTCTTAAAGAATACGTGTTGCTTTGTCGAGAGTAACATTTGTTAGAGTGACTCGTTAACTTATTAAATTTTATTTGCCAAGTGTTGTAAATACAAATAACAATTAAAAACACTGTAAATTGCAGGTTATAATGAAAGTGTTTACATTGTCAATTCTACCTAACTGTTGTCAAAAGGTTTTGTAAATAATGAATAACATATATACTCATTATTGTTACGTTAGTGTTTTGGTTTTTAAATATACATTGTGAATTTTTACAAGTGCTTTAGATGCAACGTAATAATGAAGAGTTTACTAAAAATTATAAGTGCTGTAGATGCAAAGTAATGCTAAAAGATGTTAAAGACAAAAAGAATATATATTGGAAATGTAAATATTGGTTAAGAAATTATGAATTATCCATGGAACATACATTCATCAAAAGGGTGCCTTGTTTTAGCTGTAAGTATTTGATTGCTAAATAAATAAATAAATAAATGTGTGTGTGTGTGTGTGCGTGCATGCACGCATGCGCACGCGTGTGCATGTGTGTGTTTTTTATGCTAATGTAGATGGCTACTGTGTGATGTTTAGATTAGTTAAATGGTTTTATACTATTTTAATAACTCGTACTTTCTAGAGGATAGGAAACTTAGCCTAGGATCTCGCTAATTTATGGAATGTTAACACTGATCATAACTTCCTAAGGCACACATAAATTGTATTTGTCGTGTGACATGAGACTACAGGTGAAGCCGCACTTTTTATTCTCCTTCAGAGTCACTGCAAATAGAAACCTTATCTAGTTTTCCCAAGTCCTTTACAAGTAGGACATTTGTTCACACAAGAATCGTAAACTTTGATGTCCACTTGTAATTGCATTTCACAGGACAGTCAGCTGTAATACAATTATATTTAAAGTAACCAAACCCCCAGCTATGTTTTGTGAACTGGCACACTGAAAGACAGTGGTCAAAACACACATTTAGTTTCATGCAACGTGACCTAATTCCCCTAGCCTTGCCCTCCTGTCCTTCCCAAGAGAACAAGAATCTCGGACAGCTGGAGCCGCCACCTGCTGCTCCAAGCCTAGCAGAGGGGAAGTGAAGAAAAGGCCTGCACGATATGAAGAGAGAGACAAAGAGAACCCCCACACACTTTAACAACTTCCAGATTCCGCAGCTTCTGGGAGACTGGACCCCTTCCAGAGGCCTGAGGCGTTGTTCCTCTCCTACCACCCCCTCCCCCTTCTGGTGTTGAACCCAGAACTCCTGGTAGCAGCTCATGTCGACGTCCCTTCAGGCCCTCCCTACACCCACTGGACGGTGTGGTAATGCTGAAAACTTCCCTTCTGGTAGCCCTCGTCCCTCTTGTTCCTACAGAACACCCTCTGTTAATTAGATGTTGTTGAATATGTTAACGTAACAGTAACTTTTCTTTCCAGAAGTAATCACCTTCATTTTCACTTAGATTAACTACCAGGCCGCCTTCGCCTGGATTTACTTAGAATTTTTTCTTCCGTTTCAAGCCTAGTTAAGTGTTGCTCCCTGCCTTATTTTGCCTGTACAACTGTGAAGGTGTTTGAGGATATTATCCTGTCGGTGGACGGTGATACCACACCGCTCGCAAATCTGGAAATCGGGCCTGAGGGAATTGTGTATACAACTATCCTTGTGTCGGAGCCAGTTTTAGTGGAGAGTAAAGTTCTTACCACAGAATCCACGAGCAAACAATACTGGAGGTGACACCATCCCTACCCCAGCAGGAGACGGAATGACAGCTGGATGGAACGACGATCGGCCGTGGTTCGTCTCACTCGTGATGTACCTGCAACATGAATACATTTGCATTGTCTGCAAGACAAATAATATTCAGTGACATTCATGGCCAGGGAAAAATCTCTTTGAAATTCTCACGTTTACATAATTATACTTTTTAAGTCTTCAGTACATGTCCCAGTCATCTATCCCTTTAACATATTTAAATCCTATATAACCTACATATTTGTTTTTACTACTACAGAATCTGTATTGTTTGAAAAATGGTGCAGACAATTAAATGAACTATGATGAAGGAAAACCAGGAAGCTAATGTTAGAAAAAAATCCTGAAGGTTACCCACCAGGAATTGAATTGCGACTCATCATAGCAACAAGTCGCCATACTACACCGGTGCAAAAATTGCTGATGGGCATAATAACTCCTGGCTGGCACACGTCTCTGCCGCTAACTGACATCTAGCGATAGCCTGTCTTGAGATGCTCCTCCTTTGTCAAAAAAAATTAAATTATGTTCGTACACATAATGTATGTTTGTGGTCTCTCTCTTACTTTAAAATGTAACAAACCCGAGTATACCTTTACCAACAGTGTTTTATTAACACTGATATATAGAATTTTTTATAAATATACCAAATAATTTTTTACCAACAGTGTTTTTTTAAAAACTGATATAAAATATGTTTTAAATACGACAAAGCTTATACAAAATATTGTTGGTTTCTTTACCAACAGTGTTTTTTTTAAATACTGATATTAAACATTTTTCATTACCAACAGTGATGTGTGTGCAGGGCATAACTCGAGATAAAAATATTTTTTTAACACATTTATTTATTTATACATATCACAATATTGTTCTGCATTATACAAGGAATAATTTTTTTTACACTTCTCAGAGTCTTTATTACTCACACTTTTTTTAAAATTGTACCACGGATTCCTCATAGTCTTGGGATTGGGCATTGCACAATGTGCATCATCCATTTTTTCACACTTGTGTAGTCTTTTCCTATACGTCTCTACCAGCTGCTGGCACACAATTTTTTTTCCTCGTAATCTTTTGTTTTCGTGTACAATGGATTATCATAAGACCACAATCTTAGTGCTTGGGCATTGCACGACGCACATATTCCATTTTCACACTTGTGAAGCCTTGAGGCGTACATTTCTACCAGCTGCCTGAATGGCCGGTATCGTCGTCTGTAGAGGTCAACAATGTTTGTACTGGCAGGACACAAACTGCGCATCGTTGACTCTAGGCGATTAACGTACATGGGGTAGTAGGGTGCGAATGTCCCCATATGGAATATTTCCATCGTCCTACCTAAGTTTGGAATTTTAATTACAAAAATGCATGTAAGAATAAAATAATATTATAAGGTGCAATGCTGCTTTAATTATCTTTCAAATGAAAGAAAATAATTTTTTTAAATCTGTTCTAAAGTTTTTAATAAAAAAATATAAATTCCTTAAGTATTGCACGTAGGTATACTGTTGATTGGAAAAACAACATAATTAAAAAAAAAAAGGAATGAAATAAATTACAAGTTTTTTTTAAGTCTATAAATAAGAGTGTTGCCCCCTCATCTGACGACTGAATTGAGACTACCTATGCATGTTGAAAACAGAATTCAAAATGGAGGGGTCGAATGAAGGTGGTGGAGGCTTGCCGACTAAACAGCCAATGAGAAGCATTGACAGAATAATTAGCCATTCGGAGAGATTGGCAGGGATGGAGCAAATGCAAGTAATTATCACCAGCTGTACTTAAACAAATACACTAGCTCCATCTAGTTGTTGATAACGAACGACGCTTACCAGTATGGCGGTGGAGAGAATGTGACTAATTGGCAGTGACACCTACAAACATGACCACTGCCTGGTGGGTAAATTAATACACTAGCACCACCTAGGTGATGTAAACAACTGACAATTACTAATATGGCAGATGAACGTAAGTGAAAGCATACCAATATGGCGGTGGAGCGTCAGCAACTAATTGGTAGAAGGTGAGAGACAAACTTCCAAACAAATTACGCTTATCAATATGGCGGTGAAGAGCATGCTGCTAATTGATGCTTACCAAGATGGTGATGGAGCGCACATGACTAATTGGACATGAGAGTATACCAAGATGACTGTGTCGAACACATGTGAGAAACAGCCTACCAACATGGCGGGGTTGAATAAAACTTATTCTAAGCTTATGAAAATGGTGGCCTCGAGTAATGCACATTTTTAAAAAATAATTTTTTGAAAAATATTATTTATACTTTTTTGGAATTGTTTAGGTTTTTGTGGTCATAGGTCAGGTATCAAGGGTCAATGAATTCTAAGATATCAGATGGTGACATAACAATATGGCGGTCAGGCGGCTCCTACGCCCCACGCACTTGCCCTAGAACATACCAAATCCTACTACTGCATTGTCCTAGTCGGTTTTGTACTGAAGGGTTTTTTGTTTAACTTGCCTTGTTATTAAAATGTAGAATTATCACGAAATTATTTCAACTGCTTGCCTGGAAAAGTGGAAATCTTATGTGTAAGTTCACAGTACAAAGTAAGAACGATATTGTTTTGCTTTTGTTAAATGATTTCATATACAGTATATAGGAAATGTCCGGAATTTTGTTTTCATTTCCACAGTTTATTGTTATTTATTCCATAATTTTTTCACTGTCGCTGCTTCTTGAATTGTAAACTGCTGTGTGTTACTCTGAGAAAAAATATTGACAGGTAAAGTTTAGGAAAACGACAGGGAAATTGCAAAACAGCAACTGTTGGGGACTCTGATCTAATAGTAATACAATTGCATAGTAGTCTATCTGAAACTAAATTAATTGTTGTGTATGTTTTTTAAGTGTAGTAGAAACTGTGATCAGTTCATTGGACATATAGCTGTACATTACATTAGGATTACTTTATCCAATTATCATAACTGAATGTATAATCAAATCAAAAGGAAATTATTTTGGCTTATATATATTATATATATATATATATATATATATATATATATATATATATATATATATATATATATATATATATATATATATATATATATATAAAAGCCAAAATATATATAAAAGCCAAAATTATATATATATATATATATATATATATATATATATATATATATATATATATATATATATATATATATATATATATATATAAAAGCCAAAATAATTTCCTTTTGATTTGATTATTATATTATATTATATATATATATATATATATATATATATATATATATATATATATATATATATATATATATATATATAATATATTCTAGTATAGGCTATTCATGGTAAAACGAGCACTTTTGAAAGTTCTCTCATTTTGAATACTAGTCAATAAATATATTTTATTGTAACCTTAGACATAAACTTCCGAGTGCAGTGGAATATACACACTGTGTTTATTACTTACATTGCATTATTTATTTAAAAAGTTGGTTAAAGGATAAGCAATGGCTGAAAGGAAGAAAGTAACTAGGGTCTCAAAAGTGCTCACAGTGCCGTGAACGGCCTATAGCTTCGCCCTTACACAACAGTGTACATGGTCTCCTTTGGAGAGACCAAGCCAATAAACTTTCAGATTAAGTGCTTTCTAGTCGAGAGTAGAATTGGCTTTCTCTTATTGTGTCAGCAGCCAATGAAGGGCAGTGTATAGAGGACTGGGAGTATTTGTATTGAATTGTTACATTTTTCTAGTTTCAGCGTGTGCTATTTATTTAATCAGAGAAATATTGTGATTAATCAGTTCTTAAATACCATAGAGTCGATAAGGGTAAAACAAAGGTGAGTGTGGAGCACGCCAGAATGCAAGGGTCGGGGAAATTGGAGATCTCTGAGAAAACCCGCTGACCAACTGCATTGTCCTGCACAATTCCCACGTGCGAAAATCCGGGAGTGACCTCTCTGGGAATCAAACCTGGTTCACTTTGGTGGGAGACGAGTAGGTTGATGACTGCACCACCACGTAGCCCCTCTCTTATCTATGTTCTTGATCCTAATTAATTGGTCTGAAGTATCTCGTTACTTCAATCAGCCACATGTGTGTTTATTATAAAAGATTTGTTTTTTTTTTTTAATGCTATTACTTGAGTTTGATGTTTTTACAGTTGAGTCTAAAGTACTTTTTTGTAGGTTGTGTCTGCTTTGTTGGAGTCTGGTAGAGCTCTGTCACGGAAAGAACAAAGAAGTGTTCCGTTGATGTACATGTGGCATCACAAGTATTACACTGGTGGAGCCCACGGCCTGGCTGGGATCTTGTATATTTTACTGAAGGTGACACTCTTAACACAGGAGAACACTGGTATCGCATAGTTGACGACTACATGCTTATGCTAATGCAAGCTGTCCAAATTGTAACAGACTATGGTATAGAGATACAGTAGTATGTTTATACAGTTGCCTGTTTACAATTTTATTGCACTATATTGGTGTGTGTTGTTGCACAGTTATGCATAGTAAAGGAAAGAAGTGGTACCTGCTGATTATAGTGGGCACCAAAACACTCAGGTCCTCATTTGTTGCCCATTAGTTCAGCATCTTCTTCATGTGAAAAATGAAAATATTAACATTATTAGAAATGTTATTTTAATGGCTCTGAACATATGCTACAGCTCGACATCACTGTATTTTTTTTGTATGTGTGTTTGGGAGGTTCTGTTGCTCCTGGGAATGTTGTCCGTTGTTACATGTAATTGTGTGTGTGTGCCCTAATTTGCCAATAATGCATCAGCAATATTCTGTCTGTTATTGCCATGCCATGCGGGTGGAACTAATAATACATACTTCTTACAGGCACCATCTGTCAGAGACTCGAGTGTGTAGAGATTCAGGTGTATGGATACCATTTAAAAACTGTTTAGTATTTTTTATAGAAAATGTTATAACGTTGAAGAATGGTAGGTAAGAGTGACCCCACTTTTGTGGTAAATAAAGTGAGCTAATTTCATCATTACAATTTTACCACTTTGTCAAAAAAATATTTTAATTTCGTCAAATAAATTTTATTGCAAAAAAAGTCGTATTAGATCATGAATCTGTGGTTTTTGTAACGATGTCAATCAAACAAAGTGGAATTCATTATTTATTAATTTAAATCAGTACATATTTAAGTAGAAAACATCCAAAAGTATGATTCTTAATGCCAGGAGGTTGATGAGGTCTTCATTACGTTAAGGATGCTCGCTTTATCGAGTGCTAGGGCGGGCACCTGTCCTAGCACTCTCAGTTCCTACGTGGTACTGGTGCACGTCCAATGTAGAGAACTAGGCTGGTAGCTTTGCGGCAGGGCATGAAGTCGGGCTCGGCTAGTATGATCTTTCGCTTCAGATTATTGACTTTCAGCAGGATACCTGGGTGACGTGTTACCTTGGACGTAGGCTTGACCTGAGCTACAGGTGGGTTAGTGCTACGGTACTCAAAGTTTTTGTGTAAGCTGTCGGAGCAGGAGCTGCTGGTTTAAGTTTGAAGATGGGGTGTGGGACTTCCAAGGGCTGATCCGGTTGGCTCAAATATGCTGCGATCCAGGGGTGTGTCTCCCCATTTAGACCTGTGGGAGCTTCAAATAGGTTCTTGGGGATTTCTGGTGTAACTGGTATCTGTTAACGGCACAGTGCCTGGGTTTGGTCCTTAAGCGAGATGATGAGGGAGGGGGTAAGCTCTTGCAAGTGCCCAGAGGCAGCTAGCACCTGTTTAACAATTTCTCGGATACCACTCCGACGGGAGGCATCAGGATCAGAACACACTCTCACGTCCGTGAAGTGATTGCAGGCAAAGTGTGTTTCTACTTGGTGTAAGACCACGTGAAACATCTGCCAACTCAACGGACACCCTATCTCGATACCTGAATGCGGTGAGAACTGAGAGTCAGGTCCCTGCATGTGTGTGTAGGTCTCAGAAGCTCACAGTCTTCCCAACTCAGGGAACTGCCCCTCCGGTGCCAAAACGCGGTGAAGAGGGCAAGCACTGAGTTGACAAGCTGGACTTGAGAGATAGAGTACCTAGGTGTGGTATCTACCGTTCAGCCTACTGTGGTATGCAGAAAGGCTGGCCAGCTCTAGTGCATGTGGGTATTCTAACAGTGTACTGGCTCATGTGAGTAACGTTCTCTGTCACCTGCTATCTCTTGTTTGGTGTGAGGTACACTGTGAGAAGTTTTACGTCTACAGGAAGAGGATACCCTTGAGTCAGAAAACCTGTTGTTTATTCCGTTTAATGGGAATTAAACAATTGGTGTTGCACTACCTCCTAATGTTGACAAGAGCTTAGGAAAGCTTAAGCCTACGTTTTCCATGTAGAGGCTACCTGGACCTAAGCTAACAATGATGGGGTAGACAAGTGCTATTATAATAACTTAAACTGGTACTGCTCCCTACATATGTGTTGCCCAGAAGGGGGCTGCATGGTCTTGGTGTGTAGATGATGTGTGGCATGAATCTTCGGCACGAATGCGGTAAAGACTAAGCAGGTTAAGAAGGATGGCTCTGGCGACGAGGCATGGTGGAGACCAAGGAGAGGTGTTTCCTTTGGCATGAATGCGGTGAAGGAATGAAGACTGGTCAGGAGTTGGCTTGAGACTCACTATTTATACTCTGGCAGGCTCTTCCCCATCAGTCGGCTTGAAAGGTGTGGCGCTGGAGAGGGAGTGGCTATAGCATAGCTTCCTCAAGGCGTGACATCACCGGCTGACTTGGAAATTGGGGGGGAATCTTACTGGTGTAGCCATCTAGTGGCATGCAGTAGTACTCGGTGCCTTGATGCATAGTCTCTGTAGGCCAGTGAATAATACAATCTGCTGGCTGGAATGTTAATTCTTGCTGGGGTAGACAGTAATAGTTTTTAACGTCTCGTTGCGTGACAACAATAAAACTCCATTGCAGCTAGACTTACTCCCAGATGAAGCAAAGTTGTTTATACTATTGTTGAAAAGACATCATGCGTCAAGTATTTAGCAATAAGGATGAAAGGACAACCTTATGAGAGCACATTTGGCATGTAATACACATTTTCACATCACAGTAATTTTGTGTGATTTAATCTTGTACTTTATTGAGACATTTTAAACTGTCCAAGAACATTCACATAATGTTTGAGTTGTACAACATTTTTGTATAACCACATACAGCTTTTGTTTATTTGTAGATACCAATATTTTCTTAAATCTGTCCAGTTCAGTATTACTCCAACACAAATCCACAACTCAACTACAAAATACTAGTAGATATTTTATTATTGATAAAAATAAAAACACCGTAAAAATGTTTCTACAAAAAAGTGGCAGAAACTTGTTTGTTTATGTTTTCAAGGCGATATTAAAACTACACAAATTTGTTTTCAATGCAGTTGTCTATTTATGTCATCCACTATCATTAAATCACTGGGCATATGGCATGGCAGTGTTTAGCATGTGTCTTTTTGCTCCCACTCAATGTTTACATCACAGCATTGTTTGTTTGTTTGTGTTGCACTTTGGTCAGATTATAAAACTCAAAAAGCCTTCACTTTCAAACTCCAGGGCACAATCTAAAACATGATGCGTGGTGCACTGCGCAACTATAATTCACACTCGACTTCGCCTCATCTAAACGTAGTTTCATTTCGACAAAGGTAAATTGCAAACTGTACTAGATGATCCCGAACACATGCCTACAAGTTACACCCTTGCAATGAGAGGTGATGTTACAGACGTGCGCATCCAGCTTGTGCTGTTCACTCTCCACTCCAGACGCCATATCAACCCACCAAAAGGTAGATTGTACTATTGGCTGAGACACTGAGCCCACACACGTAAGTTCATTTAGTTCTACTGCCCGCCAAGGGAGGGCACCACTCATGCTTAAATATGATAAGGGATGAAGCTTGCCGTGTCAGCGATTCTCCTGCAGCAGAAGACACTAGTAGACGACACTGGCAGACGACTCGAGGGGTTGAGCTCATCATCCCCGTCACCCCTCTCCGCCTCCTGCCAGCAGTCAACCAGAATATAAGGCCCTGCGAGACCTGCAGAAGACAGTCTATGTTTCCTCTACCACTCTGGACAGGGCCCGTGAAAGCCACCAGCAGCTTGTTCTTGAGTATGCCTTGCTTCTTCCACTGCTTGCTCTTGGGCTGGAAGAAGCCTATTCTGGTGCTTACTCTACCAGAAGCTTCTTCAGCACTGTGGCAACACCCTCAAGACCTTCTGGAGACTCAAACACAATCGGATCTCGAAGACGTTGACTTCCCTCGCCTTACCTCCCTAATAAACGGCAATCACCACTGCCCCCTCTGACAGTAGTGGTCAAAGGTCCCGCCAGAACCACCACACATTCGCCTTACCTGTTGGTAATGGCAATTTACTTACCAATTTCCCCTCTGGAAGGGTGATTTCACCACTGGTCCCTTCGGGACAACCGGGGCAGATGTTATGTTGTCATTAACTACCTAGCTGTTTATTGCTACAGATTAGGACCAGATCTTCACCTGGCCATGCGTAGATTAACTTCCTTTTCAATTCAAGGAGTTAGTACAGGCCACCATGTATATTCTCTTGGAATATATACGTGATCTTAAATTACTTCTGTGTATTATTTCTTAGTGTAACCATGGTAATCCTAGATTGACACCAGCCCTCTAGAGTGAAGTCGGTAGACCATGCTTAATTCCAACATAGTACACATCCCATTAGATGGCCATCTGTACTGTGCCCGGCTTCTGGGTATAGTACGGTAGAGCACCAATCAGCAAGACATCCACCAGGTGGCTAGCCAGTCAGGCTGACCTATTTTCCATCCACCACTCTATATGGGGCCAGAAGGAAGTAAGTGTTGGATCTGGCTACTCTGCAGGTTGTGGTGAGGTCTGCATGAAGCGGCAGGACCAGCCTGTAATGGGTGTAAGGCATGGGCACTCCCACAACTCTCGCCAGAGGGTTAGAGCTGGACAGTCAGCCTGTAATGGTTGTAAGGAATGGGGTGTGGCATGCTGGAGGGCCTGAGATTGGACAAGAGACCAGCCTGTAATGGGTGTAAGGCTTTGCCTGGTGGGTTTGTGCTGACTCCGGGAAGCTCACGCCCTCCTCATCCTTCTCATGGCTGTCGTGTGTGTAATTCGCTAAGGCGTGGTGGAGCTATGGTTGATTTGGGAACCAAAAAACCTATCTCCGGTCCGGTCCTGCATCCAGCGGTTTCATTGTAGGAGGGCTTAAGACCTGGTGGGAGACTTGCTGACTGCAAGGGAAACATGCTCCCTCTATCTGCTTCTGTGATCTGATCCGCTCCTGTGGGGTGTCACAGAGGCAGCTGATTTGAGAAGTGTCAGAGCTAGTGCCAGCTCTAGCAATGGACGGAGAGTAATCTGAAGTGTGAAACCAGGAAGGGTACTGATGCATCTCTTATAACCTCTCCTAGCCCAGGGGAACCCTCTACCTCCTCGTGGTACTGCTGGGTAACCTCTTAATTGAGGTTAGCAAAAGTGGGAAACTCTCGGACATGCCCTATGCCTGTGTGTTAAAAGGGGTATCTGCCTTCCAAGCTATGCTTGAATCATGGGCAGTCATGTGGGGGTGCTTGTTGGTGGGCCGGTCGACTCACTGGCGGTCAGAGGGGATCCAAAGGCAGAATCTCACAGTGAAGAAATTCAAAGAATGCTAACGGGAACACTTTTATGTAGGAGTTACCTTGAAAGTTGTTAAAACCCACAATGACAAGTAAGGAGTAGCACAGGCTGACCTCAGTACCCTGTAGAGGTTCTCTTAGCAGAGGGGTCAGGAGCCACGACCCCTGGTTGGGCTTGTGTGCTATGGGCTGCATTCTCCATTGCAGGCACCATACTTGATGGAGAGGAATTTGCTGCCTGATTTTCCCTGTGCCCAGAGGTCAGATTGAGAATGGACTCATGCGGCCAGTGTTTTGAAAATCACTGCATGTGGTGTCTCAATCGTGGCAAGATGAGTGGGACACCATAATGCAGTCGGATGGTGGAAAGGATAAAGTATTACATAGCAAATACTATATCATAAGGGGTGTCGGGAAATCGATCACCCCAATACAGTGTTTGTAATATAATAATAATGCTCTTGAAGTCAACATCACTAACCCAGTAATGGCTAACCGTTGAGGACTGGGTCAATAATATCCCATGTTATGTTATGTGAATACCACACCCAAGCATTGTTGACGTACAGTCTGAGGGAACCCACCGCTCTGTATCCACAGGTCACCTTTGGGCCGGATGTAGCACAGGGTATAATTCTTGTCTCTGTGACTACGGCCTTGGCAGTACACAAAGTTAGGGACTTGTGTCACCTGCTTCACTCTTGTGAGGCTGGTCATTGTACCTTCTCCCTTGCCGTACACCCGGAAGAGTGGTGCCCAGCGGAAGTTAGAAGGGCAGCTTATACCTCTAGAAATAACTTGAGTTGCAACCCAACTCCACAACCTGCACTTAGCAGCACAGCCCCAGAGTTTACTATGCCCGCTCACTGGAGAGGCCTCACCTCACAGTTCCATTTCATTCACTCTTTCCACCACTCATCAAGACAGCAGGGTCACCGAATCCATTGGTTGAATCCATCAGCAGAGGGGAGGACATCACTCTGGGTATTGCCAACCTGTGGCTTGGAAGGCTACCAGGCCGTCAACTGCCAGCCTACTCCGGGCTCCAGCAGAGTCAACAGAGTACCACGTCCAGGTGAGACCAGTGGCAGCCATCTACTGTCATCGCAACTGGGGCAGCAGCCACCATGGGCCACCAACTAACCAGGTAAACCTGTAGCTGTGTAACAACCCATCCACCGGGTCAAGACACTGGCACCTGACTTTGTTCCCATTAGACAGGCCACACGTCCTGTTCTTTATACCAGCCGTGTGCAAGCAGATCACTAAACGTCACTTCATCTATCATTTTCATGATACTGGCGTCACAAATAAAATTTCGGCTCTCAATATCTCCTGTTAAGAGCCGCCCAAATCTCTTCACTCACTCACTCACAAATAAAATTTTAATTGACCACAGCAACCTTCCCTTAGCCAAGATTCTCATGTAACTTAGGTTCACATGTTACCTACCTACCCTAGGCTGTCCTGTATCAAACAGTACCTATTTTTGGCATTTAAATTGGTTTTTTCGACATAAGCAGCAGACTACAGCGGAGATGCTTGCAAGGATTTTTTTTTTTGCAAAAAAAGTACATACTGCCTATCTATATCGAAAATACATGGTCGTAGGGATCTTTTACTAAAAAAATTGTGAAGAATGCATTTTGTTTGAAATACTTATTTTAAAATTAATGCACTGAGCCAAAGTTTCCTTAACATGGGATTTACTATTTAAATTTCGCAGCTGCCAGCCGGTAGGCAGTGCTCTTAACTGCACATTACTGAGGGGCCTGTTTAATCTGGAACTGTCAGTAACAACATGGTTAAATATATTTTTTAATATTTACTTGGCTTGTGATGACATTGTTCTTCAAAGAATTTGCAGTTAGTTTTTAGTAAAAGTATAAATGAAAACAAAACGTTTATTTTAGACATTCCAAATTAATTTTCACAACATTAAGTTGTAGGGCCTTCCTTGACGTTAACACACTTAATTCAGTTTGATGTTTGACTGAGCCACATAGGTATTGCTGTCTTTTTGATGACAGAGGTATGTCTTTGTGTTTTTAGGGACTGTGGAAATTTCTTTATGCTTCTCGTGCGAGAATGTAGGCTCAACAGTAATTCAATATTTCTGTGTAAGCCTGTCGAGAATCGTTAAAACATCATCCAACAGTTTGAATAAGCCTACTCTAAAATTACAGTATTTCGAATTTTATATTTGTCTGGTGTTTGTAGTATTAATGGGAAATCATTTTGCAGGTAATATTTTAAATCAGATGTAGTTACTGTAATTGTCTATTTTTCTGTTTAAAAAAAAGGAATGAATACAGACTAGAAAATAGATATAATAAAATCCAAATAAGATAGTAATGAGCAGTAGTTCAAAACATATTGGGTGAGTCAGGAGAGTTTGTTGCAGCTGCACAAAAGGGTGGGGGTTGTTCAATTCAGTAGTCATAGCGGCCAAGAATGGTTGGGCAAGAGCTGCTTTGAATGTCTGTATTACCTGTTGAAAAAAAAGTATGTTGTGTTGGTAGTATTTAACACTGCAGTACTAGAGAGAGATGTTACGAGTTTGGTATGTATAGCAGTGTCACATGATTTTCCTCCCTCCAGTGGCAAGCATCTGAGAGAGCCCTCCCCTACACTGTCTCTCCTAAAGCTGTGCGAAAATTATTTTCTCACTTAAGCTTAACTATAAACAACTCATTTCAAAAGCCCTATTCTGATAAAAAAATACACTCATTGCCATAAAAATTTGTGTATTCTGTAAAATAATTGATATTGATGAAAATGATGTATGATATGCAAGCAGATTTTCATGCAATGATGTATCCACATACATTGTATGAGAGAATGCTGCCATCATTCTTTGCATGATGTAAATAATCATTCCTCAAAACAGTGTATGTGTGATGTGACACACAATAATTTATAGGGGTGATTAACGGATAATAAGCATGGCAAGAAGAGACACAAAACAATGCCAATTTTGAAATTGCCCATCATTTGAGCTACTCAATCTTCACAGCAAGATTATGTTAGGAGCATTGAACCTGTGGCCATCAGTTCAGGATGACCCCAACAGACTCAGAGGATTCCTTGTCCACTATCAAGGGACTGTGGCAAGTTCACTAAATCTGCAGATATAAAGCACTTCCAAAAGTTGAGCATTGTTACCCCATAGTAATGTGTTGTGTAACAGACTGGCAACATATTGTAAGCAACAAATCACACTTTTGTTGTGGAAAGAATGACCGCCTTCGCTGAGTTTTGGAGGGAATACTGGTTAGTAGTACAATCCCTGCCTCACTTTACTATCCTTATTACTTAAGTGATGGTTTGGAAGTATAACCACTTGTGTTGATGTTCAGTATTCAATACTTACAAATGATAAAGGGGGTCATTGAACGCACAATCCTGATGCAGTGATATTGTAATCACGTCTTTTTTTATACCACACTAATAAAACTTTGATTGAACCCTACTGTTCGTTTATTGTTATTAATGTATTGTTATGTGTTGATGGTCTGCATTGCCGATCTTGGCCTGCCCCGCACAAGTGAGCAGAAGAGAAGTGATATTATAGCAGGTGGCGAGTCACTGAGGGATGTTTGAATGACAGGCAAGTGAGAATCCTATCAGGGTTGAGTTATAAAAGTGTGCCGCCACACATTCTTGCGCATTACACCATGATAAGCGTTTTTGTGGCTCGCACGCACCTGACCTTTAGCAGATTGAATTTCTGCATTTATCTGAAGAATTTTTGGGTGGTTTACTGAGATAGTTTCTCCCAGCATGACTCAAGGTGCCGAAAACTTTCCATATTAAGGCCAGCGACTATAAAAGCACGGTGGGACTCCGAGCCAGAAGTTGATAAGTGTCTGGAGTTTGGGCAGTTGCACAACATTAAGCTATAGACGACGAGTAAGAAGAGCAACAAGTGGTGAGAGAAGTGACCACTGCGAGGAAAATCTGTGACCGCAAGCATCGGTGCAGTGAAGGGTGCGACTGGATGCATGAGTGTAAGACATTTCAAATGATGGCAACAGACAGACTCAACATATGTTAATGATGAATATGAGTTAATTGACTATATCCAAACAGAGACATTGAGGACTTTAATTAGGGTTGAGATAAACATTGAATACTACATTCACTGAGGAATAAATAGAGTAATAGTATAGGTAGGTAGATAGATAGATAGATAGATTGATTGATTGATTGATTGATTGATTGATGCTGTAAATAATAGTGGTGTGACTATATTAACATCAAATTTAGTTCTTTTATTTTTACTAAGACCTCCATCCCTCATGAACTTGGATATGCCCCTCTGGCATCTCGTAACAGTATTAACACAGAAATAAACTTTATTAGTTTTGGTGTATAACAAGAAGTATGTAAGAAGCATTATTACTTACAATAAAATTTAGTTTCCCTCACTAGTATTGCTATGCTTGGTCTGTGTGGGGTTCTAGTGGTCTTGTGATTTTCCATCAAGGCATTCTGGGTTTGATTGCCATTGAAGACCTGTCCAATTTTTGCATGTATATGCTGTTCACAGTAAAGTGAGCACTTTTGAGGCCCTAGTTACATTTTTATTTCAGCATTTTCTCATCCTTTTACCACATATTTTACATAAATATTGCCATGTAAGTAATAAACACAGTGTATATATTTCACCACACTTGGAAGTTTATGTCTAATGCTAAAATAAGATATATTATTCTACTATTATTCCAAATGAGGGACTTTCAAAAGTGCTACCTTTACCGTGAACAGCCTGCAAGAAATGATGTAGCCATACTGTCAGCTGCAGAATTTGTATGGATTCTCACATCGCCCTCAACCTTGCATTCTGCCACTGCTCCTCATCTCTCTACATCCTTATGACTCCCAAATATCTCTTGAGCGCTCTCAAATCTTGCACCTGAGTTCAACTTTTAGTGTATAATTTGATAATTTTACATTCAACATATGTGCTGGTGGCTTAGGTTTGGGATTGAGTTCTCATGTGCCTTCTGTGAGGTCAGTTGCTACGTAGTGTACTGTGTCAGTGAATCACAGGCCTAAGTTTGAGAAATGTGGGGCATTAAACATTGCATTGATGGTCGGTAGTTTGGTGATGGCTATGATGCAGAATTCTGTCTCACAGTTTTGTGTGCACTGTGTCACAAATTCTTTTTGAGATATTGTATCAACAAAAAGAGAATGCTACCTTGATGTTGGATTAAGAGGGAGGGAAGTAGATTTTCATACCACCATCTGTAGGGAAATCAGGTGATCGATCTTTCATAGTCTATTACCTTGAACCAGCATGTTAAGGTACATGAAATTAGAGGAACTGCCCTATTGAGAAAATTAAAGCTAGATTTGCATGGTTTGTCTGAACCCTGTAGTACATAGTGTTCTGGCTTCAACCTTTGTCGCAAACCAAACAGCAATCCAAGTATTAATTACTAACTGGATTGGGAAGGCGTAGCCTGAATTAAAGACTGGGTTAGCTCTAACATCTTTATATAAAACCCAAAGCAATGACAGTTATTACAACACTCTACAATAGTATGTGTTAAAGCTGGGGAGCCACTTATGATACTGTTAACCAATTAAGCTGAAGTCATGTTATTAATAAATAACTAAAGTCTGTCAAGCCTTTGGCATGTTGTATGTTGTTACTTTAGTCTTGATGTTCGAAGGCTGCTTGCAATCACGTCTCAGTAGCAGCGGTCCTCGGCACGCCCTTCCACGGTCCTTTTGACCCCCGCAGCTGCTGGCTGGCGTCAGACCCTGTTTCATGTCTCCTCCGGCATTTAATAGTCAAGCTCCGTTTGTAAACTAGAATGCTGTTTTCCAAACGTTGCTCAGCTTGTGACCTCGCCCTGATTGCAGCTGTGTATCGTATTCTTGTGCATCGGGTGTCCGCTCTAGCCAATGTTATGGACGTGGCTTGGCCGAACCATAACAATAGAAAGGAATATGCCTGGGTAGAAGTTAGTAATAAGTGTGGAGTAGAAGGAACACCAACCTGTTGGCAGGTTTTTGAGATGGGGCCTGTAGGCACCCACCTTAACCTGAAAGGTCGCATGAAATGAGAATAGTTAGATGGAGTGGTGGTAGAATGCAATTCTGGATATTGTAATACCCCAAGGAAACCCTCCAACGAACAGCAATGTATACCACATTTCTTATATGCAAATATTTAGTTGTGGCCCCACCAGAAATCAAATTAGGATCACCTTGTCGAGAGGATACATTTAGGTAGCTGTGCTGCCGCTATGTGTGTGTAAGAGCCAGATGGAGCCATACGTAGATGCTAGAGAGAGAACTGAGCTTAGTTTAGAGAGATGACTGGGTGGTGACTTGTGACATTCCTGGTAGTCAGTAGCTAGTTTAATGTCTTTGGTATTGTATTCCTTGTGGATAGGAGGTGGCTTGGGTCAGAAGTCTTCCTGCCTCACAGAGGTTAATCCTTACTGCTATATAAATGCGAAAGTGTGTTTGTTTGTTTGTTTGTTTGTTTGTCCTTCTTTCACGTCAAAACGGAGCAACAGATCAGCGTGATTTTTGTACAGAGATAGTTGGAGGGTCGGAGAGTGACATAGGCTACTTTTTGTCCCGTGAAAATATCTCGTTCCTTCAGGAAAATGTGAAGTACACACACATAACAGTATACTGACCTAAGGTAGAAGGTAGATAAGTAAGTAAGGCTCTACATTTCTCTTTGGATTGAATTTGTTGATTTGATATTTGTTCTGTTTACTTTTTCAATGGTTAGTTTTTTTGTTTGTTAGTCTATTATGCCTCTTAAACATCAATCAGGTATTTTGATTCAGAGGGGTACACCTACAGATGAAATCAAAGCCTGTCTCAAATCGTCAAGCTTATGGGCAAATGCCAATAAATTCAGCTTGACAACAAATATAAGAGTGCATATATACAATGACGTTGATACGAGACATTATGCAGATAAACTATTAAAAATTGGAGATGTGCAGTTGGAAACTGATGCCAACGGCTGTGTGTCAATACCAAAGAATTTTTGTAATTTGGTGCAGAGTGATACGGATCTTATTGCTAGCGTTTACCCAGATCTACAAAGTAATATAAATGATGACCAATGGCTATGTCAAAGAGCGATTATTTCACCAAGAAATGAAATTGTTAACAGAATTAATTCTAACATTTTGAAAGAGGTACGAGGAGAAGTAACGGAGTATTTGTCAGTAGACAAAGTCATGGAGAGTTCCTGAATTCTCTAGAGTTGTCAGGTGTGCCCTCACATAAGCTCCAATTAAAATTAGGGTGTTCCGGTAATGCTTATGCAAAATTTAGATGCGCCGCGATTATGTAACACGAGGCTTAGTGTCAAAAAACTTCATTATTTATCCCCTATAAACACGCGAGCAGAGCCATGGGTAAAAGTTAGTTTCGTATAGACTGGTGTGACAGTATGTATTGTTTTTGATTAAAGCATAAGAGAATTTCCGTGAGTCCTGACATAATGTGGGCCCTGCTAGTCACTTGTAGCTGTTCTCGTCTCAGCACTGGCTCCTGCCCAATCATTATCAATTGCATTGACCTAGAAGAGAGAGGCAAGCAGGCGCGTAAACTGTCGAAACATTTAGGCACATTGGCCGCCTATGCTGAAACTGGTGCACAGCTAAAATTGTGATATTAAATGTGAAGTTACGTCCTGGGGATATACAAATTCTCGATGAAATATGGGGTCTGTCCTTGGAATACACAATCATAAAGGTCCCAGAGAATTAAACTACAGTAAACTACATGATTATAAACTAAAGTGTAAAGCACCCAAAGGGGTCCATCCTGCACTTCCACCCTTCACACTGTACGAACAAAGACTGACTGCCGAGGTGCAAGTGACGGTGAAAGTTGTTGTTTGTTTAAGTGGTGGTTCACATATTAATATTATGCCACAGCAAAACCATAGCATTGTAAATACAAAAAATAGGAAAACAGTTCAGACCCTGGTTTTTCACATAGTTACACGTGGCACACAAACTTAAACATCTCTTCAAGTCCTTATGCCTAAAATGAAAAGAACAGAAACTTTCTTTTTATTTATTAACTAATTAATTAATTAATTGATTGAAATTTAAGTTTATCAAATCACCATTGCTCGAGTCCATCCACTCTCAAGTCATTTAGTCCTATATGTCTAAATGCCTGAGAAGCAATAACTTTGTTTAAAAGCACTTCATTTAAGGGATGAAGCTCATGTTGTTGAAATTGACACACTGTTCTACACACTACCCAGTCACTTGATTTATTGTAATCACTTGTAATTTTACTTTTCTGGTTGGAGAAGGGGTGGCAGCAGTGAGGTGCCAAGCATCGAGACTCTGCATCCCTTTGCATGCACTTCATGTGTCCTGTTGTGCTATAGCATATTTTTGCCTGCCCAAACAATTATGCCCCTGAAAGTTATCTGTTGGGAGCAGCAACTGGGGTACAGTCATTTGATGATGGTGGTGGCTGGAAAGTCAGCGGTTGTGACTATACCTTGTTGAGGGTGCAGCACCATCTCTTGAGGATGTGTCCAGGTGATGTTTTGGGCGGCAGAGCAAACAGCCACGAGGAGAGAGCCTCAGTTCCCATCAGTAGTATACTGTCATCATCATCATCAGCTTAGAGTTAGGAATTCAGGTAGAATTTCAATAGTCTTCCCTTGGTAGAACGGTCAGAAAAAGGAATTATAATCAATGGCTGAAGATTTAATAACTTGAAATTCACAGATGACATTGCACACTTGGCCAACGACATTGATGAACTCCAAATCTTGGTTTCTGATCTTGCCTCTGAGTTTAAAGCAATTGGTCTCAGCATAAATCTTTCAAAAACAAAAGCATACTGTCATAAGAAGAAAATGTTAATTATATTGTCGTACACTTTACCATTTCATAATGTTTTGTATAGTTTCTCACCAATTTATTTGATACCAGGACTCTCTATTAGGTTTAATCTCCTAAGAACATGGCTCTCAGTGGTATGTCACAGTGTGAATGAAACCGATGACAATAAATTACTAATCGTACTTCATAAACTGTATTCTTTTGTGATTTCAACACAGTTAATGGTGATGTCAACTTGCAATTTCGAGATCCTTTGGTTGATTCCCAGATGGATATTAGTGTGTGTGCAATTATTGTGTGGTAAGTTTGAACTTAGCATGATGTTTTTCATTGTCCTATTAGCTTAACAACATAAAGTGGGGACATTAGTGAAAAAATTTAGAAAATAGAAATTAAGTTATTTTAATGACTTGCATACTAATCACTTTATTCTGACTGATTGCTTAAATAGGGCAGTAGACTCAACAGTGTTCAACATGATTTTGTATATTTTTTTATGTAGAAATGCCACATGTACATCACACACTCTTAGTAGATACAGTCAAACTCTCTTAAGACGTTTTCTGAGGGACCATGCATTAAAACTTCTTAAGCGGAAAACATCTTAAAAGGGTTATTATAACTGTGTTTTTTTGTAAATGATATCATCAGCACATAATACGTAATATGAATTTTAGTGTTGGAATTACTAGTGTATCTCATTAAAAAAATTTGAAGCAAGATACAATAATAGTATTTATTATACAGTAAATATGTTGGCTTACATGGACATGGTAAACATTGTTATAGGAAGATCAAAATAAACACAAAAATATTTAAAACTCAGATTGAGAATAATTTGTCCGGTGTTGTTTGCTTTGATTTTTTTTCCATATAAACTGGCTGTATAATATTCCAGTTCCCAGAGGTTCTTCATTATATTTTCTGGAACATCAGGTACACTGCTTAGATAGCGAGAATAGGCTTCCAAGTGCTGCATGGCTTCTGAACATGTCACTGGCTTTGGAGCATCATCTTCTTCATCGTGTTCACTGTCATTTTCATTTGCATCACAGGGTTGTCCAAGTTGCTCCATGGATGAATTTTCACTAGACTTACACAAATTCTCAATCTCCTGCACTTCACAAAGGGGCAAGTTGTCATCTTCTTTCACATAATCATTAAATGTTGAAGTGACACCCAATCTTTCCTTCACTTCAGCCCAGATGATGTCACTTTCTTCCACCATGTCCAATGAAACTACAGGCAAATCTTCTGGCATGGTGCTGAAACCTGCCTTCCCAAAACAGTTGGCAATTGTTTCTGGGCTCAATGAATCCCATGATGCGGCCAACATGTGTATGGCATCCAACATGGAAACTGAGTAAACTGTGTTGGTTGTCATTCTTTGCAACAATCTGGACACCAGGTGCTTTCGATACATGTGCTTCACAGTTTGGATGATGCCCTGGTTGAGTGATTGTAACACTGATGTTGAATTGGCTGGCAGGAACAACGTGCACATTTTTCAGTGTTTCTAAGTTTTTAGGGTGTGCTGCACATTGGTCCATAAAAGAAGAATTTTTCTGTTTTTGACTGCCATTTTTCCGTCCAAACAAATCAAAAACTCAGAAAATATTTTGCATGTCATCCAAGAAGACATGTTGCTTTTGTACACACAAGGCAGCGACTTTTTGAAGCAACAAGGTTTTTGTGACTTGCCTATCACAAGAAGAGGCAACTTTTCAGAACCATCCACATTTGTACAAAACAACACTGTCGCTTGTTCTGTTTTTTTTTTTTTTTTTTTTACCATGACATTTATCTCCCTCGAAGACAAATGTTGAGTCTATAACAAATTAAAAAAGAGACCACATTCGTTTGCATTAAAGACATTTTGTGCATTATACATAGCCAACAGTGGAGGTAAGGTTATGATTTTCCATGCACTCCCTGTTTCTTCACTTACACTTGCAGATTCCCCACAAACAGTTTTGTATACAATTCCTGCACGTTTTTTTAATCTGTCAAGCCACCCATTTGATGCTGTGGATTGTATGTTCAGTCGCAATGCAATTACTTCTGCTTTTTGTCTTATTACTGTACCATGGATATGAATGTTCAAGGCTTGTTTCTTCTGAAACCACTCCAAAAGTATTTCTTCAAGTTTGGAATATTTTGAAGTTTTTAACTTCTTTCGGCGAAGTTGTGCTGCTACAGAATCCTGAAGAAACTGGTGTCGTTTGGCCACAATACTGTTTAAAGTAGAAACAGGCAACTGACATTGTTTGGCAATTGTCACACGAGCCAGGTTGGGATTACTGCTTACATAGTTAATGATGTCCAGTTTTTTCAGATACTTATGTTTAATAATAGGCTTAGACGTTTTATCTTCCATCTTGTCCAAGTCTAGTGTATACACTAACACTTAAAAACAACCTCTTTAACCATATTTATTACACAAAGGAATGGTAAAATACAATTTTGGTAAATTTGACCATAGAACATGCCTCACAAGGTCAGAGTAAGTTTTGATGAAACCTACACCGCAGGCCACATTTTTTCACTATGTTCAACCAAACATCTGCTCGCACTCGTATTGATCCAGAGACACTGTTCTAACCCATGCCCATTTTATAACGGCCATTTTGTGAAACCTGAACAGCATGCCGCAAGCTGATTCAATACTCTGGCTGTTCACTTTACTTTCCGGCGCTAGCGCAAATTACATATTTTTCCAGGAGCAAAATCTGTAGAAAGTTAATAAATGCTGTAGTCTTAAGGGAGTTTGGTGTTTTATATTACTAGTAAATATTCAACGGACATTTTTCACAGTTACACTCGTATGCATTAAAATATTTGGAAAAGGTTTAGAACCAGTGGGGATAATGTGATGCAGACGGATGAGCTGCTGGCTGTCATTCATTGGCGCGTGCCCAATATTTATATTGGTAGTTGTTTTAGAAAAAAAATAGGGTTAGGAAGCATAGAATCTACAATCAACATGTTATTTTGCCTCTTTGAGAGAAATGTGCTATGTGAATATGAAAGCCAAAGTTTTTTCCGAAATTCAGCACCATAAAATTAAGGTGCGTGATTATGCCAGCGCAAGAATTACACCAGAAAACAAATTATGTGCTTTTTAAGCGGGAATTTTTTATCAGCAGGAACATTTTAAGCAGGATAAATACGCATTACGTGTATAGGTTATCGTTTTGGGTCTTATACAACACAGCTTCTTAAGTGGGAACTTCTTAAATGGGTTTGACTGTAATTGTAAAATGAATTCAGGAGAATAATTGAAGTGCTAGCTAACCTGTTGAAAATTTAAACAAGTGTACTAAATGGTGGTTTTTGTACAATGTAACAGTGATACTGTGATATGTAAGTACATAATTGTTATTGCTCTGCTGGCTTTGTTAATTTAGACTGTAGGTACCACTGTGCAGCATTTATTTAGTTACAGAACTGATACTGTGTATCGCTTTAAGCTCGTGTCTTGATTAAATCTGCTTGGGTATTTTATTTGTAGGAATGTTGATGGCACAGTGACCAGTACTAATGATGTGAGCTTGTGGTCTTGTTCATGTTACACTGCACCAGGTTGGGATTGCAGTGATGTCTTTTGGCAGTGAACAGTTGATATGTTGATGCAGGTGGTGGCTGCAATCCTGCAGTCAGGGACCAACTTGGCTCGGCGCAGGAAGAGTCCCGCACCCTTGATGTACGAGTGGTATGGCGAATATTATGTTGGGGGTTGCCATGGTCTTGTTGGTATCGCCTACATGTTGCTTAAGGTCTGTTGAGTTTGCTGCCAGCCAGTTTACCTTGCCTATTACATCTCATTTACCACATTAACTGTATTTATTTAAATAGTGACAGTGGTTGATGCATCTAATTACTTCCTGACTATTAGGTTTCTGGTAAACCGGCCTGTGGCTGAATATGTTATGTATAAATAAATAAAATCAATCAATTAATAAATCCCAGGCAAACCATGGATCGGTATGCCTTTTATATTATATTTATGTAAATTGAACAAATAAAGGGACCCCTAGTACATTTAGTTGTCTGTAAACTATACATTAAGCCATAAAAGAATATTTGTTTTTTAATGTTTCCAGTGGCAAGAGAATGGCTAAAATGAGCAGTTCTTTGTATTTAGTCATATTAGTTGTAAAAAAGACAAAAAGTGTAGAAGGAGCAGTAAATTCAGGGCGTGACTGGCTTTTCTAATTCTTAATATAGTAGTTAAGAAAAGTTTTTTTTTAATTGTGTATAAAAAATTTCTGGTAAACTAGTAAAAACTTTAATAAAAAAAAAATTACCAGACTTTCTGGGAGTGATAGAGCATAAATTTCTTGTGCCTTTAAATTTTAGAGAAGAAAAATGTTTATGTTGTATGTATTTAATGCAATTGTATTTATATTTATATCTCAGGAACTGCATACTTTGTCGCAGCATACAGCAACATTGCAAAATAAAGTACCTATCAAAACTGAAGTAGGTACTAAAAATTGCAGAAAGTTGCAAAACTGAGTAATCTAGAAAATACTAGATATTTTCCTGTTTGTTGCACGTGCATTTCTTTTTTACACTTCACATTCTCCCTATAAATAAAAATAGACTAAGAAGGCACCAAGTGAATTCAGAAAACATTTTTCATCTATACAGTTAGATGACATTTCAGCCATTAGAAAAGCAAAAGAAAATGGTTTTAATTTGGCTAAGCACTAACTTGACTAACCAGTCAATATTGCTGCTATTAACTTAGGTTTTACAACAGCAAAGTAGAGTAAAGGCATTTAAAATGAAACCCATTCAGATTCAAAGTTCATTGAAACTTATGAATCCTGTTTCTATTTATGAAATGTGGGAGAAGATATGTGTGCGTAGAGACTAAGCAAACAATTTTTCAAATAAAAACAAGTAAAAAATGTTGCAAGTACATACTTCAAGGCGACACTGCTCAACTGAAAAGCATTATGGTAATTTTTATATTCATCCACTTTATTTTTTAATTAATGCTATATATGTTTCATAAGATACTGTACTTACGTACTAAAAAAATATTCAGCGGACAACCCCTGTATTTCACCCCCTGATTTTACACTTGCTGCATTTAACACACACTTTTTTGGTCCCAATATCTCTTTTTACAGCATAAGTTTCCCTCTTATTATACTCTCCTGCTTTTTGCAACATTTTTTCCCAGCAAATTATCACTGGCCCAGTAGCTCTTCTCTTTCTAACTCAAAAATTTTTTGTCACCAAACTTCTGGACACCTTGGAATATCTACTTTACACCAGAATGGCTTGCCAGGTTGCGGCCATCGTAAAGATGGAGTAAGTTTGCCTTGTGGCTTGTGGTATCCACATTTTCCATATATCCGACATGGTGTAAACCCAAATGGCACCTCACGTTTGCATGAATTTCTGGTATCGTGTCATAATTTCAGTGGGGTTGATGAAGTAAACTGGTTATAGTTTATGTTTGGTAGGGATTGTCTCACAATACAACGTCCTCTGGTAATTCCTACAAGTGGGAAAATGTATCATGTAATTGATTTCTATTTAATTGGTCAATTTTGTATTGTGAATAACAACCACCTTAGTAATTCCCATTTCCTGATATTTACCAAGTGTTTTTTAAAACAAGTAGAGAATGGTAGAACATTTGGCAAGCCAAGTAACGTTCTGAGATTAACAAATTATTATTGGTCATTGTTTGGTTCAGAGGACACTCCCTCCAAAGTTGGACTTTTCTGCAAAACATGAGAATGGTATAGTGAAGTTATCTGGCATTCGTATTAATTTATATGACAGTGTCTTTTCTTGGGGTTGTAGGTGGCAGTGATGTAGCTGAAAATGCAAGATGCCTGGTTTGACTCACGGTAAAGGATGCTAGTTGCCATCTAGAAAACTGTTACGCCCTTATCCAAGGTCCGCAAGTCCGCAATTCACTTTCAAAGTTACAAAAACCAAATAACCTTGCAGCAGAAAACCATACACTTGATATTCTGGCAAGTAACAAAGCACACAGGACTTACTCTAAATATTCACATAGTTTATTCAAATATTTTAGACTTTAATTTCCATAGAAAACCGACAAAATATATATCATAAAAAACACTCATAGAAATAATTATATTAGCTCTAAATCTTAAAGGTGTTTCATTACCAAGATACAATATTAGGATAAGAATATTTACTGTGCACATAAAACAAATATGGCGCCATGCATTTGGTATTGGAAATTCAATTTTAATTCAACATTTGGTTTAATATCCAAACTGTTAGGACAAACACGTTCAATTTCATTTACCATCTTTAAAAAGGTCTCCTAACTTAATTTATGTTACTTGTATTCACAAAACTGAAATGTAATTTGATATACATTAGATTTAAAATCTGTGTATTTTGTGGAAACAACATTTCTTTGGGTTAACTTAAAAATCTAAAAACCTGTCATTATTTTCATAACCTTGACTATAAAATTCAAATTCCCATGCATTTCTTAAAATATTTACAAGTGACTGGCCACGTTAAAAACATTCTTTAAAAACAACATGACTTGCAAAATTGATATATTATGTCATTAACTTTCTGCATCTTAAATGCTTTACTTCACTTAAAACATTTATCTTACTCCCAATATTTACGGTGATGTAAAATATTCAGTGGCGGCTAACATTTATGATTTTTACAGAAAAAATCCCTGCATTAATTTTTTTTTTATTAATTTTTAAAAATGTATTAAAATATGGTTGCCAATCAGAATATAACATTATAACATGTTAAATTTAACCAGCTGATTTAAATTATGCAGACAAATTCTATCTGTACTTTCATACTAGAAAAAATGACCTGATGGGTCATTACATTAGTAATGTGCAATTATAGCAGTACTTAGCTTGTATCGAATACTCAGGAGCCAGCCGTTTTCTCCCAAAACAGCAAACTCCCAAGCTTAAATACAAAACATTGTCAGTTTGCCCTCCCTGCTGGGGTCTCCAATAGGAGCTCATGGAACTCTCTACCTAATTCTATACAGTTCTTTATGTCTGTTGAACCACAACTTCCGCAGCACTGTAATCATATTATTCCCAGCGCTCCAAGTGGTGGTTAAGCACACCAGGCCAGCTGGCATCATACGCAGTCTTGAGGTAGGTCATGTTGTTGGCGGGCGCTATGGAGGATTTGCTGCTGCATGTGTCAGGCTACACCTTGTCGTAACAAGGCATCATCACAGAACAAGTATGTGTTGATCATGAGGTAGGAAATTATCGTCCAAAAACACGTAGCATGGGGATATGTGTAAAACCACATGTAGATTTGCAGAAATTCATGCAGGAAAATGGTGATAGTTATTGGATGTACAACACAGTTTAATGCAGTGAAGGCGAGCCAGGCTTGACAGTTGGAGTGGGCCGTCAAGTTGGGAGGTGAAAAACTTGCAATTTGTGTGACCCCCGCCTCAAAACCTTAGGAGTTCCTAGGTGTGATCATCTCAAAATTGTCACATCCTTGAAGGTAGTTTCAAAAGCATCGAAGGGATGACCATGCTTGGTTGTCCACTTCTACCGTGTGTCTTTGCAGCTTTGACAGTCAGCTGGTCATTTCATAGCCATGTTAAGAATGAATTCTTTGGATCAAGCATCATAGCTGAGGATTTGGTTGGTGCTTCGACCAACAGAATACTTGGATGTTCTCAAGTGATGGTGCTTTTCCTTTTGATGTGTGTCTCATGAAGTTGTGCAGCTGGAAGTATGTTTTCTCTGCATTTAGGAGCAATGTATGGTACCTGCTTATAAAGGATGTATACTTGCTAGCATCCCACTTGTCAGATTCAGTGTGGATAACATCTTGATATTCCCTAAGTTTTCAAGGATGGTTCTTTATAAGGATATGGGAACTGTCACGTTTTCTTGTTCGCAAGCTTGTAATCATTGTACAAATGAAAGGTGCCATTTTTTTTACAACCAGCACTACCTGCCAATTGTAAGGTAAATATACTAGCTCTGGGATTCTACATTTTTCATTTGGTGTTGACGCACGCTCCTCTTTGTTATCTGGGTGATAGAGGTTAAGACGCTGACCACCCTCCCTGGTCAGTCGGCATGCGGGAATATAGTCGGCTGGGGAGGGGTTTGCACGAGGTTTGGGAATGACCTTCGGTGGGAGTCGAACCCAAATGATTTTCCCCGAAGCCAACTTTATGAAGCAAGAATTTGATGGGTCCTTCTCCGGAACTACCTCGGTTGGGGTAACGCTTGCTACCGGTGGCAAAGTCTCAGATTGGGTATTGTGTGTCCCCTCCTGGTTGTATTCCGGCCAAAAAGCACCTAATAAATAGTCGTATGGGGACTCTTGTGTGGGAGGTAGGAGGGATGAGTATGGCCGGGTTTTGAACTCAGGTTCCGTCGATGGAGGTTCTACTTGGTTTGTGGTTGCAACATTCATTTTGATAGTAACATGATGTTGTAAAGCACGCCGCTCTTGGCGCCTTATGCGGCTCTTAACGCCATCTCATTTACTATGCATTGATGCGGACGTACAGTCCTGGGGTGTGACTTTGGCAGTCTCACTCAAGACCCTGACGTACAGTTGTGCGGGCTGGTATTAGGACTTCGTTGAGGCTAGACGAGGGAACATTGGAAACCCAGGAGCAGCGGTATGTGTTTTCGAACTCAAACATTTGCATGCTCCTTCTCCTGTGGTGTTTGGTGCACCTCTCAGTTAGTCCTCAACAGGGTGTTCAGTTGCACAAGTTCTAAATAAACCACCCACAGTTAACTAAATAAATGAACAGGGGTCTAATGCTAAAATTACGGTAGGCAAAAAAATTCAATTCACTTAATATTTATTATGGTAAAGGAAAATGGGAAAGTCCCAGCTGACTTATACATGATTAATAACTAGCTAAAATATTAATTTAAAATATATTATGCACTGGAAACAGGCAAAGGTGAGCCTGGAAAATAATTAATAAGTTATAAAAAAAATGCAAAATACAATTTTACGCAATTTACAGCATATCCTCAGCAAATAGGGTTGTCCAGAAGGGTGTTAGTATTGCAAGGACCTGCTACCGCGGGAGTCAAGGAAGTTGACTGGGGTAAACGGTTGTTGGGTACGGGATGTCAGATTATCTCTGGAGAGAGTGCTGCCCTTGCGGTCAACTGGTGTGGACGAGCCTTCGCAAGCTGCTGGGCAGGAGTTCGGAGTTGTTTGCATGCTGAGGAGAGGAGAGAGATCTTTGCAGACCAGGGAGTGCTACTGACCTTCGTGGCCGGTGAGCCCGGCGTCTCTCGCCAGCGCGTGCCTCTGGACTTCCTTATATACGAAAAAATCCCTTGATCAGTGATCTTCCAGGTGTGGGGGCTAGAGTAGCCTTCCAAAGAATGGGTAGGTTTATCAGGGTTGCTGTACAGCCGCTAATTTCTTATTTCCCGGCTTGGAGGCAACGACAAATTAAAACACCTCTTTCTGAGGCTGGCGGATTATGACATCACAAGGTCGCAGGGGTGCTGCCATCTTGTGGGTTTGTTGGAACTTCTTCCACAGTGAAATGTAGGGTAGTGGTTTGTCAAAAATATGTAATTTATTTGCGGGGGTAGTGCTTGCATGCGGGATTTCGGGCAGGTCGTACATTTCATAATTAATTGCATCAATTACTTTTATGTCCAACGCTTGGAGTCTCCTTGCTTGATACGCAAAATTACCTTGCTACTGTTACCGACTTGCCCCGAGCTCTCATCAGCTCGAGATGGGGCAAAGTCGCCCGTAGAGAGCGCGTGTGCGCTGCACAGCATGTTGGCATGCGTCAATGTGTTTTTTTGATAGTACAACATTTCTCCAGTTATAGCAGCTCCTTGCCATTATATATTGGTTTGTGTCTCATGAGTTAAATAGCATGACATTCTCACGGTCCACCAGAGTGGCCTGGCTTTGGTTGGGCAGCCTAATCGCAGTGTGGGAGAAATACTAACTTCCCTTCCCTAACCCAAAAATGTGGAGTTGTCCTTTGGACAGTTTGCAAGTTTGATTCAATGTTCTGTTTTGTTTGCAAGTATTGTGTCCCCATCTTCATACTCGAAGCACCTGTGAATACTGCACAATAGTTCATAAATCAAAATGCTTGAACTGTACTGATGGATACTGCCATCACACAGTCACAGATGTGTGTGAAGATTACTGTTTTGTTACTGTAGCTATGAGTTGGATACTGGTGGTACTATATTTAATTTGTACGCTCATAGATAGCAGCAGAGTTGAGCTCCTGCTCTTTCAATTGTCAGTACGGAACTTGGATCCTGTCTTCACACGTGTGAGGGGTGTGGCAAAACAGTTACTGCGATAGTTGACATAGTTGACGGGACAGTTGAAGACCACAGGGAAAATCCAAGTCCATTTTTTTTTTTTTTCCTATTTCTGGTTTTTATGCCATTTGTTTGCTTCAATACAGTGGCAGATGATAAACAGGTATGCAATTGATGTCCTAGGTGTGAAAATGGAGAAGTGCTTCAGAGCTCACTATAATATTATAATTACTTTGATATCCTTTATGTGCATAACTGTGCAAATTTAACATAAGTATTAGTTTTTTAAATGTTCAGATTATTGCACCCTATAAATAAGACAAAATCAAAAAGTTATAAGGAATACATCAATTTTAATTTATTAAAATTTTTTGTTAAAAAAGAAAAATATATTTTGCACATTTACCAATTACCCCTTCACCAGTTTTTAAATAAACATTTTAAAAAGGACTTATATTTTTTACTTTTTTCTTACAACACATCTTTTAATGTTATTTTGATTTTTACATCTGACATGTGTTTTGAGTCAGCTACCAGCTGACCAGAGAAAATTTATACATATTTGCAGGCAAAAGAATTTTTAAACGATATTGAACTCCAGTCACTGGTGAAACCTACAATAGACTACTTGCAAGGAATCTGCTACCCTAGCAAGAACTTCCCCTCATCCATTGACAGCACCTCGGACCGGCTAGTGCAGTGGTGCCACGGGGCCCCAGGCGTTGTGCACCTCTTCACAGAAGCTCACAAGGTCAGCATCAACAAGTGGTTTTATGTGCGAGTATAGAGCCCCAACTGTACGGAGTAGAATGTTTAGGTAGTCTACCTGGGTCCATGTGCAAATCCAGAAAGGATGGTTGCCCCCATTTTAAATGCTGATTTTTTATATTGTTTTTTAAAATTATGGTGAGAGTGTACTCCCTCCCATGCCAAAATTCGAAAGTCTAGGTCTGCTCATGTCATGGTTGCTACAGGACTGGAAAAACCTGGAAAGTTGAGGAAACTGTGGACAGATCCAAGATCCAGGAAATTTCAAGTCTGTAACACAACAGTGTGATATCTCTTCTGTATGGCCCAACTTTCACAATAGCAGCCCAAGGGATTTGTCTTAAACGTATGAGTTCTGAAAAATGCCTTGCAATGGTGTTCTTAAGCATAAACAGCAAACCTATGGCTGTGTTTACAATTGAGCTTTTGTAAACATGCTTATGTTTTTTTTTTAAGTTGCGAATTTATGGGTAAAATAAAGAAATCTTTCAATCTTACAAGAAATCTTTCAATTCTGTTATCACATTCAAATAAATTAATTGTGTAATTCAGTGTTTTGGTAAATCCAGTTTTATGACAGAATATCAAACAATTGTGTAAGTAATTCGTTAAATTTCCATTCTAGTATGAAGAACAAAGGTTATTCTTTATGTAGGTATAACACAATACAAATTGGAAGATTTTACAAAATTATATTTATTTTATGAAGATTGGAACTATCCCATTTCCTTGCTTATAAAAAGGAGAACATATCGTATACATTCAATAATAGTGCTATTTGCTACCTGCCAGTGTAGATTTTTGTTTGCTAAACAATTATTTTTGAGTTTCCCAAACTGAGTAGAACTAACCTCATTTGATTTGTGGTTCATTCTTGGTAAATTGATTACTTTTGAAAGCCCTGTGTGATGTCCTCTTTCTGGTCAATGTGTAATGTTCCACCACATGTACTGATTTTATCTGAATATAAAAATCAATTTTATTACAGTTTTTATTTACTAAAAGTTAAGATAGTACAGTATATCCTTTCTTGCATACTAAGAATTTTTAGGCCATTATTTTTGTTGTAGTAGTAGCAAGTGATAATAAGTAGGTATTTTTGACCACACCAGGCACATAACTTCTTGGCCATTTAAGGTTCAGTTGATCTGGCTCGCTCCTCCCACTAGCTGGTGCCAGTAGCCTATCACAGTTGTGCACTGTTGCGTAGTTTGTTGTGTTGCAGTGGCCGAACTGAGTCGAGCAAAATGTTTCTCAGATGCGCTCAAAAATCTTTAAATGTTTTATTAAAATTCAATCAAATTTTCCAAGAAGCTCATTTTACTGAATAAGTAGGTGAAAATCCTGAGTATGTAGCTTTATCCATTCATGTTGATGCACCATGAGCACTTTCGGATACATATCCTAGCCTCTGCCTCTTGTGCTCCCCTGGTGTACTGTAGTGCCAAATGCCACCGCTCATTTTGCCTATGTACTGTTCCTATTCACAAGCGAGTCAACTTCTTGCCATCTAGAGGTCAACAATCTGCACGACTCTGCACTCCAGTCTGAGTTAGCTGGCTGCTGGCTGGTAGTGCCACCTTTCTAGCACCACTGTGGCAAGGAAAGAGATAACATTTGTCTGAGGCTCCTGAGGCTTGAGGAGATCAAACATGTTGAGACAGTACGACTGTCAGGTTACAAGCTGGTCATGCCACTTACCTGTAAAGAGTCCCTACGTAGGGAACGCTGTGAACTCAAAGGGACAGTTGAGGTCTGTAGGTGGTTGTGCTGCTCACTCAACTTCTCCCCAAGTTGCTATTGGCCCGAGCACCGTCCCTCGTGAAGCGCACACTCCTGCGCCGAACAAGTGATTAGTACTTAGGGAAGGGGTCTACCCCAAGGCACTGGCCCCAGGAAGAGTAGATTACTTCCTGGATGGACCACGCCAGATCTGTCCTCCCCCGTGCTGTTGCGTAAATTTAAACAATAATTACGGTCGTATCTGTGCCTCCAGGACACCCACTAAATCCTTTAAATAGTAATAACCTATTTTCTTCTTTTATTTTTATACTCTGAGATTTAACGTAACATCACTGAGTGTGCACAACTTTTTACTCACAGCTATCCCTAAATCCAATCACCGGGCGGGCCATAGAAGGGATAGTATAACCCTTAATGCCTAGCTACATGCTCTGGTGAGCAAGGGCGAGATGGCTCCAGACTGCAACCATGTCGGCCTGTACAGCCCCCTTAAAAATCCTCGTTACAGAGACCCCATTTCCCTGGTTTCTAGAGGGATACTGGGCCTGTACACTTTCATTGTCACACATTAAGTGTATTAAGGTGTCAGTGTTTTACAATATCAAGGAGAATGCTTGACAGATGCCATGAACACAAGACTATTTTTCAGAATAGATGTTATTCATTCTTTCTTTGTCAGGACACTATTTTTCGTAGCTATATCTAAATGTGCTCATTTTTTTTTTTTTTTAAGTAGGTGGTAACGAAGTATGATTTGTGCCTTACTTGACACAAATTGTTTAGCATAGCTGCCTCATTCCACGCAGTGTTGGTATCCGCTTTGTTCTGTAGCTCCAGTTACGCAAAGGGCTTTATACGTTCCTCGTTTTTCAGTTGTTTGCATGTAAAGTTTTTTGTTTAAATTATGGTGCTAAGCAAACCTTGTGCTAGCACCAGTAGTCGCAAAAGAAATGATTCACAAACAAGGTCGATCTATAATTGTTAGTGTGCGTTACATTTTTAACTAAATTATTCAACAAAGAATTTCACGAAAGTACAAATTTTAGTTTCACGCAAGGGCGTGTGATGTTGGTAAACACATAATGCGATGTGTATGCAAGGAAGGAGAGAACTGCATTTCATCTACGTCAAAGACTATATGTTTCACAAAAAAATATTGGGAAACAAGTTACAAATTTTGGTGCTGTTAGCAAAAAATATATTTTGAATTACTGTGTTAGAATTTTATAATGAGGGGGAAAATTTCAACAACAAAAATTTCAGAGCTATTCTAGAGAAAATAGGTTATATACGGTTTTAACATGTTTTATGACAAAATTTCTGTTGAAAAGTTTGTTTTTTGATAATCATTATTGTTGTTGTTTTTATTAATATTAACATCATTATTGTTGTTGTTTTTATTAATATTAACATCATTATTATTGTAAAAAGCAATTGAATGACTGGAGGAAGTTTGTAATAGAAAGGAATGACATAATTGTGTAGTCACGGAACATGAGCTTGTGCTGCCATTATAAGCTACAGCAGCAAGTTGATAATTTTTTTGATGTTATAGCAACTATAAGGAAATTGAAATTATTACATTTACATGGGAAATTTAAGTGTCAAAACATTTTAACATTTAACTACGTAAACTTTTTGCAGTTTTGTGTGTGTGTGTGTGTGTGTGTCTCTCTCTCTCTCTCTCTCTCTCTCTCTCTCTCTCTCTCTCCTCTCTCTCTCTCACACACACACACACACACACACACACACACACACACCCCCATGCACCCACGCATGCACACACACACACACACACACACACAGAGAGAGAGAGAGATAGAGAGTGATAGAGAGAGATATAGAGAGATAGAGAGAGATAGAGATAGATAGAGAGATAGATATAGATATAGTAATTTGTTATTACAGTTAAGGTTTCACAACACATACTGTGACACGGCGGACGGGCACTTGATAGATAAGGCAACAGGGCTTGGTAATGCTCGCAGATAGGCTGATACTGAGCAGCTATGAAATTATGTGCCTAGTATATATGTTTTATTACAGGACAAGCCACTTGAAAATATCTTGTGAATTAAATATAGATATACTGGGCTTTTTAATAAGAAAGATTATAGGAATGTACAGTGTATGTTACTAACTACTGGACACTGATATTTGTTTAAAAAAATTGTTGAGTACAAATGATGCTTTTAATTTTCCTTTTTATGTAATATAGCATATTTTAAAACTAGATAAACAGATATTTAAACAGTCATGTTAGGGCCAAGATAAAATCCTGCTAAATTACACAATCAGATAATTTGTAGAGAAATTATCTCCTGTTGACGAAAGTAAAAAAGTTGAGGTGGTCTTATTTTCAAGGTTACATATTTAGATATATTACAGTAACGTACGTAAACACATTAACATTTAAGACTGCCAGTAACCATGTGTCAGTCAAGGTATGATGCAAAATATAGTAGGTAGCTATAAACCAAAATGTGTGTATGTATTACACAAATTCTAATGGGCACTCATTAACAAAACATTTCTTATATTATATTTTCAAACAATGCCTTTCAACGTACGGTCAAGTACTCTTTTCTCACATTAAAAAAAATTAGATTGCATGGTATGTCAGAATAATAATTGTAGTATTTTTGGAATGTACAAATTAAAAACTATTTACAGAAAATTGAACAAGGGTGACTGAATGAAAGGTCATGTCTGAATCCATTTTAAGGTATGCTTAGCAAAATTTATTCAACGAAAAATCATAGCCTGTCGCCAAATATCTAAAATACAGTTTGTATGCAAAAATTTCTTTGTTTTGAGCAATTGTTGATGATTGCAAAAACAATTCCATACCATGACTTTAGTGTGGTATTGTATTTCAATGTGAATTATCTGTAAGTGAGTTAGTATGCAAAAAAATAATATGTGGCCTAAAATTTTTCATGTTAGAAAATATTGCTTTTAAGTAATGTCTAGAATTTGAACAGAATTTCGTACAAATATAAAAAATAATAGATTTTTGTGTGACCTCCAACCTTAACTTTAAATTTCATTGCTTGCAAATTCGAACATGTTTCACTTTTTTAAGATTTGGAACTGCTACTGTACTGTGCTTTATTCAGTGCCAACCGTAGTGTATTTGTGTTAGTGTTTACGTTACATTATATATATTTAATAATGGGCTGTAATTTAGTTAATTGAATGTTAATTTTGGAAATTCTCAATTAACTTGGAGCCAGGTACAATAGCATTTGTGTGTGTGTGTGTGTGTGATGCTACACAGGTGTTTGGGGACGAGCAGTACATGAAGACTGCGTTGGACTGTGGTGATGTTGTGTGGAAGAGAGGCCTGCTCACCAAGGGCTACAGCATTTGTCACGGGGTGGCTGGGAACGCGTACACATTCCTGCACCTGTACCGCGTCACTGGGGTGCGTCTTCAGTTAGTGGGTTTGAGGAAGTACTTACATTGCTGCAAGAACTGCAGCAGCAGCAGCAGCAGCAGTAGTAGTAGTAGTAGCAGTAGTAGTAGTAGTAGTACAAGAAGTTACCTTATACTATGTACTGTACCATTTTAGTACAATTTAAATCTCTATTGAGCTATTCAGATAAATAATCTCACTTGAGACAGTACCTAAAAACACACACACACCTTGACTGGACTAAAACAGAACTGCAGCGAGATAATCCAGTGTAGTTAGCAAGATGGATTGGAGTGAAGGATCCTTAATTAATTTTTTTTTAACACTCTATTAAACTGAAATAAAAATATCCAAAACAAAGTGTTCATCATATGATTTGCAATTCTCATGTGAATTGTAGATTAGAAAAAGTTTTGAAATATTAAAAACAATTCTCCTTTGTCCTGACGTGCTTCTCTCCCTCTCTCTGTCTCGATGAGTGGTTAGTGTGCTGACTGCCCTCCCAGGACAGTAGGTGATCCTACCATGGCATGTTTGCTACTACTTTAGCCTGGTGGGTCGTGGTAAGTTCAATAGGGGGTCGCTTAGTGGGGCGATACCGTGTGAGGGGAGGGGATTCAAACCCCAGTGTTAGTCGAACCATTATTGTTTCCCGTCTGGGGGAATACACTCTTTCTCACTACACGAGCTGCCAAAATGTGGGACATCAGCTGTCCTGGGGGTACGTGTCATGATGCTGTTTGTTTGGTAATGATGTTGGGGGTGGATGATCCCGCCGGAGAGATTGAGGTTACCTGCAGTGTTTGCGTAGGCCGATGTGTGGGTATGTAATTTACAGGGGAAGGAAATACGCGGGGTTTCAGGGTGATCTTCGGTGGTAGTCGAACCTGGATAACCTTCGTGGAAGCTAAACGGATTGTGCACGTGTTGTGAATATCCTTTCTCCGGTCTAGCTTGGGTGAAGTGTCTGTTACGGTAGGCAGGGGAGTCACTGACTGGAGGTAGCTTATAAGATCCTGTTCTGGCCACTGCCATCAAGTACCTAAGTAGGCGTTGAGCTCGGACTCGTGGTCATGAATGGAGAAATGGGTTGAGGTTTGAATTCTGGATCCGCAGGTGGGGTGTGTCCTCACACTTAACTTCTGCGTCCACTTGTAAGTTGTTGAACCTCTCTAAAGCTTGTCGCTCTTTGCGCCGGTTACGGCTCTGGTACCACTTTTCTTACTGTGCGTCTAGACCGGCCTTCTGTCTTTCCTGCAGACGTACAGTCCTGGGGGTGTGTATTATTCAAACGCACCCGAGGCACTGACGGAGAGATGTGCTCTGCCTTTATTCTTGTTTCCATTTCTTTTCAAATTTTAAATTTTACTTCAAACGGGTAAAAAATTCCATTTTCAGTCCAGGCTCAACTTCTAACAAGATAACACCTGATTATAAGAATTTAATCACTGCTTGTTAGGGTAAGTTACTCATTGAAAGCTTGAGTTATATTACCTGTTCAGTATAGGACACCCATATTTATACTGAATTCTTTTTGTATTACTGTATCATTTTGATGCGTGCCCGATTAGACTGACTTGCACATTGGTCGAGGATTTTGTCTGCTAGACTAAAAGCGGGGTAGTTTGATTTAGATAGTCGGCGTCAGGCGAGGGGTGTTGGTTAATACTTACTCCTTCTTCTTGGACATTGTAGTTGGGGTAGGTTTCACCTAGACGCGGAGAATTTGGTCTAGGCCGGACTGGAGTTTCCACAGGTATGCTTCCTTAGTCCAAAAGTTGAAGTCCCAGCCTAGTCGCACTTCGGTTCCGGTCAGAAACCCTTTTGTCACAGGGTGATACGTAGGATGTATGCGGATACAAAGTGGGAAGTCAATTACCAGAACTGGATCAGGCATGACTGCCTGATATCTTAAGTTCAGCGGCGTGGTCCCCTTCCTCCTGCCTCTCTTGCGTAGGATGTGGTAGTGCGATCCACGGTTTGAGAGCAGAGTGAGCCAGGAATTGTTCCCTACGTTTTCTACCACTCCTCGTGAAGCATAGGGCAAATAGTTCGAGAGCCTATGTGATGCACTTAGACAGGAAGGTTCGACAGTGTAACCCAATAGTGACTTGTTGGCACGAGCTTGATAAGAGTCCCCACTGATCCCCCACAGTACGCGGGCTGATCAGGGACGTGGAGCCATGGGGACTGCCAAATCTCTACTGGTTGTGTGTTCGCACTAGGTTGAATTGCAAAACTTCAGGCTACGGTCACCATGCACCGACTTAGTGCGAGTGGTGAGAAATAACCTGAGTCTGTCGCCCCTCTTGATGCGAAGATGTTTCTAGTGGTCGTAGCATCGCTGTTTCTCCCCCACGAGTACTGACTTAGTGCTTATGTGTGACTGGGAAGAAACAGGCACCCGTCTAATATGTATGTCTTCTGACTTGCAGATACTTGAAAGGGTTCCACAGTCAGGCTAACGCAGTTTAAATAAATTTCCCGGTTCCTGTCAGCAGTGCACAGCGTATTCTGTCTCCAACCGCCAATACCAACAAATACCCTGGCAATGAAAAACAGGAAGGTAGAGAACAATGAGTGTGTATTGAATGTTCAATAAACTTGTGACCCGTGCTACCTCCTATCAAACCGTGGAGGAATGAAGGTACCTGCGGATCCAGGTGTAGGCGACCTGGTTCTAAGTTAAAAAGTGTTCTAGACGAATACTAATTAATTAAAGTTAAACTGCTAAGTAAAAGGTGTCTAGAGGAGACAAAGTGAAGTTGAATGCATATGTTCATGTTCGTTGGTCGTCTAGACGTAGTAAGTAGCCACGGGGGCGTACTTGAAGTTTCCAGATCTCTAGAGGTCGCAGCACTGAGTCAGTGATGGATGTCGTGAGAGAGGATGTGTAAGAATGACTCCCGAGGCCGGCAGCGTCCGGACTTATATAGTGGAAGCTTGTAGGCTGCCGGCGTGGGGTGCGGGAATGACGTCCCTCTGCCCTGGCTGGCATGGGAAAACTCTGGTCAGCGTTTCTGCTTCGTGCTTGGTCGGTGGCGCTCGGCTTTGCCCGAGGTCTGAGCAGCTTGTTGACTCTCGGTGCAGGGTAGGGGCGGCATGCCTGCCAAGTTGCGTATCATCCGTGTGAAGAGAATTCACTCATAAGTTCCTGCTGCCTGTAGGATAGGCAACGTGTCACTCATGTATGCAGTGGTGGAAGAGGTACTCTTGGCGATGTGTCGTAATCATATTAGATTAGTTCTATAAGCGGAACACGTCAATTTATTTAACATTCAGTTGGCGTGCAACCTGCATTGGTAGGGGTGCAAAGTTTCTTCCTCTCTGCAGAGCCTGAAAACTGTTGCTTTATTCACAAGGTATTTAATGGCTGAAGCTCTTCACCGGAAACTCCGTAACTCACCTGTCAGATGGTGAAGGTGCTCAAAGAGTAGTGAGGCGTGTAGTGGGACAGGAAGGCACAAATACAGTGGCAGTGCTGACAGGCTTAGCTGATGGCAGATGTCTGGGGAATGTGAGTTGACACTTAGCTGGTGTAGGTCTGAAGGACTCTGGGTGGCACTTAGGCAGGTGTTCAGTGGTAAGGATGATACTTGCCTCAGCACAGTGAAGCATCCCGGACGGTAGGTTGACGCTGCTGGACTGGAACTATGGTCCTGAATTGTGTCTGCCAGGTGGTGGTGTCGGCTGCTGTGGCAGTTGTGGACCGCAGACGAGCGGCTTCCACTGGCAAGTGACAAGGCACCCTCCTGACCCACACAACTTTGAGCCTGAGCAGCAGCTATCTTCTCAGCCTTTGCCCTTCTTTCTCTACGGTGGGATATTTGGCATGGTAGAAGCTCAGGTTAAGGCAGGCTCTGTTGCTAATGCAGGGTATCTTAAACTGTGTATCAGGGCAGTTTGGGCCTCCCAGAGGGCTGGAGCCTCTCTCTGATGTGGGCACCCGAGGATCGGTTCACTTTCTAATGGAGGGCATCCCTCCACCTGACTGTGGTGGGCCCCGCTCCCGGAATCAGTGATGCCCAGAAAAGCTGTGTTATTGCTGGTAGCCAGATGCTCAGCCGAGTTGGGTAATATTTCCAGCTTGAGTGATACACGTACCCCTAGGGGTGATGGAATTTCTCATTAGCCCTACTCCCCAGAGAGCCCAGAGAAGTGGCATTATCGCTTGGTAACCAGACACCCAGGCCGAAGTAGAAAGTGGTTACCAATGTGGCTAGTGTAAGTCTGAAGTGCTTTGGTTCTCAGATCTTATGTGAACCTGAGAGGGTGGTGAATTTTGGGTAGGAACAAGGTGAACAGAATGGTAAAATACTGAGGTATTGTTTGTCTGGGTTTATTCAGAATAAACCACATATAATCCAGCATCTGGCCAGGATGCCTGAACAGCAGGGTAACTTGACTGCCAAGAAGGTCTATGACTTGTGCAGGAAGGTGGAGCTAGGACGACCCCTGACAGCAAAGTTCTAGGTGCCCGGCATGGTTGTGCCAGCACAGCTGTACATACTTCCTAACCTTAGACTGGGAGAAGCATCTTGAGAACGATATGGAGCACGGTGGACTGTCTGCAGGGGAATCTTGCAGGAAGACGATTGGCAGCTGGACAGTACGGTGAGCAGTTATATCAGATAGCACTGATATCTGAGGCACAAACAAACTGCCCCGAAGGACCAATGCGAACACTATTTATACCGGTCAAACTTGGGAGTCACTGAGGGAGGACAATAGAGGGGAAAGAGCTTGTCTCCCCGCTGCATTTGGTACCTCTGGCCATTTCAAGGGGCTGAAGGCAACCAGGTCACCAATGTAGGCATGCATGTATCGCAGGTTGCCTGCATCCAGGCAGTAGCACATCTTGTGGGTCCACTTGAAGGTAATGAAACTGATTTTGTGGAGGGGGGGGGGGGGGGGAGCGCAGCTGAGATGGAGGCTCAAGGGTGATCACAGACTGATGCGTGCCTGATTAGATTGACAGGAACGTTGGTCAAGAATTTTTCCACTAGACCAAAAGTGGAGTGATTGGCTCGGGTTACAAGGCGGGAGGCAAGGAGTGTTGGTTACAACTTACTTATGCTTTCGTCTTGGGTGTTGTGGTTGATCCGTATTTCACTCAGTAGTGGCGAGCTCGATTCACTCTGAAGCGGTGATTCCAGTGGTAGGCTTCACGGCTCCAGAAGTTTGGATTTGTCTAGCCGTACCCTGTTTCAGTATGGTTTTAACAACCCTTTTACCACAGGATGGCACAAAAGATGGATACGCAAGCAAGGCGACAAATATATTACAAGCACCGGAGCAGGCGCGACTGCTTGATGTCTAAGTTGAGCGGCGCGGTCCCACTCTGCCTGCCTTTCCTCCGTAGGACCAGGTGGTGCACTCAACTGTATGGTGGCAAGGAATGCTGCATTTTGTTTCCTATGCTTTTTGTCTTGCCTCACCTGGTAATGCATAGAGTTGCTGCTTACAATATACGGGTTGCACCCTAACGGGGAACAACCTTACAGTGTATGTCTGGTTTTGGCTTGCTGACACAGGCTTGGTAATAGTCTCCACTGATCCACCCCGCTATGCGGGCTGATCAGAGAAGGGGAGCTTGTGGGTCACCAATGCCTCCACTGGATGTGCGTTCATACAAGAACGAGCAGCAGGACTCAAGTTACAGTTACATCACTAACAGTGCTCTGGTGTAACGATGTAACTTGGGTTTGTTGCCTCTCCTTGAATGAAGGTATTGCTAGTGGTTGTGGCTCCTCTGTTCTTGTCCGCCAGCACTAGCCAGTGCTCTGACAGTTGGAAAGCAACAGATGGCTGTCTAATGGGTGTGTGAGGAAACTGACGGACTCCTGAAGGGCGCCCGTAGTAAAAGCTAATTTGGTTATATAAAAAGTCCCGGTTCCTGTCAATGGTGCACGTCGTAAATTGTTCTAGTGGGTGAACAGTAAGAATCTCTGTGAAAGAAAAAGCTGAAGTATATGAAACAAACTATGTTTATTCAGGAGTCAATAAACATGTTACGCGTGCTACTTCCTACCACGCAATAGAGTTCTGAAGGGAACTACGCTGGCCAGGTGTAGGCGACCTGGTTCGAGGTTGTAAAGGGGAAAGTTAAATCTTACTACTAAACTGTTGTAGTAAAGGTGTCTAGAGGAGACAAAGTGAATTTAATACTTGTTGGTGAACGTGTTCACTGGTAGTCGGGTTGACTGATCGTCGATGGTGAAGTTGCCGCTTGACCCAAACTCAAAGCTTAGAAGTTCTCTGGAGGTCCCATCACTAAGCAGTGCTTGGGGATGTCGCGAAAGAAGAAACAAGAATGACTGCCCGAGCCCAGCAACGTCCAGACTTATATAGGTGAAGCTTGTAGGCTGCTGGTGCGGGTTGCGGGAAGGGCGAACGTCCTGCCCTGGTTGGCGTGGGTCAAGAAACTGTGGTATGCAGTAGTCAGCGTTTCTGCTTCGTGCCTCGTGTGTAGTGCTCGACCTTGCCCGAGGTTCGGGCAGCTTGTAGGCTTTCAGCCAGGTAAAAAAGGGGGGGGGGGGGTTCCTGCCGGGTTGCATAACCTTCAGGTGACGAGAATTTCGCTTATAAGTTCCTGTTGCCTGGTAGAGTAGGCAGCCGAGAATTCATGTAGAAAAGTCTCTGTATGTATTTCTTACGTGTGTAGCAGTGGAAGTAGGAACCTGAGCGATGAGTCGTAATCGAAGTTGATTAGTAGTAGGAGCAGCACGTGTCAAGACATTGCCTGTGGCACATTGCAGTAATTATATTTTTTGTTGTGGGTGATGCCCTACCTACCCAGGGTTACCTGTAACAGACAAGTTGTGCTCTAGCTTTCCCCCTAGGGACCAGGATACTGGAGTCCTGTAAACAGGTAGAGTCTATTAGGGTACCACCAGGGCTTTATCGAGACCAATGACTGCCCTCTGGTCTTTGCGTTGCGCTGGTCGAATCACAGGTCACGTGATCGAACAGGTAGGAGCGAAGGTCTCTCCTGTGAAACTGAGGTGTCAGCTGGCCTTGGCGGGCATACTGTAATATGTAGTGTTAGGTGGCTTAAGGGGAGTGGAGAGAGAGAGAGAGAGAGAGAGCTCTGGGACATTGAAACAGGTTGCAGTGAATGATACCTCCTTGATAATATCTTCATGCAGACACTGAGGAGGAAGGTTGCTGGGTAGGAGAGCTTCTTCTCTGTCTGGCTGAATCTTCCTATCAGTTGCATTAGACAATTCGGGCCCTTTGGTTTGACTCCACAACCTCCCTTGCTAGAGTCAAGTCTTGCCTGACTGCCTTCTGCTACCCAGCCCTGTGGTGTTGCATTTGGCTGGAAGATATATATATATATATAAATTTGGAATTGCTCGTGTTCCCCAGATGTCAGCAAAGCTCTAGATGGCTAAAAGTCATATTAATGGGAGGGTGGTAAAGGATGATTTTTTGGCGGCTTCCCAGAGGGCTGAATTTTTTCTCATGGTGCAATGCCCCACACAACATGTCTCCTCTTCCAGGATAATGGAGCAAAGGTTTTTACAGCAGCTAATTACTCTTCTCCGGTAGTGACTGACAAGGTGGGGTTATCGCCATACCCTTGTCTCAAACACATATAGAAACGTCAGGACTGAATAAGCCTGAAAGGTGAGAGGTATGCGAGTCAGTGCCAACTCCTGGAAGAGTGTTTGAGGAAGATGGATGAAATGAGATAAAGTGGTAATACAGGTTGTGAAGGAAAAAGAGCCAGTAGAGAGACACTCAGGTAGTTTATATCTGTATTATTGGTAAACCTGTAAAACATTGTAAACAAACCTGTGGCCACACTAGGCCTGAAGTGTTAGATCAAGGATGCCAACTGCTATAACAGGGTGGTACACTCAGTAAACACAGATGGCAGGGCGCAGGCTATCCTGAAGTACTGTGAACTCTGTAACGAGCACAAGAGCTTTGCACTTTGGCAAAAGTAAAAACTGAAGCAAAGAGCTTTTAGACTAAGTGTACGTTGATGCACGTTCAAGCAGAGTAACAGCGTACAAATGAGCTGAGGTGAACCAGCCTTGAACTGCGGTCTGCAGCCGGTTTTATACTCTGGGCCCTAGGGCAAGCGAGGGGTCACAGGGAGGACAGAGAGAGAGCAGCGAAGATGTCTGAAAGTGACTGAGTGCTGGGCTGTTTACCCATCTGTGCCATGGTAGGGCGCTGGAAGGGTGGCACACACCCAAGTATTATTACAATGCAGGTAGCTGGCATACAGGCAGCAGCAGGAGCTCCGTGAGCGTACTACTCTCGCATAAACACAACATAGTGGCGTTGACATCTCACCTGGCAGGTGTTGTTTGGTCAGTGATGTTGTTCTGCGTCAAAGGCTTCCCCCCATGGCGGCTGGGAATCAGGCGTAGTCATCTTGACGGGGTCTTTCGGAAGAGCAGGATCCTGAGCTTGGGCAACTCCTTAATAGCCCGCTGGGTCCAGGGTGGAGCACTGCTAGGAGTGGGTCGTGTAGGTACCCTGGTGAGTGCATAGCTGTGATCTGAAGTTTTGTGCAGTTAGGGCTCCAGGCGCCTCACCACCTTCCCCACAGCTGGAGGCCATTCGCTGGCAGCTGGCTTGTTGGGTGGTGTAGGGGTTAGTGATGAGACAGCACATGTGGGATGTGCCACTGGAGGCACACTTTCTCATTGGACGAGCCTCATGGTGGTTCCCCTCTGGCATGCTGCAGATTACCTCTTCTAGGTGTAAATTCTACTAGTGCTATGCTCTGTTTCCACTAGGCTTCCAGCCAGAGTTAGCACCTGTTCGGCTGCTTTCTCACGACCAGCTTGATGGCAAGGCATATAGTCGGGAGACAGTGCAGAGGTGGGTGATATTGGGTGTTCTGTAGGAGTGGGCATGGTCTTATAAGTCCATTGGAAAATGGGGTTGGCTCTTACGGTTGGAGAAAAAACTTTGGCAGTGTCCCCCAGAGGGTGGTGACTTTCCTCATGGAGCAATGCTCTCGTGGGATGTGTCCCCATTCTTCAGTTATCAGAGAGAACGCGTCCCTAGAGAATTCCTTCTATTGGTTTCCCACAAGTATTTTGGCTGGGTAGGATGTCGCCAGCAGATCTGAGCACTCCACAGAAAGGGGCAACAACAGGGTGGAATGCCGCTCCGGTGTTATTCAGCTAGGTGGGACGTTGACGTAGGATCCAAGTAACATGTGAAGTTGAAGCCCCTTTTGATAAGCTCCTGAAGGGCAAAGAGAGGGGGGAGAGCGAGCGGCACGTGCCTACTGCTGGAAGTGTGTTGACAGAGCACTAAGTCAAAATGGGAGGCAGCAGAAGACAGGTGAGAGTAAAGCAGACTGTGAGTGACAAATGCAACCACTTCGGAATATGACTATTTATTGCTGAAACAATAACACATGCATATCCAGCCTATTATACCCTGATTAAAGCCTGAAGAGCCAAACCTAGGGTACCAACAATGGCGGTTTGACAGTCTCAGCAGATGCAGTGGCACATGGGCCAAGGGTAACTCCAGACTGGCGATACTCGAGCTCGAGTGCTAGGAATAACTTATAGCTGGAGAGACATGCAGTGGCGTGGCACAGATGACTTCAGTGTGGCCGGGCAGAGTGACGCTCTACAACAAGAGCTACACGAGTCAGCCAAAGATAGTGAAGTAGAAGACTTTGATGCACGTCCATGCAGAGTGATGTTTTGCAACAAGAGCTGCACAAGTCAGCCCCAAATCAAGTACTACCGGTCCTCCAAAACACTTGTGTCATCACAGGGAGGTGGAGAGGAAGGCGAAGAGGCAGCAGCAGAGATGGCCAAAGGCGGCCAAGCGCCGGGCTATGCCAAAGTGTGATGGTTGTCAACCAGCAGGAGGCAGCATCCGGTCTATGAGCAGTCCCTGTGCATCATAGCAGGAGAGAGGCCTGTGGCATGTAAGGCCTAACACTCTTCTTAGGAAGGGATCGCGTCTAGGGTGGAGACTAGAGAGACAACAGACGTCGCCCGTGGCGCATCATTGGTTTGGTCATTACCTTCTGCACTGGCACCAGATGGTTGTGTTATCTGTTGATGCATAACGTCTTTTACATAATGATTAAACGACTTTGCCGTTCGATTTCTACAGTTTTCATTCTTGCCACGCATCACGAGACGTCAGATTGTACTGTCTACTGATTGCAAGAATGGATGTTCCAGTTTGAAGATTGTATTATTCACTGGCTGAGCCACAGAGGCTATGCATCCAAGGCATTTAGTACTTCACAGCACATCGCCAGATGGCTCTACCAGTACGATCTCCAAGCCAGCCAGTGACGTCACACCTAGAGGAAGCTACGCTACAGCAACCCCCTATCCATCAACCAACACTCTCCAGCTGACCAAAGGGGTACACCATCCAGAGTATAAATAGCCAGCCGCAGCTCTTAAATGCCAGTCTATTCCGGGCCTTCACCGCATTTGTGCCAAAGGTCCTAACGGAACTAACGACTTGTGGCCAGTCTTTATTTTCTCCACTACATACTTTGCCGTAGATTGTGAGCAGCATGCCTTGTTCTTTCACTGCATACTCGTGCCAAAGGAACCTTCCGCTCCTTGGTCTCCACTGCAACTCATTGCCGGAGATAATCCTTCTAATGCACCGCAGCCTTGCTCCTACCACGCCTAGTCTTCACCGCACACTGTGCCGAATACCCCAACAATCGCCAACATTGTCTATACACTAGACACTGCGTCCTCTTCAGGGCAACATAGTAGGAGCAGTACCAGTTCAAGTTAGTTTTATAATGCGTTTACCTTGCCATTGTTAGCCTAGGACCAGGTTGCCTTCACCTGGCTAAGCGTAGGTTAAGCTTCCGTAAGCTCTTGCTGACGTTAGGAGGTAGTGTGACACCACCCTGTTTATTTCCATCACTGGAATAAAAAAATTCTAGCCAGCTCAAGGGTATCATTTCCTGTAATTGTAATTCCTCTCCCAGTGGACTTTGGGGCCGTCCCAGAAATAGCAAGTGACCGGGAATTTTACTCAGAAACGCAATACACCAATAGAGCACTGATGCATTCTCTTGCTCCTCCTGTTAGGAAAACGGAGGGGCGGTTCCCTGACTTTACTTCTCTCTCCTTCTGTTATGAAGGGGATGTGAAAGAATGTCAAATTCTTCCCAGAACAAAATTAATTGGGAATGCTGATTCCACTCCCAGTGTCTGAAGTTACTGAGTCTCACCTGAGGTGTCAAAAGGGCATGTAAGTTGGTTACCTGGCTGGGTCGGGAATCTTTTCTCGCTGGAAGGTTTGGGATTACACCCTTTCGACTGAAAGACTTTGGCAGGAGGAGGGGAATCAAACCCCAGGGTAAGTTTGATCAAATAAGTCTTCCTCCCTGGGAGTTTTATCCTGCCTACCGTGAAGGTTGTCAAAAAGTGTAACGCCAGCTGTCACAATACAAGAATGAAATAATAGAGGGTCTGACTCTTAAAAAGTATTTTCGGTTTCCACTTTTTTGCTGTCCTCTATAGGGAGCCGGTCAAGTTGATTTGCAGGTAGGAATAAATTCAGGAGTCACTGCTACTACTTTGCGATGGTTAGAAACCTGAGCGGGTGGATGGATGGTAATAATTTTACGGGCTACTGTGCGCACTTGGCACGTGGGGCCAGTGGGTTGTTCTATCCTAGCAGGATCAGAAGAGGTACTTGGTTCAGGTACCGGAGGAGCCGCGGCTGAATAACCAAAATAATCAATCTCGTGATAGGGCCAATCTATTCCGAGAACAGTGTCTTTGCGCTGTACAATTGCTTCGAACCCTGGATGATCTGGGAAATCTAGTTTTATCCATGAGCCGAATAATGGTTTAGTGCTAGAATTAGTTGTGAGGGTTTCGTTTTCAGTTGACAGGATAATGCTACCACTTAGAGTGAGTAATTCCCTTTACAAAGCTCATCTTGCTAACCTTAGTAAATTACTGTAGTACCTTTGGTTACATAACACAACTCTACACAAACAAAAGTACTTATACCTTAGCTCACACTCTAGAATCACTAGGCGATATCCGATGCCTCCCGTGTCCAGCCTTGTTCAGACTGGCACTGAAGCATGGGATAAATAGATAGGCCTGTGTTCCTGGAGTCGATTCCTGTCTGAAAGCCAGGCGACTCAGAGGGTTCCAAGAATAATGCAGTCTTGTTCAGGCTAGGAGTAATCCAGGGATCTCCGCTCTGCTTGTCCTTTCAGTAGGAGTGCTTAATTGAAAGTGAGGTTCTGACACAAGGGTGGTCCTTTGATTAAATATGTAATATAAATTCTGAAAACACAAGATAGCAGCAGATATATCCTGAATCCGACCTTGTTCAGGGTGGGATTGAGATGGGGGCGAGAATATTAGTCTTGTTTTGAGAGTTTTTCCCGCTGGAGGCTGGATGGCCTATAACAAACCTTGGATATCTGTGCCTTGCTCAGACTGGGGATAATCCAAGATTATTAACTGTGTCCATACCTTTCAGTGTGAGAGACAGTTATTAATTTAGGACCCAATTAAAATTAAAAGAATTTACACGCAAATATTTTAATCACGTGGAAATTTATTCATTTTATGCTGTGAGAAAAAATTGGGGTGCGTAGCTCTAAAAGATTCATATTAATAGTTTTATGGCAGGCAAAGGCAACCTGCATAAATAATTAAAGCAAAAGCTCTTAGAGTTTGTGCGACTCTGAAAGGGGGTGGGGGGGATGTTTAGTCAACATGTCTGTAATCTCTTGTTATTAGACCCTGTAGGAACATGATTAATTGAACTGCCGTTGTGTGACTTGCCCTTATGAGTGTAGCAACTCGAAGATGAGGCGAAGTTGAAATGTAGTGTGCACATGCCCAGTGTGCAGGGATGCGCCATGCATCAGTACCCACACATGCATTGGATGACCACTCTTTTTGTGCCCAGGGTGTACAGAACGGTAGAGCCCGACGCTAGGTACTCAGTCTCTTGAGGTCGGCTTGCCGGCTCAGTGGCCACTCTCTCCACTGTGCTCCTTGCACCGGAGTGTGTTCCCTGAGTTGGGCGAGACACTCACCCATGTGCTGGGACTGTCCGCTGGCAAGACCTGACTCTCGGTATTCACCACGTTTCAACACCGAGTCCTGGGATAGGGATACCTCTTCGGCTGGCAGCAGACATTCCAAGTGGCTGTACACCAGTATAGGGCGACACATCACCTGCTCGCCCTTGCACAGAAGTGAAGGGTAAATTTGTCCTCATGCCCTACTCACGTCGGAGTGGTGTCCGAGAGTAGGTTAGACAGGTAACGCTGCCTCTGGGTGTCAGCAGGAACTTAACCCTTTTCTGCCCACACTTGTGAAACTCTCACCGAGGGAACTAGCCCAGGCATTGCGACACCTGGAGAGACCATCTACACCAGAAATTCCCAAAGACCTCTTTGAAGCTCCCATTCACCTCAGCGAAGAAACACACCCCGTGTTTGCCGCCTATTTAAGTGGACAGGATAAGTCCTTGGAAGTTTGAGCAGGCGGAACCAACCCCTGCGATCAACACTACCTAAGAACTCCTGCACACTGACTTCACCAGCTAAAACTCACGCCAACTGATGTTGACACAGGTTAAGCAGCTTCCACAGTTTATGCGTCGCCCAGGTATACCGGCCAGAGCAAACCCGCTGAAACGCAAAATCATTCTCGTGGAACCTGATTTCGTGCCCTGCCGCAAAGCCAGCAGGTTAGTTTTTTACACTGGACGCACTCCAGTATCTCGTAAAGACTAGATTGTATTTCAAAACCCCTTGCCACCAGGTACGCCTGACCTAGCACCCAGCAAAGCACTATGGGCGCAGCAACATTCCTCCACCAACCTCAGGGCATCATGTGTCAATGCAAATCATTGCAATTAATCACTGGTGTGTTGTTTTAGTTTTATAATTTCTTAAGTGCTATGCTTCTAGTTGTCTTCATATTTCATACCATTTTTAGTGATGCTGAAAGAGAATTAATTTCCTTCACAAAATTATGTTCTTTCCAGTAATGAATAATGTAATTATGGATTGGAGAAATTTGGGCGCTCTTAACATCGAGGTCATTAGAACCAATGAAAGTGAAGTGACGTATGGGGCAATGCTGGAATGCAAGGTGAGGAAATAGGAGATCCCCGAGAAAACCCGCCAACCAGTAGCATCATCGGCACGATGCCCATAAACAAAAATCTGGGAGTGACCTAACTGGGAATCAAACTCTGTTTGCCTTCGTGTAATGTAGTGGTGATGTATGTGTCATGGGATTCTATACAGTACCAGGCCGTTACCTGTATTGTTGTGGGATAGGGTTGTGCATGAAATTAAAGAAAACTTGTGTAGGTGGCATTTTATATCAAATATTCAGTAAACAATTGGCATCACTTTTTTAAAACAATAAGAAGCTAGCACCTTAAAATTAGTGCAAGTAATATTTTATGTTATGTAAAGAGGGACATTCTCTGTTTCCATAAATTCGTTTGTTTATTTTTTTTTTGTGATGTATTAAATAAGAATGAAAGTGTAAAATAGAATGTATAAAATTGCATTTAAGTGATTTCTATTGTACTTTCAATGTTTATTCCACAGGATCTGAAACACTTGCATCGAGCATGCCAGTTTGCTGACTGGTGTTTCACGTATGGTAGAAACCAAGGCCACAGGCCAGACAGGCCATTATCAATGTTTGAAGGTACTTGAACATTATTGTTTACTTTTACCTGTAGAAGGTTCTGTGATCAATATCTGAGTGCTGATTACATGTAAAATGTACTGCTTGTCTTATCAGTTTATCTCACTGTTTAGTATCACAACTGCTGTTTATAACCACCGTTTATAAATGCTCTGCAGTGCTTTGTCTATTGTCTTGTCTTCCCAACATGTCTGCTGACACTACGGCGTGGTGCGGCGTGCGGGACTGGCTTGCTACTTCTCCTTAAATACAGACAAGAGGGGAAGTGGTTACCTATAGCAATGAGTGTGGCAACCTAGTGTCCTCTCTCTCGCCTCTCTTTCTGTCTCTCTCAGCCAAGCATCTTCCTTCCTTCCCTCACAAGCCAGCTAGAGGGGAAGTTGGTGTCTAGCAAAAGAAAAAAGCAAGTTTCTCGGCCACGTCCGCTTGCCTTCACATGCCGGCAGCGAGCAAATAGTGTGCCTGGCAAACATATAAATTTTATCAAGATTATCCGTCACTCAAAATAATTGCACCTATCATCACTTATATTTCAAAGCAAATGGTTTCACCTGAAAATGTTATGCAAAACAATTTAACGAGGAATTATTATTTGCAAAGATGTTTTCTTTTGTGATTAAAGGTGGTTTTTCCCAGTGACATTGGTGTTTCATTGTACATGGCGTAAAATTAACATGATTTTAAAACGTAATATTAATTTAACTCAAGGGGCAGCATGTCCGTGAATATAATTACATGCCCAGAAGCATATACGTGACCTCCCCTTGTCGCCAAAAATTGTAAGAACATAGAACGACTTGTATTATAAGTGTAAATTTCATTTTCAGTAACTTCTTGCGGGGAAATCTGAGCATTTATATTAATATATTTCAGTACACACGTATTTTGAATAAACTGATCAAATGTAAGAGCCTATTTGATACCTTTTGCCATCTAAAAATGGGTAGGTAAGCACTGAGCAGAGTGCAGTGGAACTCACGACAGGGAAAATCAGAGGACGTGGTTTCGAATGATTAATTTGGCGTGTGCCCGATTAGACTAACAGGCACGATGGTCGAGGATTTTGTCTGCTAGACCAAAAGAGGGGTGGTTTAGTGTAGATAAGTGGTATTAGGCGAGAGGTGTTGGCGATTGAAGAACACCATCGTCCTGGTTATTGCTGGAGATGCTGTTCTGGATTACAACCGAAGCAGGCGTGACTGCTTGTTGACTGAGTTCGGCGGCGCGGTCCCATTCCGCCGGCCTTTCCTGAGTAGGATGGGAAAATGTGATCCACGGTTTGAGAGTAGAGTGAGCCAGGAATTGTTCCCCACGTTTTCTACCACTCCTCGAGGCATAGGGCAAACAGTTCGACAACCTATGTGATGCACTTAGACAGGAAGGTTTGACAGTGTAACCCAATAGTGACTTGCCGGCACAAGCTCGACAAGAGTCCCCACTGATCCCCCACAGTATGCGGGCTGATCAGGGACGTGGAGCCGTGGGTGCCACCAAGCCTCTACTGGTTGTGCATTCGCACTAGGTTGAATGGTAAAACTTCAGGCTACGGTCACCGTGCACTGACTTAGTGCGAGTGGGCACCCTCCCCAGCCAGTTGCCCTTGGTAATGGCTACCCCACCACGCTTCAGAAAGTCCCTTCTGGACACGGTACAGAGTAGACAGGGAAAGTTGATAGCTACCTAGTCGAAACTGCCACCCTGCTAGTTTAGAACCAGGTCCCTTTCACCTGGAAACCTGCGTAGTTTATTACTTCCGGTCAGCTTGAGGTAGTTAGGTGGTAGTACGGGCCACCATGATTTATTCCTCCCCAGAATAAAACACGTTCCTCACCTACTTCAATTTTCATTTCCTTAGGTGACTGAGATCCCCAGTGGACACCACGCCTGCCAGAGTGGAGCAGGAGACCGGGATTATAAACTTTCTCATTTTACCGTCTAGGGTAAGACTGCGGGCTCCCCTTCAGGGACTCTTACTGCATCACACACACACATTCGACGGCCACCCATTTGGTGCACCCCGGTGTACCGAATGGCTGAGCCCCAACCTCTTGTCATACACCCCCTAGGGAGGATAGACTGCCTGACCAGTTTGCACTCCGTCCATCGCACTATTTGAGTTGCCGGAGGGAGTGTTTGACAGATTCTGGGTTGGGCCTTTCTGCCGTAGGACCTACACTTATAGTTGCTGTTGGAACGACTCAGAAAAAACCCACTCACCAACTGCTCAACTGCTTGTGTTGCCAGTTGAGGTAAAAGTACGGCTCTGTGTCGACCCAGCTACCTCTGTGGCAGAACACAAGGAGGTAGTATGCACTCCATCTTCGAATTTTCTTTACAAATCTTTGTAATGAAAATGTATGACCTGAAATAAAATATCAAAGCTAGACATGACATGGACGACTACTTTGTAAATTTTTTTTTATTTGTAGGGTTTCAAATGTACCTGTATTTTCCCATATGGGACTGAAATGATTAAATAATTAAACAATGTTTGATTACGGTTACAGATGTGACACAAATCATGTAAAAAAAATAAGTTGAATTTAGAAGTAACTGTTAAAATGTTCCATATGTCATCACTAGCTTGGTTTTTAAATATTGACTCAGAAAATTAAGTTAATGAGGAAAATATGTAAATCCAAGATGGCAAGAATACTTTCCCTTTAAGTCAGGGACCAGGTAGTTGCCTGCTCCCCTCATGTGAGGCAGGTCTTGGCATACCCCCATGCCTTACACCAAAAGTGGCGGTAACAATTTGCAGGAGAGGAAGGTCACTGTAACCCCCCCCCCCCCCCCCCTCAAAGCCCTCTCCATCACTCTTTGCAGCACCATAGAAGATACCGGAGACCCCGCACCCAGTTGTTGTCGCCGCCCTGCACTGCAGAGAGAAAATGCCATTGGGCCTAGCCTCCTCGTGGTTCAACATGCATTGCATCTACAGTCCAGACCGGACGACCGCTAGAAGTTCCAGCTGCAGCAGCATTGGGGGCCCAACTGGCTCTGCCAGCCCTACCAACAGTCGCCACTCGACTGCTGGACCAACTGCACAGCCCAGCCGCCCCAGTGTTGACGCAGGTAAACCAGCGACTTTCAGTTACCCCGCCCGAAATGTAGCCAAGCCAGGGCTTGATTTTGTACTGAGCCGACAGGCGACTCGGCATACCCATCACTCTGGTTGGGCCCGTGCAGTCAAGTAAATTTGTGAACCAGGCCTTACCCTCTGTGTGATAGGCCTGCACAATAAAAACCAGCTTATCCTGTGATATAACTTATACTGTGCCCGAGAGCATTACGCATCAAGAAGTGCAAGTGGTTTATTCATTGCACCCAATGTGGGGCCTAAGCGACTTTGCGAAACAAGTAGTGAAGCAGAACCAGGCCGGCACAACTTAGAGTGCCAGAGACTAGCCAGACTGCAAGAATCAGCCAGTTAACTGACTTTGGGGAGTCGAAAATAACCTTGTGGTGCCCAACTACCTGGATCAATATGTCAGATACCGAGTTAAGCCAGAATCATGCCCAAGAGGTCACCATAGCTGAAGCCTGCGAAAATTGGTGTCATACAGAGACATGCCCCAGCACCAGAATAAATTCAGTCACGTGTGCCCACTGCCAAAGCGTGTTTCACTATCAGTGCCTAGGCTGGGCAGATGATATGGATGGATTGGAGTACTGATGCAATTATTTTCATACACGTCAGTCTGCCTTTTGTAGCTGGATTACCTGCTCGGGCCATGGGATCAACTTACAGCACTTCGTTATGTGCACTCAACCATTCCATCATACTTGCATTGGCTGGCTGGAAGAGTGTGTAACAAGGCCCAGGATTAGTCTATCGTTTTGAGGTGTGTCGAGTCGACATGCAGCAGAATATCGACCCAGTAACCCAGGACACGGAATTAGTCCAACTATCACCTGGAGTGCCAGTGAGCCTCAGTTGCCAGAGTTCGCTGGATGCCTACATGAGGACCTGATCATCTTCACCCAGGAATGTGAAAAGGAGTTCCAAGAACATGAGGTATCAAGCATGCAATTGGTATCGTGCCCACAAACAACTCTGCAGCCTTTACCTTAGAATGTTGGAATAAGTACATAGAATTTGTGACTGAATGCAGACAGCTATGCACATACCTTTCAACATAGTTCTCTGGCGAGGAAGTTGTTGTGCACCTCGTGACCGAATTCTATGGCCAAACCCAGCACTCCAAGGAAGCGGCAGAGACGTTTATCCGACAGAAAGTCCAGTTATACCGGAGAATTTGTCCTTCAGAAACAGAGGAAAGTTGCGTCAGGAATAATGCCCGAATGCTCCTTCCCAAACTGCATAATCTTACCCAAATCTGCAAATGATTGAGGAATTAGTTGAACGAGCACGTCAAAACAAAAGAAATTTTAAAGCCCAGGCGATGCTCAACAAGCCATGGGAGAAGCGGCCAGCTGAACCCGAAAACAGGGGACAGGTAAGGAAGCTCCCCTCCGCAGCAACCTCCTCCTCCACCCCCACCCTTCTCTTATCTAGTTTTCTGGTTCTGCCAGGAATGGCATTTTAACTGGGACTGCCCTGTCAGGCAGGCAGCCCAGGGGTGGGCATGGGAGAAAGACACAGCAGGGGTGCCAGACCCCCTCTCCATCAAGAAAACCACAACCAAACTAGCCAGATGGGAAATGTCGTAACCGGGATAAGAAGCGGCCCACCATCACCATCGGGATCAAAGGGCCCATCTTCCAAAGATTAAAAGAAGAATCCAAACCCCCAGAAGTGCTGCATATTGAAATGAAGAGTAATAGCAAACAGATACTCCCACTGTTATACTCCGCCACGACTGGGAATTTTGTGTGAAGTGATGTTCTGACCACACAACAAAGGGCAACACTTCGCCCACAGAAACACATAGTGAAAATGGCCCAGAATGAGGCAACCCTTTGCATAGAAGGGCGTACCACACTACACTTGAGGAGGTAAACCTGCACAAACACTTTAGCTCAGCGGAGTTTGTAGTCTTGCCAGACATTATCGAAACTGTGTTCGTAGGCCAACCTTGGCTATGCCAGCAACAATGCATCCTAGATTATGGGCAAGAGAGAGTCTACCTGGGAGACAACCATAGAGTCACCATAAATTGGGAGCACAGCCCCACAGTGGTTGTCCCCCCACCCATTAACCCGGATAAAATAACTCACTAACTGGAGGGGGCCCAAGTTCAACTAGCTAAAATAGATCCTCGACGAACACGCCGGTGTGTTTGGGCAAGTAGGGCAATTGCACCAAACCCGGAGCATTCAACACGAGATCTGGACCACCACCAACACCCCAGTATATAACCACCCATACAGAGTGAAGAGATTTAAGCGGCTGTTAACAGTGAGGTCTTGAGAGCAGATGAGGGTGATTGAAGTGAGTGTGGAGCGGTGCCAGAATAAAGGCGGGGGAAACGAGAGATCCTCGAGAAAACCCGCAGATCAACGGCATTGTCCGGCACAATTCCTGCTTGCGAAAATCCGGTTACCCGGCTGGGGATTGAACCCAGTTTGCTCTGCATCGGCCCAGCTGCTGCTGTGGCAGGACACTTAAGCCAGGGACCAGATAGTTACCTGCTCCCCTCTTGTGAGGCAGGTCTTAGCACACCCCCATGCCTTACACCAAAAGTGGTGGTAACAATTTACAAGAGAGGAAAGCCACTGCAACACCCCTCAAGCTCCCTCCTCATCTTTTTTTGCAGCACCCTAGAAGACACCGGGGACACCGCAACCAGCTTTTGCCGCCGCCCTGCGCTGCGGAGAGAAGGTAACATTGGGCCTTCATGATTAAACATGCATCGCAGCATAAGTTTGGACCGGATGACCGCTAGAAGTTCCAGCTGCAGCAGCATTTGGGGGCCAATTGGCTCCGCCAGCACTACCAACAGTCATCACTTGACTGCTGGACAACTGTGCAGCCCAGCCGCCCCGTAAACCAGTGACCTCCAGTTACCTCACCCGGCACGTAGCCAACCAAGGGCTCAGTTTTGTACCAATCAGGCAGGCGACTCAGCCTACCCATTACACAGGTCGGGCCCCTGCAGTCAAGTAAATTTGTGTGTTAGCCACCGTACCCCCTGTGTAACGGGGCTGCACAATAAAAACTTGCTTTGTCTGTGACGTAACTTGGACTGTGCTCGAGTGTGTCACATGTCAGTACCAACTGTCAAACAATCACACTCGCACTGCACCATCAGACTGGTTATCTGCTTGCCTGCTGTGGAAGAGGGGCGGCATGATACCTTTCCTCACTGTACTTCTCATCTTCTCTGCTTTAGGTTACTTCCATGGCTGGGGTCACTGTGGCAACACTCAGGATCACAAAGAATCCATCAGTATATGCACATACCGCTGGCACCATATAAACTATGGGTACCATCGTAGCCACCCCCGTTCATTTCTTTTAAGACAAGACATCTCTTGTTGGCCCACAAACATTTTTCAATAAATAGTCGGAACACAAAAATACAGTATAACCTTATTGAAACGACACCTTACAGTTTCCAGAAATAATGTCTAGGTCTACCTCTATAGATAGATGCACGACATGTTGACAACAGTGGTAATTAAACAACTTCAGCTGATCAGCACAGCATGGCATTGCATCTGATTTCAACGGTGTTCATCATTGTTGATCATCATGTGACTTCAAACTTGTACTGTTCGCCATGGCAAGAATGGACGTTCCAGCCAACAACTTGTATTATTCACCGGCCCACCAAGGATATGCATCAAAGGTATCGTGCACTACTGCCCACCACTAGATGGCTCCTCCAGTATGTTTCGTCATTGTCTTCTTTCCTTCTCCAAGCCGACAGTGACGTCATGCCAGAGAAGCTATGCTTTCGCCACTCCAATGAGACGCCAGCCAATGAACGCAGAGGTAGCCACCCACTAGAATGTAAATGTGGAATCAGAATTCAACTCGGGACCAGTCTTCATTTTCTCACCGCTCTAGCTGCCGAGGAACTGACCAGCCTGCTCAACCAAGCTCCTAAGCTCTACCTTCATCTTCACCTCAATTTTAGTGCCTAAGCGGCTCCTAATCCTTTGTTTCCTTACCAAGATCAATCCTCTCATGACCTGCATAGTAATCCAAGCATTGTGCAGACAAGACCTAACGCCAAGTCGTGTACACACTTACGACACTGCGGCCCCTTCTGGGCAACAATGGGATAGGGAGTTAGTCCAGTTATAGTTGTTTTCACAGTGCTATTTTACCCCGTCCCTTGTAGCTCAGGACCAGGTCACGTCTACTTGGCTGACGTAGGCATAACTTTCCCTAAGCTCTTGTACTTGTAGGAGGTAGTGTGACACCACATGTTTATTTCCTTTCACTTGGAATAAACATTGTGTTAAGCCCGATTCACGAGTACCATGTTCCTGTAGACATTGCACCTAGCCTAGTTGACCTCCCTCCTTGAGAGAAATGCAGGTGATCAATTGAGCCAACAATTTTCAGCCCACATGCACTTGCAATCGGCCAGCCTTTCTGCATACTCCGGTAGGTAGAACAATAGAGCCCACTCACAGGTACTCTGCCTTCAGACCAGCTTGTCAGTTAGGTGCTCGTCTTTTCCACCGCACTTTCAGTGTAGGAGGGGACGTTTTCTGAATTGGGAAGACTCGGCTGGGGCATACACGCATATGTTGAGACTGTTGAAGACGAGACCTGACTCGCAGTGTTCACCGTGTTTAGGTGCCGAACACTGGGATAGGGTGTCTGTGCAGTCTGCAGTCACTCCTTGTGGCTCGACACTATGTAAAGAATCACATTCCCTGCTTTTCACCTCACGGACGTGAGCGTGTCTTTTGTATTTCCAGAAGCCTTTTTCCAAACATAGTGATATTAGGGAGAAGGTTAAAAAAATGCTCATTGCCTCCGGGCATTTACAAGAGCTGACCCTATCCCTTGTCACCTTCATCGACCAGCTTGCACTACGAGAACAGTTACAGGCCCTGCGCCTTCTCCTTGTACCTGTCATGTCTGTAATCCCGAAGGAACTGTTCGGGGCTCCAATTTGTCTCGGCGGAGAGGTACACTCGTGGCTCATCGAGTACCTTCGTCAGCCGGACCAGCCACCAACGGTCCCCATCGCCTAGTCACGACTCAACTTGGTTGCTCTTGCTCTGCCCCCCATTGGCACAAAACAATGTCCGCAGTCAAAACACGTACATCCTGCAGTGCCCACGTGCACCACTGTACAGCCTATGACTCGACCTAGCACAGTAGAGATGCATCGCCCAGGAATCCAACCAGTCGCCCGCAATCTGAAGTGTAAAATCTTATTGCCAGAACTCGACTTTGTGCCCTGCCGCAAAGCTACCACGCCAGTCCCGTACACTGGATACACTCCAGTGCCTCGCAAAGACTAATTAACTAAGAACCCCGCCAGAATATGGTGCACCTGCCCTAGCATCCGACAAAACCTATACTGAGTGACGTAGTGTTCTCCAAGACAGCCAAGACGTCACGCGTCAAGATATTTTGAGAAATTCTGAACCAATTTCGACCCACCTCCAATACCTGTATGTTAAAATTTGCAATTTTATGCATTATGTTCATCTTCAATCATCTCCAATGCAAAAATTACACATTTTAATTAGATACAAATTTACATTAATAGGCAGAGGTTATATCAGAGAGGCGTAATACTTAGCCTTCTCTTGTCTCCCAAAATGTTAAAAACATTGAGCAGCACAAGGTTTTACCAAGTATTGTTAGTCCGTGTTCAATTGTCTCTAGCACAAAGATGACACTTATTTTTTGGCAAATATAAATTAATTTTCATAGGTATATATGGCTTCTGAAAAAAAAGTTATCAAAGAGGTGAATACTTTGCGTTCCCTTAACTCTCAAAATGTTAAAAACTTTATTAGAAACCAAAATTCAGGCAGTGGGATCGAGAACCAAAGCAGTAAAGAGTGGAATCTGTATGTTAGCTTGTTTGCTGCTGTTGTACTTATTATTAGCTGATTTGGTTTCGTGTAGATATTGTCTCTCAATAGTAAAACTGTTACAGCTGTGTTCAGGTCAGTCGTAATGTGTTTTTCTTCAGAATGATTTTTTTTTATTTGTTGTAGGTCTTGCTGGAGTTGTTTACTTCTTGGTTGACTTGCAAGAACCTACTGAAGCCAGGTTCCCTGGATATGAATTGTAAATTATTCACGTGATGTTTCAAAATAATTTTTTTTCGCAATGTTCATAATTTTAGTTCATTCATTATGTTGTCTCTTGCCTGATGTATAACATGAAGATTTTGAAGTAAAACAATACATGCAAGTAACTGTTAATGTTTTGTAACTTTTATTACAGAATGTGCAAAGATTTGTAAAATCAGTGTTTAATAAATATTTTTTACTTTCAACATTGGGTATATCCAAAAACTTAAAAAGATTCCAATTAATTTTTAAAAATACGAAATTCGCTTGGTAAACTGTCGTATTTCATGATTTTAACCCATTTCACACAGTGAAACTACCTAAGCTGTGAGTATCATAAGTGTACTATTATTTCCATGCAACATTACAGGACTGTGGTGGGGTGGTGGTTAGACTACTTGCTTCCCACCTAGGTCAGATTACCTGCGGGGTAGCTCCCAGATTTTCGCATGTGGGAATCGTGTGCCGGACAATACCGTTGGTTCACAGGTTTTCTCTGAGATATCCCATTTACCCTGCCCTCTCATTCCAGCACTGCTCCACACTCACCTCACTTCATACATATCGGCTGTCAAGATTTAAATTCTAAGAGCCGTCCAAACCTCTTCTCTCATTCTCTTGCTCACTCTGTGCAGCATTACATTAGTAAATGTTTCACACATTTGCTGAACATGTTGGTAAATCTGTACATGAAATTTACTTTGAATGTAATTATTTAGTCCACAGTGAAAGCTGTGTTTTTGTAATGGGATGTTTCTGAATCAAAAGAACATGCAGTACTATCCAATTGGCACTAACTTTGTGGTTCCAGCAACACGACTGCAGTTTCTCCATGGCAACTAATGTAAAGTGTTACAAGATAATCATACAAAACTTAAAAAAGTGATACGTTCGAGAGTTCAAGAATACAGTAGAACCTTACTTTTAAAAGACCCTCATAGGTTCCTGAAATAAGGTCAATATGGTGGGAACATCAATATAGGTATTTTGGGAAATTTTTGACCTTATTTTGACACACACACACAACCCCTAAATGACAGGATTTGCAAATTTTTTGTATGAAGTCCATGTTCAATTGTGTCTAATGTGGAAATGACACTTTTTTTATTTAAGTGTAAATTAATTTTGATAGGCAGACGTTTTCCGAAAAAATTTCAAATTTTGACATCAGGGGATGGGGGTGAGCAAATTGGGTCAAAATTTTCCAAAAATATTTGTAACCATTTTCCCACCATAATGACCTTATTTATTGAAACAGTGAAGGGTCATTTTAATAAGGTTGTACTGTATTCTTGAACACTCGAATGTATCAACTGATGTAAAATGCTGCAAGATAATTGTACGAAATTTAAAACTTACTCATACATTACTAGTAGTTCTGTATTAATTTTTGGGGTTAGTTATGAAGAATTGGGTGTTTCGGGCTGTTCAGATTTTCGTGGATCTTAACCAAATTGACTGAGGGGGTGTTTTTTTTTTTCGGTAGAGTAATCAATTTTACGTAATGCTGTATTTGTGAAATTTTCGAAGGGTTGCCTGATCTTGAGTGAATTTAAATTAGTGCAGTGGGGTCCTATTGTACAGTATGTGCAACCACCTTCAAGTTGTACTTTCCAAGGTATATAAATAAAGGAAATATACTGTTTGAAATACAATACATCTGTAGTAGTTTTATCCACCCAGATGGTTATGTACTTTGATGCACAACAGCCTTAGGCTGAGGTCGTCGTGGTCAATCAAAGTTTTGTCGTGCAGGTCAGAATCACGTCCAAGCTGTCTTTGACCTTACAGTCAGCTGGTAGGGCTTCGACCGGTACACCAAGTTGGGTGCGTGACCTGGCGGCAAGTGTGAAGTCAGTAGAAGTTTCGACTGTCCAACGGAGAGATCGGCAAACTGCCGCTGGTTTACCTGTGCTTGTGGGGCCCAGGGTAGCTCCTGGGTCTGCTGCTGCTGTGGCGACTGGAACTGGGATGGGCCTGTGGAGGGATACTAGTCTGGTTGCACTGGAACCAGGGGTTGGCGAGTCCCAGTGGTACATCATAACCACTGGGTGAGGTAGGCTGGCGGTCTTGATGGAAGGTTCGAAAAGAGCGTGGGAGGAAGCTGGTAGGTGATGCCTCTCCAGCTGTCGGATGGCATGAGCGTGTTCGTATGTGGTTACACAGCCAAGCGCAGTTGGAACTGGGTTGCAGCTCACGTTAGCATCGGTTGTAGTAGCTGCCTTTCTGTTGTGCCTCATGGTACCATTTCGTTGGGTGTGTGGCCTCACGAGAGGTAAGCAGGCGACGAAGTTACCTGACCGTGTGTAAAACCAAAGCCGCAGCTGAATAGACCAGAGTCGTAACCTGTGCTGCTCTAACCGGCGACACGAGGTGCGGTGGTTACAGAGCGTTGGATGTCCTCTTGGGTGCCAGACAACGGTGGGTGTGGGTTCAAGTGTTGGCAGATTGCCAATATGTCACTCCCTCTGGCGAAAGTACAGCACGGTGGCTAGAGTGGGTCAACTGGACTAAGCGTCTGATGAATCTGGGATTGAGTTGTTAGTGGTTGGTGCTCTACTTTACTGCACACCAGGTGTACAGTATGGTTGGCCATTGAATGTATGGGTTAATCTACGTGCGTGCACCCCATGAAGGGAGCCCGCAGTCCTTCACTAGTTTCGGAAATAGAAATTTAAATACGCTGTCTTCTTCTTTGCTTTGGCGGATTGTGTACTGAGGAAGGAACAAACACATTAGAAATTACTATGCAGTTGTTTAAGAGAAACTTGTGTTTACTCCGTTCGGAATAAGCACATTGGCCTGTACTACCTCCTAACTAACTCGTACTGAACGGAAGTTAGTTTACATGTATCTAAGTGAAGGAGACCTGGTCTTAAACTGAACAAGGCGATCCAGTTAGGTAGCTGTGAAAATAACTGACCCTAACTAATTCTAACCGTTGTCCAGAAGGAATCATTGAGGGCCACTACGAACACATAGTAGTGATGCTTACATTGCCGGAAGAGCAGTGCGATTGCTGTTCCCCAGAAAGTAAGGCATGAAGTTTTGGCTGCATCTCAAGGGCTGTTGGAGCAGTGGTGAAGAGCGTCTGGTAGGTTGCTATGACTTCAAGGGCAGCAGAGAGCTCTAGCACCAGGAGTGATAGAACGAGCTGCCGGAGCTGAAGAACAACCACCACAACTGACGTCCTCGGGCGGCATACGGACTTATATTCTCCTTGACCGTGGGCCCTCTGTGACGTGGAGGTGCAGGGGAGGCAAGCTCCGAATCCTGAGCCAAGCTGTCTGCTAGTATCATCCCTTGGTCTGCCGTAGAACTACATAACCTTGGGAGGTGATCTTGGCTGCTCGACCAAAAGTACAATATCACACTTTGAGGAGGATGACACTATGTCTGACTTTGCGTGAACAGTGCAAGCTGACGTGTGTGTAATAAAGTCCCCACAATGAGGGGTGTAACCTGTAGGCACTTGAGCAGCCTCCAGCACTGTTCTAACCCCAGTTGGAGTGAAGTGAAGTGTAGTATACTCAGGTGTGCTTTATGCGTCAATTTTGTTGCTCAAGCATTGTCATTGTGGAAGCATGCGTGGATACTCTTGACATTATGGAAATACACTGTGATACAGCGAATCGACCCAAAGTAGCTACTTTGTTAGTGCCTGTCGGATTACACTTTCAGTAGTGACCTGCAGCTTGAAAAATGTCAGGCAGGAACACGACCTGAATATAGCATGGGCAGTGTCGACTGCCGACTTAGCGCAATGTCAGTTGCTGGTTTGGCTATTGGTCTGCTGACCAGTTTGGAAGCTGCTGGTTTTCTCAGTCTTGAGCGGCTGACCGGCCGGTGCTGTTGGTTTACTGGCCGAAGTGCAGCTGCTGGCAGATCCGGACTGACCCCATGGGCTGCTACGACTGGAACTTCGACGGCTGCTGCTGAAGGACCTCAGCGGACTGGGGTAGCATCGGGTCTTTAACCAGGTGCAGGCTGCTCCTACTGGCACCTTCTCTCCTCAGTAGAATGCAGCGTCGATGGGGTGGTCGGTGCCTGGAAGTTTCCGGGGAGGCTGGAGCAGAGAAGGGGAGGGAGTAGGGAGAGCTAGTCTCCACCGACTGACGGGTGGCTTGAGCTCGTTCCCATGAAGTTAGTTGGCAGAGTGCGTTATTGGGTTGGGTGCAAGCCCTGGTAGACTGGTAGGCAGTAGTTGCCTGTCATTCCCTAACGTCCTTCCCACCTTTCTTGGTGAAGGGCATTAGGTTCAAATACGTGGGTAGGAGCAGGCGATGTGCCTTCCCTACCTAACCGTGTTCTGCTGTCTAGGCTAGGGATGGGTCGATACAACATTTTCTCGATAGCAAATGAAAATTGTTGTGAAGACAAAACAACTTGACCCCGAAAATTGCTTATTTTACTTGTGTCGTTGACACACACACTGAAACTGTATAAAAACCCACATTACACTGGAAACAAATGGTGGACGGCCTGTAACCCAAGCGTCCTTAACTGATGATAAACCAACACAGTCTCATTTGATTCTATAGAATCAAATTTCCGCAGTAAAAGCTGTAATCGAACTTTGAGGAAAATGATAGCTTAGTACACACTTATTTTGCAATTTTGCAGTTTTTTTTTTAAATTTAATTTTGCAACTTCAAGGAAATTACTGCAACATTAAATACATTTCAATTATCTGATACACCCGCTGTGGCCTAGCCTGCGGAACGTGCCGACTAGGCCACAACAGGTGTATAAGATAATTATGGTATTTTTTGTGAATATTTAATAATGCAGTTGCATTATTGCCTGCAGAATCTGCGGGCTAGGCCACACTCGCTCGTGCCTATCTGTGCTCGCTCGCAACTCTCTACCTGTTTTTATTGTACCTGAAATATATACCATAAAAGTGATTAATGGGATGAAAATGAATTACATGAAAAATTTCGGTGCAGCACATAATTGTGGTATGTACATATTGGGTGCACAATAACTACTCGAGTTGCTCACTCTTACCTATCGGCCTTCACTCTCAAATCATTTTTATTGTACCTCAATTATGTACTACATAACTTTTATGTCCTCCATTTATGAAGATCATATGAAAATTATGGAGGTTTTATGCCATATCTCGAGGACCAATCAACAGATTCCCTCCAAATTCTTCACACAAGTAGCGCTACGGTAGACCATATAAACTTACATGTTTTAAGTGGCTTGGTCACCTAAAGTGACGGTCCTCTAAATATTTTAGGTTAGTAAACCCTATCATCCAAAACAGTAGACTGATTAAATCCGAGTTGATTCTCAGAATCCTACCTCCATGTTGCAGTTCTTACATAAGTTTTGCCAGTGCTCCAAAGGAATTGCTTGGAGTGATGGAATCATTAGTGTGGTATTCTATTTTTTATTACCTTATGCTTGGATCAACTGATTTTGTGCAACATTCTCAAGTGTTTGAAGCATGCAACCAGGTCAGTTTTACAATGAATTGCCTTCAACTTTCTGTAATCCCACACTGTTCTCAGTTTTCACGTCCTCACTCTTCTAATCACTTGCTCCTCCTATCTCGTCTGTTGGTCTACCTTGTGATCTTCTTACTTTGTGCTTGATTATGAAAGTACGCATTGTAAAAATTCACTATTACAACACAAGACTTTAAAAAATGATTTTGTATGGCTTAGATAAGCAGCTCAATACCATAAAACACTACATAAACTGTATGGAAAGCTCACATTTTTCTTTACAAACACTGGGAGCAGGTGTATAATCATTAAGGGATAACATCTTTGAAGTTCAATCTGATAGCACAAAACAAATCAAAGAATGTAACACTATATAATTAAGACGCCTTGGGTTTAACGTAAGGAAAATAAGATAATATAACAAAAAAAAAACCAGTAGCAAAATATTACTTTTTTTACCCCTCTAATATACATCTGCCAGTTTTCATTATCACTGTACTTCTATTTCCATCTAAACAGAAAACTGCAAGTCCGTAACTTTAACATGTCATATTTAACAAATAAGTAGTAAAAACGTGAAATTACACTGTGATTGTAGAAAGTTTTAAATGCTCCAGTTTACTATCATACAATCTATTGTTATGCATGTCATAATACAGATGTTCTGCCTATTATGTGAAGTCATTACACACATATTCTGGAATTCTGTTTGATCCATACAAGGTACTTTTAGGTTTTCTGGGAATACAAAAATACAATGTGTAGGTTTTGTTCCAAAGTTTATATTTTCTCTTATTCCAATATTAACATCTACATTATAGATTTATGTATTTACAAAACTGACTGTTTATAAAATGACGGCATGGCTCTGGTTACAAAAGAAGGCAACAGTTTGCAACAAGGATATCCTTGCGGAAGAAACCACTCTTACAATCTTGATATGTAAAAATACATGTATTTACAATTTATAATCGGTATACATCAATTTTCTACAGCATTCAACAGAGTTAAAACAACTTAAGCATAGATCAGAGCAAAACACTGCAAAAGAATTTTAACACAAAATGCAGCATTTTCATTGCTATACATTTGAAAGACCAAAGTGTGCCAACTTCCCTAAACATACAACTGGAATTGTTATTTTTTTTTAACTTTCTAGATAGATTTTTTTAATAATAATAATAAAAAATATTTAATTTCAGGTGCACGAGTTTCGACACAAACTTCAAAAGTCATTATGAAAGATTTTTACAGCTTCTCATTACCAAGTTAAAAAATAATAATACAGATATAAATAAATACTTCACATTTAAATTGATTTAATTGTAAGGGCTTTTGAGGCCAAATCAAAAGTGGAATCTTTCAGTGATGGGATGAAATTTTAAGGCCACGCAGTGTTATAGAATGTCATTTTACAGATGTACATCAACTTTCACTTTGCTATTGTTTTACTTATCCCATTGGCCTACCACAGACTGTTTCAGTTGGCAACAGAAAGTGATTTTCTGTTTGGATAATAGTGGTACATTCATTCATTTTTTTGCACATATATAATATTTTTAATGAAATTATATGTTAAAATTTTGGTGACAATATTAACAATGTGTGTCTTGGAACAGTTACAAATTCTCAAAATATCCTGCCAATACACAGATTGTGTGGCCTTTTGCAATCTGCACGAGCTATTATACATAAATATATAAACCCAATTATTTTTACACACTTACATCACGCGAGAGAGTGGCTGTGACACCATGGTAGAGAGATACATATTACTAAGTAAACAACAATAAATTATTAACAAATTTTTTTAACACTGTACACACAGTTTGGTTTACAAATACAATAAAATACTTTGTAGGCAAAGATTACCTTGCTTCTACAAATATCCTGCCAAACATGTTATTCACAATCTATTTAAATCCATATGAGAAACAGCAGTGTGGTAAGAGCATACAAAATAGAAAGCAATGTTACTAACCTGGGGTCAGAAATTGTTCTAATCACCCTTCACCCTCCTTGCACAAAATTGACCACGCGTAGCCATAATGACTAAGGTTGGGCCGATACTACATTTTCTCAATACTCTATACCAGTTTCGATACCAAAACATTCTCATGGTACTCGATACAATTGAAAATTGTCATGAACACAAAACAACTTGGCCAAGAAAATTGCTCATTTTACTAGTGTCGTCGGCACACACTGGAACTATATAAAAACCCACATTACACTGGACACAAATGGTGGACGGCCTGTAACCCAAACTAATCATAAACCAACAGTCTCCGTTGATTCTATAGAATCGTGTTTCCACAGTGAAAGCTGTAATCAAACTTTAAGGAAAATGATAGCTCAGTACACACTTATTTTGTGATTTCACAGTTTTTAAAATTGTATTTTGCAACTTCAAGGAAATTATAGTAATGTTAAATAAATTTTGTAGTTATCTGATACACCCAGCATGGTCTAGCCCGTGGAATATGCATGCTAGGCCACGACAGGTGTATCAGATGGTTACAGTACGTGTGGGATGTACAATAACTACTAAATTTGCTCACTCGTGCCTATCGGTGCTCGATCGCAACTCTCTACCTGCTTTTATTGTACCTAAAATATATACCATAAAAGTGATTATTGGGATAAAAATTAATTAAATGAAACATTTTACTGCAGCATATAATTGTGGTATGTACTGGGTGTACAATAACTACTCAAGTTGCTCACTCGTACCTATCAGTGCTCACTCGCAACTCTCGACCTATTTTTATTGTACCTCAATTATGTAGCATAAAAGTAAATGTCAAAAATCATAATTGCGGTAAGTATGGGTTTCCTAAAAACCCATCAAGGTGCTCGCAGCTGTGTAAATATTATGGTAAACTTGTACATTAAAAATTTAACAACTTGTAAACCATTCATCCATTCTTGCCCCGCGAAGGCTTTTTGGAATGCTCGTTGCCAGCGGAAATAATTATGGTATGCATTAAAAAGCTGCTGTTAATATCTTTCAGACCACTGCACCTAGGTCAAATTTTGTGGGTGTGTTGAAATGCCTGAAGGATGCCGATTAAATTATTGTATGTTTTTAAAACATATTGTACACATTTAGAACATTACGGTACACTTGTATCATAATTACAGCATGAGAAAATGGTTGTTAAATGCAGATTATATTACAGTACACTTTTCAAAAGCATCATACTCATTCTGAAAGTTATGGTACACTCAAGCCATAATTATGGTATAGGGAAATTGGTGTTGAAATGAGATACTATTGGATATTCTCATGTGATACTCAATACTTTAAAGTATTGAGGGTCCCATCCCTAGTAATGAGACTGCGGGGCATGCACGTGGGAAAAAATAATAAACTGCATGTAGCATGGAAGATGGTGGAAACATATACATAGTCATTAGTGTATTGAAATCAGTACACAAAATAGTTACAAAAGGTGTCAAAATGAAATTCAACTTATGCAACGCACAAGGCACATCAAACTACATTTGCCTAGATCTTGGTCTGTGCTGAATCACTGCTACAAATGTGCAAATGAATTACCTGCACCAAGTATGCAGGTTTCATAAACCAACACAACAATAAAAGTGATTGGGTAGTCCAAGTGGCTCCCCCACCTCTGCCAAGCATGTCGTGCTTTACCACCCAGCTGCAGGGATGTTACTGACATGACTGCAGCTACGACCACCTCCCTTTTGTAACCTCTTTTTATCACCGCTGGATTTCTCACATGAATTGAAGTAGCACACATTGCTAATACTACCTGCAGACTTAGCTTGTCTTCTCGTATTATTTTATCATTTGCGAGTATTGCCAAAGTATTAAACGGTACAAATTTAAAAATTAAATTGCTGTAACTACCACCACTGGAAGAGAAATGGCATAATTACACATGTGGTTGCAAATGTAACAATATGTGGACATAAACCACCACAGCCGAAGAAGCAAAAATGGTGGGAGTATCACAGAATACAGAGAGAACAAAATCATTATAAAATTTCTCTGTGTTTTTTTAAATTTAGTTTCCTCGCCCAACACATCGCTTCACCATGCACTGAGCCAAGTAACTTATACTAGCTGTCACACTACTTTCTAGAACTTCCTAACATATATGCCACTAATGTTTGTCAGAGGGGAGGGGGGAAGAGAGAAATGATAGTTATACTTTGCTTGTTCCCATGATGGGATCATGGGCAAACTTCCAGATTTATAACAGTTGCGTCATGCCAAGAAACAAGCTCCAAGAACATGCAGAAATTCTTAATGTTGTTGTTATGGTATTAGATAAATCCAAAAGCAATATACACCATAGTTGTGAAGATAGGTTGATATCCTTAATTTTTTACACACTAACTTTTGAATCATGCTGATTTAATAATCACTCCCAGCATATAACTTTTACACGTAGGAATGTGTGTCTACATTTTGCTATAATAAGTATTTTCAGCACCAAAGAAAACCACCAGACAATATTAATAAAGTACCCAAAGAAAAACATTGTTTCGTTAAAGTTCCGCAATGAGAGATTATTATGCATATTCTACAACAGACAGTTGCCAACTTCCATGCTATAAATAATGGTAACCATAAAATTAAAAATATTGACACAACATAGTCATTCTGTGGAAACAGCATGTATTCTGAAACACACACAATATTTATAATAAAACATAATAACAACGTAAAAAACCATTAAAACCGCTTGCTGCCTGCAATTGGTGGAGCAGTACCTCAAAAAAATAACTTCCCACTTAATGTATCTTAAGGTTAAAATTACATTAAGTTGCTGTGCAAAGGTAAAAGAAACAATTTTAGCAATGTATAGCAAAACAAAAATTGTACCATGCGAAAAAATGTGAAACTAGTTTAAATTATTTCGTAAACCATTTGATCAGTTAAGTTTTGTTTTGAACCTTTCTACTAAGTACAGGCTATGCTTGAATCCTTCTTGCATTTGTGAACTTTCATTAACAGAAACCTCTTTAATACAAAGTTGTCTTCATTTCCATTGGCGTGAGATAAAGATTTTAATGTTAGCTTAATGAAATTTTTTGATAATTCATATTACAGTGTACGTAATGTAAAGTCTATGCATAAAAAGAAGCCACGCTGGTGTTACGAACATCTTGTTTTTCAATATGCTGAATCTCAAAGTTGACGTTGGAATTTTTTGAAATGTTTTACAATCATCACAAACACCTATTAATACAAACTTCAAACTGCCCACAATAGCTGATTGAGATCTTGGTTTTCACAACACAGCACAATAATAACCAAATACCTTTCCTGGTATACAAGCTCAAAGTTGCCAATTTTTTCTGCAAGTATGTTTACAAATAGACAGCTCCAATGACAAATTCAAATTATATTGCAATATTGGTAATTAGTGTGTTTTATTGTATTAAAATTAATATAATTTACAATTACAAATGATTTAGAATGAAAGCTAAGTGGACATGTATACTGTCCATATGTAAAATTTTACACACACAGTATCCACATTATTTAATTTGAAAATTGTTCTACAAAATTTTAATATAACTCAACAGTCTAAAAAGCAGGGATGGGCCGATGCAGATGCCGGTACCGATTAACCAGCCGATACCACAACCATCGGCATCTGAACATTTACCAAATATTATTCACCGATTAGTAGCACTGATTTATTTAAAACAATGTTAAATAAACCAGCATGCTACATCTCGTAAAGCATAAATTTACCGCATCTATCAATCAAATATTCTGTCCGAAACCCAAAATATATTCGGAACAATTATTTTTATATGATTTGTTCCCATTGTTTACGTTTTAACCGTATTTCCTGTCGGTACATTTACCAAAGATTGTGTGCATCATTCATTTTCAAACACTACATGAATACAAAACAACGTGGATAATCAACAATTGGTGCCACGTATTGATAGTATTGATTACATCCTGCAAGTTTTTTTGTGATCTGTTTTCTTCTTACGTTTTCACTGCATTCGTAGATTGGCAGCAATGAGAAAGTAACCTGTATTTTTATTCTTCTTATGTGTACCACACTCGTAGGTTGGTGACGATGAAAACAAATTGCACACTCTATGGTGGTGTTATTGTAAAGATAAGTGAAAGTTTATAGACGCAGCAAGCATAGTTCTTATTGGAAACTGTTGGCTGCGGTTTTGGTTAGAATTTTAAAGGTCTGAATAAGACTCTGCAAGTAATAATTGGCAAAAATTGTTGCAAATAAATCAGTTGCTATTTTAACCAAGGAATTGAGTATGGCTCGGCTGACGAAGGAATACTAGGCAAAAATATTAATATTAATGAAAACAAAATTTTGCTCAATTTCAAATTAATATTCAATATTATATTCATTTCAATAAGTTCTTTTTTAATGACATCTTTAGGCTGTTGATTTTAACAAAGATGCATTTTGAGGTTGTGTTCATTATTTCTCAGATCTAAAATCCAAGTCTGTATTGTCTGAGCAGTAACAGTTTTTGCTTGACTGTTATGTCACTTATATGCCCAGTTAAACAGTCTATCTTAATATTTATTATTAAAATTAGTGTTATATTTCATTTCTATGCTGTAGATACCTAATACAAAGTGCTTAAAGGGTGCACAAAACTAAAGACTTAAATATAAGTAATAAAAATATTTCCAAATATTGGAAATTGGGAATTATGATTGTGCTCATCAAAACTGGTATCGGTAGAATCAGCAGCTGAAAATCGGAATTGTTGGTATCGGCCCATCCCTACTAAAAAGGCTGGAGAACAGAAAAATGAAAGTTACAATAGCATGCCAGGAGTCAGAATCGAGAGTTGTGTGAATATTCGGTATACTGAAGCAAAAAAGAAAATTACAATTTTCATTTTTGTTTCGGTAAGAAATTTGGAATACCAAACGTTGTAACGAAACTAAAATTGTTGATTTCAATTAATTTTTAGGTGTTAATGAATGTTCATTTAGTGCACCAGCAAAGAAAACTCTTGCCTGTAAATCATCTTGTTTTCATTATTTTATAAATTAAATAACTACATAAATCAAAAATTTAAATGTAGGCAAGACCCCCTGCAGTACATACCACTCCATATCCTACATTTTTTAAAATTTGATTTTGCAACAACTTGATTAGTTATAACAAATAACTTGCTAAAATCTTTCATTAATATCTAACAATATTAGCTTTCATTTTTGTTTCAATATTAATGAAAGCTCATAACATATCTTTTAATTTTGTTTCATGAGAAAAAAGTCACACTCGCACAACCCTACCACAATCAAGAGCTTTGAGCACACCAAGTTACACCGAACAAGTATAGATTACTCAACGTATCCATGAACTAATAAAATGATCATGCCAGTGCATTAAGAGAGAATGCGAACACACATGATGTATTATGTAGAAGCTGGTACAGTGAACAATACAATTATGCAATGATTAAAATTTCAATGTTACAATACGAACAAAAAAGCATTACAAACAGGTGTGCAGAGGATTTTAAATGCACAGAGAAAAACTTGTAAATAGCAAAATTGATTTATGGACTTGCGAAAACAAACAGTGCTTTCACCAGAATGAAAATACCAAGTCACTAACAATAAAACTGAACCAAATATTTGACAGTAATTCATTAAAAAAAATTTATAACTGGGAAAATTTGTGCCAAAATGTCTATTATAAGAAACCCTATATTAAACACCACCTGGACCTGTAACCTTACCCACAACGTACCTTACAAAGAATACAGGAAACATACAAATTATCTTGTATAATAATGCAAGTTTTTTCCAGCCATTATTTTAGCTCATATATGTAAACATGAAATTGCATCATCATGTAAAAAGTCATTCTCATAGTATAGAATGCTGCCATTACATCAATAATGTAGTCCATGATGAACAATAGTTGACACATGTCATTAACTACATCAAAAGACGTGGACTAATCTTTTTTGACAAGATGTTCAAAACTACATTAGCAAGTATCCTACTGTCATTTCAGTCCGCAATTAGCTCCCCCATTATTATACACCAAATGACAATATGCTTAGTGAATCATAAATTTCTTTGCGTAATAGACCACAAGAAAATTGACGTTTGACACTTTTTCTAACAATGGTGATTAGATGACTTCAGTTCATTCCTACGCATAGCTTTGCATTCGAGTCTTCAAAGTTTTTATTACTGTTATCCATGTGATGACATTGTACTGTTTACTTTTAAGGATGGATGTCTTAGACAGAGTAGATTGTTTTATTCGCCGGCCCACCGTAATTATGCATCCAAAGCAGCGAGTACTTTCATCCACTGCTAGATAGAGCAACTACTCAGATTCTACATTTGTTCTTTTTTGCTCCCCAGCTGGCCAGTGACATCACGCCTGAGAACTATGCTTTTCGCCATCCCCTGCTCTGCGACCACCCCTCCCCTACGAGACGTCAGCCAACCAGCGTTGAGTAGCGGCCCAATTTTAGTATAAAATCTGAGATACTGCTCGTCTCCACGCCAGTTCTCTTACTTTCACCATGTTAGCTGCCAGGGGAATTAAGCTGACCAGCCTTCAATCATATAGCACTCACTGCTCAGACATTGATCAGTCTACGACATCCAGTCTACATTACGGTTACTCCAGCTTATCCTTGCATACCCTCCTTCCTTCACTGCACTTTTGTGCCAGAAGGATACTCCAGTTCCTTACACCCTATCCGAGGGTTCTCCTGCCACATCCTGCTTAGTCAACCTAGCACTGTGCCAGTTACGCTGTCTACACGCTACACATTGTGGCCCCCTCTGAGCAACAATAGGATACTGAATCAAGCTAGTTCTTCAGTTGTTCTCACAACACTAATCTCCCTTATCCCTCTCGTTGGTCAGAACCGGTCATCTCTACCGGCATTGTGTAGCTAGCTTCCCGGCAGACGCTCATACTGACATTAGGAGGTAGTAAGTCATCATGGGTTACTTCCCTTATAAGGAAATAAAACATGTGTTTTGCTGCAATCCTGAGTACCACACTTCCTGTAGACTAGCACCTTTCCCAGTTGACTTCATGAACGCAAGGTCAATACAGGTCATTCTGGGAAATTACTCATTCGAGCCAAAACACATTGTTGCCACCCACACGTATCTCAGACGGCCACCCATTATATCTATGTTGTAGGTAGAATGGTAGAGCCCACAAGGAACACTGCTCTTGGACCCGCTTGTTGATTTGGCGTCCACTTTCTTTCCACTGCATCTCTGAGCCAGGAAAGGTAGTGTTCCCTAGACTAGGAAGACTCAGTTGAGACAACACCCATGTAACGTAGTGACCCTCGATGGCGAGGCCTGACTTGCAACATGCACTGCGCATCTGCGCCAGGTGTTACAATAAGGTGTCCATCTAGTCGACGGCCCACGCGTCGCCTAACATGCTGTAATTATCATAAGGAATCTACCTTGCCGACGAGAAGGTTGTTGCGTATTTCTAATGACCTACTCCAAGCGTCATGGGTTGAAGGAGCACAACAAAAAAGACCTTACTCGCCTCCGAGCGCCTGCACGAGCTTACCCCTCCACTGATTAACTAGGCCCAAGGGAACAAGCTCAAACCACACGGCACTTGCAGGACCCCGTTGAACCAGTGGTACCGAAGGACATGTTTCCCGAACCCATACAAGTGGGCACCAAAGTACATCTCTTGCTGGCCGCTTACCTCCATTAGCCAGACCAACGGCCTACTGAGGCAATCACCTACCTAATTTCAGCTGTGCTAGTTTCCGCTACCCACCTACACGTGCTGCTCCACCACATGCACACAACATATCTACTGCTAACCCCTCCAAAAATCACGTCCATTGCCAGGTATACCACTCCAGGCAGGAAACCTCAAGTGCGAAATCTCGCTGTCAGAACCAGACTTTGTACCCTGCCGCACAGCTACCAGGCCAGGCCTGTCCTGTCCTGTACAACAGGCATGCCCTTGTACCCTGCCAGGACTTAACTCCACGCGCGAACCCCAACCTCTAAGGGTACGCCTGATTCAGCATCCGGACAAAAACGTCTCACTAAACGTAAGTCTTATACTCAACCAGACATCACCCATCAAGTTTTTACATTTGCATACATACAAAATACCTAAGCCTAAAACTTCTTTACATATTTCCGGAAATTCAATTCCACTGTTGCAAAATTGTACTTAGATCAATTTTAGAGAAGTTAACAGCATTATTTTTTAAAAAGCCTAATAATTTACTTCCGAGAACAACAAAAATACAGCATTGGAACATATGCAAAACCTCTGACAGTCAAGCCTGCAACAACAATTGCCCACTTTTAATCTCACACTTCCGTTTCTGCCATGCCAAAAAAATAAGTTTACTAGATGTTTTCAAATTATCTTTGCATTTTATACATGTTTTCGAAGATGACCACAGGGAGTGGTTGCACAATTTAGCTTGCCATCACACAATTTCTGACTGATTCAGCCGCATTCCGCAAACTATCAGCCAAACCTCCTGCTCTGTCATTCTGGCACAATACGGCTGATAGCTTGCAGAACGCGGCTGAGGTTTGCGGAATGCAGCTGAATTAGTGAAAGCCAAGTAAGTATAGTTAAAGTATCCATTTAGAAGATATACTTATGCCCGGTTGCACCATTAAGTGACCTTTGTTCAAACGTGATCTTTAGTTGGATCTGAGTTCCAATGTACAAGTGTTGCTCCAATGTGACTGGCTCAGTTTTGATTGTAGATCTTGTGATCTCAATTCGGAACTAGGATTGGGATCAAAAATGGTTTGATCTTATTTTGTGACATCATGATGCAATAGCTTATTTTGAAGTTAGTATAACAATAATGAATTTATGTGGACATAATCTCTTAAGTCTATTAGTTCTTATGGTACAACCTGTTTAAATACATTACAAAATTCCCATTGCTGTTGTGTGTTTGACTAACACTTACTCACTTTTTATTTTTTAATACCAATATTACGAAGATTGTAGTGGACATGAAACAAGATGTTGTGATGTTTTGTCTGTTTCAAGTAAAAGTAGTTGTAGTAATTGACTAAATAATCTTTAAGTGTGTAATAATGTTATTTGATATTCCCAGACAAAATTTTATTTAGTGCCATCTGTTGGTGAATGTTAAACTACATTTATCAGTGGAGCCTGCTGTTTTGTAAGCAAAATTCTTGATGTAGGCTTCACTTTCCGATGTAGCTGGTGGGGAAATTAGGCCAGTTTATGATATTCTGAAAGTATGTGCCGGTATTTCATCATGTTTGCTTGGAAAGATAGGAATAAATTTAGTTCTCTCTTTACAAAACATTAATACATTTCAAATTAAATAAAATAAGATTTTAAGCCTTCGTTATGTGTCTCAATTTAGGTTTTACAACAGTAAAAAAACCACGAAACACGTATTTAAAAATTTCAATATTACTATGTTTATTTCTGGTAAATAAATATAGTTAACAGTGCTTTTAGGCACTAAAATAGTGTAATTGAGAGATTAACTTTGTAATGATGTAGTTAGTAATAATTCAATGGTAACATTTGGATAATTTTCTTTTGTTTCATGAGGAACTGTAGTTGCTCATCAGTATTTGACTTTTGGCAGTGTATGTTTATCTGTCATGCGTTTGCTTTTCCTGAAGTCGCGGTTGCGTTATCAATTGGAGGAAAGGGCTGTTACCACATTTGTAGACTTTTTTCCTTAGAGAATGTTCTAGAAATTTGATTATTTAACTTCTACGCAGTTCGTCTGGTGTAGGAAAGTGGTTGCGACAGGGTTCACACAGTATCTTAAGGGATTCTATACCATGCCATGCCCTTATTTGGTTAGGTTTTTGGCATGCCGGTGTGAGGAGTGGAGGTAGAGCGCATAGCTAGTTTAGTCGTGTGCATCTACCGCCTCACCTGCTAACAGTTGACGACCAGCTCTTGAGGAACACACATCGAATGTGGCAAATTTTGCCCACACCAGCAAGCACCTGTAACCATACTTTGTTTTTTTAACTTCTATTTTCGGCCAAATTCTATTGTCTACTAAATTATTTCAGCCCGTGTGGGAGGCCACTAAGGTGCCAGGAGGGAAATAACGTCCCTTCTGTCTTCTTAACTAATGCAATTTTTAAGTGACCTGCATAATGAATGAACTCTGCGGTGCTGTTCTGTGCTTCAACTGCCTCGTTAAGCTGACTGTGACTCTGCATTAATAAATTGAAGAATGTGGACTGGTTTTTTTTAAAACTTAAATTAAAATTCTTTTATTTTATTTTAATGTGGCACCTTTATTTAAGCCTCCTGTCTCTACAGAGTGAGTAAACCAAGGTGTGATTTCCAGTTGTCAAATATGACATTTGCGACAGTACAACTTCAATGGTGCAACCGGCCATTAGCCACCTGCATTTGGTTCATTCCTCGTGTATTTGGACATCCTTGATGAATGCTTAAACATTTTTAAAACTAGGTTTTTAAAACCCACAAAGGTGTATTTGTTTACACTGCTCTCATACCCGAAATGGTCAAAATGTTAAACATGCTTTCAAATTAAAAACTTTACTTTAGGAAAAAGCTATCTAGTAGGTACAAGACCCTGTTTCATTTCTACCTCCAATCTACTGATGACATGGTCCTGTCACCCTAGAAGCTTCTGCGTGTATTGTCAAAGCCCTTTATTTGCATAACTGTCAAATAGAATGTGATAGTTCTCTCTCTACTTATAAGCCACAAACAAGACATTAGCCACTAGAAGGAATAACAGACTTGAATGCAATGGGAAAGTAAGTAACAAGCGAAACTGTGAAATTACAATTTATTTTTACCAATTAATAAAGCAAATATGTAAAGAGACATACTCAATACTATTTACAGAAGTAATTTATCATGGTTACATTTCTGTGGAGTTTTGATGGAAACTACCACAACTGGACTAGATATTGATTTTAAAAAACTTGAGATGGTAACAGTATGCTGGTTAAATATTGCCCCAAAATTAAATTTAAATAGTCCGTGAGATGCATAACTTTACATATTTACACAAGTACTAAGTGGCTGGTACAGCATTATAAACAACAAAATAACTATACAATAAACTCATGAATTTACAATTTGTAATTCACATCTGGATTGGGGAAATACAGAAAAACTCAGCATGGAAATAATAGATTTTTATGATCATATGTACATATCTGTATACCAGTTTGAAGACCTGCCAGATTTGTAAAACGTAACAGGACATTCCAGCATGTACAACTCAAAATTCAATTCAATTCAATTAGGATCAGGAAATTTTAGCTAGGTACTGCTTCCTAATTTCAGCAGCAAACCAGTATCTTAAATAATACACACATAATCAAATTAATAAAGCAGTCCCTTTATGCACTTGGTACTGTATAGTACTATGGAGATATCCAAATTGATGCATTAATGAAACTATTACAATTGTAGTCTACAGGATTACAACTGTTTAGCTGCAAGTATTTGGATACCATTAGTGTGCATTTCACCATTACTGTTCATCCTTAGACTGCAACCAGAATTTCAATAGCTGTACCAAGTAAAACGAGCAATTTTCAGGGTTGCTACCTTTTTCCCCCCATTTGAAAATTTGAATTTCCCCCTGACCTTTCCTTTGCAATACTTTTATATTAAGACTGAATCCTTTTATGTTGCAAAACCCTATTACAGCAAACTAATTAATGCACCTGAACAAAACATCCTACACATGGTAGTCTTATTTGGTTACAAATTTCAGAACCATTCTCTCTACTCCAATTATGTTTATTAAATACTAAAATTATAATCTAGAACTATATTTGCTATGACCAACTGTATATGTAGTCGCACAAATGAAAATTTTCGCAGAGTAGCAATCATTAACATCTTCCCTGACGAGGTGAAAATTCCTGACTCTTCCCTGTTTTCCCAGAGGTGTATGGTAAATGATGAAACACCTAGATATTGCTTGCCTATCACAGATTTCCCCAATACTTAACTACTGTATTAAAAATTACCTGACATTTTCCTGATTTTCCCAGCCGCTTTCAAATTTCCAGACAAGTGGCAACCATGTTCCTTTTGCTGCCCTTCTTGTATACCTAATACATCTTATCGGCTTCTGGCTTCTGGCTACTGTTTCTGGACCATCCTATATTAGAAGTTTTGCCTACTTCTTTATGTAATATACTAAACTATCAAGTATCAACACACAAATACTGGTAACTGTAAGCTAAAAATTAAGACGAAGCATGCTTGCTGGCGAAAGATCATGATGAAGAAGAAGAACGCAAGTGAGAAGAAGACATAAACAATGGCTACACAGGGTTCCCACTCCTTTTTAGCTAAAAAAAATTTCAAGCACTTTTTCCAAAACTTTCAAGGACACAAAATTTACTGTAACAGGCATTAAAAGGATCAAGAAAAATCAAAAGCTAAAAAATTTGCATAGTAAAGCAAAAGGGGGAAAAGTATCGTGGAATATTTTTCTTACATCTGATAGGAGAGCTTTGTTCACGATTAGGGAATAAACACTCCTATATTTTAGTTTTTGTTTGCATCAGATGTTATCATACATTGTACGTTTGGCAATGCTGGAAAGTAAATTTTCTTATCAGACTAAAAAACATGAGTATGGCATCACAAATGCTGATAATAATTGTACACAGAACAAACATGCAGGACTACTATTGAATGGTCTCAAAAAAGGCATACAATTCCATAGAAACTATTCATACATACCATACATTCATTTTTCTGTAAATATAATGGCTGCACACCACTTTTAATTTGTAATGAATACCATGTAAATAAACACTATGAAAATTAAGTGCTATAAGCACCTGGAAATTTTTCAAGCACCTTTATGCACAAACTTATTTTCAAGCACTTTTAAGGGTCCTTGATTTCTTAAATACATTTCAACCACTTTTCAAGAATTTTCAAAGAGCGTAGGAACCCTGGCCACAGCAGTCAAAGACAAAAGTGTAGGCAACACCGAGAGCAGACTAACCAATGTGTTAACCAGGCTATAAAATAATGTTTCATTCACATTTTTAATTGAAAAAATGACACAGCTGTCTTATTTTCACTCACTTGAGTAACACAAGGCCAAATTTTGTTTGGGTGGCAGTAAATGGTTGTCTGTATATTCTACAGTGCAAACATTTCATTTCAAGAAAATCTTTTTTTCATTAACAAAAATTGACAGTGTAAGCTTTCCAATTACTATAAAATAATTGAAGTGAACCGTGTAAAAGCAGCTTTCATTGGTCTGAATAGACTTAAGTCAAGTGTGTAATGCAATGTGTAGTATTAAGGTGATGGCACACAGTCAAAATTCTCCCTTACACTGTTTCAAATATAAAGTTGATCAAATAACACTGAATGGTTGTAACATCACCGAAACAACATTGTTGTGAACGTCTGGAAAAGTTATATGGCTCTAATTTAAAACTAAAATTTTGAATTATGTACTGGTTCTAAAATTTTTTTGATTTTTGACAGACCAGTCAAGAAATGTAAACAACTAAAGAGGAAGTTTCCATTACACAACTTCAAAATGGTAATGATTGATGGAAACTAAATAAGGTTATAAACATACATAATTAATTTATATAAAAGTTTCTAAGTATGAATGCTATTTGAAGTGAATATAGCACAACAATATTAAGAACTCATAAGTATTAAAGTTAATTATGCAGGAAATAGGTACTGGTTTCGCTGATAAAATTTAAATCTAGTGAAGTAGTGAAAATAAATAACAACATTTTATACATTTATTCCTGTAGTGGATTGCATGGAAACACACTAGTGGTATCTGACAGTGTGACACTTGTTCAAATTTATATAATGGTAAATTTTGGACGCGACATTTAATCTTCAAAATTTAATGCCAAATATACTTCTAAGACAAAAGTTTGAACGTGATAGAAGCTTTAATGCCCACATTTTATTACAACTTTAACAGCTTATTTATTCTAAAAAATAATTTACTACAAGGGAGCTGTATAGATATTTTTCTGTACATAACATTGAAATTGACATCAAACTTCGGTGTAAAGTTTCTGCTCCACTAAACGTTTATTATTTAACTTACTTCTGTCTGCGACATCAATGGCTATACACGTTGAATGTTCATTACAGTACCAAGATAATTGTAAAACATATGCCCACAACATAAGAGAAATTAAGTATTCCTGCAGAACAAAGTAAAAAAATAAGGTTCATATCATTTCTGGCAGTCATCTGATATTCGGATAAGCACAGTATTTTCTATCTCGGGGTCTGATTAGAAAGACAATTTGCATATCGCCCTCAACACAAATCTCAGACATCCAATTAAAACATAATACATAAGTAACTGTTGCGTATACTGTATAGCGCCTGCAGCTCAAAGTGAAGGTTTATTAATAAACAGCACTGGTCATTCTGGATCTAAAAAGATGATACCAGAAAATACTATTCCAAATTAAATGGTAAAGATGTAATGAAAATTTATATTAAAACCCACAAAATACTTCTTAATGTATCCATTTTTCAGGTCCCAAATATTCAGAACTAAACCAAATTTTATAAATATTAATTATTCAGTAATCAAATACTGCTCTAATGTTAGTCACTATAAAAAGTTACATCATAATTTTTCCTACATGCTAAATTATCTGATAATAGTTTCACAATGTGATCTTCACTGGAAACAAATAACAGTCAAATTAATTAACACATCAGTTTTTCTATTGGTGCTATACTTAATAAAATTACTTTCACTTGGCTGTCACATTATCTATATGTTGTGCAGGTACTAAGGTAGGGTTAGTAAAAAATGTGGAAGAAGAAGAAAAGCAGTTTATATTTAAACAGAACATGGCGGGAGGTGAATCAACTATTTACTAAAGAACAAATTACATGTTTATGAAAAATGTTAGTAAATTTTTATAAATATTTTAAACACCCAGCTACAGAGAGAGAAATGGCGCAAGTAATAAACAACACACTGAACTGTTTAAAAAATAAAATACATTATAAATTCTGTACACCAGTAACACGGGTATTTCGGCATTAATACATGAAAATGAATATGTACAACAAACATTTATTGAACTGTGGAGTTGTTGTTTATACTTACACCATAGCTATTTTGCTAAGTGCAATAGAACTATGGGATTGCTTCCAATGATATACTTTCTTTTCGTTGCCTAAGTAACAAAGAAGCAAAAAAAAAAAAAAAAACATTCAGCAATGTAGTTCCTAAATTGACCACTAGGATTGCTGCTCAGTATTGTTTGAATCTAACACAAAATATTCCCAGCATCCAACATTAGTAAATAGCAGATTCTGACATGGCCATAGTAAGAATGTACTCTTAAATTAATTTAGAAAAATTTGTCAATAATAGACATCAGCAAAAATATACATCCATTGGACAAAAAAAATTTCTGACCCACAAATTTAATTTCCCCTGTAGGGGCCATTAGTTCAAGTGATGTGGAGAGTGAATGAAGAACTGTATTTATTTTCTGGGGAGAAAATATACACTCATTCCATCCCATACACTAGTGTATAGGGGTGGACGAAGCTTCGAAAATTTGAATTGAATATTTTCAATATTCGGCTTCGTATTCAAAATCCAATTTTTGCTTCTAACTTCGAAACAAAAAAATGCTTTTGGGGAACTTAAATGATTTATTATTATTCACCCAAAAAGCAAAAAAAAAGACAACATGCACTTAATAATATCAACGCTTTTATCCCACGTTTGCCACACTCATGGCTAGTGAAACATGCAAACATAACCTTAATTCAACAGAATGCCCACAAATTAGTCCAAACTATATTCGGTGTAAAATAATTGTCAGTATCTAATTTTACTCACAATATAGCAAAATGGAATTATCTGGGGAAAATCTTTTATATTACTTAACACTTCATTATCTTTCCAAACTTAATTCGGCACCTCATATTTTAATCGGTATTATATGTTTTTTTCCTCATGTACAACAGAGTTTTGTAGTGTGATAAATATGATATTAAACTGCAAGTTTTACAGATGTAACTGTTGTGAAAAGTGTGGAATTGAACCCACTGCTATTCTAATCTCACTTTTAAATAATGTAATTTAAAAAACCGGGAAATAGTTAATAAAATAAAAGTGTGGTTTCATGCCAGACATATTGTATCAATTCTTTATGTTTGTGATTATGATTTGATGAATCAAATTTAGTCGAGAAAATTGATTTTTTCGCGTATTCACAGACAGATTTGAAAGTTTGTCATACAAGCAAAAAAATAATTGTACATCATATATTATGTAACTTGAGCAATTTTGCTTCCCAGTAAAGCGCTTCCTCTTTGCAGCCATTTGCAAATTAATCGGATTAGCCCTTAATCCGCAAACTCTATTTTTAGACCACATCCCACCAACATGTCATTAGCCTAGTGAATTAGAACCCCGCCTGCCCCTGCTGCTACTAATCAAGCATTTTATTTCTCTAGGCGACATCAGATAAGGGGACACCCTTGTCAACGTTGACAGGTAGTCTCAAAACTAGAAAATACGTCCAACCATAGGACACACTGTATTTAAGCATGAAAAGTATTTGTCAAAATCCTCTGTCTCATGGCATGCTAATTTTGGAGTATTAACTGCTTCTTGGGTAAAAAATTATGAATGGAAGCCCGTAGTAATGTTGTGCATGTAACACAAACTTAAATACTGAATTTGCAGTCTCACATATTTGAAGGTATTTGTGGTCCTAGGTTTTGAATTGAAGAGGACCCCTTATTTTTTATTTTTTCTATTCCTTCTCTGTCAAAAACAACCTTGGCTTCCTTTCTGGTAAATACGGTATATGGTAAAAATTTTTTTCCCAAACTGGTGTAAAATTTTTTTTTTTATCTGCCTTTTACCTATTTTGTAAAAATGTATTTGGTTATTAAATTTATTTAAAAAAAATAATTGGTGAAATGTATACTTGTCAACAACACGCTTTGAATTGATATTCAATTTGATATTTGATTTGAATTCGCGAATATTTCAACAAATTTGCTTCAAAATGAAATATCCAGCTTTGCCCACCCCTACTTGTGTATGCACATTTGCCTGCACATTCATAACACTACCCTTCCCACCTAACACTATTTTTGTCAATTTTTTTCATGTATAACCCTTAAAATAGTTTTAATAATGTCAATTTATAAATAATATTTAAATAAAAAAAAAGCCATAAAATTATAAAACGCACTCTTTTCCAAAAATTTAGGGAGAAAAAATTAACAGGGCGTAAAAACCTTTACCGGGATATCATCAGAATCAAACAGAAACATGTTCTATAGCATATTCAAGTACAATGCAAAATGATGAAAGAATACAAACTTTGAAGAAGAATCTTTCTTTTCAAACTGAACTTAAAAATAACTAGTGCTGAGCCAATGCGATACCAGATATTAAAAACCAGCCAGGTTTCAGAATATCTTAACCATCCGAACCAATTTTTTTTACACCAATACTGAACATACATCATTTTCTTAGTTTGTCTCCCCCTCCCCCCACCATCCAAGACCATTTGGAAAGGGCAAATCTTATTAACAAAAATGTAACTTATTTATGTTTAATTTGGAAGACAAGAATTTTGATTCTTTGTCTCTCTTTGGCTACCCAATTTATAAAGAAATGCAATTTTAGAAGTACAAAATATTTGTTACAAGCAGAACACACAGAATTATTTCAGGTATTTTAATTTGCACAACAGCATTGCAAGAATAAATATACAATTGATATGGTCAATAGTATTTGCACGACTGTGAAGATAAACAAGCTGTAAATGTGACAATAATTGTGAAAACAAATTTAAGAAAGATTAAATCGGGGATTATCGGTACCTATTAATATATTCATCAAATGAATAATAAAATCATCAAATGATTATGTTAATACTCTTCACTCTGCAAAATAATTGCAAGTTTAACATCTTATAAAATAAAATGTGTGGAGGTGCTACTATCTGTTAACCATTCAGTTTTCTCTGTGTCACTTGTGTAACTGTTATGTTAGAATGGTAACTTCAATCAACATGAATAAATTTTATATATCAGTGTAATACTTAGTGAAACTAAACTAACAATTTTCTCACACTACTTAAAAATTGCCTTCCTAAATGCCAATTTATTGAAGACAAAGCTGTAATCGTAACACTCGCCTAGTAATAAATAATTTATTCAAGATATGCAAAAAATTTAAAATAAAAGTCAGTTACATTTCAAATAAATAATTTTACGTTACTAAACAGCTGAAGTTGCAGCGGAATGAAAACAATAACTTGGCTACATGCATGGACACTTGGTTGCCGATTGAGAGCCACTTCCTCTTCCCACTTGTGTGGCGCCATCGTGACAGGTAACATGATGCCACCAAGCCAGGTGACAGGTAACACAACTGGAAACTCTCAAGGTCGACAGGTACAATCTCAGCATGACAAAAACACACACAACCATACAATGTATTTAAACGTGAAAAGCCTCTTTTCTTCATGGCACGTCATACCTTCAGCAGAAATATGCAAAAATACGGTACACTTATCATTGCTATTATTTTCTCATGTAATTATTGTACTAGTTTTAAAAACATTTGTATCAAAAACAAAGAACAACTATTATCAAAAACTTTAAATGTGGACTGCTGACTAATCAGCCTGAAAACTACCCTCCCCTTCCACCCCTGTAATTGTTATATTTTTTTCTATCTGCATCGTACAGCTGATTTTACCTTCCTACCTACCATTGTCATTCACTCGTCAGCAGGAGGGAAAAAGCAGCGCTGTGAATCACTCACCCAGGCAAAGAATTATTCTTACTACAAACATTTCCTTGGTAAACTGTGACAGTAAAATGGAGAGGAAGTTGTAAGCGATAGGCGTTATTAATGGGTGCAGCTGTGAAACTAGTCCAAGGCTTCTTCCTTTCCCCTTGAGACTCTGACCCTCCTCTACGTCAAGCTTTATCTAACAGTGGGGCAGAGCTTGGGACAAAAACTACAAACTTTGTTTGAAAAACCCATGAAAATTAAGCATAATTTTCACTTGATATTTTTGTTTCCTAGATGCTGTGTACTAATGGTAAAAGCATGCTTCACGCAGGAAAATTTTCAATGTTCTGGTGCACGACGGACTTTGGCCGAGATGGGCAGCATTCAATTACAGTTTTGTTACGTGTCAGTTAGCGACACGAAAACTAATGACGTCAGTCACTAGTAGTGATCTACCGGAGCACGGCCGGTGTAGAGGGCAGGGTGTGTGGCCTGTCTGCTTGGCATGAAGTTGGGTACTGCTCTCTCAGCCTGGCGGATGGGTTGGCACATTGCCACGGGTTTATCTTGCTAGAAGGTGCAGACCCAGCTGCGATGACTGTAGACAGTGGCTGTTTGTTGGGCCACCACCTGGTGCATTTGTGATGCTGGTCGAGGCCCGGGCTGGGCGGTGGTTGTCGAGCTGGTTACCCCCAAATTAGGGGTCAGCAATTCCAAGAGGGATGTCCTCGCCCCTGCGGACGGATGCTACTATTGGATGTGGATACCCAGCTGTCTTGAGTGCTGGAAACACGTATGGGAAGAGAGTTGGAAGGTGAGGCGCCTCTAACTGGCGGGCAGCGTGAGCTCGTTCCCATGGAGTTATGCTGCAAAATGCAGTTATAGTGGGGTTGCAACTCTGCTTAGCTTTGGAGGTGTTAGCTGCCTTTCTTATCTTTCACTGAGCACCACTTCTCCAAGTAAATGGCATACGGGAAGGAACAAATACCGGCCTCAACAGAGGGAAGCAGGCAATGATGGTCCCTAGCTATGTGTAGCACCAAGGCCGAAGACGAACACGCAAGAGGCATACCCTGTGCTCAGTCAGACACAGTTCAGCACGGTGGACGAAGTATAGGTTGGCCTACCTGACTAGCCGCCTTAGGGATGTCTTGAGTGATGGTGGCACTCTCTTACTGTACACGTGGTGCACAGTATGGGTGGCCTTCTAATGGATGTCTCTTTCACGTACATGCACCCCGTAGAAGGGGGCCCCAGTCCTACACTGGTTCTGATGGATGTGGCATCTACATAGGAATAACACAGTTACTCGATGAAATAAGAATTCAGTAGTAAGCAAGAATACATATATATTTTCTTAAGAATAATATACGGTGACCCATGTTACCTCCTAACTATCCCAGAGTTTAACACGAGTTAGACTACATATATCCAGGTGAAGGAGACCTGGTCCTAAACTGAACAATGTCGATCCAGCTTGATAGCTATGAAAATAACTGGCTGTAACTAATTATAACCATTGACCAGAAGGGACTGTTGACGACCACTACCAGATGGGGTAGTGGTGAGCGACTACCGTTACCAGCAGGTAAAGTGAGAGATTGTGTGTCCAGAGGGAACCTTTGGAAGGACCACTACCAAAGGGGTTGGTTGAGCAATGCTGTTACAAGCAGGTATGGCAAGGTGTTGACGGCATCTTCAGGAGGTGTGGTTGCAGTGTTAAAGAGTGTCTGGAAGGTCGCCGAAGAGATTCTGGTTGTAGTTGGCGCAGTCGCTGAAGAGCTTCTGGTAGGTTGCGAAGCCTTTGAGGGCAGCAGAGAGCTCTAGCACCAGGAGTGGAGGAGCCAGCTGCAGGAGCTGCTTAACTCTGAAGAGAGCCACGACAACTACTGTCTTCGGGCAGTGCATCAACATATTCTTGTCCGCGGGCCCTCTCTGAGGGGGAGGGGGGGTTAGGTGGGGTGGAGAGCACCACCCCTCAAGAATAGCTGTGCGCCGTAGAACTACGTGACCTTGAGAGGTGGACTCGGCCGCTCGACCGATAGTACAAACTCAACACTTCGGAGAGGTCGACGTGACGTCTGACAGAGTGGTGAACAGTACACGCTGACGTATCTGTAATAGCACCCCACAATAAGGGCGTATCCTGTAAACATGTGATGCAGCCTCTAGTACTGTTCTAACCGCAGCTTTAGTGAAGTGAAGGGACATGAAGTCTAGTAGTATAGTCACAAAATGTCATGCATCAGTTCACAAAGGCAAGACTTACCGTATTTACTCAAAAGGAAGACAACCTTGAATCTAAGACAACCCCTTCCTAAAAGAATATTTTTGAGGAAAAAATTTTAAACCTGAATTTATGACAAACCCTTATGCCATTATATGAATAATTAGAATATATATTAGTTTTACTTTTAAAGAAAAGCTAATCACAATGAAATAGGTGTGCCTAACCTAGCTGTACGGTAGCAGCATCTTTCTCACGATGTAAAACTTTTGTGGGTGTTATATAATCGTGACTTGGGCCATTTTGCTTCCCAGCAAAGCGCTTCCTCTTTCAGGTCAGGGAGGGCGAAGAAGGGGGGGAGGACATCAGATAAGGGGACCCTTGAGAGAGTTGACAGGTACACTGTCAGCACTACAAAAATACATACAACCATAGGACACAGGGAATTTAAACATGAATAGACCTTTGTCAAAATCCTCTGGCTCATGGCACGCCAATTTTGGAGGACTAACTGCTACCTGAGTAAAAATTATGAATAGAAGCCCTTAGTAATTTTGTGCATGTAACACAAATTTAAATACTAAACTAGCAGTGTAGCACATTTATGGTATCTGTGCCTAGGTTTTGAATTGAAGATGACCCCTTATTTTATCTATTTCTTTTCTGTCAAAAAACCTTGTCTTCCTTTCGGGTAAATACGGTATCATTATTCATACTGAAGGATAACTCGGAACTACCTGCAACATTTTATGTTTGTCAAATATGCAGAAAATTATCTACAGTTCATTAATCTGCAAAAGCACCAATTCGGTCAACATCAGCAAATTCTGCAGAAACCGATTCAAATTGTCACAGCTCTAGAATATTACATATTAATATTTTGTACTAAGCTAACAGTTGAAAACATAAGGCCTATTTGATTTCATGGGACCGTAAAAGTACTTAGCATTAACAGGTATTTACATTAAGTGAGATCGTATTAATGAGGTTTGACTATAAAATGTTATGTCCCCACGGTAGTCAACATATCTGAGTTTTGGTGTGTCATCCCATTCTCATGCATCATCATCATACATTGAGATTTGCCAAAATATTGCACCACATCTCGCCCTTTACTTTTTACTTCTTGTTTTCACTAGCATCATAGTAGTGAGCGAATGTATTTAAAAACAAATGTCATAGTCAATAGCACTTTGTTTTCAAAAGTATTCTACAATAAAAAATTTAGGACAAATTTTAAACAGAACTGGAAATTGGGGAATCACAAGTTCAAAATGGATAAAGTGAAGAACTCTACAGACGTAAAATCATGAGAGGACTAACTAGTAGCATAACATAACTTTGGTCTCACTCAGACTTGCCAACTTTTAAGGTCTGAAATCAAGAAGATCGAAGAATGCTTAAAATAGTGCGTAATTGGGTCGCAACATTTTATATAATTTTTTTTGTTCATCTGCTGTCACCGGTATTGTCACGAAAATGCAAAATTATTGATGTATATTTTGATAATAAATCAACACAATTATTATTTCTAGATGCAACAATATATACTTCTGTGGTTCATGAATCAACTGAGAATACAATAATATTACATGTAGTCTATCACAGATATTACTATTTTTTAAAAGAAAAATTCAGCTACTTACAAAATATTCCAATACTGTCCGCACATTTCGTCAGTTACAAAATCAAGCATATGAACACAAAAATTCTGGTAATAATCCAAAAAAAATTTCAGACAAAAATATTTTCACTGAAAACCACCAAACTACTCTTTCTGGCTCTGTTAAGTATTTTGAAGTTGACTTCTTATCCCTCTTCCAAAAATTTGCATCATAACACTTATTATGGCAAATAGGTAAAGAACTGCACTTCAAAACTGAAATATTGTTCACTGTTTTAATGTTCATAGATGATCTAAATTCTGTTTCATTTATCTGGACAACACTAAATGTTCTTTCACACACTGCATTGCTGTGTGGCACCAAAAGAATTGCTAACATTACTTTTGTCACTACATGGTTGCATGAACATAACGGTACAACTTTGTGCGAGTGTTTGCCGCTATTTTTAATTTATTGTATTACAATTGCTAACAGATGCCTATGACACCTAAAAGGCAGGAAGCTGTAATTTCACATAAAAATTATAAAATTAATTTTGTTAGACAAGCGTGCCGGTGAAACATCAAGGCAAACAGTTTACAAACACAAACTGGATAAACGTGCTGCCTTGGTCACACCTAACCTAGAAATAAACTAAGTAAGACGTGACAAATTTACTTACCAAAATTGTTTTTACTTGGTTTTGTATCACCTGAATGAAAGCTCACTCCTATACTTTACAGCAGCTAAATTTTTAAAACCAGGATATCAACACCCATCAACTTTATATATGTTGTCTTTTGCGCCAATCCAAAGTAATCACATGAAATGTATGACTCCCATACAACAAAATAAATATGTGCAGTTGCTGTACAAAAAAACAACGGCAAAGTTTACATAACCTTGCTACTATCTATGTAAATTATGGTATTAGGTTAAAAAATATTTTGAACATCTCCTTCATGACCACAAATAGAATATCCTTCACATCAATAGACTTTTCGTGCCATATAATTACAAAAACCCACAAATACTGCAGTATAAACTTAAAATATTTTTCACTATTTAAAACAAATAACAAGTGTGAGGAGACAATTTTGATGACTTTAAAGCACAGAAACATAATTGTCGTCTACAAATACAAACAACATTGGCATTTGTCTAGCTGCTACGGTCTGTAGTCAGCATGTTTCACGTTTAGTAGTCATATGACTGGATGCACGCTGGGTAAGTTATTGATCGATGTACTGTACCCAGACCAACTCAAGGCTACCATTTTTCTTTTTGGCGGGATGAACTTGTGTATGTTTTTGTTAAACAGTTACTGGCACCAGTGTCACTATAATAATGCACCGTGGGAACATAAAAACCACCTTAAAATTATTTAGTTAAAAACACAACATTTAAGACTATGTAAGAGTGAATCTTAACAGCTGCTGCATGTGCAATGTATTGCTTGCAGCTCAGGCGCATAAAAAATCTCTTGCGCATGTACATTTCAGACTCAAAAAAATACTGGCATTTTCAAGGTTTTCCCAGCACTCGAGAAAATTAATGACTTTTCTCCATATTTCCTGGTTAAGTGGCCACCTTGCATTATCATAAAAATACGACATGTGTGACACTTTCACAGAGACCAATAGCCAAGAGCCCGGCCGCTGCTATTTCATGCATTTTAGAATCTGGCTGAGAGAAAAATTGTAAGGAGACATCCGTAAAAAGTTTGAAGGTGCGAACTTTATCTTATAAACCACGGGAAAATTGTAAGGGTTTGCAGGCCTGCAATATTAACTAAATGTACAAAAATTGCTCTTATTTTTCCTACACTTATATGACTAGTGATGTTAATATAAGCAAAAGTGAAAAATCTTATCATGTTAATTGTCTAATTTTATTTAGTACACTGCTCTGCTGTAAGAGCACCTCTCATAACAGTGAAACTTACAGCAGCACCTTTCATTTGGTTCCCTCTGTGACTCATGACATTAGCTGTACATACAGCTAACCATGCTTGGCATGCCACTAAAAAACCCAAGTTTTGTTCAACTGACACAAATTTTAACATTAGTTTGATGTGCTGCTTAAAAGTATTTTTTTTTCCTGCTTGCATGAAAGAATAAGCAGTAAAGATGCTTACAGAATCTTAAAAATGGAAACAAAATGTTTTACACCCAACCTTCGATTACTGTTATCAACACACTGAAATCCTCACTGCGATGCTAAAAAAAAATCTTAAGTTATTGTAAAAATTAGACAATTTTTTTTTACACATTCTACAACAAATAAGGCAGTATGTAAATATAATGAATGAAGAATATGTAAAAAAAATGTATTTCTAATATGAGATATGGATGTAGGTGATGGAGCACCCAAAAGGTGATATTAAAAGGATAGTCACTCCCCTTCCCTTTGGGAAATTATATTTTAGTAGTATGATGTGCAAAAAAATTTTTTTTAACATAATCTCAGCACCAAGTATGTAATACATTAATTTTAACAATTACTTTAAATTATTTCTGATTAATATCACATAGGAGCACAGTGTGAGAAATTTTTTTAAATCCTAGATCATTATTAGAAACCAGGAAGAATACATCGAAATATTTGTTGTGCTTCATTTGCAAAATGTTGCACCTATTCAAAATAAATAATTTCTTTAGACTTTAGGGTAGGATTCTGTTTTAATATATCAGTAGCTAATAATCAATGCAAAATTTTTTTCCCAATTTTCATTAAAACTGCACAAAAATAAACACACATTAAAATAATAAGAACAGATTTCTTACATACATCTTCTGTATTGGTAATTTTGTAGTTTTAACTGTCAATACAGATACATACATATATGCGATTGTATCAGAAAGTGTCAGGACTAACTTTGTTTACAAGAAAGTACTTCAACTATTGATGTTTACACACTATCACCTTGAAATAGCTGCTTAGCCATGCAACATAACTACAACCTCCTTCCCCACTTGCAGACTTCCTCAACCTAATGTTTAAAAATGAGGAGGTGGCAAATGCTATTGCTGTGAGGTAATCTATTCACCACTTTTCACACCCGCTGAAGGAGAAAGGGACTGACATGTTTGGGTGTGAGAAAGGCAGAATGTGGGAATTTAAGAAAAACAAAGCAAGGTGAAGACAGAGGACCTGAAAATGCCTCATTTCACTTCCTGTCCTACTGTGCTGGCTGAAAGGCAGGCTACAATACACATGCAAACTAAGTGTTGTACTGCAGCATTTTTTTTTGGACACAGCTCAACACCACCCTTACAGCAACATACCTTCCCTTTGCCCTCCTCCTCCATCCATTTTCCAATGTAAACCATGTGGCCCGCATGCTGACAAGACTGCATCTCCTTAGGTTTCCAACACATGTAAATTATTTTATTTATTGTGGCAAACTCATGTAAATAGGTCAAAAGAACATCAAGGATTTTTCTTCCCTGGGGAACACAAAAGAACCCATGAATGGCAGCAAGCAAACCTTTTATTCCCCTTGAATAGGTACTGCCTACAGCCCCCCCCCCCCCCCGCCCAACATGCTTGGTTATTGTCCTTCTGCTAGTCAGAGCTGCATTCAGGAAACAAAGAGGAGCAAGGGGTGGAGAAAAGAAGAGAGACAGCAAACTAGAAAAAAAATACACACAGGTAACTCAAGGTCAAAGCCTTCACAGTGATGGCAATTTTCCCTTGTTATCTCTTCCAGGGGTGTTCAAGATTGCATCGCCTACTGTATAAGTCGGGTGCGGACATTATATGGGTTTTTAAAAATCTATTTTAGGTCTTTAAAAATAAGGGTTCGGACATTATGGGAGTGTCACGGTGTTTCCTTAAACACAGTGCTCTTCTGAAATGTGTCCTGTAAGTCTTCTTGAAACATGTCAGGCACCTTCTGCAATTTGCACTGGATCTCTGCAATGGTGTCAAAACAGCAACCTTTGAGCTAAATGTTCATAATTGGGAAGAGGGTAAATCCACTGGAGTCAAATCCAACAAGCAGGATAGGTGTGGATGCAAGAACATCTTTCAGGCAAGAAACTCACCATGTGAGGAAAGCTCGGTGAAAGATTGCATTGTTGTCGTGGAGCATCCAGTTTCTCACGTGCCATAAAACCGGATGCTTTTGTTACATGTCCTCTCCTCAGATGCCTTAAAACCTGGCAGTAGACTTAAAAAGGCAAGGCAGGTCTGCAGCTCGACCAAGTGTGGTCGTCTTTTTCGACATTCATTGCATTGTGCAACGAGAATTCATCCCCATGGCCAGACCATCAACAGTGCGTTCTACTGCTAGAATTTAAGGCATAAAGGCTTTTCAAAGAAAGCATCCAGATTTTTGGTGCATGAGAAACTAGATGCTCCTTGACATTGCACAGTCACCGAGCTCTCCTCACATAAGAGTAAATGTTGATAAATAAAGTACTTCCTTGTAAACAGAGCTAGTCTCAAAACTTTCTGATACCACATTGTATAAGACACTTGCAACTGAATTTGTTGATTTGCATATGCAACAACCAATGGCTGAAGTTTACTGGTGGACTATTAATATTGCTTCCTGTTTACAATTTGAAGCAAAGATTCAATAATTGCCCTTCACTGTGTTTACAGCACCAAATTACACAAACAAGTGTTTTCAGCACTCTGTTGCAAGAATATAGACACACTAAATTTTCAATTAAGTATATTGTGGCACAATTTCAAGTTCTGGAAGTACATAATCCAAAACCTTTCTGCGTGCATAAGTGACACTGTGCTAAAGAAACTAGTAACGAAACTCATTCACTGTGAGTGTTTCGTAATGGTCATGATACAAGTTTACAGTGAAAATACCATAATATCAAAAGTTTTAAAAATTATTTGTATACTTAAATATTTATGTTGCTGCTCAACATACAAAATTGCTACCATGTAATGAATGAAAGCTACAAAAATGGCCATTGTCTTGCTAATTTCATATGCCATCACAATTTATGAGTCTACAACACTAATTTAACAAATATTCTTAAAAATTTTGCAATATAAATTCCACAAAACCAAACACTTCAAAAATTTTAAATATGGATCAGAAAGAAACCAGATAAATCCAACTTACGGAAAGTTGTATGTTAATGACAGTAAAACTATTAATCGATGGCGTTCACGAGATCAGCTGAAGTCCGGCGCACACGGAACAATTTTTCCTGCGAGTTTCAATAAGGTATTATTCAAGAGCTAGGCAAAAAGCTATGTAACTTAGTTACTCGCAGGGTCCGTTACTGGTTTTGCTGCACATGGTATGGGTTTCCTTGCGAGATATTCTGTCAACTAGTAATGTAGGCAAACATACAATTTTTTAACATCTGGCAGAAATAATACACAATGAACTCTGCACGTCGAATAAAGTTTGCTGTAATTACACTTCTTTCAGTTTTGGATCATGAAAATAAAAATTGTATATGAAATAAGTGACTATGGACAAGAGAATGGTTAGCTTGAAGGAACGAAAACTGGCAATGCTTTTCAAAGAATTCAGGTGAGTACACAGATAACCTCAAAACTGTATACTAACGTGTTTCTACTATGTATTTATTAACACTGCCAAAACAATCATGTTGCCAAGTAAATAAAGTCACGTGACATGTTTCCTTGCTCTCATTGGCTGAGATCAGAAACTAGCAAAGAAACATGTAGCGAAAATAGCACCATCCCAATTACAGAAAAATACTAGACTAGCCAGCAAACATCATTTCCAGTGGAAGGGCACGTCCAGCAGCAAGCAAGACTCCACGAATGTGATATTGTAAGGAAAATTGTTTCATGTGCAGCGGGCTTTATAATATAGAGCAAAATGTCAATAACCAACACATAGTTTGCAGTTTGACAATGTGTTAGGAGCTGGCATACACCAGCTGAACAAATTGTGCCTCAATATACTGGATACAGTTCAGGTCACACAGTACTGAAGGAAGCCACCTTACGCAAAAACCAATAACTGCAGTTACTATTAGTTATGCAATATAGAAACAGTTTAATGCAAAGGGCAAGGCAGACAGCAAAATGTAAACATTCTGTGTAATGAAAATAATGCATATTACAATGGATTTAAATTGTTTACAATAAACAATTAGATTCAAAATAGAACAAAGCATTTCATAACAAAAATATTTTGTTTTAATGTACTAATTCTATATAGGACAACAGTCCTTGGGCCACACAAATATATTACATTATAATTTGTACAATTTCTTTTTATAATTCAGTAACTTGCTCGAGTTCTCCAATTTTTATACAAATATATCACACTCCTAAATTACATAATTGCACTTTATCACAAAATAAATACTAAAAATTTATTACAAATTGTGCTAAGTGATGTAGCTATATATTCACAAAATTGTAATGATCAAACAAAAATCAAGGAATCAACATTTGCTAGCTCGTTTTGTAATAAATACCACATAGTCAAAATATTCTGACCTCAACATCAATAAAAATTATCTGACGAACACTAAAAACACATTTAAAAAAGAATAACTTACATCGAAATCAATATCTATTCAAATACATATATATAAATCTTTGCGTAATTCACAAACAGAAAAAATATGTAATGTACACACCTATTGTTTTACTAGATAGGAAGGGGGTAAAATGCTAACATCATGATCAGTGCAGTACATTTATGGCACACAAATACACACCTCATACTCTACCCCTGAGTTACGCCCAAATCACATGATGTTCAAGAACCACACTGTATCAACTTCTAACACAACTTTGGCATTCTTCTATTAGATACTGTACACTTATATCACAGGCCTTTTCCTACTCCACGTACTAAAGGAGAAAGATCACTTCAAGTGTCTCTTGCAGGCATTGTTCCATCTTGCCTAGTACCATTTCCTAGAAACAAATATGTCTTTATCGGTATAAAAACAAGCACAGTCGTTTGTTTCTTTAAAAAAAGGTTCATAGTGTATTCTAATAATCATCTTGTCCAACAACAACAACATTAACAACAAACTACAATATCAGATGAAATAACGAACTTCCAACTTGCACTTGTGTCAGCACACAAACCCAATTGCATGCAGCAGATAGGGAACAAGTTACGGCCGGCGACAGCTCAGACCCCCTGCTGTTCACCTAGACACTTTCTGGTTGTGTTAAATCACTGGTCCTCATTCTGTTTTCTGTTGACAATACAGTTCCTTCAGTGACTTCAGTTCATCTATGAGCGCCTTGTTTTGGTTCTCTAGCACAGCTACACGGTTCTCCAGGCATTTTATGTATTCTTTCTTTTTCCTCCGACATTCTCTCGCTGCCTCCCTGTAAACAATTTCATTTTACTTTCAAAATTTAATTTTTAAAATCTACAAAAATACTAGTTATGTCAAAGCTTATTGAAAAAAAAAAAAGTATGGTCAAAACAGATAAAATAGTATTGAGTCCAGGCCAGGTGTTTTGAATACATTTGTGCTCAAGGGCATGTATTTTACTAACATTCATACAGACGTGCATGAGTTTCCTTACATTCATACATATGGGCATATGATTTATTTACATTCAAACACAGAGGCAAGTGTTTTACTTACATTCATATATACGGGCATGTGATTTACTTGGTGACATTCCAAAATGTTACTCTACGAGTAAACTTTACTCTTTGTCCAAAAAAACACTTTGAGTACATGTTTTACTTGCTCTTGGTTGTGTCCCAAAACTGCAAAGTAATTAGTGTGAGCATCTTGCCAGAGTAAAACTGTTACACACACTATTTTGGTGAATAACTAACGGCAAACTGAAAATAGTGGGAAATTTAATACAATAAGATGAACTGAAAGGATATGTGGACATATTAGTTACAGACACATCTGGGAAAATTAAAAATGACACGGGATAAAATTAGTATTTTTTATTTAAAAGTTAACTTTTATAACTGCTGCATTTTTTGGCATAATGTTTAAATTATGGTAAGTACTATTATTTATGTACATAATAATTTTCTTTAATGAAATAAGTTGTGGAAAGTGTTAACAAATTTTGGAATTAATATTGGTTGTTTAATCTGCACATATTTGTAAACAACAACATGATATTTACATACTGCATATTCCAAAACCACATTTACTCTTTCTTTGCCCAGTTGTTACTCTCAGTTACTTTACTCATGGAGTAGTGTTTCAGAACACTGCCCTTACATTCGCAAACAACGGAATGTGCTCTACTTATATTCATGTAGGTACGAAGGCAGGTCTTGACAGTGAGGTCATTAGAAATGGAGCAAGTTTCTCAAATATGCAAGAACGGGAAAGGAATTGGCCATGGCCTATAGTAAGGAACCATTGCAAAATTCATGCATTCATTCATTTGGAGTGATTTTGGAAAACCATGGAAAATCAAAATCATAATGGCTGTACCAGGAATCAAACATCGGTCCTCCCGAATGTGAATCCAGTGGTTTACCACTGCACCACCTAGATCAGATTCACACATGAAGGAATGTGCTTTAGTTACATTAATACCTGTAAGTTGACATCCTGCCTATTGACGTGGTTTGCTGGTAGATGGTGTCAGGACTACCCCCCCCCCCCCAAGGAGCTGGGACGCCAGCAACATCAACATGATGGGGTCTTTAGGAAACTAAGGTTGAACAGGTATAGGGATATCTATAATAGATTCCGGTGCACAAGGAGGTGCGCAAGAGAAAGTAGGTCAAGTAGATATCCTGGTAGGGGTAAACACTGGAACCAGATCAAGGCATCTAGCCACAATCTGGATGGTTGGTGGCCGATCTGTAATGGGGGGGGGGGGGGGCAGTGGAGACAGCTCAAGGAACGTGCCAAAAGAGGCTCTTGCTACTTGTAGTGGAACTGGTGCCGGTTCCCCTACGGCGGGCAGCTTCCTCCTTCCACATGTACACCTGGCTGGCACCCAGGCCCTTATCCTCAAGGCCTCCAACCAGGGGATAGTACCTGCTTGGCTGTTTTCTCACGCCCAGCTCTGAGGCGTGGCATAGGGGCATGCAAGTCAGAGAGTGGATAGTGGGTGTCCGGTAGAAGTAGGCACAGCCTGAGAGGAAGTGTGGTGAGGCAGTTGGTAAGAGGGCCTGGCTACTGGTCCCCTGCAAGTAACTTGGTGGGTGGACCTTTGCTGACAGACCCAAGCACCTGACAGAAGCAGGCTAGATACGTCTGCTCTCGTGTTGCTCAGGAAGGCAGAACTTCACTATAGATCCAAGCACTCACAGCAGACACAGATATCCCTGAAGGGTTAGTGGGTTTTGGCTCGTGACTACTGTAAGAGTGTAGGCACATATTATGATGAAACAGAAGATAGCAGGAGCTAGGTAGAGAATAACAGCGCACTGGGAGTGAAAACACAACCAAGCTCTGTTTATGTCTGTTTATGGATAGAATTAACACACACAAGACCAGCCTGTATCCTGACTAGGGGCCTGAAGGGCCGAACATACGATGCCAACCAGACTGACTCATATGGCTCGATAGATGGAGAAACGTGGGCGACTCCTCTCTTCTATACTCGTACTCATGCTAGTCTAAGGCGAGAGCTACAAGGTAGTTGTGAAGCAGGGCAGGACTCAGGTGAGGTGGAGAACAGCTTGGTGAATGAAGGTGCAGACTTAATAAAGTCTGTGCTCCTACAGGCACAGTAATGGCGTAGAAGCGGAAGACAACGGTGTGCACTCTGGCAGTGCCAGTCTACAAAGAACTAGCAGTGAAAGTTGGTACGCAATAGGGCAGAGTAACAGTCTGCAAGAGGTGGCGTGAAACACTCTTCTGCACTGCAAGCCGTAAGCCCTATTTACAGTGAAATACAGTTACAACGAACTTTAGATTAACGAAAATTTCCGGTGAATGAATGATCTTTAATTCCCCTACATGTTGTATATATTTAAAAGGTTAAAATGTTCCAGATTTATGAAACGTATTTTCATTACAACAAAAGCATTTTGTACATTTTATTCTTTCCTGTAGCACATATTCATAAAATTTTATTGTATTTTTGTCTAAACGTTGACTTACTTTCTTTATCTGACTCGTCATAGTAATTTCCATAACCTATTTTAGACGTCAACATATTTTTATTGCACTTGTTTACATCACTAACGATAAAATTTTTTGTGTGAGATGGCTGACGACTTTCTCTCATGGCCACGTATTGTAAAGCATTCGTTTTTGAAGGAAACATACGCCATCTTCGATTTAACTTTAAATCCAACACGTCTGATAATAGTGAAGTCAGTTTGACGTGTGCCGCTTATACATCTAATCTAACACGATTATGACTCATTGCCAAGAGTACCTCTTCTAACACTACAGACGTTAGTGACACGTTGCCTACCCTACAGGCAGCAGGAATCTATAAGCGTATTCTCTCACCTGGAGGATATGCAACCCGGCAGCCACCCCCCCCCCCCCCCATACTTCGGCTGAGAGCCTACAAGCTGCTCAGACCTCGGGCAAGACCGAGCACCACCGATGAGGCACGAAGCAGAAACGGTGACCAGAGTATTCCCACGCCAACCAGGGCAGAAGGACGTCACGCCTTCCCCGCACCCTACAAGCTTCCACTATATAAGTCCGGATGCTGCCGGCCTCAGCAGTCATTCTTTCGCATCTCTAGCAACCTCCCACAGCACTACTAGTGCTTGGGATCTTCGGAGAAGTTTGTTACCTTACAAGTACGCCCCCACGGCTATTTACTACGTACATCGATGACCAGTCAACCCGACTACATACGAACACTATAGTTTTCTTTTAACTTCACTTTGACTCCTATAGACACCTTTTATTAGCAGTTTAACATTAACTCATTTATAATCGTCTAGAACCAGCTTTTTCCCTCTTACTTAGAACCAAGTCACCTACATCTAGAACCACGCAGTTACATTCAGCTATCCTCAACTTGGTAGGAGGTAGCACAGGTCACGTGTTTATAGAACTTTAATTAACACACATTGCTATCTACCTTTCTGCTTTTATTTTCAGGGTATTTATTTGAATCCACAGTTAAAGGTAGACTATGTTGTGCACTGTCAACAGAAATAGTGAATTTTATTAAACCGAATTAAGACATACATATTAGACGGCTTCCTGTTTCTTCCCAATTACACATCAGCACTTTTAGTGCTCATGGAGGAGAAACAGTGACGTCACAACTACTAGCAACACCTTCACACCAGGAGGCATGACAGAGACAGGTTGCTTCTCACCATTTGCACTAGTTAGCGTGCGGTGACTGTGGCCTGTAGTTTTGCCGGGCATCCTAGGGTGAACGCACAACCAGTAGAGGCTTGGCGGTCTACACGGCTCCACGTCCCTGATCAGATCGCCTACGGTGGGGAATCAGTGGGGATTCATCGAGCTTGAGCCGGCAAGTCACTATTGGGTTGCACTGTTATTCTTTCTGTAAGCTAGAGAACTGTTACCCTATGTCTCACAAGAGGAGTGGTAGAAAACACAGTGAACAACACCTGGCTCACCCTGCTCTCAGGCCGACGATATCACTACCCCATCCTACGCCGGATAGACAGGTGGAACAGGACCATGCGGCCGAACTGAGAACAAGCAGTTGCGCCTGCTCCAGTTCTAGTAATTGACTTTTCACAGTGAGTCCACATCCATACCATTTGTGACCTGGTTGTCAACGGACTCCTGACCAGAACCGAAGTGCGCCTAGGCTGGGACAATCACATCTTCTGGTCTAAAGAAACTCGTCTGTGGAACATCCGTTCCGGCATCAACCAAATTTGTCTCGCCTAAAGCCATACCTACCTCGACTACAACATGCAGGAGTGAGTAAGTTCTAGCCAACACCCCTTGTCTCACTCCAGCTATCTAAAGCCAGTCAATCCGCCTTTGGTCTAAAGGTCAAAATCCTCGACTAACATGCCTAGTCAGTCTAATCAAGGCACGCGTCAAACATGTTAAATTCACTTTGTCTCCTCAAGATATCTTTATTAGAAAGTTTTGAAGTAATTCTTTTCCATTCTCCATTAGAACCAGGTCGTCTACACCTGGCCAGTGTAGTAACCTTCAGCACTCAATTGCCTGGTCGGAGGTAGCACGCTTCGCATGTTTATTGATACTTCAATAAGCATAATGTTGTTTCCTACCTCTCAGCTTTCATTTCTTAGAGTATCTGTCTGATTACCTGCTAGATACAGGTTGCTATGTACACCTTTGACAAGGACTGGGGAATTTTTTAACTACCAAATTAACTTCAGCCACGGGCGCCCTTCAGGCAGAACATCTGGAGTAATGGCAGCCAGCTGGCGACCTTGATTCTCTCTCTCTCTCTCTTTCTCTTTTGGGTGGCATCCTCTGCCCCTCGTCCTGGTTATCGGGCTTTGCTGATGCAGCAAGAGTGTGTATTCCCCCGTGTTGCAAAGATTACGGGTCAGAAAATCGCGTGTGTTGGGTGTCCCACCGGCCGACATTTCATATGCATGCCATTAACATAAACCAGCATAGTGCTGATGGAAATTACATTGGAATCGTACATAACGACTGGAAAGAAAAAATTATATAAAATAATGGCACATCAAAACGAGGGGATTGAAGTTAAGAATAATTATAATATTTACAAGCATTATTCGCGGAAAGCGGGTAAACGCCACTACTATCCTGAAGCTGGAGTGAGTTAAGAAAGGAAAGGAAAACGGTTCTCTGTCAGCACGCTAAATAGTTAACGTGTGATAGATTGCGAGGTGGCCAACCACAGGCCCTTCAATACCTGGGTTGACTGCCTAAACGAGTACAAAGCGAGTACACTACATGCATGACTATCGCGGCAAATTGTGCGCATGTTGGTCACTGAATACAATACACATAAACACTTAAATTTTAAGTTAAAGATTTTTTGCACCAGATTTGGGGAGTTTTAACGCTCAGAGTCTTTGGTTGATATTAAGTAGGTGCACAAGATATTGCAAACAAAAGCACATACAAGCATACACATAAAAATACCCTCCTACAAAACTGCATTCTTTTTGTAGGCTATCTTCAAATATACCTTTCAAAACATATTATAATATTTAAGTGTGTGTCTATATATCAAATCAGATTTAATGCTGGGGAAAAAAAAAAAAAACAAAAAAAAAAAAAAAAAACCAACTATCCCTTGCGGGAGTCCATCTTATATCGTATGTCTAACAGCTAGTGTTGTGTACATTCTATGAATATTTTGTGTGTGTGTGATACATTTTTTGTTATTCTTATTGTGCGGGGACATGCTTATGATATACAATTTGCTGCAGAATGCAAATGAAAACATCTACCACCAGGCAGCACTCTCATCAGTATCTGACAAGATGGCGGCATGGTAAGTCGGTTGAATGCTCGTGTCAGCTCGTGTCTCTGGATAAAACCCTGATCCTCCGATTAATAACTCTTTTCTTGTCTCTATCAAACATTTTTAGTCCTCCGGGCCGGATGAATATCTACAAGGCAGAAGATTTAATGTGACTGAAACAGTGCTTGTGTATATGTGATTGTGTTTACTAACTCTGAACGCCGATGCCAAGATAGCGTTTCTTATTTCTCATTTATTTTTGTGTTTTGGTGGAAGTCGCAGTATTTCTTTGGTGTGTTTTTTTCTATTAAGGTTACGTGTCGAAATTTTGGCACTATTATTGCATAGCCATTATCTCATACAATAGGATAGTCATCTTGTAGGCCTATATCTTTACTTATTTCGTTTTGGGTGTTTTTGTTCTCTCAGTGCATTACTTTAAGTTACCTGGTCAGCACAACAGATAGTTCAAATTTAGTAATTGTTTCGTTGCATTGTAGTCTACATAGTCTAATAATGAATTTCAAGGCATTTGTATGTAAACTCAAAATTCAAGAGAAGAACAGGTTAAAACAAATAAAAGAATGTGCTCACAAGCTTCTAAATGATGAAGACGTTGCAGTGAATTACCACGATGCAAGGGTTTATTTGGATGAACTAAATAAGATTTAGGGAGCAATAAATTCATCAAGCGACTTGTTCCTAAAGGCAGATCCAGTAGGCCTACCACAAGATTTCGGTGAAGATATCTTTTTCATCATTCTTCTCTGTCTACCCTTGTTTTAGATACAAGAGCTAGTTTGTATTCCTGTCTTGCCACCGAAGTCGAGCAAGCACAGATGACCACCATTGTCTCACCATTGAATGAGCGTCTGCCTAAAATCAATCTGCAAACTGTTTCCAGACAATGGGATGAATGGCCTAACTTTTGCCAACTCTTTCAGGCAACGATACATGATAATCCAGCTCTCGTTGACATTGAAAAATTTCAGTATTTGGTGAGTTGCTTGAAGGGTGATGCATTTCAAGTGACAAAAAATATTCCACTCACTTCAGAAAATTATTCAGTTGCATGGGAGTCTCTTACTTCTCAATTTCAAAATTCCAGAAAACTGACCTTATACAGCAGTAGAATTATAGATTTACCTGTGGTTAACTCTGTTCATCATGAGTCTGTCTTGCAAATTATAAATACATTTCTAGAAAATGCCAGTGCCTTGGAGGGACTAGGACATTCTATCACCAAAAGCAACCCAATTCTGTTCAACATTTTACTGAAAAAGTTGGATTTGCCACTATGCACAAAATTTGAGAATTCTCACCCAGAAGAAATTTTATGCTCCTTTCCACAGGTGGATGAGCTAGTCAAATTCTTGCAGTTAGAAGTGACTAGAATGGAGAGTACCCATGATGTTGGGGTAAAAAATAGGTCTACTCCAGCTCAAAATGCAGTCAAGTCAACCCACAACAAAGCTGTTCTACTAAACTCTCTTGTCAGCTCCAGCTAAATGTGTGTGTTGTCACCAGATGTCCCATTCTATTTATCGATGTTCAGACTTTCTAGGTAAATCTCTAAATGAGAGGCAGCAGTTGGTGCACAGCAAACGACTGTGTTTCAATTATCTTACGTCTGCTCACATGGTAGCTAATTGCTCTTCACATCATACGTGCAGTCAGTGTCGGCAGAAGCACCACTCGTTACATGTAGATCAGATGTCTAAATGAAGGGTCTTCAGAATCAGTTCCAGAGGCAACCTGTCATTCACCAACAAATATTGCACCTGATACTCAATCTCAGAACTCAACATTTGTTGGCCTTTCAGCCCGTAAAAGTGCTTGTACCACTGTGTTGTTGTCGACTGCACTAATTAAGATTCAGGATGACAGGGTCAGTACCACAACTGTCGGGTAATATTAGATAGTGCGGCACAAGGAAATTTTGTCATGGAAAGTCTGGCTCAATAATTGTGTCTGCCTCGTTCCCAGAGTATTGACCAAGTATCGGGCTTGTCTCAATGCCATGTTAAAATTCATGGTATTGTCACTACTACGATTGCACCGGTTGCAGCTCACTCATTTTTAACCTCTCAGTCATTGCTAGTTGTTTCAAAAATCACCCATTTACTGCCTCCTACTTAAGTGGACATGGGTATTCGGCAAAAGGTTTGCTCTCTTCCACTTGCTGATACAGCATTCGACACCCCTGGACTGGAAGATTTCATTTTGGGAGCAGAGTTTTTTCTGGGGTTCTCATAGGTGGCAAATTCAGCCTGGGAGAGGGTTTACCAATTGCACTTGAAACTGAGTTTGGCTGGATTTTGATGCGAAAATGTCCAGAAGCAGCATCTCGGACAACTGGATGAACGAGCTCACCCACTGTCTTACTGTGTGTGACCTCATTGGAAGCAACACTAAGAAAATTCTGGGAGTTGGAAGAGCCCCTGTTGTTAAGTAATCCTCCCCTGATTATTTAGCATGTGAAACACATTATGTAGACACACATTATTGGCTCCCCTGTGGATGCTATGGGGTACATCTTCCCTTTCATCAAGAGGTAGTTCCAGGGAACTCGCTGATGGTTGCTGAGAGACGATTAAAATCACTGGAACACTGCCTCCTCACTCAACCTGATATTCGTCGCATGTACGGGGAGGTCATGGAAGAGTATAAAAGTCGGCAGCACATGGAACGGTGGCATGGACAGTGAACACAAGAACCAGGAGTGTACTACATTCCTAATCATGAAGTGCTGAAGTCCACTAATTCAACAACAAAACTCAAGAGTAGTTTTCGATGCTAGTGCTAAACTGCCCCATGGACATTCATTGAGTAACTCTTGTTTTCTGGTGCCAAGCTTCAGGCTGACATCAATGACATTATTTGTAAATTTAGGACCCACTCAGTAGTCTTTTGTTGTGATGTGAAGCAGATGTATCGCCAGATCCTTGTACATCCAAATGACCGAAAATATCAGTTGATCCTGTGGCGTCCTGACCCTGTGGAGGAATCACAGGTCTTTCAGTTGAACACTGTGACTTTTGTTGTAAAATGTTCCCATTTTTTGGCCATACGAACACTGCACCAGTTGACCGAGGATGAAGGTAACCTATACCCCCATGCCTCAAAGGTACTGAGAAATGAAACTTTAGTTGATGGCATTGTCACTGGAGCTGCCTCCCTTGAAGATGCTCTGCTCTTGCAGGAGCTGATTAAGTTATTGAAAAAAGGTGGGTTTGAGCTCCGCAAATGGGTAACTAACAGGCCTGAGCTGTTGGAAGGGCTATCCAAAGCAGATTGTGAAACGCTCACGTTTCAGGATTCTACTCAATCATGTGGTGTTCTTGGAATTCAGTGGCAGGTTACCAATAACACTTTCGCTTACTATGTGGATAATATAACAGAAGAGAATTCCAAACGAGCTGTTCTGTTGTGCATTGCTAAAATATTTCAGCCATTGGTATGGCTCTCTCCTATTGTGATGTTGGCAAAGGTATTCATGCAATTGTTGTGGCTGCAGGGACTGGCTGTAGGAATAGCAGCAGTTTTCCTTGACACACTCAGCAGTGTATCAGCTTTCCATACCTCGTCCCTTTGCCTGTCCTGAGGCTGTAGACTTGCAACTGCATGGCTTCTCAGATGCATCCGAAAAGGGCTATTCAGCTGTAGCGTACCTCCGCTGTCAGCGCAAGCGAATAAATTACGGTCAGTATAGTGATTGCCAAGACCAAAGTTGCTCCTCTGAAACATGTCTCTCTACCACGTCTTGAATTATGTGGTGCCCGCCTCTTATCAAAGCTTTTGTCTCATTGTCGGCAGCTTCTTGGGCAGGCCTATAAAAATTATCGATGATTGCATGGTCAGACTCAAGTGTAACACTTTCTTGGATCAAAAGCCCCCTCTAATACCCTCAAGACCCATGTTGTAATAGTCACCCAGATTCAAGAATGGACATGTCCAAACATGTGCTCTCCACTGATAACCCTGCTGACTGTGCCTCGCGAGGTTTGTTACCAAAACAATTGACCCCCGATCACATGTGGTGGTCTGCACCCAGGTGGTTAGCACTTCCTACTTCTCATTGGCCACAACCCTTGCAGGACTTACCCGATGTGAAGCCACTTGATTCAGCAGCATTAATTGTTACTGGTCCAGCTACTTTATTATCACTGTTTGAAACCATTCCCTTAGGATTGAAGCTACAACACACAGTTGCATGGATCATGAGATTTTTCTACTGAACTAAAGAAGTGCATTGCTGTGAAGGTCATCTGACTCCTGCTGCAATCACCCAGGCCCCTCACTGGATTTGTTGGGTGATCTAACAAACCACCTTTCAGAAGGAAATTGAATTGCTACACAAAAGGAAACCATGCTCACCTCGCATCCAGTGCTTGTTGCCCTTTCTTGACTTGAGAAGGTTAATCAGGGCAAACGGGCGAGCATCTAGAAAACTTGTCCCTGCCTGATAGCACCAAACACCCTATCATACTCCCCCATGATAACCAAGTGGTCAAGCCGTTGATCAATCATTACCACTTGGCATTTTTACATGCTGACCCCCAACTACTGCAGGCAATGTTAGCCCAGAAATTTTGGATTTTGTCTGCTAGAAACCTGGTTTGGTCGTATGTCCATAAATGCATAAAATGTTTTCGATGCAAACTCAAATTTACTCCTCAGCTCAGGGGTGATCTTCCCACAGCTCGGGTTACACCCAGCTCTCCTTTTACTTGCACTGGAGTAGATTTCACAGGTTTCTTCACCATTAGGCTCAGCAAACTGAGGAAAGCACATACTCAGAAAGCCTACATTTGTGTGTTCATCTGTTTTTCCATCAAAGCAGTACATTTAGAGATTGAGTCTTGACTTGACTGCAGAGGCCTTCTTAGCAGCTCTCAACCGTTTTGTTGCTCTTAGAGGTATCTGCTCAGATTTATACACTGACTGTGGCAATAATTTTGTGGGTGCTGCTTCTCAGTTGCAAAACACGTGGCAGAATTACCTTAGATCAGATGACTTGAGAGAGGCTATTCAAAGTTATTCAAAGTTTTCCCCTGGCTCATCACATCAACTTTCATTTCAACCCACCTGCAGCTCCACATCAAGCAAAGACTGTTTTAAGGAAAGTAATGAGAAACCAAATATTGACCTTCAAAGAGCTCACTATAGTCACTACCCATGTGCAAACAGCATTAAATTCACATCCACTGTACCCAGTGTACCCAGTAACCTGTGAGCAGAGATTTTATGCCTATCAGCCAGAGGCACGGCCAAAAGCGTAGGGAACGACACGCAGCGCTCCATGCCGCCAGGCAGTTGAGTGCACTTCCTCAACCTACACCGGAAAGGCAGGCGGAACGGGACCACGCCACTTAACTCAGGCACGAGTCAGTATAGACTGCTCCGGTTGTGGTATTATTCGTATTTCCGTGCATACATATTCACCCTTCGTGCAATTCTGTGGTAAGAGGATTGTTGACCGGAACAGAGGTTAGATTCGGTTGGGACAACATCCACTTCTGGACCAATGAATCTCACCTGTGGAATCGCAGCCACGGTGTGGGCCAAGCCCGCTACAACTGGACAAAGTACACCACCAATACGGCACCCAAGAAGAAGTGAGTGAGTACTAACGAACAGCCCTCTCCTCTTGTCGCCTATCTAACTCTATCACCCCGCTTTTGGTCTAGCGGACAGAATCCTCGACTGCCGTGATAATTATTCTAACCGGTCACGTGTCAAGTTTGCTCGCAATCATAAACTAAATAACCTTCATCCTACACGTGTAAAATATAAACATATTGGAGCACGCCCAAGGATGTCATCCATGAGGAAATAATTTCTCTACTGTACAAGGGAAAGATCTCTTACGTAGTTTACACGCCCACCGTGGCTCTTCATGTGCGCACTGATAAGATGCCATTTTGTGTAACATGTTGCTGTGGTTTTGCTTTCTCAATTCCTGTTATCCTGTGTGGAATAGTAATTGCACAATGTATATTCATAAGCATTGCAACATAACACAAATTTTCTATTACAAATGTTTTGTAGGGGAGAAATTAGGTCGGAAATTATTACGTTTGTATGGTATTGCGACTTAACAATAGTTACAGGAATACAAAAATTCAATGAGGGTTATACTTGAAATATTAATTAGCCCTAATTTTTCATCGAAAACTTCTGGTACGACCTATAAATGCATGCAGCCTATACAAGCCAAAATACGCTACTAATAAGGCAATTATAATTAATTTCTTCACTGTCTAATAATTAATCATTGAAAACCACGTCCTCTGATTTTCCCTGTAGTAAGTTACACTGCACTCTTCTCTGTGCTTACCTACCCATTATTAGACAGTAAAAGGTGTCAAATAGGTCCTTACATTTTATCTGTTTATTCAAAATATGCGTGTCTATTGGAATAAATTAATATACATCTTCGATTTCCCCGCAGAAGTTACTGAAAATGAATTTTACACTTATAATACAAGTCGCTTGATTTTCAAACAATTTTTGGCGACAAGAAGAGTTCAAGCACATGGCTTTTGGGCATATAATTTTATTAGCGAAGATACTGCCCCTTGAGTTAAATAAATATTACATTTTAAAATCATGTTAATTATACGCCAGATACAATAAAACACCAACCTTACATAAAAATACCACATTTAATCACATAAGAAAACATCTTTTCAAATAATAATTCTTTGATAAAATGTTTTGCGTAAAATTTTTGCAGTTTCCTTTTCTGGCGGGGCAGCGTGTGAAGGCAAACGAAGCGGGCATGGCCGAGAGAGAGAGGATGTGCTTTATCTTTTGCTGGACAACTTCCCCTCTTGGTGGTGAGAACGGAATGTGAGGAAAGGAAGGAAGGTGCGCCGCTGAGAGACAGACAGAGGGAGAGAGAGATAAGGTGCTAAGTTGCCACGCTAGTTGGTATGGGTAACCACTTCCCCTCTCGTCAGGGGAAGTAGCAAGCCAGACTCAATCGACGCACATACACAGTGTCGACAGATGTGTTCAGGAGACAAGACATGAGACTAGAGTTGTTCCGATACTGATACTAAGTATCGGAATAGCAGATACTTCACCTTTTCCTGCTGTATCTATATCGGGTATACTTTAGTATCGGTTGTAGACAATGAAGTCAGGTTTATTATACAAAAATTACAGTATTTCGGTTTGTATATACCACACAATAAAACAAAAAGAAAAATAAGAACAAATACAGTATTTTCTCGTGTAGTATAGATCACCCTTTCCCCCAAAAATAAAGGAAAACAATTTCTGGAAGAAGAAGAAAAAAAAAAAAAAAAAAAGTGGTTGTTGGGGGAAGTGGCGGGACTGTCCGTTGTCTCATCTCACGCTCTTACATCACTCCTCTCCCTTCTTTCTCAGCAACCCTTCAATTATGTGTAAGTCGAACCCCCCCCCCTCCCCTCCCCTCCCCCCCCCCCATTATCAGCTAACATCCTATATAGCTGCAAACCAGAGTTGTGCTGTGTTTACAGCCCCCCTTAAAATAACACCCAGATGTTGCTGGTGGATAATTCTGCCAAGCCCTCTTTGTTTCCATGGCAGAGGCTAGCAAGCCATGTTCTGGAATTAAGTGATGGGGGGGGGGGGGGGGGGGGGAGGGACATTTTTTTTAATATAAGGATAGTGCGACATTCTAGCATGGCAAAAAATAAAAGAGCTGGTCACTGTTAAAAGGAGAAAGGAGAAAAACGAAGCGGCAAATATTAAAATGTTGAGTAGTAGAAGGTTTCCGGATTTTTTTTTATTTTGGCTTTTTGCACCCAAGTTATTTAATTAAAGTATTTTGCAAACATATCACAATCACCCCACATTAATGCAAAAAAGAATAATTTGTTCCATACTTACTAACAGGACGCCACAAGTTTTTGGTGCAATTTTATTAAAAGAAATTTTTTCCCTGGAACTTGTTGCAACAATCATGGTGCACACTATACAGGAGTAAATACAGTATACGTCGCTCAAAATAGTTGCACCTAACATCACTTGTATTTCAAAGCAAATAGTTCCACCTGAAAATGTTATGCAAATCATTTTATCAAGGAATTATTATTTGTAAAGATGTTTTCTTTTGTGTTTAAAGGTTGTTTTATCCGGTAAGGTTGGTTTTCTATTGTATCTGGAGTAAAATTAATATGATTTTAAAAATTAATATTTATTTAACTCAAAGGGCAGCATCTTCAGAAGTAAAATTATATGCCCTAAAGCAAACCCTCTACAACTTGTCAGCAAAAAACTGTTTGAACATCAAGTGACTTGTATTATAAGTGTTCATTTTCAGTACTTCTTGAGGGGACATCGGAGGATTTACATTAATTTGTTTCAATAGACACGAGTCTTTGAATAAACTGATAATATGCAAGTGCCTATTTGAAACCTTTTGCCGTCTAATAATGGGTAGGTAAGAACCCAGCCGAGTGCAGTGTAACTGATGACAGGAAAAATAAGAGGACGTGGTTTTGAATGATTAATTATTAAAGACAGTGAAGAAATCAATTATAATTGCCTCATTTGTGTCTCAAAATTACAAGTTTTCTTTGCAGTAAAATATGATTAATTAATTTAAAAGACAGACATTTGCCATGTGTGCAAGGTGTCGTCAACAGGTAGTGGCGTGGAGAGGTCATCATCCCCCCAACCCCCTCATAAGCCAACAGACATGACACTTCCCAATCGATAACTTCTCCATGCACTCTTAGCTGATAGCGCGTGTGAGACATTTAAAATTAGACTTTTAATTGGTGTCACATTATTTGCATTTTCAGAGGGTTTGAAAGTTTTAGGTCAGCTTGCATTTTGTGTCGGATTACAACAAATTATATACAGTATTTAAAGACATTTTCTTCTTTATTTAGGAGTCTAGGAGAAATGTTTTTAATGTATTATTACCAGTAATACTTTTTCTAAAATTCAGTATGAAGGGCATTGGTATTGGTTTTTTGGTATCGGAATCTGAAAACATGGTACCGGAACAACTCTACATGAGAGAGCGCACCGCACAGCAGTTATAAACGGCAACGCACATGATGTATTTCACATCCAGTTACCAGACGTTTGCATAAACAATCAGCTTAAAAACCATAGTCGCTGGAAATTTTAGATGAAAGGACCCGTAATACAGTGAAATCCCGTACCTACAAGTGTTCATAAAAGTGTGAAAAACTGACTTAATTATGAGTACTCGTAACATCAGATTCATCACAAAAAAATGAAATATTAATTTTATGGAAAACGTAGGGTGACTGCTAATATAAACATGGCGGGAATTACAAATATAGCTGGATTAGGTACGCTATCACTTATACAGTACAGTAAAATCCCTCCATTACGACTCTATCCCAAGAAACCGTGAAAAGTTAGGGTCGAAAAAGTCAAAATTTTGAAGCAAATCTAAAAATAGATACACTAATCCCACCAACCGCAGTATCTTGAAACTTGGTTTCAGTTATGAGCGGATTTATTTTTGTAGACCTTTTCTCCAACCGCGGTACAAGTTTCTATTATTCACTGTGGGAAACTAGCCTTTTCTGATATTAGTGGTGGCACACTTCTCAAGCTGCAGTCATAGACTTTGGCATTTGTTGTCCCAAGCAGTGTGAAGTGAAGCAATAAATTACTTCATTCCAGAAGGGGAGACTAGTGTATTGTCCATTGATGGTGCATGAAAGAGGAGGGGGGGGGGGGGGGGAATGGAGGGCTACAGGCCCCATTAATGAGGAGGATTCTTTGTCCAAGTCACATGATGCCTCTGCCAGTACCTTCCCTGTCTTTTTTCGCTTCCATTATTCCTCCTCTTTTACTGTAAAAACAGCGGCACATTGCAGACTAGTGTATGTATAACTTCAAATATAATTCAATGTCCCTTTTTCAATGGTTTTATTTTTTTTTTAAGTTTATGTGTACCCATGCATACATAATATGCTACTGTTTTTGGTGGGCATTTGGTTTTTTTTCCTTGTGAAGTCAATTTTATGTGTAAAGTGAATAAAGGTATATACTGTTCGCAGTAAAGTGAGCACTTTTGAAGCTCTAGTTACTTTTTCCTTTTTTGCATATATTTCACCACTACAGGAAGTTAACGCCTTGACTAAAATAAAATGTATTTATTGACTATTATACCAAATGAGAGAGCTATCAAAAGTGCTCACTTTATCATGAATAGCCTATAGGTAAGTGTGGGCAAATAATGTGTGTTCTTATACCAGATTTTGGTGAGCAAGGCCTTGTGCTTGTATGTCGTGTCAGAAGTTTATTATGAAAAATTCTGGAAGATATTTCAAATTTTGGATATTTCAAGTAGACTGCACTAAATTTTTATATTCCCGTAAACTCTGCCGGGCCTCATTGTGCCAGTGCAGAGGACAACATGCCGCCTACATTTAGTATAAATTCAACACATTGACGTGAATTGCATCCATCAGTACGTTTATCAACACCGGGCCGCCGATATGAAGCAAACCAGCCCTGTAACAATGGCACTAGCGGCGACTGGCTGGCCCCCGCCCGCCAGAATAATCTTGTAGAGGGGAGCAGGTGGCTTGTAGCGACCGACCGACAGCTGCCTAGCCTCGAGAATCTAGGACCGATCGACAGATGCGAGTCACTGCACCTGGCCACGCTGCAGAGGATCTAGGCGCTCGCCCAGCTACGTGTGCATGGCAATATATTCACTGCTAGCCCCAGCACACGAGTGATCCAATGTATCTTCATATATATTATCAATAAATAAAGTTCTGTGTTTTGCTTCAAACATAAGGCATCTCAACAGTGTTTGGTTATGTTTTAATAATACCAGACTTGCCAACTTTTAAAGTTTCCAATCAGTAAAATGGATAAAAACTATTAAAACGAGCGTAAACTGCCCGCGGCAATTTCACATATACTAATTTTCTTAACATTCACATGTAATTTCAAGTAATAAAATTTCCACAATTTCACAATGAAAATTTAGTATAATCCAATATTTGTTCAGTGTTTCAGACCAGAAACTATGATTTCCTCTAGAGAAGACTTATACAGCATCAAGATGTGTTTGCTTAGTATGACGAACAGAGCAAACATATAGCCTACCTACTCCTTGCCTTGGGTGAAATATACATTAATTTAAGATAACTTCCATACCGTATTTATTTTCCCAATTATTGTATTAATACGATTACCATAAAAGTATTAAAAATTCACTTTGTAATATACAAAATCCCTATTCTGCAATGATTTAAATTTAAAATTAACATTTAAAACTTGTATATCGAAAATGTACATACACTCACACGTAAAAATTCGAACTAAGAAAGCTTACCAATTTTACTTAGAAAAACAAGTTTTTTTTTTTCTGGATTAAGTCAGATAGAGGAAATGTGGGAATTGTTTATCACCGGATGAAAAACAATAGCAATTCTACTGCTGCTTGTTTGTAGTTTTGTGTTGGTCATTTTCACAGATTGTACACACACAAAACATGTAAAATAAATAAGAAATTCTGGTTGTAAACAGAAATGGCACGTAAAAAATCTAAACATCTACTTGCATTCAGAATACCGAACATACGATAACTAAATTTTGAGATCTCTAGAAACTTAGATTACCATTCCAATCTATCTTGATTTTGTTATGGCAAAGTCATACTTCTGGGGCTCCGTTAATTTTAGTGACAGCGAATTGGATGGGGTTGGGAGAGACTTTCTAGTTTAACGTCTTTCATGAGACAGCGTTGTTTTGCACCTCTTCTCACGAGACTGGCATTTTTAATTATACACTCTTTAAATGGAAGAGTCAAAAATTTGCTCGTTATTTTGTAAATTCGTGATTTAATAGGTATCAGTTGTGACGTTGACAGTCACTGGTTTAGCACTCGCGGCAATGGATTATTTCATTAACAGTGAAAAATATTTCTTCAAATATCACTGGAATGTTACGAATACATTAATAAGAAAATAATAAACTATGCAATAAGGACTTTTAAAAGATTTATAGTTACGCAATATATAAACATAACACAACACTTACTTGCTTTTTAAAACATGCCTAGTGTATTTTATATACAATTATTTGCTTTAAAAATAATTTTACTTATGCACTTGCATGTTTTTAAAGCAAAAATAAACATGGAACTGATGCTGTCATTTTGTATTTCTGCTAACATCCACTAGATACAAAATACGTCACCATTTTTGTATATGAAGTCAGGTCACATGATCATTTTGTTAACAAAATCTGCCAATTCGGCCACTGGCTCAAATTATTATATAACCTGTCAAGTTTTATCTGAAAGAAAACACGATAAATATGTAGATAATACCAATCCGAATATTAAACACGCTTGAGACACAAATATTTTCGGTAAAGTTAGTTTTCCATAGAGTAAAGGTGTTACATTTACACTTCAAAACAGATCTGAAATAATAGTTATCTACGCCACGTACATTTCAAACATTTTAATAACCGTTTCAAAATACATTATTTACAATACACACTGACTTAAGGCCAGCATACAAATGATTTAGCACAGAATATATCAAACACACAGAAAGTAGAATGCAAGTCGAAATGGCACTGCCTACAATAACGCACAACACAAGCACAGAAATTTAGCACAGAAAGTTGACCAATATCCTATAATTCCTGTGCGCATGCGCCGTGCATGGCCAATCAGAACGTCGATACCACAGAGTTTATGTGACGATTAAAATGGCTGCAAAAGTAATGAATTTGACAAGTACTTGGAGAGTTTGACGCAACATAAACATTGGTTTATTTTGATTGAAACTGTTATTGTATAAGCAATGTATATTAATATTAATGGTAAAACGTAATATATTTCTACAAATTAAAACACGAGCAGCAAAGTAAACAGCTATCGACAATATTTTTTTTCATTCCAGTGTGAACAATACACGCATGCAATACTTACTGGGCATTGTTTCTTTCATTTTCACGTCTGTTTTGTTTAAATATCCATAGATTTTGTGCATGTGCTTGTTTGATTGTAGGCTTTCAGATTCGAGCTGTGCGTGTGTTCTGTGCTATCGCAGGTGCTGTTTTTGTGCTAAATCAATTGTAGGCTGGCCTTTACTGTTTGCAATTCCTATTTGCAACTCTTAAATACACGTTCTGTTATAATTCTTACTACACGTTTCACTGCCATCGATAAAACTTAATTAGCTCAATCATAAAATAAATACGACATTTCACCGGCTTTCCAAAACTAGTCACCGCAGTACGAAAACAACTGTTACTTTGCTTCGTGATGATTGCAGACCTACCAACTTGTAAAGTATGAAATCAATAAGATTGACGAATGCCTAAAATAGTGCGTAATCGGATCGCTGCATTTTATATACATTTTTTACCTGTTCACCAGCTGTTACCAGTATTGTTATGAAAATGCGAAATCATTGATGTACAGATTGATAATAAATCAACATAATAATTACTTCTATGTGCAACAATATATATTTCTGAGCTTCACGTATCAACTGAGAACACAATAATATCACATGTAGTCTTATATATATTATTCTTTTTTTTTTTTAATTCAGCTACTTACCAAATGTTCCAACACTGTCAGCACATTACGTGAGTTACAAAATCAAGAATATTAACACAAGAATTCTGGTAATCGTTCAAAACAATTTTCAAACAAAAACATGCACTTTTAACATGCTTTGTAATGTTACTTTTTACAACATAACAAATAGTTATGTCACCTCGACACACACTACAAAACGCATACATTCCAACTTTCAGAAAGAATGGATACTGCTCAGAATATGCAGACCTGAATACTCGGACGTCTTGTTTTATGTTTTTCACACATTGTACAGCTATTATGTATGTGCACCAGACTATGAAGACAAACTCAATCCTACGTATTTCAAACAAATCATTATAAAATATTTCTTCACACTTCAAATACTCCTAAAAGTCCTTAGTTTATCAACAACTCACAAGCTCCATGATATGCCTCACACAGTGTTATTTAACGTGTTGGCATGCAAGATAGCACATTGTTCTGTTACTACATGGGTACATGAATATTACAGTACAACTTCGCTTGAGTGTTTGCTGCTATTTTTAATTTATTGTATTACCACTGCTAACAAATACCTATTACACCTCTAAAAGACAGGAAACTGTAATTTCACATTAAAATTATATGACTTTTTGCGAGACAAGCAAGCCTGTGAAACATCAAGGCAAACCATTTACAAACTGCAAACCATTTACAAATACACATTAGAGAAACGTGCTGCCTTGGACATACCTCACCTAGAAATAAGATGTGACAAATTTACTTACCAAAGTCGTTTTTACTTTGTTTTATCACCTGAATGAAAGCTCACTCTCATACTTTACCACAGCAAAATTTAAAAATCAGTATAACAAAACCCATCAACTTTATAAACGTTTTCGCGTCAATCCGACGTCATCCCATGAAATGCTCGACTCCCAGACCACAAAATAAATATGTGAAGTTGATGTGCAAACACACAGGCAAAGTTTACATAACCTTGCTACTATCTATGTTAATTACGGACAAAAAAAAAACAGCCACAAATACTTTTTTTTTTTCATTATTTAACACAAATTACTCGCGAGAAGAGATAGTATTAATGACTTTCAAACACTGAAACATAATTGTAGTATATAAACACAAACAACATTGGCATTTGTCTAGCCGCAGTCAGTGTGTGCCTCGTTCAGTTGTCATATGACTGGATGCATTCTGGGTAAGATATTGATTGATGTGATGCGCCCAGACACACACTTCAAGGCAACCAATTTTCTCTTTTTGCGGAATGAACTTGTGTACATTTTTGACAGTTACTGGCACTAGTGTAACCATAATAATGCACTGTAGGATCATAAAAACCACCTAAATATTTTATTTAGTTAAACACAAGAAAAAGTAAGCCTACATAAGAGTGACTCTTTAACAGCTGCTGCATGCGCATGAAAAAATCTCTCGCACATGCACGTTCTTGACACGCAGAAAAATTCCTGGCATTTTCAAAATTTTTCAGGCACTCGAGAAAATTCCAGACTTTTCCCTAATATTTCCCCATTTCCCGGTTAAGTGGCTCCACCTTGAATTATTGTGAAAATACGACATACAAGTGACACTTTCATAGAGACCAACAGCCAAGAGCCAGGCGCAGAGAGAAAAATCGTAATATATGGAGAGTTACCATAAAATCATAAGGTGCAAAATTTTCCGTAAAAATTATGGGAAAATAGTAAGGATTGGCAGGTCTGCAATTGGGGAAATAGCGGACCAAGCCATTCTCGTGTTGAAAATATAACATTTCACACATCGAACAAATGTATCAATACCACAGCCCGCAATATTCAATACTTTCGATACGTCCTAAAATCGAGGTATCGAAGAATCAATAGTCCCGTCTATTAAGTAAATATTCACTTCAAAATTTTTTCCAATATCGGAATTCGGAAAATACCAAGGCGTTTCCGTAAAATCGTTAGGGTATGATTTCCGTACATTTTACGGAAAAATCGTAAAAGTTGGCAAGTCTGTAATACATAGTCTAATCTTTTCACACACTTTCAATGGCCATGTCATGCTGTGTTTGAGCCTTCTTTTATACGACAAGGGGTAGTCCAATATGCCTTTCTTGGGTACCAAATTAATCAGGAAGCATCCAGCAATTAAAATATACACAAGTATTTATATTTAATTTAAAAAGAGGTGTTTTATGCACTAGAGATGATTGAACATGAACTTCATGCAAAAAAGGCAAGTTTGAGGGCATAGGGGGGTAAGGGGTGGGTCAAATTCAGTCCAAAAATTTCCTGATTTTTTATTACAACCCCCCCCCCCCTCCCCGCCTTATTTCGAGCCTATTCTCGGGAACCGTGAGGCGTCATAGTAGAGAGGTTCTACTGTAATAAACAACCGTGTCTGAATTCATGATCTATAATTAAAACATGATTTTAATGTTAAAATATGTACATATGCAATTTATATTAATATGTGGCGGGGGACTTCATTACAGCAGCAAAAATTATTCGCAAACAGTTAAAAAGTTACTAATGTATACCGTATTTAATAGCATTATTCTCGCACCTTTTATCACAGAATTTTTTTGTGCAAAAAATTATGGTGCGTGAATTATACAAGGAATTGCCAAGACACGTGCATGTAAACATTAAAATGAGGTCTGCTGTATTTGAATGTTGTAGCCGATTGCTAGCTGCTTCCTCTACATTGTCAGTTGAAATAATTTCAGGAACAAAATAAAGAAATAAAGGGCAATCATTAGTATTACTGCAAATTGTTTTGATTTTACCGAGCAGCTAACTGTAGAAAAGGGTGTGTGTAAACAGCTGTAATGGCAATGCAATTGTTTTTAACATGGCAGCATAGTAACAAAAAAACCAAAATATTTAAACTACATACATTTCAAAACATCCCGTTCATGTAAACATTATTAGCAAAACTCCACACGTAAACCAACAATTTATAAACTTTTATCGATACCGAAACCTGAATCACATGTCACAGAATGTTCCACGTATAACCTAAACAGAATGCCACAGTTTCTTCCACATATTTTCAACCAATCATCTGCTTGCGCTCGTATTGATTCTATGTTGCTATTCTAACTAAATGCCTTGAAAAAGGATGCGAGCGCGGGTCTGTCAAAGTGTGCGGCGTTGCAACATCTACTGCAATGCAACGTTACCACTTCTCATGGAGTGTGGCTTATACGTTTTACGCGATTAATTATACTAAATGCACAATTTAAGCAATTTCAATTCACAATTGTTAGAAATGGCAAATACAACTAATTAAAATGCATTCGAATTGATCGTAAAAACGGAAATACACAATGAATCCTCACTCGCTGTTACCAGGTAATTTAACCTTGGAAGTATATGACGGTGTATTAAAAAACTACTGTAAGTACAGAATTCTCATAATAGGCCGTACTCGTAGGTACGGGACTTCACGGTATACTTTGATCGATACTCCATGCGATAAACAATTCACGCTGTTTATGTTAACATTATTTACATGGGGATTTCGCCGGGACCACAAAAAATTGTTGGCGAATGAGGTTTATCGATACATGTGATAACAATACATCGAGAAGCGACTGTATCAACCCATCCCTAAGTTATTTATTTCATTTTAGTGAGAAAGATGGTCATCACATTGGCTAAAAATATAGACTGGCAAGATATATGCCCACAGTAGTACATGCCACAATGTTTACATTTTTGTGGCAGTAAGAGAAGGTCCACTGCCTTGTGGGATGTCTATTTCTATTCGGAAGACTTCTGCTTATTGAAATAAATATGTTTTATTAATAAATTTACTAATTTTTGCGCAAAGAGTTACTGAGAATGGATTTGGCACTCGTTTTAATTGAAGTGGCATACAATGTTTGAATTTTTTTCTCGTTAACACGAGATCATTTATGGTCGTGCGATAAGTTTTTATCCAGAAGATTCCTTCCTATTGAAATAAATTAAAGTTTTGTTAGTAAATTATTTAATTTTTGTATAAATAGGAAATGGATTTCGCACCTGTTTGAAATTTATTGTAAACTACAAATCATTTATTGTCTTGTAGAGAACCATTTCATTTGCAACATCTGCCCAGAGAATTGTGTTAGTATTTAATTTAAATAAAAGTGTTATTTTGCACCGCCGATGAATAAGCACTGTCTTAATGTGAAAAACACAATTTCATAATAATTTGTTGGTGTTGGAGTGTTAAAATAGGTAAATTAGGATTTAACGAAACAGGAAAATAGAATACGGATTTTCAGGAACCACGACACTTTGTTAAATCGAGGCTCTACTGTACTTCAGTTAACAAATACTCCAATTTTCCTGCAAAAAGCCACTGAAAATACACTTCGTACTCAGTCGCCAAGCAAGATTTAACATTTATTAAAAGGCTGATCAAGTACAGTACACAAAACTTGGTAAAACCTTGTGCCACTCAACGCTTTTAACATTTTCGGAGACAAGGGGAGGCTAAATATTCGCTTCTTGATTACCTCACTGACTGCTGAGGGGGAGGGGGCATGCAGAGTCATTGGGTGGTGAAATTACTGGAGCTGATTGCCTAGTAAAGTGGTATTTATTTTTAAATACTGTATGCACTGCTTGCAATACAATGCCCTCCAAGAGTAAAGTAATGCACAGCAAACAAAATAGTGCAACATTCTTATTTTGTAACAAATTTGCATCAAAATTCTAAACTTTTCAAACCCAAATTTCTCATAGTTTCTCAAAAATGGGTTGTAAAAGAGAGGTGGTCGTAATAAAAAAAAAGTTGCAACTGTGAGGTTCTTTTGTACTTTGCTTACCTGTTTTTTAAAAGTCGCATTTCTCTCTTCCGCGCTTGGTCTTCCGCAATAATTGTCTGACCACCAATTCCACCTCCTTGCGTTACAACTTGAACAGTAAAATGCACAGAAGCAAATGAGCACCTCGCAAAACCAATGCAGCTTGCAGAAATGATAACGCAGTTTCAATCCACAGGCATGTTAGCAAATTACCTTACCAGGCACAAAGAACTGGCCATCTTGACCCTGAGCATATTGGACTATCGCACCCCCCGCAGTTGTCGCATTGGTCATTGTCAGTGTGTGGAGACCCTGGACGCCCTCTCCTTGACTGGAGAGCTGCAATGCTCCAGCTGGAATCACTGGACACAAACATGAAAATAAGATAACGCTTCAATTCGCAACAGAAAAAAACACCTGGATAGCAATAATGGTGGACACACACAATAACAATATACATACAATAACATCCACTCCACTTATTACATTTGTCTTGCACATCCCACAATAATAATAATATTAGTACAATGAATCACGTTCACTCCAGATATGTACAGTAATCAAGAATGATATATTAGTTTCAAACTTGTAGCCAGTATGAAACATTTCTCCTTTAGAAACAAACATAAACTTAGTATTATCTTCACACAGAAAAAAAAGTTAAGTTCAGTATTTGCTCATTAAATAAATTTTAAAGTTGGTATTTTTGTTAGAATTAATGGACAAGGAAAGTTATCATAAGATGAAAATTATTGCTAAACACTAATTCTGAAGTACATTATACTTCACATTTTGTTACAAACAACACAAGTAAAAATATATCTTGTAAGATTGTATAAAGAGACAATGTCATAAGCTTCCCATTGGATGTGCTACCCAGGATGGTATGGAGCACAGGATAGTTTTCTGGAGAGATTACGACAAACTAATGACTGAGATCACAGCCGATACATTGTATCGCAAACGGTCTGTAGATGCTGCCTCAGCTTCTCTGCAGGTTTTCATAAAAACACAAGTCATTGAGCCATTACAAAGAGAAGAGCAGGTACTCAATCAGAGTGTGCTGGGAGGAAGGCAGAATGTGGTGATGGTAAACACCAAGGAAAATTCCTACTTAAGTTTTTAATGCCTCACTGTTACGTCTCGTTATAAGGAAGCATTGAAACTGACTGACTGTGTGATATGCATTTCCGGGAAGCTCAATTTATCACTAATTAGATCCGTAACAGTAGTATATTATTACATGTGATGTAAGCCAGTGGATTTAACTACAGATGCCTACTTTTCTACTTTCTCTTAAGTAAAAAATGCAAGAAAGAATTAAAAATATTATTTTTTAAAAAATGTCACTTCCTTTTTTTTAAGTATATTTAATAGGATAAAAGTAAAGCATGTTGGGTGTAGATAATTATTTATATTTCCTGGAAGAAGATGTATTTCCAGTACACTTATTATTTACTAAGACACGCGTATGTGCACAAACACTGATTTTACAGACAATATTTTATTAGGGAGTCTCCTTAAGTTAGTAGGCCAGACATATTTTATAAATAATAATAATAATAAAAAAACCAAACAGTTTTGTTTTTATAATATTAAGTTTATTCTAAGAGAAAAAAATCTCGAAAATGATTAAAAATCACATTTTTTTTGGCACTTTTTGCTCAGTTTCCTTAATGGGCAAGAGAAAATTAAACTGTAAACTGTGCAGTTGTAGTTTAATCTGTGGACTTTTATAGTGCGTAATAAAATCTCAGTTTGATATCTCATTTGTACACGAAAGCATAACAGCAGAAGCATTGCAAGCAGATTGCATCTTGCGCATAGGAGCAACGGACCGCTGGTCACGCATGTTATCGTCGCTCATATTGTAATGCCTTGAAAGTTGGGGGAAAAAAAAAAGCCTTTGGGCCGTGCATTAAACTGAGCATGCTGGGGCAGTGCCCACAATGGCAGTGTGGACTGCAGCTATGGAATGCAATTCATACACTGGACTGGAAAACTGGAAGCCAAAATGAGACAGTAGAAGTGGTCTGGTTGTGATGGCAGTTCAAATGTATCCTATAAACAAGCTGTCCACTGAAATTCCATTTTGGAATTCCCTGACTTATTACCATTTTCCCTGGCCTGCTTTCAGGAATACTGTTACATTCCAATATATTTTTTCAATGCTGACCGAACACGTATGATATCAGTGAAGTTGAATTAAATTACACCCCAACAGACCAAGCAAGCATGGCAAACATTAAATTTAGCCCATTGATATTTTGCAATACATGCTATATTGACTTCACATACGTGACCATTACAAACATAAATACTTTATTGTGTATGTGTGGGTGTATGTGTAGATCCTATGTCACTTGGCAAAGACATATTACTGCATGTTCACAAACTTAAAAACTGAAATCTTGGAAACACATATGTTCATAATTACATTATCCTGTATTCACACAATTTTCACAGAGCACTAATTATTTACATTTTCTCTGAAACATGAAAATTCCCTGAATTAATTATATACATTTTCTCTGACACAGGTTCAATTCCCTGAATTTTCCCTGTCACATGAAATTCCCTGACTTTACAGTGCAGTAGAATGGCTATGCAACAGGTTGGACGTGTGAGGTGGTGCAGTGGTAACTCACTGAATTTGCAGTCGGGGAGGACCCAGGTTCAATTCCCGGTCTGGAATCCTGATTTTGATTTTCCATGGTTTCCCGAAATCATTCCAGGGAAATATTGAAATGGGTCCCTAACAAAGGTCATGGCTGAAACCTTCTCATTCCTTCCCAAATTCCTCTTTCCTGTACAACTTGTACCATCTCTAATGACCTCGCTGTCGACAAGACATTTAGCCCACCTACCTACCTACCGTAAAGAAAAGCAGGCAGTTAGTTTGTCTTGCCATAAAATGGACATGGCATGGTACAAGTCAGGTCATTATATATATATATATATATATATATATATATATATATATATATATATATATATATATATATATATATATATATATATATATATATATATATTCGTTTGATGGTATTTGTAACACAAAATTGTTTACATGTTTTAATGTTTTACATCTTCCTTGTGAAATGCAACATATTCTGTGTGTAACTTGTACAGGAGAAAGAAACTGTCCATCTAACTCAGAACTTCGAAACTGTTGTGGTGAGAAAAATGACAAAAAATAATTGTTGCAAGATTTGACTCACAAACACTTGAGAAAGAAGGATTATGAAAGACATTCATTACATGCAAAGTTACCGCTTCGCCATCTTGGAATTCACTGCTCCTCCTAGGAATGCTGCCAGACTACTTGTGAGATACTGGATACATGAGTGCTGTGCACAGTATAGTTCCACGCCCCCACATACACAATATAGTACATGAAAATGTACAACATACTGCCCGCCGAGACAGACTGAGGTCTTAAGAGTACACACACAGTCACACTTTGTACTGACGTGTGACGTCTTTTCTAACAATATATCTTCTATTACTACTCATCAGTGTGCATCACTCACCCGCACATTTTAACAGTGTTTGATCGGCAGTACAATCTACTTGACATCAAGAACTTGTACTGTTTACCCACGGCAAAAGACGCACGCTCCACGCCCGAAGAATTGTACTGTTCACTGGTAGAGCCACCAAGAATATGCATCAAGGACACAGAGAGTACTATAGCGCACCGCCGGATAGTACTACTAGTATGATCGCCAAGACATGTAGCACCTGGATCTAGCGCCAGCCGGTGACATCATACGCCCAGAGGATCTAATGCCGCCACCCCCTCCACCTCGACCAACGGCAAGCCAGGAAGAGTATAAATACTATGGTCCAGCCCTTGGAATGCCAGTCTGTCCTGTTCCTTCACTGCACTCCTGGTGCCGAAGGAACCATCAGCTGCTGGCCTCTTCAGGGCAAACATCTTAGTATAATCGAAGTTTAAGTTATTATCATAAGGCTTCATCTACCTAAACTTCATAGGCCTAGGAACAGGTCACCTTCACCTGTCAAGTGTAGTAAGCTTCCGTTAAACTCTCGTTGATAAGAAGTAGTGCAACACCACCACCTTTATTTCCTTGCTGAAATAAACAAGTCTTATTCCACGTAAGGGTATCATTGGAACAGTCGCAGAACCTCTTCCTGTACACATTTGTCCTGTCGGAGGGATAGCAGGTGACCGGGAAATTAATTTCTACTGCCAGACACACAAAGTAGAATACATACACCTATACTATACGGCCACCCTTTCTATGCACCCAGGTGTATAGCATGGTAGAGCCCCAACACTAGGTACTCCTCCTCTTGGGGTTAGCTTGTCAGTCTGGGGATTGCTCTTTCCACCGCAGTTCTGATGCCGCAATGAGTACTTCCCTGGGTCTGAGGAGACCGACCCTCAGGAGCAACTCACCCACGTATCGGGACTGTCAACCAGTGATACCTGATTCACAATATCCACCGCAATTCTGGTGCCAGATACAGAGATACGGAAACAGCATTGGGTTGACGGAGATGGTACGTGGAATTACACCAGAGTAGGACCACTACGTTACCTGCTCACCTTCACCAGTTTGGTTTTAGTTACTCTTTATTCATGCCCTTCTCCCGTCGAAGTGGAATCCGTTAGAGGGCTGGGTAGCATCCTTCTTCTGTATTGTCATCTCTAGTTTCTTCAACAGTCCCAGCACTTGACACATCAGTTCAACAGGTGCTGCAGATGTTACATCATCATCATCCAGTTGCACAAAGTGGTGAAACTGCTCTTGGGATTGCAGACGTTCCTGAAGATAGTCCAATCCTTCCATGTTGCCATCAGTGTCTTCCTCACTGGCCTATTCTTCTTTGGCTAAAGAAAACTTGTGGTGTTGGCTGGCAGATAGAGCTATGTCACTTGTGACAACTCAAGGCCAACAGCAGAATGTGCTGCACATCTGACCAAAAGTAAGATCTTTCTGTTTTTGCATGCCATGAGTCATTTCAATTTCATGAACCATTTCTGAAATATTTTCACTGTCACCCAATGACAGGAATTTGCTTCATAAACACATGGTAGGTTCACAACATTCTTGAAACACATGGGTTTCTGAAACTTGCCTACAACAAGGGGTCATAATTTCTCACTAAATCTTTGGTTAAAGCACAGTAATGCAATAACATGTTCCTTGCTGGGTTTACCTCCATGGCATTTCTCATCTTTCACATCCAACGTTTTATTTGGGAGCAAGTTGTAAAAAACTTCAGTTTCGTCCATGTTGAAACTATATTATCTGGAGTGAACTGATTCCAAGTATTGGCTGCACAGATGGTAGTCAATCATGAGTCTTATCTATGTTGATGGCTGCCAACTCACCACACAACTTTTGCAATAAGGTTGTTATGTTCTTTAAACCACTGCAGCTAATCATTGTTAATTTGAACCCAGGAACCCCTAACCTCAAAGCCAGGTATTGCACCTTTTGCTGGATTAAAGGGCCAGAAATAGGTATGTTCGCTGCACGTATTTCATGATACCACTGAAGCAGATTGGTTTCCATTTCCTCCTGTTTAGGTACATGTAGTAATTTTCTTGCTGAGAGTGCACAGAAATTTTCACAAACAAGTTCAACTTTGCTACGATTTTTTTAAAATAAAGAAGATGGTGGAATATCAAATTCTCATGCAATTTCTGTTTTTGTTATACTGCATTTGTTCACTTCACTGATTATTTTAAGTTTCGTTAGTAACTTCATTACATTTACATTTTGCAGCCATCAATAAAACAAATACCACTATCAAAAATATTAAAACTTTAGAACAACTTTGCACATGTTTACAAGGAATTATTCTTCGTACTGGTAATTGTTTTTTTTTCTTTTAGCAGCTGTGGCCATGGTGATATCCACGCAGCCAAAGAAACCAGACATTTATATTGTAATGCGCTAAAATATAGAAGGTGCGCCACTCAAAGATAAAAAAAAAAAAAAAAAAAAAAAAAACATTATTATATTGAGTGTGTATACAAAAAAATAAAAACCATGTAATGCACAACACATGAGGAAATAAATGCAACAGTCTTGGAATTTTACCTTCGCACTTGGCATTTACAAAATGGCAGCAACTTGCCGCTAATAAGGTTACTTCTACCAAAAGTTAGGAAATTCAATATTATTAGTTTAGTACATAAAAGATTTTCCCCATCAAGACAGTGTTAATGCCACATGTGTGCCAAATTTTATTAATTTAAAATGAAAAATTTTATGAATACAATTTTAAACTAATAAACAGAATTCTCCCATTTACCACTAATATTACAATTTACATCTTTGCGATGTCAGCACACATCACGGCAGACGTTTTATTGTGCCAAATTCTCCCATAAGAAAACCAGTTTTGTTCCTAACTTGTAGTAAGAGTAACTTTACTGCTAGTATCAATTTCCATATTTCCTGTTGTACTACAAACTAAAGTACATAGAATGTATATCTTTGGTCAGTTGTTTGTTTATGTTTTACAGTGTTACGTAGTAGTGTTACAAATATTGCATGTTGGTTGGTTGTTTTCATTAAGGCGTGGAATTCGTATAAACAATTTGCCAACATGTAAAATTACACTCCTTCATATTACTAATTAACCGTATTTCGTATTAAGGAAATATTTTATTTTAACATTATAAATCCTCTATCTGTTCACGGAACTGCAACTCATTCAGCAGGCTCACAAGAGTGGAGTAAAAACCAGATGAAAAGAGTTCTCAAGTTACTCGAGGAGGAAATCAACAATATTATTACCCCTGAAACACCCGAAAGTGAATCACTTTTTTGCATTACCCTCCCGAGTCAAAGGCAAACTGCCATACAAATACTTAGTGCTTTTATATTATGGAAATTCAGTAGTTGGAATAGATCTGCCGATCTTATGGAGGATTACACTGCCACACCTCCTTGTCCTTCCCCTCCTTCATCTAGCAGTGAGTGCACTTCGCCATCACAAACACAGTCGACCACTGTTCCTCAGCCGGCCGCCCGAGCGCAGACAACGGAGCAGAGGAGAGCTCCATTATCGCTGACGTCACAGGTAACCCATCGAAGAAGCGTACTATCTGTTGTGTTAGACTTTGTCCCCTCCTGTAAACCAATACGCCCTACGCTTTACACTGGCTTTCTGCCCCTGCCCAAGAGGGATGAGCTCCCCAGGGCACGATCATCGCTGCAGAAAAGTCTAAATATTTTAAGGCCACCGTAACCTCTCGTACCTGCACAGTGTACGTTAGAACACTCAAATTCTGGTTACTCATCGGGGTTTTAATCTCGAAGTCACCTCCATTAAATTCGCCACAAAAATTCCCAACTTGTAATCTCACCTATCAGCGTGGGAAATGACAAACTATAGATCTATACCCAGGACTTGTATGCGACTCTCTGGTGGTTGCTAGGATGAGCAGTCTTTTATTTGGCATATCTTCATGTTTACACACGCATTGACAACCAATATTCAAAACCTCAAATCGCCGTCCCAACGGGTGTGGTATTCTGCCAACTCTTGTGATAACCAGACTCCCCTTGTATCAGGTGGCTTAATACTTGCTTCGAAGTGACAGTAAAATATTTTAATCCATATTTTGAAATAACAGTTACTTTTTAAGTCTTTATGAAATCTAAACTAATAAATAAAATTGAAGTGTGTCCCTGTTATTTCAAAATTGATACCAACATCTAAGTGTAATAGGCTATTTAAACAATGTTAAAGCATAAATAACTGGTTTTAAAATTTTTCCATGATAGGCTCCAAAATGGTTCAATCGATTTTGATGAAACTTTCAGAGATCATAGAGTTTATTTCTATTTAAAAAACTGTTCTTTATTTCTTCTCAATATAGCAAATATTTATGCAGTAAATTAATTTTTTCATATAATTTTCTTTGTGTTCCATATATTATTTTTTTGTGAAAGAATTGTCAAAAAGCATTGTTGAAACAATAATAGTTTTTTAAAATAATCATTGATATAATACCCATAATAGACAAATACGTTAGTTTTTGAAAAAACATAGTATTATAACATATTGTCAAACAACCAATGCTAACGTGACTATAAAACTATTTCCGATAATAAAGTAACAAGCTTTCAAAGCAACTATGTAGGTATGTATTTCAATAACACCATCAAATACTTGGTGAAGCGATGGCTGGCTGTATTTTAATAACTCCATAAAACTAGAGCTGGGCACGATCCCGACTTCTCGGGAAAAATTAGGCAAATATATTTTCTCAAAAGGTTGGGCGGGAAATAATTTTCCCATAAATTTTTCGGGTTAAAAATTATGTAGGTTATTTTGATATTATTTGTGTGTTCTACAACACACACGTAAGAGTCGGCTATAATGGTCCTAATCTTGCTAGCATTAGTAAATAATAAATAAATGCAAGTCAACGTACCTATGAATATTAATGGTATCATACAAATATAATGCAGACCAAGTTTGCCACTAGCCATAGTATGTAAACAAACTTCGGTGTCCCTTCCTAATATAAATAACTGTTCATTCCACATAATAAATTGTATTTCCGTTTCGCTAAAGGTATTTTTTCTGCCGTCCATCGCTTCCTTCAGACATGCCACATGGAACAAGAGTGTACATTTACATTTAACTGCATACAGCATACTGGCACTAGGTAAATTAAAGACGGGACTATACAGCAGTGCATTACTAAGTTCTTCATTACACCACACCCCATTTTAGGGTTCATCACAAGCACACATTTTTCCTCATTGTACCCAATAATGTTAAAATTATGTACACATGGCCTCCTGATTACAATTTTTATTAACATTTAACATTATATTCGCTAAATAGTTTAGTGACAAACATGGCTCTAAAATTAATACATTACTTCAAATTAACTACAAATTACAAACTTGGAAATACATGCTTCTTTTAATGAACATGTACTGCATTTTCCAAGACTCATGTAGGTGGGTAAAATTTTGTCCACACAATAGAGCATTACTACTTTTAACAAAAAATTTTAATTTTATTTTAACATGAAAAAATAATACTGGTGATTTACAGCAGAACAGTAAATTGACCACAGACTATTTGGACAACAAAACTGTACCACCAATATTACTGCAATTTTGGACAACGAACAGTGATTCCAGAACAATGAATGAAATGAGATTTGTATTGAAACTTGAAAATTGTTCCACACAATGCCCTAGACTGAAATATTTCAATACAGGTAAATGCTGTAAGAGTTGGCATGTGATTCAAAGTAGGTTTTGATGTCTGAGGCTGATAGTTTTAATAGTGAATGTTTTTACAGCTGAAACAAATCAGCATATGATACTGTTATTACACAACCAAAATATATGTCAAGATTAAGAGTATAGAGTAACAACAGCAAAAGGCAAAATGTAGATAACCTTGAGGTGGAAATCAACCAAATTTGTACAAAATCAAGATGTAAATGAACTAGAATTTTTGGACAAGATTGCAGTGTAAATAACCACATCTGGGAGAGACCAAACCAGAAGGGTTAACAAGGATTCAAATTCAGAAAGAGAATGAAATAAATTAGACACGCAGCAAAAACTTTACATCTCTCACTTGACACAACAGAACCATCATGAGAGAATGATACTGATCACTCGACAGGATGGTTAGACATCTTTGCAACATTGGAAGTCTCATTGATAATCAACCCAAATTATGATTCTAGTAAAAATAAATATTTTGTGTGATGTACAGAAAATTAAAGATAATTTTCAGAAGTTTGACTTAGCAACTACAGCGGAAGCCCGGAATAACGTGGCCCATTATACTGCGGATTTGGTTATACCACGAGACAATTTATGTCCCCCGGCCTGAAATGGTGGAAAGCATGCGGTAAGATAGGCGTCTGTCGACATGTGGTTGAGTCGGGACGTTGATGGAGGGGGCAGAGGGAGAAGGCGCACGTTCTCCCTCCTTTCAGCACCGAGATCTATTTTCCTAATTCATTACAGCCAACATTGTATGTTTTTCCGGATTCAGTTTCGTTGGCGTGGTGCGATGTCTTTGACAGAAGAATTCCTAGTGGTCCTTTTTTCATATGACCCTATTATACCTGTTCTCCTGTTTGGTTGTAAACAGTCCAAAAAATGTTACTGTAGCAACCTTTCCATATTATTTGGGTGTTGGATCAGTGTGGGGGATGGCACAGCCATCCAAGCCGTCTATCATATGTACTTGCAAGTGTCCTGCTGTCAAGCAGTTACTGGCACTTACAAGTTAACATGAAATGTGTGTGCTTTGTATAAGATAACACATTTAAGCAATTACAATTATTCAATGCCAAAATGTTTTGCTAAAGAAAGTTAAAAAATGCTGGAATACTGTCGTAAAAGGAATGCTGACTTCTGTGGCACATTCCGTATAAAACTGGCTTGCAATGCGAGGGGCTCTGGGTTCAGATTCTGAGTAACATAGGGACTAAGTCATTTACATGCCTATAATTAATCTCCTACGGGACACAGCACTACTTAATGATTACAATTATGATGTAGAGGTAGACACTTTGATTAAAATGTGTATATAGCGGTTATTCAGCATGTCTTCCCATTTTCGGTAAAAAATTTCAGAAATTTGAGACGGGTCTTGAAATTCGTGCTTCTAAGTCACTTACAGGCCTATAATTAATCTCCTATGTGGTATAGCTCTACATAATAATTATAATACTGATTTAGACACTTTGATTATAATGTGTATATAGTGACTATTCGGTATGCCTTCCCGTTTACTGGGAAAAAAATTCAGAAATTTGAGGCGCACAGTGTTATTGTCCTGAAGACACAAACGTTAGGACATGCATCCGCAGACGAGCTATTGTGGACAAAGCTTACTGCAGAAAAGCGGCCTTTCTTAGCAGGCCACAAATAATTCGGTTTTGTTTTAGTTTTTATTTATAAAATGCAAATCAAACGAACAAGCTACATGTTTCACAATACGCGAGGGACTGATAGATCCCATCTGCAGTACAAGTGTGCATTCAACTTTTGTTTAGTTGTATTTGGACGTGAGAATTTGTTTCTCATTCTCATTTCCTCCCAACCAGGCCCACCAGGGAGCAGGGGGGTGAGCCCACCTCCTCCAACCCCGCACGACAAACTTTCAGCGAACACCACCCTTGGTGGAATAAGTACTGTACATCCTTTGCCTGGAAAACGCTGTATTTTTTAAGCTATTCTTGCTTGAATGCATGCAACCCCCTTCATCACACCACATTTCTCTACTTCTATTTTTTCTCGCTTGAGTGCTGTCAAGTCCAGTGATACAGATAAAAACAATACATTTCTGATAGGAAAGGGCTAAACGTTTCACGAGTTATGGCAGTAAATAACAACACTTGCGCTGTGTTTGAAAGATTAGAGCATTGGTTTCTTTTTGCTACTGTACCTGGCCACTTGCTGAATAGCGCGGCTAGCTATAATGCTGGTCTGAGTTATGTCTCCCAACAGCTGCATTATATCGGGCTTACTGTATGTACGAATGTTCAAAAAAATATTGCATCATACTTTTCACTTACAATACAGGCAACACAAATGTCTACCATAAACTATAAACTGTCTGTGTTATGTAAGTACCAAGCAAACTGCATATTTTAATGCCCCTTAGGCCTATATGTATTATGGACAGGAGACAAAATCCTTGACTGGGAGCAAATCTTAGATGACAAAAGAAAGAAGAAAAATTAAAGTGAATATGATATATGTCTACAACATATCTTAAGATGATATTACTGTTAGAATCTGCAACACCTTTTCACCAGAGTAACGTTATATTTTCATGTATTACCTATATCTGTGTGAAAATAGTACATACAAGAGGAAACAATTGTCTTGCCTATGGACTCCAGTGAAAATGCACAGAATGTGTATGGCTCCATACCTGATAAACTAGTGTAAAAAATCCTTGATAACATAGCATTCTACTTTCCCCTATGATTTCTATGTGCACATTTCTTACTTAATTGTAAAAATTTAGAAATGTGTAAAACGTACATAGAAAAATATACCAAGACATGCCTCTAAAGAGTACTGAAACAAAGAATCCCTTTCAAATGTTTCAAGCATACTTCACAAATTACAAAACAAATGAACAGAAACCCAAAACACTAAGAGAGGACTAAAACTCTACTAAATGCTAACTCTTGTAAGTTAAATCACTGGTTGAACACTGCTGAACCCCCAAAACATTATGGTATGTATTATTGGTTAAAAACCTCTTCTCTTTAACAACAGAACTTTATCACTAAACAAAGCTGTATGCTATAACATTTCATCACAACCGTTACCTATATAAATACTTTGAAAGAATTTAGAGAAAAATGAAGAAAAATCAACACCTCAATTACTTTAAAATGACTTTCCTGTACTGGGGCTTTATCGCTTATACATTTATGATATCTTGCTAACACTAAACTAGCCTGTACCTGTAATTTTTTGTTGGTGTGTACCTTCGAAACTCTGTATAAAATCTCCTCTTCCAAACTTCGTTAAAAATCTCCTTCGCTCTGCAAACATAGTCAATCTTATGAAACCACAGCAAACACTTAGTTTTCTTGAAATGCCAATTAACGACTGTGACTGCAGTGCCATTAGTGGCCAAAATTAAAAACTCAAAAACAACAGATTTAAAACTTGACAGAATAACTACCTAAATAAACAGTTAATCAGTAATATATGTTTAGAGCATGACCATAATTACATCAACAAAATCACGAAGGTAGCCGATTTTTTCGAAGTGCATAAAAGTATGAAATCAGACAGTTGTCACAAAAACAGTACAAACGTAGAACAAATTTTATTATGTGTAACAAATGTGAAGAAGCTTTATTTTTTTCTGGAGTATTACGAATTCTGCAATGTTAACACACAGTAGGAAAACAATCACAAAATTTACAAAATAATTCTTGATAAACCCTGCAGTGTGAACAGCATACCACTGCACTGCAAAAAACCTATACATAACCTGCCCCAGTTTATGGAGATTTTGGCCCCACATACAAGACATACATAATGTTACAAAATTCGAAGGAGTGAAAAACCAGCAAAGAACATAATTTACTACAGCTTCAAAAGCACAAATTACATTTACACCAAATTTCAAACATAAATTCTGACTGCTCGTAGCATGGGAATATGGCTGATGTACAACCAATGTATTTGTTCACTAAATCTTAACATCCAGACCATTCATACAACTAAATTAAAACTAAACTGAGTACATGTGTATACAAGTACAGTAGCCTGCATTCCCCACATTAAATTTTTTACATTGAAAATGCAGAAGATCTAAATTCATGCACTTTATATATATATATATAATATATATATATATATATATATATATATATATATATATATATATATATAAATTTTTTTTTTCCCCCCCATCTTTTTTGCACGTAATTTCAGCAAATTAAAAATCACTTAACTCTAAAAATATATATAATTTTATCCACTGATTAGCCCACAACTTTTTGCTATTCATGTCATAAAATCTTTTTATCAAAAGCTGTCTATTCTGTCGTGCCCTATCCTTTTCCTTTTCATCATTACTGTCTTGAATGATGTATTTCTAATATTTATACCTTTTAACCCAATTTTATCTCAACCCTTCTTAATTGCTAAAAATGTGTGTCAAGAATCTGGAGAGCAAGATCACATAATGGTGGTATCCCATGCAATTTTATCCAACCCATCCTCTGATGTGCATCAACATGGATCATTAACAAATGCCAACTGTCAACTTCGTCCATTCAAAATTACTCCCATCTAATTCAATAAAAATGTTCTCCTGGCCTAAACAACCTAAGACTTGTTTAAAAACAGCCATCACCATGCAACAATCTTCTTATATTGTTCCCGTGTTTCATGCTTGTTGATCTGATTACCTTCATACATAATATGTTCATACTTCTCAATTCAAAAGCAAGTTTTCATGTGGATAGTATTCAAATGCTTTGGGGAACTCCCCCAATGCAACCAAACATTTCTTTTTCACACCTAGCAACTGTTACTTCAACAGCTATAATTTTATAAAAATCTTGTCTCTTTAGTTCTCCTATATTGGAATCCTAATTCTAGCTCTGCAAATAAATATACGCACACATGTAATACAACTTCACATAACTGGCAACATAAGCTAAGATTCAGTCTAAAGAAAGAAGTTATCATTCAATTAAAAAGTTATCATTTTCTCTACCAAATTGCATACTACAATGAAATGGTAAAAAGAGCAATTGTACTGTCTCCCAGTGCAGTAAATTCAAAACTTTAGGAGGTGAGCATTTAAGATGTCTTATCATCAACAAAGTACTACCACAAAGATAACCTCACACTAACTTAATCCCTTTTGAAAAGAATAACCATGCATTGTCCAGGACCTCAATCTAGAACTCCCACACTTCAATCTAGCATGCAACAGTATACACAACAAAAAAAGGAACTGAGAAAAATTTGATGTAAACATAAGTATCTTTCAAAATGGAGGATCTTCTATTTTTCATAAGTTCACATGTGTTTTTAAGCTAAAAATAAGGAAGTACCTATTTCCCACAACCTAGTTATCCAGTGAGCTGTATTACCAGCACCACTATATTTTCAACATGTGCAGGTCAAGCATACGTTATCACAATCAAACTGCAAAAATGATCAAACCTAAATTTTCCCAATGAAAAATTAGACATAGTTATAAAATTGAACGGTTATTCTACCACATAAGGATTAAACTACCACAAAAACAATATTGCTAAATCTTGTTAGATAAATGGTATAGAATGTCTGTCCAACAACTTTTATTACAGTAAGGTAGGGTAAATAGGCCTGAACACCTTGTCGACAGCTAAGACATTAAGTACAAGTTATTCAGAGATGCAGGAATAGCAAAGGAATTGGCCATTAAGGAACCATCCCAGCATTCGCCTGGATTTCAAGAAAAACTAAAGGAAACAAAAATCAGAACGGCCAGACTGGATTCGAACCCAAGTTCTCCTGAACGTAAGCCTAAAAGTTTGCAAATGTTAACTTTTATTAAAGTTATGTAAATGGTGGTATGCCTTAGAAGTACAGAAACTATGAAACTGTTTCTGATATTGATGAAATAGAAACAATACCACATATGTTACTATGCCTGAATACCACCAGCAAGCCAAAGAACAATTACCTTATATATTCATTTGATGTCAACAACACAATTAAACCCTGGTTTCACAATGTTTCCAAAATACAACACAAAAAATGGATTGGCGCTACTTAGAGCAGATTTTAACATTTCTAAACAAATTCTACATACATTTATTAAATAAACATATCTTATTTTAATACATTTGCAACCTTACGAAACTCCAAATTAAAACCTTGCACATGATTTTGACATTTTACAACAGAATGAGAAAAACTGTGTGCTTGTCAGCATGTCTAATTTTCATTATTCTAGCTAAATGCATGTTTTACACATTTAATGTCTCTATTACAACACCCACTATTTCTGGCTTCCTATGAAGTTCAATTAATAAACAAGGCAACTTTTTGGTACCATTCTATGATATTCTACATTCTAATATAAATTGTTGCTCTGATAGCTTACAGAGCAGTGAAAGACAATGAAACAGAGATGTACGAATTATAACTAGAGACAAGATTAATGGTGAATAGCGATAAAACTGAATTAACACCAAAATATATGTTAATATACCATATTAACACCAAAATTTAAGTTAAGACTCCAAATTATGCACTTTTGTTTACAAAAAATTACAACACTGAAATATTAAATTATAAAATAAAATTGAGCTAAAATAAAACCGTAAAATCTTGTCCCTAGCTAGGACAAACACATATGGGTCCCAACATGATCTCCATTTTAAAAAGTACCTTTGTACTTCATCACAAGTCCCACCCCTTTTTGTAGCACTTGTCTGCAGAACATCAATTTCATACATGCACTATGTACAAACTGCAGTCTTACTATGCATATGTTCATTTTAATTATATAATGATGGTAGAATCTGATCAAAACAAAGTATGGTACACTGAAGTATTTACAGCACCCAGTTACAGCAGTATTCCAGACTTCTATTTTCTTAATTATCCACGTAGCACTCTAACATCAATTAATACTACCATGCACTCAACCATAAGCTCAAAGTAATTCAGGATGGACAAACATTACATACCCGGTAAGCTACACTTGAAAAATGCAAACTTTATCCAAGCAATTACATAATATATTGGCCATTAACACATCTGAAGTGGTCAATACTGACACAATGTTTATTTTTTATATTTACATTATATTTATTCCATTTACACACTGCAACTTGTCACCAATTATTGAAATTATGCTACAAAAATAATTGGGTGCCCATTAGATACAAATAATATTTAACTGTTACTTTCCCCAGAAATAATTCTGACTAAGCAGATAAATGCACATATTGAAAACAAGTACAGATAGTGGCCATGTAAGTTTGCAGTAGTAAGCCTATATCCACAACAAAAAGCAAGCAGGTTGGAAGCTAAGTACATTATACTGAATGGCTGGATTGAAAATTGGCACACATTATTAATGGAACAAACAAAACTGTCACGCACCAAAAGCTTTCATTCCAACTGAACCAGCTGGTAATGAAAATGACAAATATAGAATTAATGAATTAAAATTAACATAAACCTGTAACTGGTCTAAATTTGTTTGCTATACATGCTGACAAACACACTAAGCATGAAAACGCTAAAAGAACCTATACAAATAAGTTTCTTCGAAACTTATAGCTATTAAACAGCAAAATTAACTATTCCTTTGCAGCGGAGATAAAAAAAAAAAGTTTGTTCCATTATTATCACAAAGGTTATTAACAAGGGGGATACACGTGGAAAAGAGTTTATGCTAACCGGACAAGCAATGTTTGAACCAACCTGTATGTGTCTGGTACTGAGAAGGAATCGAGTGAGACGACAGCTCGCTATCCTCATTAGTATCACAATCAGAGGAGGTTTCGACTCGACCCACTGCAAAAATATGGCTACTTTACATTTCTAACCATTTGCATGGGCTGCATTTACTTCTCCCTCCATGTTATTAACCAGGAACAAAAACATTTTCAAAAATTTTTAGTATTAAAACTTAAATAGTTAGAAATCATGCCAAAAATGCAGAAAAGGAACAAAACAAAAAGAAGTTAAATACAAAAATCAGTTAAATTTACAGTACAAATTCCATAAAAAATCTAGAGCAAAAAAATTCTACATATGGATAACACTTTGTTTTTTTCAAACCTACCTGCTATTTCACCACCACCTAAATCATTCAAAATTTTTCTGTACGATGGCCTCCTAGTCAAAATATCTCTTCGTTTTTTAGTTGCATCATCTTCATTTGATAGGCTATCATCACTTCCTGCATCCACAACCTAACATGCAACATAAACTTTACATATTCCTTTGAAATGCCCAAAATTTACAAATGCTAGCAAGATTAACATTTGAATAGGGTTGTGCGAATATTCGGTATACTGAAATGAAAATGAAAAATGACAACTTTCATGTTCGTTTCGGTAAGAAACTTGGTTACAGAAAGTTGTAACGAAATGAAAATTCTCAATTTTGATGAATTTTCGATGTATTCATTCAGTGCACCAGCAAAGAAAATTTTTGCCTGGAAATCATTGTTAGTTTTCATTGTTTTATAACTGAAATAAATACATAAAAAAATTTAAGTGTAAGCAAGACCTCCTTTGGCATATATTTCATATCCTTTTTTTTTTGGTTTGATTTTGCAACAAACTTGTTATGATAAATAACTTGCTAAAATGTTATGAAATTCGTTAAAATTTTGTCAAGGCTGAGCTCTAATGACATTATTTTTCATTTTTGTTTCAGTTTCACAAAAGTTCATAATGTATCTTTCATTTTTGTCCTGTAAAAAAAAATAAATTAAAAAAAAAAAGAGAGAGAGAGAGAGTCACATTCGCACAACCCTCCATTTGAACATTAATACATATTCCTTTGAAATGGCTACAACTTACAAATACTAGCAAGATTATCACTTGATCATTATTATAGTTCATTATTTCATTTTTCAAAATCATCCACTTCTTAGATGTGCAATTAGAAAACCAATTATGTTACAAAACTGTCAGCACAATGCCTATCAAAGTAACTAGGCTTACAAAATTCTTGAACAATTTCCAAACATAATTAACCAGCATTCTCTATGTCTATCAACAAGGAAAATAGGAAGAAGTTGTGGGGTATCGATGGCCCAAGGTTTAGGAATAAAATGACCTAACCCAGAATGGTGATACCAGTACACCTGAACTGTGAACTGTATGCTTACAGACATCACATACTCTTGCTGTCAAACTGTTAATTTATTTAAAATGTATAGTTAAGAAAATTTTTTTTTACAAGATTTAGTAAACAAAATAATGCACTCAAAATAATATAGACTGACCATGTTAGGGGAAAAAAAAAACCTTCACTTTTGCAACTACTGGTGCTAGAACAATGTTTACTTAAATTCCAATAAAAAATTTATACGCACGAAAAAGAAAAACAGTGAGTGTAGTTCAGAGTCTGTCGTAGTTTTGGCCACTGCACTGGGGCTACAGACTACAACGGACACCACACGTAGTGTAAGGCAGCTTTTGCACACGCAGCATTATCTTGCGTCAATTAAGCAAAACTCAAGACTTCGTTATTGTCTGCTTACAAAACAATCCAGAAACATTAAGAGATACCTGCAGAATATTGTTTTCTTTCAGGGGAAGGACGGACAGCATTCTTTATTCTATAAAGCAATCTTTTTTAAGTCTGCATTGTTGTGTTACATGTAAACTATACATGTTCATCTTCAGTGTGGCAGGGTGCTCTAATTTTTATTTACATCTGCTTCTCGAAGTTCAGGAAAGTTTACCAGTCAAAAAAATCTGCAGGCTAGCTATCTTCACACGTTGTTCAAGGCAAATTGAGTGAGTGAGTGAAGAGATTTGGGCGGCTCTTAACAGTGAAGTCTTGAGAGCCGAGTTAAGGCAAATTAACTCAGTTAATTGTAATTTGTGTGTTTGATATGCCATTTTGATTTTTTGAGCTAAACTAACCTACCAACCATTTTTTTTTTTATGAATTTGAATCCTCCAAATCACCTCTCAGCTTGGAATCATGACTGGCGATATTACATACAGTTTTAACCAAATGTATATAAAATGGGCAACACAATTTTTATCAGTTCCGTTACAGACCTAAGAATAAAATTAATATTTATTATGTGGTCTTAGTTCTTAACAATGCACAGTTATCCTGTAACATGAAAAAAACTATAAAAAGATATTATAAATGTAAACATCTTGCGAATAGATTCTCAATAACAAATGGTTCAACTAATTCAAGTTTACTTTAGTTTTAGAGGCAAATAACTGTATCAAGTGTTTTTTCATGTTACATACAGTAGAACCTTACTGAAACGACCACTCACAATTTCCAGAAATAAGATCATGACAGGTCGATTGCAATAAAATGCCTATTTTGGAAAATTTTGGAGCAATTCTAACACATCCCCAAACCCCCATAATTCAAAATCTGTAGTTTTTTGCAAGTCCATGTTCAATCATCTATGACACAATATAAACATGATTTTTGCACAGAATATTAATTCAAATCAATAGCCAGACATCTTCCAAATAAAATGATATCACAGAAGGGCATCTGTATCCTCCATTGTCACCAATCAATTACAAAAACTATAAGATCGGAGACTATACTTTTCAATGAGAAAAAGTTAATTTTTGACTGACTCTTGCGGAAAAACCAGCAGATATGTAAAAGAAACATTAATTTACATTAATAAACATGTGTCTTGCAAATAAAATTATACCACACAAATGTATATGCAACCTCCTTTGTCCTCAATAAATGAAATAATAATGTTAATATTGAAGACTACATGGAAATTTTTGGACATTCACCATTGTGATGCAAATGTCTGTCATGAAAAAACAAGACTGAGCACGAAAAAAATATATTTAAAAATGTAACCTACGCAAGATTCTTGAAATCTTCCAGTGTTGTATACATATTTATTTTCTCCTCCATAGGTTACTTGTCTTTTTAAAGTATATCTTTGAGCTCAGTCTTGTTTTTCTATTACAGAGAATCTGCATCACAATGGTGAATGTCCAGAAATCTCCATCTAGTCATTCATCCCCATTGCACAATTCATTCAAGATCACGTTAATATTGGAGAATGTGTACTTTTCGGCAAGCAAAAAATCTGAGATTATTTCAACGAAATATTAACTTATATGTATTAATGGAAAGACGTCTTCCCAATAAAATGACACAGCAGAAAGGTATTTGTGACCTTTGTTGTCAAATAATTACAAAAACTCAACATTGGAGACATCTTACATTTTTCTGACTGAAAATGATTTTTTTAACGGAATTTGCAAAAAAAAAAACACACACACACGTAATAGTAATAATACATGGATAGATAATAACAGACGCCTTGCTCACCAACAGAAACGCAACGTATAGCGAACAGAAAAGTAAAATTAAATCATTTTACTGCAGATTCCCCTCAAATTTTTTACATTTTCTCCACCCATTTTTTTTTTACTATTCCACAAAAATCAGTCAATATAGAGAGGTTCTATTATACAACATTTCCCATTTGTTTTTAAACAAAAATACTAGATGACCTGTGCGACTTCGTTCGCATGACATTTAGGACTATGGCCCCAATATATACACACACTCACTCACACTCACACACACTCACTCTCACTCTCTCACTCTCACTCACTCACGCTCTCTCACTCTCTCTCTCTCTCTCTCTCTCTCTCTGCTGCCCCTTATTGGGTTCTCTAACCACTGGGCTACTGTGGCCCCGCTATTGGGTTCTCTACCTACTGAGTTTCTGCGGCCCCACTATTGGACTACTGCGGCTCTTGGGAAGGAATGGAACAATTCCATAGACAAAAAGAAAGGAGAATTGATGAAACTTTTTTTTAACAATGATTTTTATGCAGTAAAATTACAATAAGAATTTTCCTGAAGGAATGAGATAAAATTAGAATAAGAATTTTTCTTAAGGAAATGAGATATTTTTCTGGAATAAAAAGTAGCTCATGTCACTCTCCGACCCTCCAACTATACCTGTGCAAAAAATCACGATCCGTTGCTCCGTTTTGATGTGAAAGAAGGACAAACAAATACACAAACACATTTTCCCATTTATATAGTAGTAAGGATTATTACATGGGATGATGCCTTACGGGCGTATCTGAGTTCATAAGGGATGAAGATCTTAATATAAATAAATAAAAGAAACAAAATTTGATTTCTAATTTATTCACTCCGCTATTATTTACAGCATTAAATTATGTCTCCACTTTTACTCTTCTTATTAAACAGTCAGTGCAGTAATTAATGTCTATTTCAACTCTAATTAACATCCTTCTTAAAATTGTCTCACTCTGGTTACAGTCAATTAACTCATACTCATCATTAACACATGTTCAGTCCATCTGTTGCCATCATTATAATGTCTTTCACTAATGCATCTAGTCTAATAGTCCAACCTGCCAGCCGCGTCCTTCACAGCTTGATGTTCAGTCACAGACTTCTCCTCTGCTGGTCACTTCTCTCGCTGCTCGTTTTATCGCTCAAAACTAAGTGACTCATTCACTCATCTACTCCAACTCCACTCTTGGCCCAGAGGCCTGTTGCAACATTTATAGCGTTGCCCTTACCATCTCTAAGGTTCAATGCACCCGAATCGCGCTGCGAGAACACAGCCAGTAATCCAGAGCATTCTTCAGATAAACAAAGAAATCAATACAACCAGAATAAGCAACGTTGCATTGCAAGAAATTATCATGGGCTCGCTTTTTGTAACCGATACGTGGCCGCCATCGCTCGTGCTGCCGCAGCTGTCATATAACGACTCTCTATCCTCCTTTTCACTTGCGCAGGGCAGGCCAGCGACACATAACATTATGCATTTAATGCTATTTCTTCTCCGTCATCATGCGACTCCAACAAAAGTAACGTCTGCGATGGCATATTTACTGCCAGCGACAGCCAGCTGCCCTCACTCTGGCTATAACTCATTGTGCCGCATAGCATCGCATCATGCTTTAAAATAGAAAGTAAGTTAACGTCTCTGATAATTCGTTCATTTCAAATTTTGAAAGAGCTGCGAACATTTTGAATTAACCTTTAGTTTTAGTAATAACAGCAAGAAAGTACTGCGATTAGTGTAATACTTTTGAAAACTCTCATTAAAATCTGTTTTAAGTTATTTAATTTCCCTTCCTCCATTGCAATATGAATTTCCCGCTTCAAACTCTATGTTTACATTCCACAGTTGAAGACTTAACTTGAATATTTTGTTAATGCCTATAAAGCAATCAATAATATCTACTGTGACAGAAGTGCAAAAATTTTAAGGTTCACGTTATTTAAAAAAATATTTTTACAATTTTTTTACACTAGGACAACAATGCCACAACTCTCAGTGGAGTTTGATGTAGTTCAGAACCTATTTATACATGTCCATCCAATGATTATGAGCCTTGCGCCACACACAATACTCGACTCCTGAAGGCTTCGAGGGTCAGATTCTTTACAGGTAAATTCCCTTGGCACAGATTCTGAAGTTCAAATTTCACAAACAAAAACCAATTACTGATATTCAGAATAATTCCAGTACATTTCCTGTATATCCCAATTGCTGGACACCCTGGTTTACTGTTGCGTTATACTTATAAGGTAATTTTTTCCCAGTAACATTTGTGATTAATCACATCTGGCATAAAGCCAACATGATTTTTATACAAAATATTTATTTATCTCAATAGGCAGCATCTTCAGAATAAAATGAGACCCCCAGAAGTATTTACTCGACGTCCCTGTATCGCAAAAAATGGTTTGAACATTGAGCGACTTGTATTAACAAGCATCAAGTTCATTTTCAGTGGCTTCTCGTGGGGAAATTGGAGGATTTATATTAATTTATTTTAGTAGACAGAAGCATGTCTTCTGAATAAACTGATATCATAGAAGGGCCTATTCGACACCTTTTGCTGCTAAATAATGCCTAAGCACCAAGCCCGAGCGCAGTATAACTTAGGACAGACTAAGTGTATGAGAAAAACAGAGACCTTGATTTTGAATGATTAATTACTGCAGACCAACTTTTCTTATAAGTAAAATAATATTAATTACTTCAAAAGGCAGACATCCCATGCATGCACAGCATCATCAACGTTAAGTGTAGATACGCAGCCTGGATTGGGTAATCTTTAGTTGTCCTCAGTGATACTCGGCAGAACTAATTTCCTAGCAACCAGCACGGTATCCTTGTGCCTTCCCTCTAAGTGCCGACCGGTTACGAAAGGGAGGAGTAGATTGTTTCTCTCTCCCTGCAGCTGAATCTTCCCCTTCTCCCTCTTGCCCACCTTGAACACATTTCCCGATCAATAACCTCTTTGTGTGCTCTCAGCTGAGCGAGTGTGCACGAGGTTTTCAAAATTTGGCTCACATTTGGTGCCATATTACATATTTTCCTTTTTCATAGATTTTGAAAGATTGGAGTTGGCTTGCTTTTCGTGTCGTCTTACAACCAATTATATATGGTAATGCAGACACAACACAAAAAGTGTTGCCAGCGTTATTAATATTCAGTTTTGCAGCCATTTCATACACTAGAGTCTTTATGTGAGCGAAGTTAAGTAATTTTAATCTACAAATGAATGAAAAGATATTTTATATACATTTTGGTGGAAACAAAAATGGCTATTCAGATTTTACATGCTTCAGATGATGGGGAAAAAAACCATAACAAGGAAATTAGGTTTGTTATTATTACCTTGATCACAAGCATATTTATACTGTATTTCTGTGTAACAATTATGTCAATATCTGTGGTCATAGTACATTATGAAACGTATGCCTGCCTAGGTAAAGTAACGATTGTCAGGTCTCAACTTCTTGGTGTCTGTGCCTATAAATTTTTACCAAGAATTTTCACTTTTATTCCAATCAAATTTTTTACCTTTTTACAAAAAAATATATCAACTTCTTTGCTTTGCATCTCCCATAGGGGAAGTTATACGAAAGGACACAGTCGGAGACAAGATACATTAAATGGAATAATATTGTTGTAACAAGATATACACGCAGATCAAAACAACAAATACCTTTCCAGTCATAAAATCATCACAACTACAAATAAAAACGTTCCAAAATAAATAAAAGGGATCTAATACAACAGATTGTCACCTGTAACGTTTGTAAACTTCCTTGCGTAGTCTGGATAACAGAGTTAGCAGGTTTGCTCACTAGAATAACATTCCCTTTCTGAATCTGAACTGGCTGGATGTTTGCTGGTGTCTGGATCACAGACTGCTGATTGGCTTGTATGACAGACTGAACCTATGGATTCAAAATGCCATTAGTAAATAAACAAATAATTGCTAGAAAAATAAAAGCTTTACTGAAGTTAAAAGTAGGTCATGCTATAACATTGAGCAATTTTCTCCTGGAAATTCCAACATTATAGAAAACTACAGAGCTGAAAATATGTTCACCTGTAACAATACACAGTAATCATTTTGGTCCAAAAACATATTGTACTAAAATATGTACCACGCATGAATTGTATTAATACCTGAAAAACAACTGTGTATCAAAATACGGGTGAAGTTACAGCAAAACATGATCACAGATTGCTAATTAAATGAAATAACTTTATAGTACAAGATGATATAGCACAACTCACTGCATTAAATAAAATTATTTAAAAAAATTGTATTCAATGACTTAAGGCACTCTCCTAAAATTATTTAGTACTGATCTAAGATTAGGTCATTCTTCGTTTTCTCTGTGCCTGTTAAACTTATTTTATAGATAAACTAATCTAATAATTTTTTGGAAAATGACTGCCTTGCACATATTTAAGCTGCAACTCAAATAGTTTTCCATGTTTATATTTATAAATTTGTACCAGTAAAAAAGAAATTCAACAGAAGAAAGAACAGGGCAACAGTACTAAGCATTCTTGTGAATCACTGAATTACATAATTAGAAATTTAGTTTAGTGAATAAATATATACTGATAATGATCTGTATAGTTCAATAAATAAAATTCAAAAAAATTAACTTATTTTGTTTTACACGAAGCCTTCCATTTTTTTTACTGATAAACTATATGGAATATCAGGCAGCTATATGCATGAACATTACTATATATTGCACTAAAATTTGCAAATACAGACTGTGCAATACACACAAGGCTTCAAACAGCTGAACATTCAGTTACAGCATCTCAGTTACAGCATCACAGTCCTGCATGCAGCTTAAATGACTGGAAAATAAGGCAGCAAACAAAAGATTAATCTCGCTACCTTACAACAAGGCCCATCAGTGTAATAATGCTTCAACTTAAACCATGTACGTATGAACATGGTTGGGTCAAGCATGCACCCATACTTTAAGGGGCAAGACAACATTCAACTCAACTAAAAAGTTACATAATGATAGGAGCCCCAAGACCAACCATCAGCATTTTTGAAATATTAGAGCACATTTTGCATTACAGGTTTATAAATTTAGGGCTACTCCTTTATCACAAACATTCTAGGGTAGCATACAACATTAGCACGTATGACAAAAATAGCTCTATATTTCTGACGGTAGCCCAAGTGTGTTTGAAGACTATGGTTCACGTTATAAATTACAAAATGCTCAGAATACAGAGTACTAAATTCTAATCTACTGCACAAGAAAAGAACGTCACTCCACTAATTTTCCATCCTTAACTGACTGTAAATTTTGATTAATTCACCAGCAAATGTGCTATTGTAATTTCACAGGCTTACATGAAATTAAAATTTATTTTCAAAATCATTAAATCTTAGTAAGCCTTCTGGTTTTTCCAAATCACTTTTCAATTTGATGTAAAACCCATAAAACACAAATTATTAATATGCAAACAAACAGCTGTATACTAGAATACAGACAACACTCATTCAATGATGCTGTACTAATACTACTGTGTCACTACTGTTCTGATAATAGTAGTTCACTCTAGATCTTTTGATACTGCCCAGCATTTTGCAAGCCACTTTCTCCACAACACACAGCCACAAGTAACCTTCTACAGTAAACTTAAAAACAAAAGGCACACAAAATTACTACCATAATGAAAACAGAAATATTAAAATGAATGACCACAAAATTAAAAATAATTAAAGCACATATTAATACCAAGTCATACAAAACAAGGAACATTTTCAATACTGAGGTTATATTTATAATATGGCAAAACCTAATTTTAATGTACAAAACCCAGTTCCTTGAAAATATTTTCACGTATTTAAACACTTTGTGCACAACAAAAACTAATAAAGAAACAAAACTTAAATTTTTGTTAAATGCTCTGCATGTTGAAACCCTCTCTATAAGGACCAAATTCTAATAACAGCACATAACTTAAATATTGAGTACAATTTTTCAGAACCCATTTAACAATTTTAAGGGACCAATAAAGTTGTGCAATACAAGAAAAGAAAGGTAATCAAAACTTTATGGGCAAGAACAGGCAGGACTTGAGGAAAAGCTAAACATACATAGCAGTCAAAATAACAGGATGCAAAACTGAGGTTTTAATAATACCAAAACACTAGCGAAGAATACACAGGATTACAGTGAAAATTTCCTCAACCAAAATTCTATTAACTAAAAAACTGTTTAACCTAAACTGCCGGCTGCTTTTGGTAAATAAAACATTTTATCATAATATAAATCACAATAATATAAAATTACTTGTGTAAAACAATAGAGCATAATAAAGTTTTTTAATGTTTGAGGACGAATGTAAGTGAGAAAAAACACCTGCCCTCTGCCGGGCAACGAGGATGAGTCACCACAGCACATGGCCTTAAGACGCTACTACCTGGCCACTGCAAGTCTTGCCTAGTCAGTGCTCACTAGACCCTTAACAGGTTAGCATTGTTCTGCTGAACTTGTCTGTGTTTTGTGCACCAACTGTGCTAGCAAGTGAGTATTTTACTGTTTCCCAACTGTACATTATGTCAGCAAAATGTAAGCAGACTATGATAACAATCAAAGAAAAATTGGAGGCAACCAAAAGAATAAAAAATGGAGAGATTCCGCGAACAGTAGCAGTAGATACAGTTAGTAAATAAAGTATATGGACAAGTCCAACGAAGAGAGAAACATGCCTATATGTTTAGAGAACACAACTGATGCACTTTAATAGACAAAATTAGATAAGCCTAAACTTGCTGCAATGCCATCTTGAAGCCTACTGACGCATGACATACCCGGGAGTAAGTACTTACACATTGGATAAGTGTGGTTCTTTTTGTCCAGACGTTAGACCGGGCACTTCTATCTCCCGGGGGTCTAGTCCTGAAGGGGCACTGGTGGTCGTCCGTTGTACAGGACTGGCCTGGTTGCTGCCGGCTAGACCTATCTTGTGTTTCGGGGGCAGTGCCTTGAAGGGATACCTGGGCAACGGAGTGTGGTAGGTTTGTGTGAAACAATGGTCAGCAGTGGAGCTGGTGTGGTTACTGCAGGCCTGGGTGGACGTACTGACTGAGGAGCTGGGTGAAGGATCGCTGGGACCAAGTGGGCGATGGCTGGCATGGGTGGTCAATCAGGCTGGCTGAGGTGGCCTTCTACCCACCTCAGGTACTCTTGATGAGCCAGTGCGTACAGGATCGGCGAACAAGTCCTTTGGTATCTCTGGTGTCATAGGATCCTGTAGGAGCCTTAATGCCTGGGCCTGTTCCCTGGGGTTGAGCTTATCTATGGAGGTTATAAGTGCAAGGAATAGCTCGTGCAGGCATCCAGAAGCAAGTAAGGTCAGCTTCGCTCTTTCCTACAATCCCCGCCTTCTGGAATAGGTCATCGGGAAGCACAAACACCCTCTCCATCAGAGAGAAGGAAGGCAGGCTCCTTGTATAGCAATTTACGTATAGGGACACATGAGGGCCATTGACTGAGTGGACACCGTATTCCAGTACCTGGCACAAATGCGCAGTACGCACTGTCTCAAGTCACACATGTGGATGTTGCCCTGACTGAGTCCTCCCAACTCAGGGGATGCTTGCCTTTCCTGGCACGGATACGCAGTGGAAAGACTGGCGAACAAAGAGTCAACAAGCTGGTGCAGGGTCAGTATACTTGTGTTGGCACCCCCGTTCTATCTACGTGAAGATAGAAAGGATGGCAGTTCTAGGTGCTTGTGGATAAAATGGAGTGTTTCGGCTCATATGAATACCTTTCCTGGGATCACCTGCATTCCCTTCCCGTGGAGAGTCGACTGGGAGCAAGGTGATAAGTATACACAAAATGTGGTACCCAAGGATTGAGATAGCACACGTTTATTTCAGTTCGACGGTGAATACACGCGATAATGTACTCTAACTGCTGTTGGCACAAGCTATTGCCAGGAAGCTAAAGCACTGTAAATCAAGTAGAGGCGAACGGTTGAAAAACTGACTGGAGTATGTGGGGTGCATAGCATTGAATACTATGCTGATTCCCTCTCCTATTGTTGCCTGTGTTCTGACGTAACGTTCAGATACAGACGCATCACTAGGATGACTAAGGATGGTACGGGATTAGTCCTAAGAAGGACTGTAAGGATGGGTTTCCTTTGCTCTGGCACGTCCGTGCAGAATAAGGGTAGTTTAGCAGGGTTCGTCGCAAAGAGAGACACCTGATTAACGTAGTAGAGGTAGAGTGGTCAGACTACTCATAGCAAAGTGGCTTAACTAGGAAACAGTTCCGAGCAGCTAGTGCCGGAAGACTGCAGTGTAGAAGAGTTAAGGGCGCAGGCTGGTCAGTGTCCAAGCAACGGGTGCTGGATAACTGAAGACTGGTCAGGAGTCGAAAACTGTAGCTCCTTTTGTATTCCTTCGGGCCGCTACCCTATGTTTATTGGCTGGTCTCATTAGGGCGATGGGTAATCGCTGAACAGGTGGTAGCGAATGCATGACTGAAAATGTGATGTCACCGGCCGGCTGGCGGATGGGAACAAAGATAAGCTAAAATCTTACTAGTAGTGCTATCTAGCGGCAGGTAAAAGATCTCGTTGCCTATATGAATAGCTACGGTGGGCCGGTGAATAGAACAATCTACACTGTAAACTAAATCTCAAGGCGGGACAAACTGTAATGTTACTTCAAACTCACAAGCAAAGCTAGATATAGGATGCAACTAAAGTAATTGAATGGCCATTGTTAAAAAAAGTGTCATGCCTCACTACTGATCCTTCTTTGTGGAGATGGGGACTACTTGTATATTCCTCTGCAAAATGGTGAATATAGGTCCCAGCATAATTACAGTTTTTTCTCCTAGAATATGTAACATTATATCATATGTAAAATGTGACAACTGTGGGAAATATTGTGCTCTAATTTTGATTATGTTGGTATGGTCTTTATATAGGTACCTCTTTCTGGTTTCCTTTTATCACATTTTCAGCTTCAAACAGAATTAAACTACAGTGAAACCCCTAAGTTAAAACTTTTCAAGAGACTGGGGAAAAGGTTGCAAAATGCAGGAAAATGTAAAGAGGGAAACTTATGCTGTAAAAAAACACTGGGACCAAAACAGTATGTGTAAAACGCAGGAAAGTTTAAAATCAAGGGTGTAATGCAGGAGTTCCACTGTAACATGTTAGTGATAAGTTGAGCACAAAACAAGTATTTGGAGAGAGGTGTTTGAACCGGTTAACAAATGCACTATGTTGTCTTGTGCTTCCTAGAGCTGCTGAGGGCAGTCCATGCAGTGTAATGAATCAGTACACATTGCTAAAAGTAGAGAAACATCATTTGAAAAAAGAACAACGCATGAAACTGCATATTAAAAAGTATGAGTTATCGAGAAATTGGTTAGGTGTATAATAAAGAAACTTACAAAAGAACATTTACTCAGAAATAAACCACGATAAGGCCGGCTAATGAAGCAGTCTGCCTGCAATGAAAACTATGTTCTTTGATATAGTGAAGAAAAATTCAAGAACAATTGCTAAGGAATTGGCAACCACTCGCTCAGGACTTGCAATAGTGTATTGTTACAAAACACACTGAAATACAATTAAAAAATCTGGATTCTGAGCACATGTAGCTAGAGGAAAGTGAAATATCTTAAGCAAACAGGAAGAAACAGCTACTGTTTGCTAAAAAGTTAAAAAGTATCAAAATTAACCCTTGGAATTTTGGTATAAAGTTAGTTTCTCAAATGAGATCAAGATTAATCTGTATGAAGTGATCAATATCAGCAAGTGCGGAGAAATACAAATGAAGCATTCAAAAGACAGAACATTGCTCCAACTGTGTAACATGGAGGAAACTCAGTTATGGTTTGGGGATGTGTGAATGCTAATGGATTGAGTTACATTGATTTTATTGACAGCATTATGGACTGGAAGAAATATTTAACTATATCAAAGACCAATCTAAAAGAAAGTGCACAGAAACTTTGGTTGCATGAAAGCTGCATGTTCCAAAGAGACAATGATCCCAGACACAGAGCATATTATACTCAACAGTGGATCCTCTACCAACCACCCCAGTACCTCGAAGCTCCACCTCAATCACTGGATTACATCCAATAGATAGAGAACTGTGGTGTAATCTGAAGGAACAAGTACAGGTGTTTCAAACCTCCGACAAGAGAATTGATTGTGTACGTACAAGAGAAGCAGGTACAAATGGACAGACGTCAGCACTTGCCAGAAGTACATAAATTTGATACCAAAATGCCTTCGAGCCTTAATGGTAGTCAAGATCAATCAGACCAAGTATTGAAGTGGGCATTCATGTTATTTGTGGATGTTTATTGCAGTTTTATTTTGTGTGTGTCCAAATACTTAATATTTTGTTGGAAAGAGGTGGCTTCTTCGCTTTTCAGGATATACTGTACCATTAACATATGTTTATGCAAATGAAAGACACATTACGTATGTAACCAACTGCTTAAGGCCATGCTGGAGCTCAAGATAACCTCAGCAGCAGGATAGACATTTGCATGTAAAATAAGTTCTTTTACTATTTCTTTATTTGTTGTGATATTACTTTCAAATGTTCTAGGAATGTCATGATGATGAATTAACTTAGGACAGTTTTCAGGCTATCTGTTAAACCTCTTAAGAGCTGTATAGCACTCTTGCCTGATATGAACTGTTATATAAGAGATTTTGTAATGAAACACTTGAAGGAAAGACTCAGGCTGTAACATGTAGCATGGACCATGGAGATGAAGGGAGGAGTCTGTCATTTGAATTGAAGATGGAAGGGGTGATGGGGGAATGGAAGATAGTAAGAAAGCAGACTGGCTGGAACATCAGCTTTGCTAGTAAGACCATCGTGCACACATCTTTACCATTCTATTTCCAGGGTATGACATATACCAGGGATAGTCAACTTCAGTTTTTCCAAGTGCCACATGTGACATTGAAAACTTATTCAAATTCAAGGCACAGATGAAATATATAGTAATGATAATATTAAACATTTCATGACTTTATATTTTTTAAAGCTTAGTCAAGTTCTTTTATAACATAAATGAAAAAGCAACCAAGAATTTAATGAAAATAAAATTAATAACAAGACATACTGTACAACACAATCAAGTGTAGCCCCTGGGGTATTGGTTGACAGGCGAAAAAGCCCTTCCCGTACACTTCGTTCAAAATGCAAGGGACCTTCAGTACCAGCCGGGAAAGACGCATGGTTTACTTTATGACAAAAACACAGTATATACAGACGCGTGACACTATCTGCGCTTTTATGTAGCGTACTCTACTTGCTAGTACATCCCATCTTGGAATGCAATAATCCTTATGGGCCAATCCACAACCATTGATAAAAGAAGAAACAGAGACGGGACACGTGACTGCATGAGCGCCTTGGAAACAACCCCCATATTAAGTCTCGAACAAGTGATCATACAAGCGAAGATACATGTCACACAGCCATCAACAGCATCACCCCTCCGCTAGTTTGAATCGTCCGCTACTCCAGGACGGCAGCAGTATTTCACAAACCCGCCACTGGAGAGCCAAACGCGACCAGTCAAAGCATTCACTGCCTCCAAGAAGCGTGAGCTGGCCAGATCACATCACCATCGCAGCAAGTGCCACAGAGATAAGAATCCCATCCCCTATGTGTGACATCACGAGACCGACCCCCAAAAGGGTGGAGCTTGCTTCCCCCTCACCATTCAGAGCACTCCGGAACTGAACTGATTAGTATAAAAGAGACAGCAAGACCTGGACTCACTGCAGTCTGCTGCAACTCCACTGCTGTAAAAAGCCACTGGAACGTGTCAGCCCAGCAAGGGTAGGCACTAGCCCCTGTCTCCTGCTGTGAAAGGCCATAAGGCTTGTCAAACAGGGACAGCTAGATGCTCGAACCCTTTGCGCCGCGTCGGCAGCCTCAAGACTCCAGAGTGTCCTTGACTTCAGCGCCCATCGGCAGCTCCGGAGAACCCACCAGCAATCCAGAGGGTCTTCTACCTCTTTGGGATCTCCAGCTCCAGAGGCCTTCCAGACGCCGGCACCACCAGAGGCCAAGCCATCAACACCTATCCTTCCTTGGACTCCCACCACTGATGACGTTCCTTCTGGTAACTATATCCCCAACAGCCACCACACTTCTTCAGCACCCTTCTAGTACTGCGTCAATTAGATTCCTTCAGAACACATCCTAAATTAAATTTCAATTAATTTAATACATTTAGTGTGGCTATTACCATGATGTAATATTCATACACATAATTAATATTATTTTATTTAGGACGCCTTCTCCCGACTTAGATAAACCCTTTTCTTTTCACATGAATTTTAAATATATTTCTAGGAGAGTGCTTTAAGTAGCTGTTTAAGTAGCATTTTAATAAAAGCGCATACCATTGAATTAAATCCTTTAATTCATATGAATAAGGGTTAAGCCCTCAAGGCGTTGTGTATTTTAATATTTTATTTTATCTTATTCAGTCCCATCTGGCCAGTATTAATTCTTACATAACAAGAGATTAGGTACCTTACGTAAGAAAGCCACCAAAGCAGACTAACACTTTTCATGTGTGGAATTCATTGCTCTGAGTTCACCCCTACTCCGCATCACCGCTGTAAAAGGCCAAAGGAGAGGAGAGAGGATTGCTCTGACCACTGAACCCACAGTGAAACGTCATTTGTCACTGCTACACCTGCAAGCTTCATTTACGCACTGTACTTTCCACCCACCGCCTTAAAAAGCCAGGCAGAAACATCGGTGTGCGTGAACTTGTGGAACATAAAGTGTACAGCACTACACTGCAGGAGGACGTGATACACCAGCTATCTCCTATTATTTAGTTCATTGCATTACAATGCCGTACAACCATAAAGGTGGAATCAAACACAAATGAATAGTCAATGAACAAAACCTGGTTAGTGAAATTCTAGAATTAGTAGACTAGAGAAACAAGTAGACACCCCTACACCCTTATTCGAACCACCTACTCAGACATCTAGTAAACCACACATCATACACTTAATTAACTACACAGTACCAAGATTCCCTATTAGGTTACGATCCAGTTCCCGCCACATATCCTCCCTACCTAGTATCATCCTTTAGCTTGGACTACTACCTGGCCACAACTTCACTGCAGCCAGCGTCGGCTGCTGTTCAGCCGCCATCACCTGCAAGTCGCCAGTCTCCACCAGCTAGAGCTGTGCACCCAGGAGTATCAAAGATAAGGCGTCACCCTAGTATAGTTTTGTCCACACCTGACTTTGTACCTGTACAAAAGCCTACACGCCCCCTTATTTACACAGGGAAAGCACCCCAGCGTGACACCTCCCTGTAGACAGTTTGACATTAGCCTACTTTAATGTCCTTCGTGACGCTCACATCACAATGGTCAATGTACACTTCTTCCTTTACTAAACAAACCACTCACAGATCTACCATAAGCCAACATTACCAACTTGCCTTAATGCTTAGAATCAGAGGTTCGACCCCACCCTAGCCGGCATCTTAAACCAACACGATGGGCTTGTGACTCAGCACCGACCTTAACTAGCACGTGTGTTTATGTCTGTAGATTTAGTGCAGTGTGATTTCCTAGCTTTCCACTTTAAAGGCAGTGTACACACGACAATACATTATTGTGGACTATAACATATACGAACCATTTTATTTCTTGATTAATAACCTTTATTGTGCAACATTGCTAGAAACATTACAATGGTTCTGTCACTCCAGAAATGTTGCCATTATAGGTGCATTTGGCTTTTGTAACGTCACTTGTGCTGACACAATCGCTACCGCTCCTGCTACTGGTACTACTTTGTAGGTTCAACATAACTTGAGGAATCTCCTCCTCCATCAGCCTGTCATTTACCCAATAAGAGTTTTCTAGTTTTTTTTCACATGATTGCATTGTTTTTTCCAGTTTGCTGGTGAAACACTGTCTATGGCTGAATAAGTCAATTGCAGAATGTCTCAGTTTGCAACATTTTCGTTAGCAACACGGGATTTGATCATGCTTCCGACGTACTTTATTGGGTTTAGATCACAATGGTATAGCGGTAATTGGATAATTGTGTGTCTTTGGGATGCAAACAGTTTATTGATGTTATAAATGGGAGGTTGCTGATGTAACGAAGCCTTTACAAGCAGTTCGAAGTTTCTCTCGTCGGCAGAAAAAAAAAGTTATTTGCCAGCCAATTTTTTGTGTTGGTAATAGGAGACATAGTTGGGTAGTTGTTCTCACACACTATGTTATGGAGTATTATCAAGAACATTAATGCTTGAAATAGAATGTTGGGAAGTAGTTTTGTTTCACATCATTTCATGAATGTGTTGGTATTCATTTCATCATGGTATTCTCCGCTTTTAGTTTTGGCTTTAAAAATTAAATTGATTACCCCGATGAAGCCATTTCACTATAGGCTGTTCATGGAAAAGTGAGCACTTTTTAAGGCCCTTCTAAATTTTTCCTTTCATCCAATCTCCACCTTCCTGCTGATTTTTAATATGAACATTGCAATGTGACTAATAAATACAGTGTATACATTTCACCACCCTCAGAATTTAATGCCTGAGGTTGCAATAAGATGTATTTATTTTCGATTAAAGCCTAATGGGAGGGCCTTAAAAAATGCTCACTTAACCGTGAACAGCCTATAATTGTGTGATCAATAATTAATTGCTGGCCTGGATAATTGTTTTTGTACACACCTGCTACGTCGTCATGTCAACATTTGTCTCGAGGTTTATTACAGGTAATTTACTCTCGCCTTGGCTGTCAATTTCACTTACAGCTCGTAGGTATTTTGCTCACCACACTACAATCTCATTCATTTCCATTGAGAATAACTCATTATTTTTACATTTTTTGTACTTGAAACACATAGCTTAGATTAATTCTCACAAAGTTTCCGTACTACATCTGAAATTGATTTCTTTTGTCAACACTGCCGCAAGATTTTTAGGGTCAAAACGGATAGGGGGCGATTGATACATTCCACATCTTTGATGAGCACTCAACAAAATGACTTCGCCCTTCCTTGAGCGCAATACTTAACCCTATTGGCAAGTCATTAACCCACACAGTACTTAAAGAGGCAGGACACGTGACTACAGGGTGCAATGGTGCAATGTCAGAAGCGACTACAGACACATGATCTTAGCTTGTACTGTTCACCCCAAAATCTCCAAGAAGCAGTCACGTCAACACCCTAGAAGCAAGATTGTACAGTTTGACTGAGCTGTAGTTCTCTCTAACCTGGCCACGCTAGTTCCACAGTGTGGTGAGCGAGAGCAGAGCACCCAGTCTACTTCCAGCAGTGCCCAAAGATAAGGGATGATAGCGCCACCTCAACACTTTAGATTTGTCAACCCCTGCGACCGAGGCTACCATTCTCCTCACACCCCTCGCCTCCAAGCACCTATACGAGATTAGTATAAAAGGTCTGGCATGAGCAAAATCTTCAGTCTCTGCTCCACCACCCCTCTTATATACGGCCAGAGGCAGCCATCAGGGTGCGCGACCACTGGTACATCCGCAGATTCCACCGCTCTCTTGGGCCGGAATTTCTACCAGCAGAAGCCATCACCGACCAGAAGCAAACACTGTTGCAGCTACTGCAGATCCCCTGCTCCTGGGAGACTCTACCACTCCCGATGCTCCTGAAGATGTTGCTCCCGCCTACCACCCCCTGGTGTAGAACCCAGAACCCTGCTAACAGGTCGCGTCGACATCCCTTCAGCACCTCTCCTTGCTCGCTGGACGGTGCTGGCATAATCGACGTTACCCCTCTGGTAGTTGTTCCCCTTCTTGTTCCTTCAAATCAAACCCAGCAGTCAGTTCGGAAAGAGCTGTTGAATACTTAATTTTCTAACACTACTTACTGTCTATTCCATTTAGGTTAACTAACAGGTCACCTTTCACCTGGATTGCTGAGGTTTAGCTTCCATGTCAAAGTAATCTAGTGTAGGAGGTAGATAAATCCATGTTTTATTACTATGTTAATAATAACACATAAATCTTACCTACTCTCTGTGTACTGAATTTCTTTACGTAAAACTTTAGTTTTCCTACATAGTTCGGACCTCAAAAGTGAAGCCGGCGACATAACCAGACAACAAGCAAAATATCTGACCATCTGACCTCCTACAGATACCACACAGGGCCGGGCGAAAAGAACACAGGGAGCCATTCTTGTTACAAGACTGGGATTACTCAGAAGTAGACAACAGGGAATTGCCAGCACCGGCGGTCTCAGTTGTACCCTTAGCCTTACACTCGGAAGGGAGGTAAACAGATAAGGTTGAGATGGGCAGTTGCTGCCCCTGAAACTAGACTGCTTTGCAACCCTCAGTCAGAAGTTGCGCTTTGCACTTACACCAAGCAGAGTTCTTACGCCTGCCCTACAGAGGGGCCTCATCCCTCCTTACTGTCCACTTTGATCCCCTCTTTAATTAAACTTGAAGGCCTTCCTCATCCCCTATTAGAAGCCTTCTTAAGGGGTGAAGAACCTCCATTTGGCATCGCCAACCCCTGGTTGTGCGGTACCATCCAACCACCTACAGCTGTCAGCAGTTCATGAGAGCCAGAATACTACACTGTCTACGAGTCACCCACGCAACCACCAGCCCTCTCCACGAAAGGGTAAGAGCCTCCAGCCGACAGCACCACTAACTCAGAAGAGCAACCAGCCTCCAGATAAGGGTCAGCCAACTCGTAGGACTGTGACAGGGTTTTGGATTTTGTGCCCCTGAGACAGGACACCCAACCTGTTCTTTACACTGGCCGTGCGCCAGTCAAACATTCAGGTGCTCAACCTCGTGATTCTGGCATTAAAAAAAAAAAAACTGTTAAGGTGACTAAGACTTCCACTTTCTCATTTAAACGTTGTGTGACGAACGTCACTATATCTTTTAGGCCCACAGGCCTTGGATATTATTTGACGTGGCTAGCCCCTCAAGCAATTGTTGTTTCAATTATTCATACCCCTTTGAATACCCGTCAGTATAATAGCCACATTACCAATTACACTACCTACTAAAAATTTACTACGTTAACATGAAATGAGGACTACCTTGCACCGTAATACAAAATAAAAATTTAAAAAAAATTACAGCAAAAGTTACAACAGAGAAACACGCTCGCTTCGTGCAAGTTTCATGCTACTGCACACAAATTTTCAACACTGTAACAAGCACCTCCTAACATCTGTAGCTACATATTTACACAACACATCATGCAAACTTACGAAACAAAACAAATCTATTCAGTCTACTATCTTACAACAGGTAAAAAAAAAGGCAGATGTGTTTCTGTTCCACAAGTATAATCATATTTTTTGTAACAGCTCAGTTGGTTTTGCCCAAAACACAATTTTCAACATTTTTTAACATTAGGGCACGTTTTTCTTTTAAATATAAGTAATAAGTAATGTTCCCCCAACAACAGTTATGGCGTATTTTTCTCGGGAGGTACAAAAGGTTCCAAGAAATGTATTCAAATATAAATTAGCTTTCCCAACTCGAGCATTAACAACATAAAATTTTCCTACACTAATTATATTTATTATTGTATGATTCGAGTTGTAAGGTGTTCTAGGCACTCCAAAATAATTTCTCATATATCATAAATCAGATACTACTGTTATATACAAAACAAATTTTGAGGTATAAGCTGCAGCAAACTGCAAAATTAACTAGATGATGTTCCCACAGTTCCAAATTATGTCGCAATGAGTATGTCCCATAAATGGACACGGTGCCCTGATAGCATGGTACAAAAATTCTAATCGTTTTTAGTTCATGACTCCGTTGACAAAAAACTATGGAAATTAATTCTAATTTGGTGGGAGCTATATTGAATTTAATTGAATAAGCATTAGGTACTAAAATTTAATTGAGTAAAAATTAGGTACTATTTTGTAATTAATTAGCCAAAATCTCATTAAACTGTTAGAACCATCAATTGCATGGACTATTACTAAAAATTCCTTCTTTTTCTTGGTTGGACAAAAAGAATTTAGTTTACTTGTTATTACAGGCTTTTTCATGGGCACAGATGAATTTGAGAATTTCCTGAATCATACAGATATGCTAACTCATCATTACTGTGCATTATTAACACTGTGAAGACTATGCCCATGAGCTATATTCAGGGAAGCACTCACTCATTTTTTATTTATAATCAAAACAGTGCTCGCCAAGTATAGGTTGGGCATACATACATACACTTGCAATTAGGCTACCGCCCGGTGGCGAGCTCTCTCAACTCTCCTTCACCCAACCAACTCCTTTTCCACTCCCTTCCTGAATTTACCAACCCCTCTCACAGATACCAATTCCTCCCTCAACACATTTCACTCCCTCACAGACCTCACAAGCATGGACTGCCTACCCCGCTCCGTTCTCCTCCACACCCTCTGAAGCTTCTCACTGTTGTTTCCTCTTCCCCTAAACACCCCCTTACTTAGCTAGCAGTGTAGCCCTCCCCATCCTCACTCTTCATTCACCACCCTGTACATCCTGACTAACCGTTCAACTTTCCTCCTGTCCTTCAATGAGCTCCACCCCATTTCTTTCATCATCACTGATGGCCTATAGTTCCCTTCTTCCTCATCATCCTGCCCTTGCCTTCTCCACCTACCCTTCACCCATCTTGCTGCTTTTCTCTGCACCTTTTCCAGTTCTTGCACCTCCACCTCCACATACGGGTCCCATACTGCTGCAGCATATTCTAACATTGGCCGTACCATTGTGCCATACGCCTTCTACTTCACCTCACAGCTGACTCCATTCAGCACCCTTCCCAGCATACCCAGAGCCCTTCTTCCTTTTGCTACCACCCTCTATACCTGTTTTTTTCCACCTGAGGTCTCCCTGCGGTACAATCCCTAGATACTTATATTCTGATGCTTCTTCTATCTCTTGTCCCTCCCATCTGTACATGTCCCTGCTTATCATCTTCTTCCTTGTGAACCTCACTACCTTAGTTTTTCTTACATTTATCTTCAGTTTATTTTTTCTGGTCCACAACCATATCTTATCAATGTCCGCCTACAAATTTCCGGCCCCCTCTCCCACCTCAGCATATACAACACAATTGTCTGCAAACAATCTGATTTTTCCCCTAATCCCCAAACCCATGTCATTTACCATTATAGTAAATAACAAAGGACCCAGCACGCTTCCCTGTGGTACCCCTGACATAACCTCCTCTTCCTCCGATAGTGCCTCCCCCACTTTCACCCTCTGCCTTCACCCACTGAGAAAGTCCCCTATCAATTCCACTACCCTCCTGTCTGGTATCAGCACCTCCACTTTCCTCATCAATGTTCCATGGGGCACCTTATCGAATGCCTTCTCAAAAACTATGAAGCAGGCATTTCTTGGTGTTAAACAGCACAAGTACACATCTTTAAACATTACAGACATCACAATTGCTGTTCTGCACAATAAGAATACCTATTTTCATTGGCTAAATTTGTGAGTTGGCAAATTTAGGCTTAACCAAATTACATGTAAATCACCATAACATTTTATACTGATTCTACATTTTTTGCACTGCTGCGTTCAAAATTTGCATAATATGTATGTTATTAGGTTTTGGTGTTGCATTTGAAAATATTTTTGTATGCATTCTCATCCAAGGTATATTTAATTCTGGAAGTCTGTATTGCATCTTTTAAAGTTCAGATGTCTCGTCAACCATCACAGTTTAGCACATGTGAGAAAAACCCAGTTTTAAGTGATTATAGGTTAATGTTTTCAAAATTTATATACAAATTTAGCTATTTATAAAAATTTTATTTCAAATAATGATGCACTTTGTTGTCTGGGCTTACTGTCCTGAAAAATATACTACTGTGGACATCTGCCAAGTGCTATAGTGCACCCCTCTTGCCTCTGGAAATTTTGTAGAAGTACAGGAAATGTTTCTAAATTTTTTGCATTTTATTAATTTCAAAAATAATATTTTATACACACAAATTGTTGCGAAAATTAGTGTTTAATGGTAGACTATCGATGTTAATGTGTAATAAATTTTCTAATTCCTACAAACCACTTGTTATTGTGGGATACTGTAAAGTCTTTACACATAAGTAGGGGGCTTTTAATGCTAATCTTACTGTAATTATGCACCATTTTGCTGAACTCTGTAAATAACCAAAGTATTATGTTTGTAGGGAAAACCATATTTCACTAAAAAATTCTACATTAGCTCAGGTTAAAGCAGAACCTGTGTAATAGACCCAAAAATTATAGGTTAGGGCTGACTTTATTCTACTTATGTACAATTATTTGGTAATAATGTCAAGTTACATGTGTCATATTCCGTTACCTTCACAATGAGAAATATGCGCAGCGAAGTAGTTCCGATCCCTTCTCACAGGCGCATCGGTGCACCTCCTACGTCATTCTACTTCCGGCCAATCTCAAGCATAACCTGCACGAGGAAAAAGCACAAATGCTTCATGCGCTTAAGTCACAATGGTGGGAAAATGCCAGAAACATGTGTATTTGAGGTTAGCATCGTCTGCGACCAAGTACAAGTTTTCGATTTTAGGAAACGTGCGCTGTATTTATTTTACGGAAATATTCTGCAACTAAATGATATAATGCTAGTGAGGAACAAACGTGATTTTGATGCAGTAAACTTATAAGGATTTCCATAGGAAAATGGGTTCCAAGAGTTTGCGAATTTAACTAACAGTAAGTTTGCGTGTTTTGTAAATAATGTATTTGTAAACCGTTACTATAATTATTGAAATGCACGTGGCCTAATAAAGATGCACATTCAACAGTTTTGTAGTATGTAAATAATATTTGTTTCTTTGCCTATATCGTGAATTCAACGAGTGTTTAGGTTAACTTTGATCAAAATGTGTGTGTATTGCTACATCTGTATGAATACGAACAGCGACACGTACATTGCGTTTTGTTTTTTTCATTGAAGTTAAAAGGTTCGAAGTTACAATAATGTGAATGTTATTTCCATACGAGCAATATTTTCCACTGCTCCATCAAAACAATATGGAACTCAGAATGACACACATTCGTAAGAACATCAAAACAATGCAGTCTCACGAAAGATGTTAAACTAAAGCACCCCCCCCCCCCCCCCCCCCCAATTCACAGTTTACTTTTTTTCCTTCAAAATAAGTAAACAGAACCCAAACAACCATAACTAGATGAAAATAAAACAGGTTGGAATTATAACCTAGCTGCTATAATAGCCTACATTTTTGTGGCATGTTAATCTGCTGTGTACAACTTTGAGGTTAATGTGTGCTCGTGGTGGCTGTTAAATATTTAATATTAAATTAATTTTATTATGGCTTGTTTACATATACAACAATTTTAAACTTGTTATCCTGTCAAATCGTACAACATGATCACAGGTTTACTATCATCGTATATGCTTGCCATACGTACACAAAATACAGTAAATTACATGCCGAAAATAGATCATGGAAGCTGTTCCGTTCCACAGCCCAGCATGGAGTAACGGAACAACTGGCAGCTATGCAGCTGGTGGCATCAGTACAGGGAATGGAACACTGCCATGATTTATGCACAAATATATAAAATAAAGAAATCTGTGTTGTATTCTGCTGATGTTGCTTGTTATGTCTGAAAAGGCAGATTTTGAATTTGTACCACAGTTAAAGCAATTCTGTTGGATCGAAGGTTACAGAAATACAGTTTACGAGTTAAATTTGAAAATTCTTGTACAGTTTTATTCCAGGCTGAATTCCAAAACATGTTATGGTGAATGAATGAGTATGCAAGTTCTGTAACTGCTGAAAAGTAACTCTTTTCAAGTTTTTTTTATAGAACAAAACAGAAAACTGCTAATATAAACCCTTGCAACCATAATTACTGCTTCAACCTAAGAAGCTACATTTAACCAAAATTTAGAACCACTGCACCTTAGTGAAATGTGGAGAGTATACAAGGTGGTCACACTGCAAAGTCATGTAAACATAGCACAAATACTCAACAAGCAGGAGAGAAACAACTTGAGACTTGGTTGTTTGAATTCAAGCAATAATTCAATCTTAATACCGTTCTTTGCAATTCTGCCAAAAGGTTTGTACAGTTAGGTATCCCAGCTTTAGGTTATGTTACCAATGTTTACATTACATAATTGCATTTGGCTATGTTATCAGTGCTGAATTGTGTGTACTACATAGCTGTTGAAGACCTATTAGCAACATCACATGCACAATACCTAGATTTGGAAAGGGGCTACTTTGACAGTTGGGATAATGTCAATTAAAAAAATTAGGAAGTGAAAAAGAAAATTCTGCACTTGCAAAATTAAATTGTAATTCACGGACATCACACACAATTATGCACAAGCTTTATACATTGTATTAAAACCACAACAAACTTGACAGTCCATTAGTGGTAACAGTAACATTAGTAGGCCTATGTATACTACCGAAACTGGGCATTTTAATTTACAAAAGACCTTTAGAAGATGTAAAAAGGGGTTTTACAGGTACCCCTGTACCTGTGGCATGGTACTGTTGTTAGTGGCATGTGTTGGGAGCGTGAGTTGCACGATACTGGTAGCAGCTACCAGGTGATGATGCTGTGAGGAAGAGTTCTGTACCGAAGTAACAACCCCCGACGTGTTGTCCCCAGGCGAGGGCGCTAGCGGATCACCTCCAGAGTTGCCCGTCGGTCCGTTTTCCTCTACCATACTGTCCATATCCTTGGGACGCGGCGCCCTAAAATAACACGAATCACAACAAAAAAATATATATATATTGAGTTGTTTTCAATTGGCAGAATTAAAGTGCAGATATTAATAACACAAGCCGTCACAGCACGTAAATACAGGCTACACATGTAACAATGCTCTAAGGAATTAATGTACGTGTTGTTCATTCGCGGAAAATTTACGAAGCTAAATATGATACTATTACATAATGACGTGCATATTGTGTACCACAGATAACAAACTTGCTTCCCCTACTTGCCACTAAACACAAACAAAACTTCATTTACTGCTGCGATGCAACAACAATGATTCACATGCACCCGGCCCTAACACATAACCAGGTAAAATGGTCGGGCTTAATCTAAATTTACACATACATTCATTCCTACAGACGCCATATTATCTCCCTTCTCTGGAACGAGTCTTAACACGACGATCGGCATTTCTAAGGCCTTATCTCCGTCTGTCCTGCACAAAATCGCACCCGAATCGTCCAATAAACATTACCGCATGCTGGGATGTTATTATTCTTCAGCTGAGCACTTACCAGTTACGTATTCCTCGTCACCAACTTTGCTGCAATCCGAGTGGGCAACCGGGCAAGTACGTAGTAGCCACGTCAAAATTCCTGGGCTTCGTCACAGGGCGGCAGGGTGGGGGGAGCGTCACACACCGCGCTCGCTATGTATCACTACGCAGCCGTGAAACTCCTCATTGGTCACTCGAACCACAGTTGTGTCACGCTCAACGTGAGTCAGTCCACTCCGTTAATGAAAGAAAATATTATGTACCTGTGACGACAGCTCCTTCAAGTATTTTTAATGTGTTGCTCTAAACATACAAAAGTAGTACGTAATATCTGTAACCGATATTTTTATTTCAAGCGATCATGAAAGCACTTTAATTCCGGAACTACTTGAGCATTAAGTGGCGCTAAGTATGAAATGTTGAAATGTAGATGAAAGAAATATAGTTTATATAAAGAAATTTACTAATTATCGTATACACGATGTAATCAAACTAAATTATTATTCCGCTTTAAAACTATGGCACGTGTTATTTCCTCCTTACGCAAAGCCAGTAAACAATGCTTTCGAATTGTTATTATATTCTTACGGCTAAAGTTTTGCTATCAAAATTTTGTGTCACTTAAAGATTCGTGTCATTGTTACAACAACAACAGCAGCACCTTGACACCACTGACAATGAATCTGCGGTTACGTCCCCGTTTTCAGAGATCACTTGCAGGCACGGTACTGACCGGCAGCAACCTGTGAGTCATTATGACGTCACTTCTCTAAATGATGTTACTTGCGGTTGATTTTATTACAATCCTATCATTACCGTCGAACGGATCTACAAAAGGAAAATCTATTAACATCGCCTTGAGTATAATTATAATACTAAACTGCACATTTCTCACTGTCTCAGCATTTATGCGGTATAATTCTGGCGAAGTGCAATATTTTTACAAGCGATTTTTTTAAATTTTGGAAGCAAAACAAAATTGTTTTTAATAACATTATCGCTAATCAATTAACGTTGTGACTTCTATTTATAGTATACAGCAGTAATTTTGATCGTATTTTGGGGCACTTGCCACTTCTCAAATTCCGAAATGCATAATATTAATACAGTGGCAGTCAGTTTTTATTTTTGTCCAAATATGAAAGTTATAGATTTGCTCTATAATTATATATATATGTATATATATACACACACACACACACACACATCTTTCTTCAACCAGATTTTCATTCATTGTGCTTTTCTAATCGGTTCCCATCTTGCTTGGTTCTGATCTTTCAGATCCAGTGTCACAAGGGGCATTCCTCCCCCCCCCCCCCCCTTTTTTTCCATTTCTTCTTCGCTTACTCAAAAAATTGACAAGAAATTGTCCTATGAATGTTTTAAAACTAAGATGAAACACCAGAATTATTTTTAATGCTGATTTTATTTAATTTAATAATATTGTTTCCTAGACAGTGCCCTCTCCTATGCCAAGAATCGAATGTTTACTAAATCTGCGCCTACACAATGGGCAAATTACACCCCCCCCCCCTTTTTATTCTTCCCCAATGCCTAGTAAATCGAATCCGTACACGCTCCTGTCAGACGCATATGCTGACTGCGAGTAAACGAGCACAACATTTCTTCTTCGTCTTACCCAGTGTTGTTAGATTCGTAGAAACATCGATCGTTCGTTAAAGTGTAGCTGGACTGCCTGGGATGGTACATATTGCGTTAGAACAGTAGTTCACTTCGCCCCATATTTTTCATAATTGATCGGATTGGATCGTGAACGGCGTTTCACTTTCGCGCATGATAACTTTAAAGTGAAAGGGCATTTTAGTAGACTCCGAACAACCTGATCACCCAGCCGGTTTTCAAATTATGACGCCTTGTGTAATCTTCAAACCAAAACCGGCCCGCCTACTCCGTCAAAGATGACAAATGTCATATCTATCATACGAAAGGAAAAAAAAAAAACATAAATCTGCTATTATTTTTCGTTTAAGACAATTATTTTTAAATGAAGAATCAGCCAGGTACTTTCATCACGTGGATTGTGTTTGCCCATTCTGCTATATTTCATTTCACCTTTTCTGCTAAATGTTGTTTTGCCTAATGAACTTAAAAATAAATATTAACCTAATAGTAATATTCTTTGTCGATACTGTTCTGGTTTAGCGCACAACTGACCGCAGATTGATGTAAACATCTTCATATCTAGAACTACGCATTTTCAATCCTAATTCAACACAGAGAAAATTTAATTCTTGAAATAGTGTTCTGCTTAAAAGACATAATTAAGATCCAATCGTTTTTGTGCGAATTAAAATATATTCACTGTTTGGACAAAAATAACTTACGTATTTTGTGACTGATAGGCAGTGCGCGAAATTTTAGCGAACGTTTGTAGGCCTAAATGTTTACAAACTGTAAGTATTTTAGCTATTCATTCATTCATTTTATTCATCCAAAAGATAGGCATGCCAAATTTGCTTTAACAACAAAGCAAAATATTTAATAAGTTGCTGAACTATGAAAATTATAAATAATTATTTTACAGGACAAATTCTCTATATCCAGACAACTTGCAGTGAAAGTAAATATAATTAATAAATATCCACATTAGTTTAAAAAAAAATACATATGAATTAGACATTACTAATTTTAATAGAATTTAGAAAGTACTTTAAATACAAACAACAATATAATAAAGTTTTAGGTCGGCTACATTTACAAGATGTGATGTACTAAAAACTGCAATTTTGTTCATCTTGAATTAGAAGATAAAAAAAAAGGCTTTACTTAAATTTTTGAAGGCTCTTTATTTCTTTGATATTTTCTGGTAATTTATTAAAACGCCTACCTCCTTTAACGTGGACAGTATTATAAATAACTGTATGGTTTATTTCTTTTATGTATACATTTTGTTTCTGGAGAGAATCATTAGTGTGAATCTGTGAATTGAGCGTAAAAGAATTATGTAAGTTTATCCAAACATATATAGCCATGTTATAAATATAAATACAGGGTATAGGAAGGATGTTAAGTTGTTGATTTAGGATTATTCTGATGGCTCTTTCTTGTAACATAAATATTGAGTTCAAGTAAATACGTCAATCACGCGCAGTCAGCAAATAAAAACAAACGTTTCGCCAGTGTTCCGGAAACATTCGGTACACGAAAAAAATTCGTTGGCTGTTCGTGTTTAGTGGAGAGAGCTCAAAGTATAATGCTACGTGTGTTTCGCTCAGACAAAGCTGTTCCTGCTTTGAAGAGAAATTTGAATTTAGGTAAATCCGGACGTAGGAAGTTGTTGTTTTTTTTTTTTTTTTACAAAGATGCAGAAACAAAAGGAGTGAGGCAACGATAAATGCCATCAGTTATAGGCTATCAACGGTAAAGTGAACATTTTTGAAAGCACTCCCATTTGGAACAATGGTCAATAAATATTTTTTTATTTTAACCTTAGACGTTAGCTCCCGAATATGGTGGAATACACAAACAGTGTTTGTTACTTACATGGCAACATTTATTAAGAAAAGGTAGTTAAAGAATAAAAAATTACTGGAAGTAACTAGGGCCTCAAAAGTGCTCACTTTACCGTGAACAGCCTATAATTGATTGTACCCGTCAAAGCCAGAAATACGGCAACCTGCTCATGACTGTTACAACAAAACGAAAAGGTGCGATGCGTGAATGGGGATCGTTAACTGAGGAAGACCCGTCGATATCGTAATTGCCTAAATTAATTCGTTTTTGTCATCTTGGCGAAGAAAAAGGGTCGAAGAATAAAACACAATGGGGACAGAGAAAGTTACGTAAGTTATGTGTTTACAATTACTGTGTTGTTTGTATCTTGGGTTGTGGCAGACGCTACACATTACGTAACACAACATTACATCATTAAAAAATATTTGTCGTACATAACATGATGTGACGTCTGAAAACATATTGGGAAACGAAAACAGGAAATCGCAAAATACAATTTTATTTCTTGTTTTACTATAAATTTTTGGTTGTATGTGTGTAAAAAGCATAGAACTTTTCACAGGACTCTTGGCTAAAGAAGTACATTCCAATACTTTCATTTGCCACTAGCTCTTACCCCTGGCTCCACCCGCGCGCATTATTTAATCCTTAATTATAATGACCAAGTGCTCTATCATAATTGTTATTCTTTATTACTTCAATATTTTGGATTAGCACATAGGGTATTTTTCAACCCGGGAAAACCAACATTTCCTTAAGGAATATAAAAAAAAAACCACCGACCAGCTCCTAACCAAATAGCTTTTTGTATATTCCTTGAGAAACGGTTCGTTTTTCCGGTATGAAAAGTGCCCTATGTGTTAATCCAGAATATAATACACCTCTGTACCAAATTTCATCCAAATCCGTCGAGCCGTTGAGTAACAAAACAAACATAAAAACTTTCGAATTTATGATATTATTAGGATCTCGCATCCTGCAGGGAACTCTTTTCCAAAAGGACTGTCCTGCGAATAGCACAGAACGTCTGGTCCCCCTAATGTACATCCCGTCATCTTCAGCATTTTAGTGTACAGTCATTCAACGAATAACCTACAGCCAGACCTAGAAATAGGTATACTACACAAACCTTTCGATTGCATTTCAGTCATGCCAGTTTCCTTTCTTAATGATAACATGAGAGGGCAGTGCCAGGGCGATGATATAGTAACACAGTTCGCATGCACGACCTGTGGAACCTTACAAAACTAATTGAAATACGCGAAGAGCCAGGTGCGAAATAACTTTGCGTTGAACAGGATGTAGGAAAGGGATCTGTGGGAGAAGAGGGAGGGAAACTTGATGGTTGATTGACTACGGACATTTGCAATGTGGCTAAAATCTCTATAAAATAATTTGTATCGAATCTGAAGAGATTTAAGTTTCTTGTACACATTACACGATACATAATTTACAAGTAAAAAATACATTAAAAGTTACGTTGAAATATTTAGAAGCAATAGGTATTATATATATATATATATACACACACACACATATATATATGACTAGCAATTAGAGTATATGTAAAAAAATAAATACCTTAAAAAATATACTCCATAACAGTTATTAATTGTATTGTGCAGTTTAAGTTAATTAAACAATATCTCAGAAGAAAAATAATTTTCTCTGGCAAGTAAAGTATTTTCCTGACATGAACCAGAAAACATTTTATCTGCGTGAATTCCTGCCCCTGCCATTCTCTCTTCCCCCCTTCCCCTTTTTTTTTTCCACTCTCCAATTTATTCGCACAGTGCGAAGAGCTAGCCAGGGAAGAGTGATTGTACAATGAATGTCTGCATCTTGTAAAAATCAGACTTTAATTGCGGAAATTGTTAATAAGCACATAGGTGTATGATATGCAAATTATTGAAATTTCGTGCTATGACGTATGTATGTACATCGTGCAAGGACACTGCATTCGTTCTTCGTGTGATGCAAATAAACAGTACTTAATACTCACCGTATGCAATGTAACACACACGATACCTGTCAGTCTCATTACTGAAAGATCGGTATCCCGAGAAGACGTACGAGACAGCCATAACAAACTGACGGAGTTTGAGAGAGGCCAAGTGATAGGGCTGCCCGTCATTTAGTCCTTTCGGTATTGGACAGTCACATTATGTAGGAGCAAGATAAATTTTGAGGTACCCATATATAACGGGCTAGTTCAGGATGACGTCACGTTTGACTATCAGACAGTCATGGACAGAGCCAGTGGCTTCCTTGGCCACCATCCAGCGACATATGGTAGCTTCACTAGAGCACATTATCACCGCAAGAACTGTTTGCGGATTTCTAGCATAGGCATATTATTCAATGCCGAATAAATTTATGTGTTATGCCATAAACACTACAACACTGTCACTTTAGTGTGCAGTGGTGTTAGCATAAAATAAGATGGAATGCTATGGACTGGCGATGCATTGTCTTTAAAGACGAATCACGCTTTTCTTTGTTAACAAATGACCACTGCGTTAACGTTTTGAGCATTATAGTGCAGGAAACTGGCTCCTGGGCACTCATCCAGGTAAAGCATGGAAAATGTGCATGGAACTATTTGATGTTTCCAACGTACTCCTGTGTAGGTATTCAGTGACCCTCGTATTACCACCAGCGGATGATAACGAACACATGCAATGACTACCCACACTATCAGCCAGTAGTAAAATGTGTTTGCTAATATGAGGCAGGGACATTGGAGAGAGGCTTGGGGAAGCGCATACCAAAGTCGTAGTGACTTACCTCCACTTCACTGCTGTGCATGATCGGCGCGGAGTCCGCGCATAGCACTGCTCCCTCCACAAGTATGGTCGTCCCGAACAGACTATCCAACATCTGGACCTTTGTAAAGCACCACTCAGTAGATGTGGACAACCGTAAGCGTCGCCCAAGAGTACTTTAGACAAATGGGATAGACACATCGTTGATCTACTTCATGATCCTGTACAGGCCTTCCCAACATTTCTGTAGCTTCGGGCAATATCCCTTCCGCCTTTGGGGGTTGTACAGCAGACATTTCCGGTTATATTGTGTTTTCGTTTGGTCACTGTTGACTTTAAGGTGCCATTGGTCAAACTCATGGATGTTAACTAGCCTCTGATATAGTTAAATGACATTCTGAGATGGCTACTTCTCCATCTAGTGGACCTCTGAATATTAGGTCACCAGGGGGGCAGAGCTCTCTCACAACAAAAGGCATTCTTTAAGTTGTTACCCTTGTTGACTCGTGGGCTGCCGAACGATATGCCAGTAGAAATAAAGGTGCCTCGAAGTCCCAATCCTTTTAGTTGTCTTCCACGAAGATCGCCAGATACTGTTCGAGAGTACAGCTGAGCCTCACGACCATCCCATCCCACACAGCAAGTAATGCTGTGATTCAAGGTTACTCAGTCCTAAAATCCTTGCTACCGCGTGGAAAAGTGTGGCTTCAAAATGTATCCCTTGATCTGAATGAATCTCGAGTGGTACTCCAAAACCAGATAATACATGCTCTACAAGTACATCAACTACAGTGCCGGCCTCTTGGTTTGGGACTGGTACGATCTCAGGCCCCTCTCAGTAACTGGCAATGGTCCGAAAATTTCCACTGCCATCCTCTCAAATCGGGCGATAAAATTTTACATGTGAAAATGAGTTCGTCACTTAATTCTCGCATCCTTCTTTTTGCAGTACAGGCATCATGCAGATGTCACCACTTCACAACATCCTCCTGACAATGGAGCCAGTAGACTCAGTCCAGCTCTGCTGAGGGTCTTATTTACACCAAAGTAGCAACTTACTGCTTTATTATGCAATTCTTTTAGCACTTCTGGGATTGTAAGTGTATGTGTTTCCCATAATTGCTCTTCCATTTCCTGTAAAGCACCATTCTTCAGTACAAGGGAATGCCACTGTGCTCAGTATACCTTGACTGTTGAGCGCAGACTGGGTATCTCCTCCCATCTTGGTAACCATCTAGCCCCTTTCTACTCCACTATCGGACACAATGTGAGGTTACTTAGCTGGGTTCTTCTAATGCCCTCATCATCCCATTTAGGCGACCCATCATAATATACAGAACCTTGAATTCTTGTTCTCCTTGCCTTCAATGATACACCAACCTTTTCATCTTGGCATTCACAGTGACAACAGAATGATTCGCATGGTCAAGTACAATGCAAGTACAATTACATGGTACATCTGCATTTCTATGATTTCGTCTAGACCTGTGATATATTTCAAAATCATATTCTTGCAGGTGCTGTATCCACCGGGCTATTCAACCTTCGGAGCTCTTGAAATTAAGTAGCCAGTTTAATGAAGAAGTATCAGTTCTCAGGATAAAGTATCTGTCATGAAGGTGGGGGTGAAAGTGTGCAATTACCTTCACTACAGCCAGAAACTACCTGCATGTCACACAATAACTTTCCTCGTGCTTGTGCTATTACTGAAGTATTCAAGTGGTCTCTTCTTTCCATCCTCAATCTGAGGTAACATAGCCCCGATTTTTATGTCACTAGCATCAGTATCCAGAATGAACTCATTTTCACTACTCGGAAAGCTCAGGACTGAGGTAAATACCAGAATTTTTTGTTCGTTTATTAAAAGCACCTTTACACTCGGTTCAATTCAACTTTATTTTTTCTTCAGTCAATTTACGCAGTGGATTGGCGATCGTGGCTAATCTCGGCATAAATCGATGGTAGTACGCACATAAGCCCAGTAAACTCCTAACTTAAGTTTTGTCATTTGCTGGAGGTCAATTTCTTATTGCTCTGGTCTCCTCAGGGTCTGTTTAAATCTCATGGACCGATTATACATGTCCCAATAAATCAGTTTTCTTTTGGAAGAGGTGACATTTCTTAAGAACCAGTTTTAGGTTCGCTGTGGCTATTGTTTGAAACCCAGAATCGAGGCATATCAGGTGCTCTTCAAATGTACTTTCTGTGACCACAGTGTCATCTCGGTACACCTGGCAAATGTCTAAGTGAAGGACTTTTACCACCAGGCATTCATAGGTGGCAGGGTCATTGCATAGCCCGAAGGGCATAACCTTGATATGTAGGTTACTTTCCTTGAATGAATAGTGCAATGAAGGTGAATGACTAGATGGAGAATTTTGGACATGCGCCATTGGGAAGCTGATATTTGTAATGGAAAAACAGTACTGACCACGAGAAAAATCCTTAAAAAAGACAAGTTATATAAGGACGAGAAAATAAATATGCGTATACAACACTGTGAAATTCCAAGAGGGAATACAGTCAATAAACAGAACAGCAACTAATTACGAAGAATATGTGTATATAAACATGACCAACACATACCATATAGAAAACAACACAGACTAGAAACCTGCTAGAAAAATTAGGACAACACTGACAAAATAAGTAGGAACAAAATGGGACAGCACAACAAAGAAACGCGTTCAAACATAACAGTTTTACCAGCCCCGACAACATACAAGCCAGGCATGCTGTGTGAACACAAAATTTCATAAAGCCATCTTTCTTTTTAACAAGCACAACAGGAGAAGACCACGGACTGACTGATGGTTCTATCGCATCTAAATACTTAATCTCCCTCAGAATATTCTCTCCCACCTCATGTGATGCGGTAGTTGCCTTGGTGGCTGCTTTATGGGCCTGGTGTACCCTGTATCGATGTAATGGAATACAAAATTATTTATGCCAGGGTCATTTGACCCACAGGAGAAAGTATCCCTGTTCCTCTATAGTAATTCTGAGTCAGTCTTCTCTTGTCGCCAGTTGAGGTTTTCTCTTGTCCTTGTTAGCAGCTCCTCCAAATCATCTGGTAGTGGACATTCAATATTTTGTTGCATCGAAGCTACAGGAAAATTTGAAAGTACCTATGCTGCCTGCTTGCAATCCCTTATTACGCATCTCCTCAAGACGAATAGCACTGTCAGATAAATTAATTATCCTTACTGCAAACTGTCCGAGTTTGAAAAGGCCAAATTTCTTGAAAAAAATGGCACCAACTGGTAAAACCACATCTTTATGAGCTGGTTTTATTATTCCCAACCGTCTGACAAATTTTCTCCTGCATCTACCTGGAATAACAGTTTCGTTAAAGCTAAAAGCAGGGAGCACAGCGGGCTGACTACACACTACCGGGCAGTTCATTGGCGAAGACAAATCTCGTCATGCTGACGCTACCAACTCGGCATTGCCTTCCCATAGTACCACCAGCCGAGCATCGATACTCACCCTCCACAGTACTCGCGACCTCTCACCCATAGTCATCGCGCACACACTCGTCCGCCGTCTTACACATTCGTACGCCGTCAGTTCACCCTTTGCAGCAATTCGGACTGACACAGACTCTCGGCCCGTCTTTTTTTGTAACCCTGAAGGAGCGCGCCCTACATTATAGGTAGAGAACTGAAGAATTCGCGGATTTATTTCGGGACAAGTTAGAATTCTCAACACGTGCGTTTATATAACTTTAGCCATTTGTTCACACGATGTTTGACACCTTCTGGAGAATGGTGTCCAATCGTCGCCTTCAACTGTGACATCAAACAACCAATGCGCAGCTTATATCAGCATATTTGTACATAAGACTATAGAGGCTAGCCTGCAGGTCATTGAACTCGCGCATTCCTCAGGTATCTAGCATGCTATTCTCGGTAAAGTGAGTACTTTCGAAAGCCCTCTCGTTTGGAATAGTAGTCAATAAATATTATTTTATTTTAGCCTTAGACATTAACTTCCGAGTGCGGTTGAATATACACAATGTGTTTATTACTTAGGCCTACATGGTAATATTTATTTTAAAATGTGGTTAAAGGTTAAAATATGGCTGAAAGTAAAAAGTAACTAAGGCCTCAAAAGTTCTCACTTGACCGTGAACAACCTCAGTAGGCAAACTACTAGAGTTAGTAGGAAGGCGCGGTTTCTAGGCGTGTGCCAGGACCTAGGCCTATACGCTCTACAAACAAAAATTGAGGGTAGGAGGAACATTCATCAGTCGGCCAAGTAAGGTTTTGGAGTGCCAAGGCAGCATTTCTGGCCTGACACTCCGCTCCAGTTAAACTACGACAAAGCCCGTGAGTGGGTCGTGGTAAAGGTAGGTAGGTAAGTGGGCTCAACGTCTTGTCGACAGCGAGGTCATGAGAGACGGTGAAAGTTGCACAGGGAGGAGTGATGAAGGAAGGAATCGGCCATGGCCTTCGTTTGGGACCCATCCCAGCATTCGCCGAGAGTGGTTTCGGAAAACCATGGAAGGCCGAAATCAGGATGGCCGGACCGAGAATCGAACCCGTGTCCTCCCGAATGCGAGTCCAGTGAGTTACCATTGCGCCACCTCGCTCGGTGGGATCGAGGTAAACTGCAGAGGTAAAACAGCCCGCACGCGCCAACAAAATGGCGTCACGGGCTAGCAAAATGTTGGGACGCCGTACATACATTCTTCAAATGCTAAATACATTCTAAGCGGGCAGCGACAAGCCGAGTAGACGAGGAAATTATTGAAATTAAATCGTATGTCGAGGTTTACATTTCTTCTCTGATGTCGAAAGAAAGTGTCACTGACACTGTTTGATGCCTGTGAAGTATTTCACTTGCGATGCCTGCTGTAGAGAAAGACGCGGGAAAATTTTAAGAGCTCCCAACGAATGTTATCGTTATCTGTATCCTTCCTGTGGACAAACCACACACATACACAAACTTTTGTCTTGCACTCGCTATTCACTCTTTTCATACCTCGGGTCGACGCAAAATTGATACAAATGCAACCAGCCTATTAGATATTTGCATGAAACAGGCATATTTTAAACAAAATTTCTCCTGCTGTCCAGCGACAATCATAAATATGTTCTGAGTAGCATAGTTCAGAGAGTTCAAGTTTAACGGATATCGGATTCGCGATTACGAAGGAAACTAAAGAGATCTTAACTGTTGTGTCGCGATACATTCTTGGATATTGCTGGGCGTACGTTATGTGGATGGGGGGCAGGAGGGGGTTAACGGGGTAATTTTCTCTAGGCCCTTAATTCTAAGGGGTTACTCCAAGACTATAGACTTATAAAGATTTCCCCCTGATATTTTATTTATTAACATTGTCATACGAAAATGCAGAAATTCACTAACTTAATGCGCACAATTAAGAACACGATTATGGAGTGCGTTAATACAGCGTGAGTATAATATCGGCTGTTGGTTTAATACAGGAAACTTGCTTAATTGTCTTGCTCCTGAACAGTGTGGTACGATACCGACCAGCCCTTACACTTTCTAGCATATTCAGCCGGCCCATCTGCATTTGTTACCTTGGTGCAGGATATCTGCGTCACAATGGTATGAAAGGCACTGGGCGAGGGGCGATGAATATTAAAGGCGTAGCCACAGTGGTATGTACGATTTTGAAATGTGTACCTTCAAGCTCATCAGCAGTGTTTTTCTTGCCACTGCCCTTCAATAAGGACATTTTCAGCACATTCCAAGCATTTTACAAAACCTTCTTCAATGACGCATATCGGGAAAACTTACAGTTCAATTAAATTTTTGCTAACGATTTGCTCACAGTAAAAATATGTCAGTGTGTCTTTTTTTGCCTCGCTGAGCAAACGCGAGACATCACCTGCGATTTAAGTTTAATTCAAACCAAATTTCCAAACAACGACACATACTTTGTTGACGGCACAGCTTGTAGATGGCTTGACTCGAACTTGTAACACGTTCAAGGCATGTTTGAATCTAGTATGTTGTTTGTAAGGCTATGTCCACACGAACACCTGTCGCAGACAAAGTGACAGTTGTCTGAAACCTGTTGCAAACCTGTTTGCGAAGTGTCTCCCGACAAGTGTTTGCAATATGCAGCGAGCGTTCAGGAATACTACACTGTGCGATACATTTGCTTCCCCACCTGGGATGGGGATACACCGAACAGTTGTCGGAAAACAACTGCTAGCACGGACGTGATTCGTTAGCACGTGACGCAGCGTCTCTCGTCCACAGTTTGTATTCGCAGCGCGGTCGGCGCTAGCACGTCACTTACAGCCATGACATGGTCTGTTCCGGATACAATGATGTTCGTTGAAGGATTTTACGTACAACACCATGCTCGTGGGCTGTACATTGTAGCGATTATAACGATCGAAATAAAATGGTTGATACGTGGGATGCACTGTCGAAGAAATACAGCGTTAAGTGCCGCGGAAGTGGAAAAGAAACATTTCAAGCGCTGAAAACACAATTCCGGAGAGAACATAACAAGCTAGTAGATTTCAAAAGAAAAGGCGTGTCACCTAAAAGGCTCGCTGGTTTGGGTATGAGCCGGTGCTGTTTTTGCTGCAGGGAAATGAACCCAGAGCAAGTCGTTCAACAAACAATGACGGACAGAATAGCCAGGTATTTGCATGCCTGCTTACGAATCCCTCTAATCGACAAATATTTATAACATACTGTCCTTGGAAAAAGGTATGTGCAATCGTGCTTGTGTATTCTTTTAGAAACTAAGAGTGCGATATAAACTCACAGGCTATGCAGCCCCGTTGCAGAGGACATTGACGCAAATGCAATGAACGCAACACGCGGATTTACGTTTTGTATTGACGTTGACGACATGTTGACGGTTACACACACGCTGTTAACAATAGACCCCATTTAACAGCAATCAGGGCTGTGACTATTCTTGAGAGCAGAATATTCACGCAGGTGAAGGCTGTTGTGCAATGTTTCGCAGCCGGTTTATGTTCAGGTGGGACCCATTTTGAACAGTTTACGCGAGTCCTCGTAAATGTGGTCCATATCAATATTATTTATTTGATGTTGCTAATAATTTTCATAGTTCATTATAATTTTAAAAATAACAATATATTCCGTAAATGTTCACTTCCTTATTCTGTATAGCAAATACTGAAACTGTTTAACTGGGATTTGAACCATGTACCTGCTTTTAAATGAAATTGCGTTATGACTTTTCACGACGCGGAAAACGTGATCGAAAGGAATACAAGAAAAGTGCATGCATCGATTCTGCACTAAAACCACATAAATACATTGCAAAAAAAATATTCTTGCTAAAAGTAATTTAATACAGGAACAATGACCAATTTGTTCACATTTCTGTGTTAGTGAAAGTTTGAAACATAAAATATTATTTATAATAAACAAATAACGAGTACGTATTAAAAATTATTAATTCAAAATAACTTGATATCCTACACATTTGGTTAATATGTTTAATACTGCAATAAGTAGGCTTATGTTATCAATAGCACCTTGCGCAAGGTAATATTTCTATAATTCAGTACATAATAATTTCCAACACATGCATATAATCGTACAATCATGTTTATGCAAATGCATTTTGCCAGGGTACAGAACCTTGTGGAGAAATGAAATAATCTCTAAATTCATTTCTTATTTGCTGCGCTGTAGAAGCAGGTCTCCTATAGGCGGTTTACAGCAATGTGATCACTTTTTAAGGCCCTGTTGAATTTTTAATTTCATTAGATTTCTGTCTTTCTGTCACTTTTTAATACAAACATTGCAATCAAACTAATACACACAGCGTATACATTTCACCACTAACAAAAATCGACACCTGGAGCTGCAATAAAATCTATTTATTAGTGGTTAATGCCTTTTGAAAGAGCCTCAAAAAGTGCTCACTTTATCGCGAACAGCCTCTAACATTAATTGCCAATGCAAATGCATCATCAGCTACTAATACGCGTGGTACGTGTACAGATCTACCAGGTAAAGGCCGACTTGAGGACAGGCATAGTGTTTCCTATGCCAGTTCTAAGTTTTTGGTACAAAGAGGTACTTTGAAACACTCAGCCATCGTAAATGCGGTCTTGGCAATCTACATTAGCATAAAATAAACACTGTAGTTTGCATCCCGTATTAACATCAAAACAATGCTATGGTTTCCTTTGTAATCGTAGAAGAAGCACCCACCATGCGGTGGCGTTTTTATTGAAATGTGCTTGCCATCCAATGCACCTATGCATAGTGGGAAATTCCATCTGTTAGCAAACCCGTTTACGATTTCCATCCATTCATTCTCATTGTTTGGCATCTGAAATAAATAACACATACAACTATTTAACCTGATATATCTCATTTTACCAATGTCATGATAATGCTATGAATGTCCGTGATTTGATGCAAATTTAATTTAATGTTTGATGTGTGAACAGTTTTGCATAGGTTTAGTATGTAAGAGTTATATTTGACAGTTGTATGGTTTAATAGTGTGTGAAATTGTTACCTTAATTCGTGAATTTTGTCTATGTAAATTAAAGTGTTTTGTTAGTTGAATAGTTTGTTATAATGTTCTCGGTTAGTCACGCTGCACCAGTCAGAAATAACTACCTTTTGTTTTATTAGGAACACTTAGTAACATTCAATAAATTAGAACATTTCCAAGGGTATTCTAAAAAGTCGCTGTCTTGAGAGAATGATGTAAAATAAGAAGGGCTCCAGGACTATTTGAATCGTCTGTCTTGCAAGTCTATCATATCTGAATAATTGGATATACTAACGTACTAAAGAAGAAACACATAATAATACTTGATAAGTTAAGGCCTAGAAGAACTATTAATATCAAGAAAAACTATGAGCCCGAAGAAGATGACCTCGTCAATGAAATTCGTCTAAGTTTGACAACAGGGTAACGAAAGTTGAGCGACGGTTCCCAGACACGACGGATTGAGGTCCAGTGGATGTCTCCAGCGCCATCGACGGAACTCTACGCTGTACCGAGGTCGGAGGAACATCTGCCTGCATCATCGACGTCCGGTGTTCGAGTCCTGAGTTTGACGCCATGGGTCCTGATTTGCGAAACGACACGTCGGGATTGCTGCCTCCTGCTGAATTGGGTTTCGACGTCGGGAGTCCAGTTTCGAGGAGCGAAGTCAGGACATCTATCGCCAGCCGGACTGTACGCAGTGGAAGGTACTACACTACAGTTCGACAACAGCTAAGTGTACGCTTGTACGAACAGCCAATAAGTGCTTATTCCTTTTTATATAATGTACCATTAATCTTGGTAGTTCTTGGCAGATGTGCAGCGGCAGTCTTTCTGGCTGGTGTAGTGTTGGTTAAATTCTGATAATTAATTTTAGGGTAATTTAAGTAATTCTAGTGTTCAAATTTTAATTGCTTTGTAAGATATAAGTTGATAATTTGTGTCATGATCATTATTTAGTTCAAAGATCTGGGGATTAATTGAATATATTTCACAGAAATGAAACAAATCTTGTGATTATTCATAATTGGTCCTAATATGAACGGTGTTTTCCCATAAACTCATAATTGATTGATTATTCTATTTTATAACTTCTTAACAGAAATCATAATCCCCATAGCCGAGGCATACACTCATTTTCATATATTACACACTTTTTGGATATCTTTGCAGTATTTGGCGTTACATAATTTTAATTGACTTCCTCACGTATGGTCACATATATCAACATTCGCACATTTGTAACGCCGTACTGCTACAGTTAGCAAACTCGTTTGCGATTTCCACCCATTCATTCTCATTGTTTGGTATCTGAAACAAATAACACATATGTACCACGGTTTAACCTGATACGAATGCAATGTAAACGTAATGAAGCAAAGGAGCTCAGCATATTTGCAATGTTCATATTTAGTAGCATACTTTCTGCCGGCTCCGCAATTCCGTTCGCCCCAATTGAAGCGAAAAAAAAAAAAAAAAACCTTAAGTAATATACAAATGCCGGTTCGAGCGCAGCCCGCGACTATCAGAAAACCAAGAGCAAATTGAATGCTCAAACCATCAGAAAACCATCAGAAAAAATTACCGTTTGTTTTCCTGATCCAAAACATCAGCTGCCGATTCGAGCGCAGCCACAAAAAAGTGGCTGCAAAAGTTGCGTTTGGGAGCAGCTCCAGAACCATCAGAAAACAAACAGCAAATTGAATGCACGAGCCATCACAAAACATCAGCTGCCGATTCGAGCGCGGCCGCAAAAAGTGACTACAAAAAGTTGCGTTTGAGGCATCCACAAAAAGTGACTGCAAAAGTTGCGTTTGAGACATCCGCAAAAAGTGACTGCAAAAGTTGCGTTTGAGACATCCGCAAAAAGTGACTACAAAAGTTGCATTTGAGGCATCCACAAAAAGTGACTGCAAAAAGTTGCATTAGAGTGCAACTGCAAAAAGTTGTGTTTGGTTACATCCGCAAAAAGTGACTACAAAAAGGTGCAAGAGCGGCTCAAGAAAATTGAATACGCAAAAAAAAATATATTGTCCATAATAAACAATGGATCAGTTGCTAAATGTATTGAACGGAGTCTAACAGTTTAAGAAACTTTCCGAACTTACAATCGGACAGACCTATCCCATAGACCATGCTGAAATATCCGATACACGGTATGGACACAAAGTGGTAATTACTTCTGGCAATTTTAAAGTAATCTTGCCAGACAGATATCTTCAGATTTTCAGCGAAAAAGTTTTAGATGGTGTTAATCGTGGAGGTATAAATTTTGCATATGATGGAATGGAGGATTGTGGTGTTAAACAAAGGCATTCTATTTCGTTTTATTAAAGCGTCAACGAGTAAAAACTTTAATCCCAACACGTGCAATTTACGTCTTCCCAAACGGTGTGATTGTACCAACACGAACCGACAAAGTCAGACACGTGGAATGTAATGTTTGACTGCCTCTTCTCTTTACCACCCCAAAATTCGTGCTCTTGCCTGCAGAGTTCAACTGGGCCATCTCTTTACGTAGTGATACTCTGGATGAGCACGTGCGTAAAAAACTCATTTCACTTGTTCATAACCAATACAAGTGCGGCTGCTGTTGGGCAGTATCGTGCGCGACCGCCATCAGCGACGCGTTTGTGGTCAAGGGACTTGTCTCGTGGTCGCCAAACGTGTCCTTCACCTACGCTCTCACAATGTATCCGCAAAGGAAGTGTACGGAAGGCAGTTCCCGGCTTCTTCTCGAAGAAATAGAAAATGGGCACGGCATAGTGAGTGATTTTTGTGTAGACGAGAGTTGGTGTCTGCGAGATTACATATGCGCGACGGACCATCCCATGGCGCATTTCGATACACGCCATGCAACTTATGTTTCGTCGCTTCTCCCTGGTCGCGGATGCTATGACGCAAACAAGCATTACGTATACCATATCGATGATGTATACCCTCTCACATCGAGTGAATCACTGAGCATTGCGCAAGCACAGTTAACAATCAAGCAGCACATAATGGCACGCGGACCTGTTGTCGGTGGGTTTCTTATGCTCGACAACTTTCCGTCGGGTGATTTTACAAAAATGGGTTCGGGTATATACTTTGACAATGCGCTTTACGACATGGATGCGCAAACTGTAACATTGCAGAAAACGAGCGAGTGTCACATATTGGGGTCGCACTCGATCGTCATTATAGGGTGGGGTGTTGAACGCAACGTGCAGTACCGAACACTAACAGCCGATGTGCCATACTGGTTTCGTAGAAACAGTTGGGGCATAGAGTGGGGCAATCCAGCAGCTCAAGAAAATTTGAATGTGTAGAGAATAAAATATTGCCCATAATAAATGAGCAAAAATAAAAATCAACCAATGTCTAATATAATGACGACCATGGCAATGAAAAAGGTTAACGCAGCTGGTAATATTTGGAAGGAATGTAACTTTAAGAAAGGCATCTTTGCGGTAAGAAAGAATAAGAAATCTAAAGAGAAGTATGTCAAGTGTGACACTTGTAAACACTTTTACAAACCGTCTCTCATAAGAAGCCATCTTAAAAGTAGATTGCACAAAGCTCTTACACCAATACATAATAAATCACATGAACCAACAAATGCAAGAGAAATTTTTAAGTGCCACAACACTTAATATCAAAACAGAAGTTCCCACGAGAGAAACATGTGAAATGTGTGGCCACTGTTACAAACCATCTCTCATAAGAAGTCACTTGAGAAATAAAATTCATAAGTACACGCCCATATTCAGAGTAGAATAAATCGAAACAGCATTTTAGAAGTAGGATCAAGACTTATGCTGTAAAGAATGTGAACACATACAAAGACCCAAAGTATTTCCTAAACAATGTAAAAGAAACTGTCACGGGGCAAATTAGTAAGCATTCAAAATCATTCAAAGTGAACAAGAAATTCTTCACTGAGTATAAAAGAGGAATTGGTGAGAATATTGAATATGTAGAAAGCTCCTTTAAAACAAAGAACGAAATTATACTGAAATCGACTTATCTGGAAGAATATTATACCAACAGTATATCGAAAATCATAGCTGAGATGGGAACATTCGAAGCAAAGGGATCTCAGTGGGCTCTCAACAGAATATTTAAACTAGAAGTGCGAATAAATAAATAAGTACCATTCAAGAGCAATTCTTATGCAGATCTCCCAGAAAAAATCAAACTAAGCAGGCGGTAATTAATGTTAACACCAATGATCAAATATGTTCTTTGTGGCCTGTTCTATCTGCATTGCATCAAATAAAAAAGACTCTCAAAGAGTGAACAAATACGAAGCTTACAAACATGAGTTTGATGATGCACTTAAGGGTTTGGAATTTCCAATGAAATTGGATAGCATACCAACTTTTGAGAAGAGAAGTGGCATTTCTATAAAATGTATATGCATACGAAGAAGAAAATGGTGGTAAGATATATATAATCTGTCCATTAAAAATAACAAAAAATAAGATGGATAAGCACATTAACCTACTCTATATCAAAGACGAAAAGAACGACCACTACTGCTGGGTAAAAAGTCTTTCGAGACTTCTTGCATCACAAGTAACGAAAAATAGTCACAAAATATTTATATGTGATAGATGTTTGCAACATTTCTTCTGTGTAAATAAGCTAAAAAATCACGAACAAGAATGTCGAGATCACGATGGTGTTAGAGTTGAACTACCATCTAAAGGAAAAAATGACATATTAAGAATTCAAAACTAAAATCATTCTTTGAGAGTTCCATTTGTGATATATGCTGATTTTGAATGTTTGTTGACTAAAATTGAAACTTGCCAACCAAACCCCGACGAATGTTACACGAAACCATACCAAAAGCACGAGCCTATTAGCTTCTGTTACTATGTAAAATACGAACATGGGTACTATAAACTGCCAGTAACTTATGAAGGGCCTGGTGGATCTACTGTGTTCGTTAAAATGCTAATGCAAGAAGCGAAGTCTATTGGTGATATATGCACAAATGAAAAACCAATGCTTCCACTAACTTAGAAAGAACAAATTGTTTATGATACAGCTACCCATTGTCATATATGTAAAAAGCCTTTGAATGGTATTCTGAGAGAGATCATGATCATCTTACGGGGAAATTTAGGGGAGCTGCACACACAGATTGTAACTTATCGTATATAAATCCATGTTTTGTCCCAGTGTTTATATACAATCTATCTGGCTATGACATAAGAGATATTGGCAACAATGAAAATAAGATTGATCTAATTCCCAACAATGAAGAAAAATATATTTCTTTTACGAAGCATGTATGTGGAAGTGTAAACATTAGATTTATTGGCTCATTTAAATTTATGACTAGTAGTATCGATAAACTCTCTAGCAACCTTTCCAGAAGCCAATTCCAAGAAACGTGTAAGCATTTTCCCAATGCACTTCTTGACTTTGTTACAAGAAAAGGTGTCTACCCATATGACTACATGGACAGTGCTGGAAAATTTTGTGAGACATTGCTTCCATCCAAAGATGCATTTTACAACAAACTCAATAAATGCAGCATTACAGACGAAGATTACGAATTTGCGAGAGAGGTGTGGGAAAAATCAACATAAAATCTCTAAGAGAGTACACAGAACTCTATAACAAATCTGATGTGTTGATGTTGTCTGATATAATGGAAAATTTCAGAGATGTGTGTCTCAAAACATATAAGCTAGATCCAGCATGGTATTTCACAGCCACAGGGTTAGCGTGGGATGCTATGCTCAAACACACTAAAATAGAACTAGAATTATCTTACATATCTGGACGCCAATAACTTGTATGGATGGGCTATGAGTCTGTATTTGCCCTATGTCGGGTTTAAGTGCGTAAATACAAATATAGATGTAACAAAAATAGAAGATAATGTTAGCAAAGGGTATATATTGGAAGTTAGTTTGGAATATCCACATGAACTACACGATCTTCACAAAGATCTGCCATTGGCACCAGAGGATAAAATAACAGAAGGTTCAGAAAATCCCAAACCCTTGACTAGTTTGAATGGTATAGAGAAATATGTATTACACTATGTAAATCTTAAGCAATATCTATCTCTCGGAATGAAGTTGAGAATGATCCATAGAGTTCTGGAGTTTGATCAATCAGATTGGCTCAAGTCCTATATTGATCTAAACATAAATATGCGAACAAAGTCTATAAATGACTTTGAAAAAGATTTCTACAAGCTAATGAACAATTCCGTTTTTGGGGAAACAATGGAGAATATTAGAAACAGATTGGATATGCGGCTGTGCACAAGTTCTAAGCAAATGGATAAACTAGTCGCTAAACCAAACTTTAAAGATAGGACTATATTTACTAGCTCTTTGGTTGCAGTTCATATGAATAAAACAAAACCGTCCTTTAACAAACCCATTTATGTTGGGATGAGTATACTCGATCTATCGAAAGTCTTAATGTATGATTTTCACTATAATATAATGAAGCCAAAGTATGGGGAAAATATTGAACTGTGCTACCAATATACTGATTCGTACATCTATTATATAAAAACACCAGACTTCTACAGTGACATGAAAGAAATGATCGGCCATTTTGATACTTCTGACTATAGAAAGGATAATCCATATGGCATACCATTAGTTAACAAAAAGATTATTGGCAAAATGAAAGATGAATGTAATGGAAAAATAATGGAAGAATTTATTGGTTTGAAATCGAAAATGTATGCAATAAATGTGGAGGGTGGTGTAAAGAAAATAGCAAAGGGTGTGAAAAATGCTGTAGTCAGAAATGAGAATAGTTTTGGAGACTACAAAAAGTTTGTTTGGTAAAAAAAAGTGTTGTACAAAAGTATGAATCTTATTAGAAGCTAGAAACATGAACTCTATATGATTGAGACGAGGCATTAAGCCCCGAAGATGATAAAAGATTTATTCTTAAATATGGCATTAATACACTACCATGGGGACACTACAAAATAACAAAAGAGTGATACAAATGGAGACAATCTCCATACATTAAATATTATTATGCTTTTAATACGATCCGCGAGAAGCAATCTGAGAACATGTTAGAGAAAAGTATAGGCAATCTTAAGCAGATATAGGCTTGAGCGATTCTCTCGCCCCTTTGAATATGCAGCCGCATACCGTATTTATCAATGAACATGGCTTCGCTGATGTCGTACGCATAAAATCGTTCGCGGCAGACATCGAGTAGTGTTTCGAGATGACATCTCGTCTCGAAATTGTCAGGGTATCACGTGTAAACCTGTAAGAGTCTAACAAAATGCAATCGCTCATCGACATTGTAAACTGCAAGCTCGTCTACGACCGTAGAGATGTGTACGTAATACTCGACGAAGAAGGCAATCCATGGTTCAAGGCACGAGACATTGCACTTATACTCGAGTACAACATTTCAAAACAAGCAATCCGGGTGAACATCGACAAAGACGACCATATTCCATTGGAAACATTGACGACACAAGGGAGGCTACCCGATAGCCTCCCTTTGAATATGCAACCACACACAGTGTTTATCAAGAATCGGGCTTGTATTCACTAATTTTGGCGTCCAAAAAAGCCGAAGCAAAACGGTTCAAGAAATGGGTGACAAAAGACGTGCTGCCATCCATACGCAAGCACGGCGTCGACAAGAAGTATAAACCACTGCCGGGCACGGTGAACCCAATCATCGACAAGCATGCGCTACTGCAAACAGTTTTTATTTCAGAGCCCATTTATAACACTCTTATAGTGCTATTATATAACAGTAAATGTTTTAATGGATAACCATCAATTAGAAACTAATAACCATACATGTTTGCATACTATTGGACTTCGGTGATTCTTTCACTTTTAACATCATAAAGTAGGTTTCTTTGACTTACAAGTACCACATTACAAATAGTTGAAGCCGATATTGGTTTATTAAAATCAATTGTAAGTTTCAGATTAGTTAAATCTTGTACAATAGCTGTTTTTCTGTAAGAACAAACAATAACATGCAATGGTTTTCTCCCAATAAATGACGCAGAGTTGAAGCACAGTTCATTATTACGATAAGGAGTATCTAGTTCAGTCTTTCAATTTCTAAAATCGTTGTAAGCAATATTCATCTTATCGAAAATTTTATCATCAATGTCTAAATTCCAATTCTCTTTGGGAAACACTTCATTCTGTCCATTCTTAAAATAAATATTTTTGATGAAACAAGAGTCAAACATTGAACCGTGTGTGGATTGCCCAAGATCTTCTTTTCGGCTATGCTGAAAACCAACAATGACAAAGTCTGGCATATCGAATTGGATTGAATTGAACTGATCTTTTATATCAAACTGAAATGAGTTTGCATTAGTAGATACTGGTTTTTCAAGACATTGCCAATTGGAATTTTGGAGTATTTGTATAATTTTGTTTTAATTTCGTCTCCATAAATAGGATCGTATTCAACAATTGGCCACAGAATTTCCAATTTCTCAATAACAATTTTACCAGCATCTGGTATATTATCTGCATCATCAGATCCATCTGCTTTCTTTGGAGGTCTTCTGTAAAGCGAAACATTGTCACTAGAATTTCGAATGAATGTGATCTTGTACCCACCTTTCCAGAGTATTTAATTACAATCTCTCATAAAACCAAACAAATATTTTAATGGATAGGTAATTTCATTAGGCATTACTCTTCTAACATATTTATCTAGTTTTATCCCCGACATTTGGAAGTATGCTGATTCTGATTCCGAACCTAGCAATGTATGCATCATTGCTGAAGTGATGCCAGGGTTGTCAATACTTTCGATTATACAACCATGTTTAGAGATCTCTGTTCTTGAGAAATGGAATGGGAAGAAATTCTCACAAAGATCAATAGTTGCAGTTTTTTCATAATCTGTATTTGTATCTCTTTTAGTTAGCTTATACTGTTGGTATACATAAGCTTCATTCGGATGTGAAAATGCATCGCCAATAGGAATATCAAACTCAATGCGCTTGTTGTATTAATTCAAATCATTTTTTTGTTTGGTCATTTGGCGGAAACGACTGACGCTCATAACTTTCAATTTTTTGTTGATGCATTTATTATACAGAAAAAAAAATTCTTCAACAAGTACACTTTTCTTATCAACCCAAGAATTATGACTACTATCAAAACTTAGCCATTTAATTAGCAGCTTATTTCCTTTTTTTCGCAAAACTTTTCCACTAAGTTGTCTTTATCATATTTGATCTTAAGCAGCTCTGGCTCATAAAAAATACCTTTAATAAGTTCATTTTTTAAATCTTTTATTCTGTATGTCGTGGGTTTTGTATGCAATACTTCACACCTAAAATACTTCAGTGGACCAATTTGGTGTATATCCTTTTTCAAACAAATTTTACTTTTACTTATACAAACTTTATCTCCTATTGCAAACTTTTGTTTAACCCTTTTTTCTTTCTCCTCCATACATGTTGATTAGAATAGAACTTTCATTCTTTGCATTTACATTGGTGGGTTTCATTCCGATTGTACTGTGAACAGTGTTATTGTATTCACTTATTAATTTAGGTAATATAGCCACCCATTTATAGTTTCCCTGCATAGTAAATATATTCCACATTTTCTCCTTCAGTGTTCTATTAAATCTTTCTACAACACTAGCTTTCTTTCCACTGTATGTTGAATAGTGTGTTATGTTGTTGTTGACCATTAATGTCTTAAATGATTTATTGTAAAATTCTTTACCTTCATCTGTTTGTAAATGCATGGGTTTGCGATCTATCAAAATAGTTTTAAATGCTAATGTAACATTTCCACCAGTTTTATCTTTGATTGGCATTGCCCATGCATATTAGGAAAAAAACATCTATCACAGTTTACATATATTTAAACTTTTTGTTAATTCTATGTATGCCTTTTAAAGATCCAGAACTCATCTCAACTAAATCAGCTTGCCAAAGATCATCGATACCAAAAGATAGAACAGTTCTTCTGGGGAAGTTTTTTCGTATTGGTTTATGAATTTCATTTACTATATTGTTTTTTATACTCCAACCAGCGAATAGCAAGTTATTGGTAACACGGCATCTACAAACACTTTTAATTCTTACTTTGTTTTATTGATAAGTTTATATGAACTTAGTGTATTTTTCATACATTTGAGACAGTATACATTTGAGTTATCATTGTTCATTTTATATAATAAATGAGGCAACAAAAAATTGTAAACAATATAGATAATAATATAGAGAGGAGAAGACAGTTAATTGAACAGTTTAAAACGTTTTGGAAAATTTTGCCAAGATGAATATGATAAAAATAAAAAACACGATCAACCATTGATAGATACGATAGAAGATTTGGGGCAAAAAATTTGACATGTAACAAATGAGAATAAGAACTTGATAAAATAACTTGCTCCAGTTGCTGTTAAGAATTTAGACTACCCACAGACACCAATAGAAACATCTTTTGAAAGAAAAATGTTTGGTAAAACAGGCACCGATGAACGCTATGACGATGAACACTATGGCGATGTACGCTATGACGAAGCGTTGGGGCGTTTGAAATCTGATATCCGGCAGTTAACTAACTACAAAACAACATTTATTGATAAGAAAGTGGCCGATTTCTTAATTGACTGCAAAGACGATATTTCTGGGCTAAAGGCTGATAAAGGTAGATTGTATATTGGTGATAGCGAAGTAACATTCATCAATGACAAATTTACTGTAAAAGGCCGAGCATACACTGCAACCGATAGTTTGATGAAATTACTAACTAGTAAGAAAGTAACAGAAAGTGACTACACTGCAACCGACTATGAACACTATAGTCGTATCCTAGCAGATACGAACGCAGTTTTTCAAAACAATGATCCAAACTTGGGAATGCCAAAATCGAGTAAAGGGAATAAATGGAAAATTATTGTTAAACCTATTCACGATTCGATTGAAAAGAAACGACTCTCGCCTAAAAAGGGGAAAGGTATAAAGAAATATACAGACTAACCAAAAGAATACGTATGGATGGATGATGTTAGGATGCTTATTGATAGGCTCCTCGTTAATTATGGCGAAGAGAATGCTGGAAATGATAAATATTACAATGAAAAAGTTGGAATAATGAATATGCTCAACAGCAAGTTTAGTAACTTTGTTGTGAATAATCCAAAAGGCGTACCATATCTGGTAAGAATGTTAAACACAATACCACACACTTTTTGGGAGTCGGAGCATCACGGGAAAGGGTTACTCAATAATACAATAAATTTGCTGCCATTTGAGTTGCACGCACCTGGTTATCAGTACTTAGGTCCGGAAGAATTGAGTGTGGCGATAAACCCATTAATCCGCTAAATGCGGCTGCAATGGAACACGATATTGCTTATCTTCATCTTAAAGATCTAGCTGAAATACATGCAGCTGACAAAGAACTAGAAAAGAAAGCATTCAAAATATTGTTAAGTTCAGATGCTGATCTCAATGAGAGATTGTGGGTTGGTGTTACTGGATTTGCGATGCATATTAAACGTAAGCTTGGCTGGGGAATTAAAATAAAATGATAAAATATTTGTTATAATAAATGAAAGTAAAAAACATTGTATTTCAAGTTCCTAACAAGGAGTTGAAGGATTTGAATATTGATTCTTTCTTAATGAAAGACCAACTGGATCGTAAAAACAAGAAACTAATGTAAGACAAAGGGGTAGCTATCACAATTTCAGTTCCACAGCTTAAGAAAATGTCCAAAGAAATCAAAACTGGAAATGGTTTGACAGTTCACAAGGGTGAATTTTTACCCTTAATTTTCGCAGCATTGGGAGCTCTAGGAGCGTTAGCTGGTGGTGCATCATCTATCGCTACATCAGTAATTAATACCAAGAAGAAAAACCAAGATTTGGAAGAACAACGCAGACATAATTTAGCTATGGAGGAATACGGCAAGGGAATGAAGAAAGTTAAGTGGGGTAAGAATGTTAAAAAAAAAAAATAACTCCACTCAGTAACTTTGATATTGATCAAATGGCTAAAAAATTAAACATTAAAAATTTTCGGCGTGTATTTATGATCGATGAGCTACTTAACACGCCACTCGATAATGAATGCGGGATTGTTAATGTAGATGTTTCGACAAACTCTGGTACACACTGGGTATGCTATTGGAAAAAAGCAAACAAATATTATTTTGATTCATTTGGTGGAAATCCGCTGTGACAATTAATAGCATATCTCGGAAGTAATATTTTTTATAACGATGATAGAATTTGAAATTTTAATCAAGTAACTTGTGGTAATTGTGTGTAATTGTGCTAAATCTCGTTTCACGAAATTTGGAATTTCCAAAAATTATTTCACTATTAATAAACAATGGATATATGCGGAAATGCATTAATAAGCTTTTGGATTGAAGTTCAAATTAAAGAACGCATGAACAATAATGAGAAGATCAGCCCTAATGATTTTGTTTCCTACACACATTTCAACGACTTTATAACCACACTGACAAGAAACAAAAGATCATTGGATAAAGCGTATCTTACTTACTTGGAAGTAGAAAATAATATAGATTTTGAACAAAAAAGACTAAGACATGTGGGAAATCCCATTGCACCGATGGATGCAATCAATTTAGAGTACTTTCAGAAAAACAAAATTAACATTATTCGTTTGGTTGGGAAATACAATTCAAAAGAAAAATTATTTTACTTTGATAACCGAATAGAATATTTTTTTATGAGAGATGGAACTATAGTTGAAATAATAATAATAAAACCAGAAAAATATAAAATTGTTAACTGTTATCATGAACAGAAAAAAATTGACATGCATAAAACTTTTGAAGTACACCCTGATGATATGATATATTTTAAAATACCAAAAGCCCACAATGTACCCGAAGGTACAATTGCGTTTACTGAAATAGTTATGGCATATGAACACATTTAAAAAGATGAGATTATGTTAGTTTTTAATGGAAGTGTTTCCATTAAAAACAAAACTTACAATCTAAGAATTAAAAAAGTCTTTAATTTTATTATGGTACGTGCCATTATTTAACTTACGAGTCATATCTATTGTAACAAAACCATATTCATTATTCCAACATTTTGAACATGTCTCCCTAAATTTCTCAAATTACATATCACCACCAACAAAATCACTATGAATATGTTTAAGATTTGTGTCGTCTTGTCTGAATATGCAAAGAAAATTAGCACTGTCTCTTATAAGCTGCTTAGGTACTTTTGAGTATGTCTGAGCTCAATAGAAGCAATCAATATCTTTATGTCTACCGCGAGTAAAGTAATCCCTTACCATATTTTGATTTTTAAGTATGATATCATCGAAAACAACTACAGACTCTTTATGACATTTATTTACGTCAACAATTTCTTCATTTGATGGAAAGAAGTATGCTATTGGTTCATTAAATAATTTTGATGCTACATCTATATCTTTTTTTAAATTGATATATTTTGTTTGGTCCAGACTTTTTGAACATACATAGAGAGTGCCAAAGTCCAACCATCCCTGAGCATATATAAAATTATCTATCATAAGTGTAGTTTTCTCACAGTTACTAGGGCCCACAATCAAACACCTATAATTATTAGGTAATAATTCTCCGTGACGTTTTGCCGATACAGCCTTGTCTGGTATTCTTATTTTAATATCCCAGTCTACATGTTTCTTGCTCATTTATTAATAGATTTTTTTAAAATAATGTAATAAATGAGCAAAGTATTCAAATTAACAGATAACAAATCAGTGTTGAAGAAGAGACTACACTATCCTTTATAGATAGATGGACACTCATTGGCTTTAGTTCAGTTTTATACTACTTATCGAACGCATAACATTATCTCTGGGAGAAATAAGCTATATTTTGTGGGCCATAATGATACGGAATCGTCAATTGATATTCCAATTGGTTAATATAGTTTAAAAGATCTTGAAAAAACTATAAAAGCAATTTTTTCAGTTAGTGTAGATTCAATGGGCAGGAAAGAAAATGATATATCTTTCGAGCTGGATAAAATAACAAACAGAGTGACAGTAAAATGTACGCTTAAATTACAGTTTGGAAAACGGGGTTCAATAGAAAAACTTTTGGGTTTCGTAGAAAATAAAACTCTGAAAGCAAATGTGGATCATTATGGCAATACAATTCCAAAATCTGCTCCATTTGAAACAATAAATATACACTGTAATATAGTAAAGGGTATGATATTAAAACATGATGAAAATAACCACAGAGAAACTAGCATAATTGCCACTTTTAAATCTAGAACAACATTTGGATTTGGCGACACAATCTATTACGAACCAGCGTATCCATTATTTTTCCCAGTGCAAACAAATCAAGTTAATGAAGTAATAGTTGAAATTAAGGATGAAAAAGGTAAGTTAATTAACTTTGATTTGTCTGAAAGAACTGTGGTATTAGAGATGAAGCCGTAGATATTTTTTCGGTTGGAAGTAGTCATATTCTATATATTAAAGTTTCGTGTTATAAAGATGAATAATATTTCTATAGAAAGTGTAATGAAAGAACTAAATGTTTCGGCTATTTTAATGCGTCGAATTTGGAGATGTGTATCCAAAATTTTAATTAGACTATATTGTAGCACATTGCCGAAGTCAGAGCGATAATTGTGTTTTAATGATTGTCCAATCATTAAAACTTTATATAGCTATGAGCACAAATAAAAATCAACTGATGCCTAATACTACGATCGTTTACTCTTTAAAAAACCGAATAGAATGTCTTTGTTTAACACCACAATCCTCCATTCCATCATATGCAAAATTTATACCTCCACGATTAACACCATCTAAAACTTTTTCGCTGAAAATCTGAAGATATCTGTCTGGCAAGGTTACTTTAAAATTGTCAGAAGTAATTACCACTTTGTGTCCATACCGTGTATCGGATATTTCAGCATGGTCTATGGGATAGGTCTGTCCGATTGTAAGTTCGGAAAGTTTCTTAAACTGTTAGACTCCGTTCAATACATTTAGCAACTGATCCATTGTTTATTATGGACAATACATTTTTTTTGCGTATTCAATTTTCTTGAGCCGCTCTTGCAACTTTTTGTAGTCACTTTTTGCGGATGCACCCAAATGCAACTTTTTGTGGTTGCACTCTAATGCAACTTTTTGCAGTCACTTTTTGCGGATTCCTCAGACGCAACTTTTTACAGTCACTTTTTGCGGATTCCTCAGACGCAACTTTTTGCAGTCACTTTTTGCGGTTACACTCTAACGCAACTTTTGCAGTCACAATCGGCAGCTGATGTTTTGGATCAGGAAAACAAACGGTAATTTTTTCTGATGGTTTTCTGATGGTTTGGGCATTCAATTTGCTGTTGGTTCTCTGATGGTCGCGGGCTGTGCTCGAACCGGCATTACAAGAAGAACATAGGCCTAATGTGAAAGAAGCATTTAAATGCATGAAAACATTGACAAACGCAGTGTCGAAACGTGACGAATATACGGTTTATGGCGCGCACATATCAAACCAGTTACGCAACTGTGGCAGAAGTAAATTTCAAATATTCCCAACAACATTGCGCAAACAGCTTGTCTTCCCTCACTAATGTAGTATCGCTCCAGTGTGTGCGCAATCGTCCTAACTATTCCCAAATGACATTCTGTCCTACCACATCACTCATCAACTCCATCACCTGTATTGTCGCCGTTGGCTTCGCCTTCCAAACCATCGCCACCTCCCCACAATGCAATACAGTTTCAACAATGGTACCATAGGCATAACTTTGAGCAGCTCTAATGAATATAGTTATGTACATGTAATAAAATATTACTAACCTAGTTAGTTTTCTTATTTTCTATCTTCAGTTATTGCTATAATTACAATACGTACCTATACTACAGATAGGCGCCAATGGTGCATGTACATAATAAACGCTGTAACAATTCCAGGATACAAAATAGGCCATTTTATTAATTTGAGGGGGGGGGGGGGTTAAGTAGCTTTCCGAAGTGGTTCCCTCCCTTCCAATTTCTTGTCAATATCTCTGACGTGTCCCTAGCTTTCACACATTCTGTGACCACTAACTTCATAGTTTCATATGTTGGCATAACCAGCGGCTATAAAACCCTTTATTTTTCAGAAAATGGACACCACTAATTATATACAGTACATTAACATGCATTAGTAAACACAATGCCCTTGAATATACATAAATATATTATTAAATACTCGACAAAAATAAAAAATATATTTAATTAATTTTCTTACCTTCACGTGTGAATTTAAAGATGCTATCAGAGCTTCACATACTTCCGGTACTACTTTATCACAGATTATTGACTGTTTCGATATTTTGAACGTGTACATCAGGCTGCTGATCGAATCACCACTTGCTAAATATCTGAGAGTAACCGCCAAGGGAATGTCTACACAAATTGGCTTTCTTAATCTCGTTAATTGCAGGAGATATGTTTGGACCAATTACTTGCAGCAATATCTCAAAATCACTTGGAGACATTCTTACAACATTCACAATCCTGCACCATCTTCAAACTTCAAGTATTTCAACACATTCTCTCCATATAGGGTACCTTCCCTAAATACATTTCGCACATACTCCAGCCACAGCTTCGTACAACGACATGTTATCAACTGATTAGTGAGGACATGATGCAATGTACGACAAACATCACATACATTTGCCGTAAACGTTTCGTTCATCTGTGTTTCAAACATCACACATTTGTCCACTGCGTACCTAGCAAACGGTGTTCAACAGAGATGTGTAACAGGAGTGTCAGACAGAAGTATGTAAGTGTGGACTTTATCAAGCTTGCTGCAGGCTTTTCGCCTGAGAACTAGTTGGCCTCAGTCAAGCTCGATCGAAGCTTGCTAGCTTGCAAAGAAGTCATTGCGTTCATGACGAGCTTAATTCAAGTTCTAATCAATTAGATTCTGCAATATGAGACACCGTTCTGAATAATGCGTGCCTATGCGAAAAAAACTGCATGGTTAAGTTTGGTGATATTTACCTGCGAGAGAACAAGACATGGATCGCTTAAAGCCAATGGTGCACGGAAACAGTATATTTACCCGATTTTCGTTATAACTTGTTTTTCAGAGTGTTTATCGAAATTTTTGGCATGACAAGACGTAAATATTAATTTTTAACAATTTCTTGCATTGTTAAGTATTCACTACTTTTATTGAGCACTGATTGAAGATGAGAAATAAGATCTATCTTTCTTATCTTCCATCAGTGCTCCGATAGTAGTAATGGTAGTGAATATCTATCAATGTAAGAAGGTGTTCGAAATTATTCTTTATTTCTTGTTGTGCCAAAAATTTTGAAAATTTTTCTGAAAAACAACTTTTGACCAAAATTATGATAAATACAGGGCTTTCGTGCACCATTTCTCTTAAGTAAATGGGGTCGCGGTGATGTAGTGGTCAGACTACTCGCCTCCCACCTAGGCGAACCGGGCTCGATTCCCGGGGGGAGGGTGGGGGGGTTGCTCCCGGATCTTCGCATGTGGGAATCGTGCCGGACGATGCCGCTGGTGGATGGGTTTTCTTTGGGATCTCCCGTTTCCCCCACCCTTACATTTCGGTGCTGCTCCATACTCACCTCATTTCTCTTTCATCGGCTCTCAAGACTTCGATGTTAAGAAGAAATCTCTCCACTCCACGCTAAGTAAATGGAGGAGGTCTCGTTTGTGGCCTCTGCAGAGAGATAACCCGCTCTAAATACGATAAAGATGCCATGTTCAGAGTCGTATAAAAATAATACATACCTACATAGGAAACTATATTGTCGTTTCGGCTGTCGGCAGGCGGATAGAGTCAGTTGAGGCTGTATAGAGGATCATTGCTATAGTATATTCGCGGTTTCTTCAAAATCTAGTTAATCAAACCTTTGAAAAATCACTCCTTGTATGACGTGTTCGGTTGTTTCCTAAGTATACAATGCATCACAAGCGTCGTAAACTTGTGTTAACATAAACGTACCTCATTCTTAGTTAAATTGAACATTTACTTATAACTTATCTATAAATTATAATATTTTGTTAATTGATATGAATAAAAACGGTGAGAATATAGGTGCGTTGGCAATGCTTGGTAAGAAATAGTTCTTATGAAAAATATTATTACACTGAGTCAGAGACTGACTCCGGCAGACGGACTCCTGCATGTGATGTATTAGTGCCTGCATGTGATCGACTAGCTACAATCACGTGGCAACTCGGTGATTGGCTGGTCGATGTCCATACAATATGTTATTGGCATAATATTATTGGTTTAATGTCAACATGATGTCATAGGGCTTGCATATTGGTATATTATAATCAGTAAGGGGTCAATTTTGAGACTCAGTTTGACAGTAGCTGTCGTGAAGATACATCGTCTTAGGTTGTGAAATCTCTTATATTATAAGTAATTATGGTGACAAAGGCTACGGATGCAGCAAAAAAAAAAAAAAAAACCCTACAGCAGTGTCGTCATTGACTTTTTCAGGCATGACGCCGACAGCACCTTGGACTTCATCAGACGGGTTTCCTACAGCAGTGCCGACATCAACGACATCGTCAAGGCTTTGTTGCTGTTATTGTGACGAGATGTTTGCCTACAACCAAGGTGCAAGGGAGCATGAAAGAACTACTAGTGTGAAGGGACCTTCCTGTGCTATGCATCGATTCATCAAGTGTAAACGTCTGTTCAAAAGAGGTGATAAGCTTAAGTGACATGTAAAGGTAGAAATCCTACAGCTAAGAAGCGCCCTGTACTAGCTGCTGGCGAAAACACATCAAATATATCCAACCTTAAACAATCAGCATTCAAGGTAATGTTATAAAATATTATGTTATTAGGAATAACTTTGTAGGTAAAAAAAAACACATGTACATACCTTGACCACATTAAGAAAAAGATAATCAATCAATTAATAGAAGATGTCGAAGATGGACTCATAATATTTTATGGTTTGGCTAGATGGAGTGTACCTACATAAAGCCACAACCTTCCGATGAAGCCATTAGTCGACGAGCATTCAAGACTGCGAATGTATCATTATACAATGATGATGGCATTCCAGGGGCTGCAGAGTCCTTGAAAGAAAAATCTTGTCATGAAGAAGAAGAATATACATCCAAGGGTTCTGGTTGGACGCTTGCTAGCATAGACTGTCTTGGGCTGCATGTAAGCAGATTATTCTCACTACGTGAACAGTGAGCATGCTGTTGTAAATACACTATGTGAATGGTGTGGAGAATGTAAGGATTCTCTTTTTATGTCTGTAGTCTGAAGTACGTGTGTGTGTGTGTGTGTGTGTATATATATATATATATATAATTAAAATGAAAAAAAAAAGTTTAATTTCTTGCTGGTGATGTTGTATCTTGCCCTAGTATGCCTACTTCCCTGATATAGAGAATATGATAGCCTTGGTTTAGGATCTGTCACTACATGATGGTACTGTAAGTGGGTATAACCAAAAAAAAAAATTAAATGATGTGTCAAATTATAGTGATTTGAAAGTTAGTACTTCAATATTTACTGTGTGGGCACATCATTGGATGTGCACAATCAATGATATAGTAATTAAGGCATAATATTGAAATTAACTGTAAAGAAACTAAGAATGGATTGCCATCATAATACATTTTAAGCAAGTTGGATGCTACAGACATGAAAATATGCTGTTTAAGTAGTAGAAATTTGACCCTGTGGCTTGGAGGGGAAGTCAATGTTGAGTCAGGCCTGGCCAGACCTGCTTCAGTGCGGTATTGGCGGAGAGAGGTCCTATATAAATTTCTGCATGACTGGAGTTTCTCTAATACACCACAGGTATTTTCCTAGCAATTGTCCAACTAAATGGAAGATTTCGAATGCTAAAGGCCAAGACCATATGGCTTAATCAAAGATTGCGGAAGTGATGTAACCCAAGAAAGCGGTTCGAGGAGACTGAGTAATCAGCAGGCTACTAAATCGAAGCGGAATGGCAGATCATGAATACAATGTAAGATGGTGGGTGGAGCACAGGTGACTAAATCGTGGTGGCAAAATTAAGAAGGAATGATAGAAAATTAAAGGAAGGCAAATAAGAAAAAAAAAAAAAAAAAAAAAACGAAATCAAAGGTGGTGAACATGACATGACAGAACATGAGAGGATGTTTGTTTCGTCAGCTCGCATGGTGGCTAAATCGGGAAATTAGCACCACTTAGGTGATGAAAATAGAATCCAATATGGAGGACAACGACAGCACCACTTATACTTTAAAAAACATAAATAAATATGGCTGTCGCCTGGTGGCTAATCGTCAGTTTTCCTGGTTTGTAAGTGATAGTTAATACACCAGTGCCGCCTACTGTTGAAAATCTAAACATAAAATCCAAGATGGTGGCCTCCAGCAATGTATAAACAAATGACAAACAAAAAAATCCAAGATGGTTGCATAAGACGGAATGAGTATGGGTGAGGTGGTAGGCGTGTCGAGTAATTAACTAATGAGAAACATTGGTAGGAAGGTGAATGTTAAGTAAATATGATTGATTAGTGGAGATGGAGGCCTGTCGACTAAACAGTCAGTAGCAATTAGCGAGGTTCAGTCGTATGCTGGATGTGGGGTGCTGTGGAGGACTTCTGGAAATGTAAGTTTTTAAAGAAAAAAAAAAAATTCTAATAATATTTTCAATATATTTTTTTTTATAAATTTTTTTGTCAATATGTGATTAATTTTTATAACATTTATGTAATATTTAATGCACTTTTATAGATTTTTAGGAAATTTTTGGGATTTTTGTGGGTTGAAGGTCAAAGCTCACCGAGTAAAGCCAAAGGTCAAGGTCAACTCCATCCAAGATGGCTATTGTAGTCGGTAATGTAATACGTTGTCTAACTTTTATGAATTTATTCAATTTTTATAATTATTTTCTCGAGTTTTTGTCTTTAAGGTCTTCCAAGGTCACCGGAGGCTAAGGTCATGGGTCAAGGTCACCTGGGTCCAACATGGTAGTTGGGTGACTTCATAATATGGTGGCTGGACAATTCTGGCATCTTGCCCCCTCTACGCCCGAATATTAAAAATTTTTATTTTATAATTAAAAAAAATACATTTTTTAATAATTTTGCATAACTATTTGGGGCTTTATTGGATTTTTTTGTATTGCTGGGAATTTCTGGGCTCATGGTCATTCGAGATCGCGGGGTCAATGTCAAGGTCACCGACATCTAATATGGCGGACAAGATGGCTGACAGAACCAAGATAGCTGATGGTTATGTCTGACTCCGGACCCTGAACCCTGCATATAGATTTGGCATGCCATATGCCTATAATACCAATATGGCCGCCACTGCTCTGCTCTCGAGGAGCGAACCTCCCAAATCATCCGAATTAGTTGAAAAATGCCTTTCTGCAACTCGGTTTTTGTAACTGGGGGGATCAGTGTTTTTTTTTGAGAGAAAAAGGGAATTTTTGAGGAAAAAAAAAAAGAGATTTTGAGAAAAAAAAGGGAATTTTTAGGGGTAAATGGCAGCCGGGGGACAGGAATGGAATGACAGAGAATGAACAGCTTCAAGCTCCGATCCTGTCTTGATGGCCCAAACGTTTCCATTTTTTACTACTATCAATCCATATTCAATCTATGGGTTTGTCATTTGTCCCCAATCCGTACATATTTAACAAAAATCCCCCAACTCTCTCCAAAATTTGCACATGGCGACAGACTTAATGTTTTGTATGCAGTCCATTATTAATGCATTTTTGTACGTAAAATATCATTAATATCCTGCCTTCGGATTTTTAACTTAATAGCTGAGTACTCATAGCGCCACGTTAAAGTTGTGAGGGATGATACGGTAAATAAAGAAAATAAAAACAATTATTTTATAATGCTAGTTTGTTATTATTTTATAATTACAATTTCATAAGAGGGCAGTTCATCACATCATGCGAATAACCCCTCCTCTTTAGTTCTCTAATGTTTGACGATATCTAAACTTGAGAGATTACTGCATTTTTGCAGGTCAATAGAATATCTGAGAGTAGAAGGGAAATGCCGAAGCTAGGACAACGGGTCCAGGGATCCGGAACCGAAGCCGACCGGCCGCAATCTTGAAATTTCCCTTTTTTACCTCAAAATAACCCTTTCCCCCTCATAAACGACTAAATTTCCCTAAAAATTTCCCTTCTTACTTAAAAATTTACCTTTTGTTCTTTAAAAAATTCCCATTTTTCTCGGAGCAGGTGACCAGGATTTGTGACCCAGGTGACCAGGATTTGTAACCCTGGGTCAGGAGAGCAGGACTCAGTACCTTTGACATTTGACCCCAAAAATCCCAAAAATCCAAAAAAAAAAAAAAAAAAAACCAACAAATGTATTATTAAATAATTATTAAAATTATTTTTTTAAAATATTTGAAAATTCTAGCCCTTCACCGGCCATTATATCCTAACAATATCCCTTTTATTCCTAATATTCTAATTTTCAGTTAAAATATTCCTTTTTCCTTTAAAATTTCGTTTTTTTCACTTAAAATTTCCCCCTTCCCTAAAAAGTTCCCAAAAAGTCGCAAAAAATCCATAAAAATTAACAAGCTTATTATGTTACAGATTACTGCCGCCATATTGGATGCATGTTACATTGACCCCATGACACTAAATTACCTTTAAAACAAAAAATCGAGAAAATGCATTAAAGTCAGCAAACATATGTTACTAACTACTGCCACCATATTGGATGCAGGTGACCTTGACCGATGACTTTGAAAACAAAAATTGAGAAAAAATACATAAAAGTCAGCAAGCATATTATGTTACAGACTATTAAAGGTTGTTCACGATAAAGTGAGCACTTTAGAAATGAACCTTAGAAAAAAAAGCCACTGCACCTGAACGTATTATTTAAATGGGCTCACTGAGTGAAATTTTCCCAGTAAAGTTCGTTACGATGGATGGGAAATAGTTCCATATCTTAACGTCGAATAAAAAGTGTTAGGTAACCATTTGTGATAACTTAAATTATTTATTTCGCTTTCTGTTGTTTAATGCATCGAAGTTTGAAAATGGGAATATTTGTATAATATTAACTTTCCTAAAAATTTCACAATTTTAATTGCCCGACGCCTGAATAAAGTGATGAGGCCAGTGGAAATGTTAATTTCACATAAGGCGGAATAATACATAACCTGCATGCTAGTAGATATGAAGCAGGGCTTTCAAAAGTGCTCATTTTACCATGAACAGCCTATACCACCATATTGGATGCAGTGACCTTGACCACATGACCATGAATCACCTCGAAAACAAAAACTCGGGAAAAATTAATAACAGCCTGTAAGCCTATTACATTACTGACTACTACCGCCATATTAGATTCCGGTGACTTTGACCTCATGACCTTGAAAACAAAACTCGAGGAAAAAGTTATAAAAGTCAGCAAGCATATTATGTTACTGATCTCGACCTTGACCCCGTGACTTTGGATGATATTTTAAACAAAAAACTCGAGGAAAAATTGTATATAATTGTACATATAGAAGAATGTACTGTGTGCAATAATTTTTAGTTAAATTAATTTTATTTTTTAAATTTTAATTTAACTGTGGAAAATGAGGTAAACATGAACTAAAACACACTTTATTTTGTACACACATTCTATATTCCATTAATTTATTACAGTCGCTCATGCCCTCTAAAAATGTGCAATCTTCTTTAGTATACAGAGTGTTGCAATATTGCATGTCAGTACTTCCAGGGAACATTCCTCACATCTGCAGGATGGAAAAATATTATATGAACATATGTTCGCAAATGCTTTATTTCCGTACTACATCCCATAATACATAACGTACAGTGTATGACCCGTGGGTTGGATCATGTTACTATGGAATGCCATAGCAGCTGTAATTGGCAGCCCCATACCAGCCCCCGAGGAGCCCTGATTTGAATCCACTAGACTTTTGTTTGTGGGGACATGCACTTGTGTATGCAACCCCAATGGGCGATGTGGGCACCCTCCATAACCAAAATTGTAGTGGGTTGCGAAACAATCTGAGAAAATCCGAATACTCGTTCGCCCCGGAAGAACACTCGGAGGTATTATCACACACACATATATTATTATTATTAGTCATTATTGCCCTTGAAGACAGTGTTTAAACTCAAAGTATTCATGATTATTCATTTTTTTCTTGTCTTCTTCCCTTTCTCTTCCCAAAACCTCTTCATTCGTTCATTGTGTTCCTGTTTCCTTTCTTCTGTTCACTTTGTTCCTGTTTCTTCTGTATTTTTAATATCGTTTTCATAATTTTGTTCCTGAATTGTCCCCTTTTTCTTGTAATTTCCTTACTGATGCCGGCAAGATTTAGGTCCTCTTCTATTTCATGGAACTAATTGGTTTTCCTGATTGAGCCCTTCACCACATCAAAGATTCTCTTTGTGAGTCTAGTGTTGTTCATTCTATGTATATGTCCGTAGAATTGCAATATGAATCTTCTGAGAAATCTTCAAGAAATTTTTCTAAGGATTTTGCATTCAACTTTTCCAACTTCTGTGATGCCTGAAGCCACAATCGTGGTCGTTTCTGATGCACACAGTGCTTCTGGCAGTACAATTGTGTTGTAATGTTCGAGTTTGGCCTGTCTTGATATATTTATTTTGTTATAATGCACCCATGCGAGTCTGTATGCTCTTCGAAGTTTTTCCGATCTTTCCACATTTCGTGCCTTGTTCGATCCTCCTATTTGTATGCATTCCCCTAGATACTTGAATTTCTCGACTCTTTTTATGTCTCCATATTTTGCGTGTATTGTTTGTATGTTGTTTTGTTTTTCCATGTACTGAGTTTTTTCATACGAAATTTGTGGGCCTGTTTTGGCGGCGATTTGATGTAAATGTTCTTGTGCTTCTTGTCTATTGTTGTTGAGTATCGCTACGTCATCCACAAATGCCAGGCATCTTATTATTTTTTTGGTATCACGTGTTCTTCCTAACTGTACTCCTTTGACCTGTTTTCCCCATTGTTTGATAACTTTGTCCAATACCATGTTGAGTAAAAGCGGCGATAGTCCGTCTCCTTGCCCGACTCCTGTGCGTATTTCGAATGGTTCTGAGGTTTCTCCCATAAATTTTATTTTAAATGTGGTATCCAGGAGTGTCTGTTGTATGAAAGCTCTTGTCTTCTTGTCTATACCGTATTCTTTCATTATGTCAAAGTGTGTTTGTCTGTCTATGGAGTCGTATGCCTTCTTGAAATCCACAAATGTGATTACTGGCAGCAGTGAGATACCTCTGTAATTGTTGGGATCCATCCTGTCGCCCTTTTTATGTAGGGGATGGATTAGTGCACACTTCCTTTCTTGCGAGATTTTCTGTGACCCAAACTTCTGTTCTAATTCTTAAGGTAACTCAAGGTTATGGGGTCAAGGTCACCTGCATTCGATATGGTGGTATTAGTCTGTAATGTAATATGCTTGCTGACTTTTATTTATTTTTCTTGAGTTCTTGTTTTCATGGTCATTCAAGGTCACCTGCATCCAACATTGCGATAATAGTCAGTAATATAATATACTGGCTGACTTTTATGTATTTTTCTTGAGTTTTTGCTTCCAAGGTCATTCACAGTAATGAGGTCAAGGTCAACCAATATGGTGGTAGTAGTATGTAATATAATATGCTTGTCGACTTTTATGAATATTCTGCGATTTTTTTAAATTTTTATTAGGGGGAGGGGAAGAAGGGAAATTTTAAGAGAAAAATGGAAATTTTTAAGGGGAAAAGGGACATAGGGGATAACAGGAAATTTCTAGGGATAAAAGGGAAACTGTTAGGGTAAAATGGCTGCTGAGAGACTGGCATTTTAAAATGATTTCTTAACAACTTTCTGATATTTTTAAAATAATAAATTGTTTGGACTTTTTGGATTCTTAGGGTCAAATGTCAAAGGTCCTGAGTCATGCTCTCCTGACCTAGGGTCACAACTCCCAGTTACCTGGGTCACAAATCCTGGTCACCTGCTCCGATAAAATGGGAATGTTTTAGAGAAAAAGAAAATTTATAAGAAAAAAAAAGAGAAATTTTTAAGGAAAAAGGTACATTTTTAGGGAAATCTAGTCAATTTTGAAGGTAAAAGAGAGATTTAGTGGGGGAAAACGAAAATTCCAAGATGGCGGCCGGTTGGCTCTGGCTCCGGGCCCAGGACCCGTTGTTCCAGCTTCAGCATTTCGCTTATACTCCTGAGTCTATCAAAAAGTTCATTGGGGTCCTCGGGAAATATGTAACGAGCGTTATTGACGCCTTCTGCCTTCTTCGTGTTGCTTGTTGCAACAAATGTGGCTGAGGGGTGTGTCAGTGCATCGAGAAAATCGCCATCGTCTTCACTGTCGTCATAGCCTTCATTAATGCTGTCTTCATGATCGTCCTCACCTCCTGTTTCATTCTCAATATCAAATTTGCTCTCTTAGCAGGAGTTGTATGCTTATCAGTATTTAGAGCCAACAACGATTTATTTTGAAGTTAATCGATTTTACGCGAAAGTCTTGCAAGTGTACATTCCACACAAACTGACTATACTACACTCATTCCGGCTTTAGCACTAACTGCCTCGTCTGACGAACCAGTAGTTACTGATGCAGCAGGCATCACTTGCTGGTTCTCAAAAGAAGAATCCTTTCAGATATTGGTGCGGTTCTTCAATGTATCACCTGGAATTAACTGCGTCTGGTCATTGCAGTAGCTAATTCTTCCTCGTGCGAAAAGGACTCTTCGTATAAATGATTCTTTCATATCGAACGAGCATTTTGACCGAAGGCAAAAACTCGATTGCAGAATGGACACAGTCAGACAGCGATGATGCAGGTAGATGCTCCATGTTCGATGAGGTCGAAGGCAGACCTTCGTATTCGCAATTCATGTTCACTGTATAGCGAGAGAATGCTTCCAAATCGATGTCAACTTCCCGACGTCTGAACATCAACTGAGGTATCCGCCGCCGTTTGTAATCACTGCCGAAGCTCACAGCGGGGGTAGTACGGGCCGTGGGGAGGGCCCTTGTCCACCCAGGCGTATTTCATTTGAAAACTCGGGTCGTTAATCAAATTGCAAACCTCTTAACTTACCCTGATCCTTATATCCGATACCTAAAACCATCATTTCGCCTTTATTATAAATTCTTAAAACAGTCTTTGAAATTCTTTCTAAGCTCGAAAGAGAATTAATAATTATTTTTATAGTTTCGGGTCTCAAACTCAGGTCCTACACCGTACCTCACCTTTGGAGATGGCTTACATCCTTATATCAGGTGCGCGTGAATACTAAACAGTAAGAAATTAATGCACGAACATCGCTAAAAAGGCTTCAAAAACTCGGATCATCAATCAATTTGCAAACCTATTATCTCACTTTGATTCTTATATCCGATGGCTAAAACTTTCGGTTTCGCCTTTAATATAAATTCCTATAATATTCACTGAACAATGGGGAAAGTTAGCACATTTTTTCTAGGTCCGACAGAAAATTAATAGGCCTATTTTTTTAAATTTCAAGTTTATACACCATACCTGAACTTTCGATATTGCATAAATCTTTATATCAGGTACGTAAAAGCACGTAAACAGAAAGAAAATCACGTACAAAGTTCATTAAAAATGATCCAAAACTTGCGTCGGTATTCGAACTGTGGACCCTTTATCTCACTACTATAACACCTTTATTCTTCATCCAAAATTTGTCTAACAACCTTCATTTTAAATTTCATACATCACGTACTCATACGGGATTTCTCCCAGCATTTTATACTAAAGTGTCACTTCGGCCGACCGGACCGGAATGACAGAGCATGAACGGTTCCGGACCCCCCTCCTCTTATGCCCGACTCCCCATAATCATTATACTTACGACACACATTGACCATATCTATTTAGCAAAGTTATTAGGTGCGCACTTCCTGAAAGGTGTCTTATGGTCATTCCCAAAATGAGGTGTTTGGGAATTTTCCATTTACCGTTTGTATACTGTTTGTATAACTGTGCGTATGAATGCACTGTACGTTTAATAGTTTCATCAGCAGATTGCGATGGCTTTCCACTTGTCATATGAAAAGGAAAATCACACAGTACATCAGGCGCCATTATTTCACCCAACCCTAGGAATTCGGCTGAAAAGGAGGTCACTGCAATGAAATTGAATTTTCGTAACCAAGTACGACATACCACCTCAAAATCTTTATCCGAGATCAGCGGCCATCGTCGACAAATGTAGTTTTAAAATATGCCAACAGATAGGCATACGTTCAATTCTTTTCTTGGGAAATTAAAACAACATTATACGCACTTGAATATTATTCAGTAAAATTCGCACAGCAATAATTTATTTAAAACAGATAAAACATCACACATCTTGTTCTATATATATATATATATATATATATATATATATATATATATATATTAAATGCATTTGTAATGTAAAAATCGCTTTAAAAACCTTAAATTATGCAAATTTCACACTTTCCCAGAACAGCTGTATATATATATATATATATATATATATATATATATATATATATATATATATATATATATATATATATATATATATATATATATATATATATATATATATATATATATATAGTGAAAAAAAACACCTACTTCCATGACGTCACATATTACGAACCAATAGAAAAATATTTGTCTCATATTTAATCTCGATCTCTCACTTTGGAACCAAGATCGCCGAATCGTAGATCCAGAATAATGAAATTTCGCTGGTGCAACACTTTTACATTGGAACCAAGCTCAAACTGTATCCTGGTTCGTAACTAGGATTATTCGATCTCGGATCGAGAAAGATGTTGGTGCAGCCGGGCATTAGACGGCTTGTCAGGGTTGTATCCTTGGCAAACACACAAGCTCGCTCCTCTAACTTGGTCGGCAAAACTATACGTTATTGCCGAAATGGTTTTGTAATTTTGTTTTAAATTTATTGTTTTTTGTAGTTTTCATTCTAAAACACTGATTGTGTTATCGCACCTCACGAGCGATAAAATCGTCTTTTAGTGCACTTAACTATAACACGTCTGTACAATGGATAACCTTGTGGTTTCAGTTACACATTTAGCTGGCAACTCTTATATATATTCTTCTAAGAAGTCCATTTTCGATTATTATGGCAAAAATATAGATATCACTCGGGAATATAAGAGGTCTAGGTGCTGATATCTGTATTCGCTGGGATGGCGATGAGCTGCCTTCATTGCCCGCGATAATAGGTCAAGTTTTTTGATTTATTATACATTTTTTAACTTCTGGTAACACCAGCGATGGCAATAGGTATTATCTAGATCGAGTTCCAGTGGCACTTGTCTACTTGCACTTTCGAAAATATAACATTCATTACTTTCCTTCAGTCTTAATTGAACATACGATAATCGGATAATAATGTCTGATTTGTTTCAATTAATATGAATGGTAGATCTCTTCTGCTTTGATGTTGCTTGCTGATGCTCCAGCTCACTTCAAATGTGTAGCCTTATCGTCCGTCACACATGGTTGCAGCTTACCTTAGTAGCTTTCTTACTATTTAATTGAAATCAATTACAAAAAGGACCATGCTGCGAGGTTTGCAGAATATTCGAGAAAAACTTAGGATACTTTTCTGATATTTGGGTTCACGGTAAAGTGAGCACTGTTTAAGGCCTCGCAAAAATTTTCCATTCAGTTATTTTCTATCTTTCCACCACTCTTTAATATAAACACTTCCATGTGACTAATAAACACAGTGTATACAATTCACCCTTCTCAAAAGTTAATATCTAAGGCTGCAAAAAAAAAAATTATTAGTGGTTAGTGCCCGATGGAATGGCCTTAAAAAGTGCTCACTTTACTGTGAACAACCTATAATTAGCACACAATTTTTTCCATAAATATATTTTTATAATGAATATCGGTATAGCAAGGGCTAGGAAATGTGTGTTAGGAAACAATGCCCAAAACCTCGGAAATTTTTGTTTCTCTGGGAGTTTCCTGGGTGATTCTGTAGTTGATATAGGGCAAACTGAAGTCTTTCATTACAAGGTAAAAGCTAAATAAAGAGTATGTTTAGGAAATTCCCACGGAGAAGGCAGGTGAGAACGAGGAAGAAAAAAGGGGGGGGGGGGGATTTAATGTGGTCCACTATATAGAGGTTTGGCGCGAACAAATATTGGTCCGCATTCACTCCACATGACATCTCCCCCTCCCCCCCTTTTGTAACACAACGAAGCTCCGTGCACTCGTAGCACTATGAGTGGAAATAGGCTCTGTTACAGCCTATGGCTACAGAGATCTGCTCGCTGCGAGGTAGCACAGCAATACCTTAGGAAGCGAAGCTCCGTGCACTTACAGCATACGGTCGTAGATATGATTTATCACAGCCTATGGCTACAGAGACTGGCCGCGGTGAGGTAGAACAGCATTATTTTAGATACATATGTCCCCGAGGACATATGCTACTATTTGTTATATTTAGGATAGTATTATAGGACAATTAGGATAGATTAATTTGTTCTTTCTTCCACAGGTCCTTAACGTATTTTAAACGTTCTAGTAAAACAGTAAGACCAGCCTACGAGCCGCCACTTACTGGCAGCTCACTTTTTCTCCTTTAATTTTCAGGTTCACAGAAGCAATCGGAGGAAAGAGGCCCAATAGCACCACTCCCCTCACCAGAGAGGCGCCCAAACACCTCTCTGGTTACTGCCGGCACCGAGTTAAAGAACAATTAAGACCCCCGCCCATTCTCTCCTAGTCTTTTCAACTTTACTACCCAAGAGCATGTTCCCTAACGCTCTATCTTCTGTAGCATTCTATTTAATTAAATTAAATTTAATGCATGCAATAATTTTTTGAAATTTTTACTTCTCTGTCGCAAGGGTTGTTGCGTCTCCTTGACGGTCTTTCCCTTGCTCTTCGACTAGCTCTAAGTACATTCAGAGAGATAGTCCTGGCCCCAAAGTGCAGGCCATGGCTGCCCAATCCCGCTTTGCCGCAATGCATGTCTCCTTGCATGATTTTCCTTCCTAGTAGGCAATAAAATCCCGCCCTACCTTCGGGCCTTGACTTCACATTAAGGTAGTTTAGAAAAAAACTCCACATGAGCGGGACGTCTCAAAGCATCCCTGACCACAGATAACACAACCCGTAAATGAATTCGTTGTATGTAAATATGTACATAACTGCAGACTACGCTAGTATAGTCTATTTGTGGTTTCTTCACACTTTTTGAATATAACTTTTTAAAAGCCACCCCATGTATTACGTGTTTGGTTGTTTCCTAAATATGCCATGTATCACAATTGTGTTATACTTGTGTTAAGTGTAAGTACCTTATTTTTGCTTGAATCGAATTTCTTACAATATTTTGCTTATAAATTATACTATTGAATTTATAAAATATATGAATAAGAACCGAGAGAAAATAGGTGTGTTGGTAAAGCTTAGTAAGAAATAGTTCTAATGCAAAGAGTGAGCTTAAATGCGGTGCGTTTTCCATTTGGTGTAATTTTCTAGCCTCGGCTAAACTTTATTTGCTTAGGCGGAGGAATATCTTGAAATTGGAAGTAACCGCGAATGAATTATACTGTATATGAAAAAATTGAATCTTTCTGTAAGTCATTTTTTTTTTACACGCATAGCCGCATTCTGTGGCAAGTTTGTCTTCCATATTTTGTAGTAGTACACGAAATTTTACAAACACACAAACAGATTTTTTACATCTCATCGGCAACGAGGTTATTACGAGAAGAGACGAAATCAGATATTGGGATGATTAAGGGAGGGGAAGAAATCGACCATTCCATGGATCATAGCACCATCTCGACACTAGCCTGTAGCGATTTCGGATAATGACAGAAAACCGACATTATAATGGCCGGACAGGGGATCGAATCCGGGATCTCCCGAGTGTCAGTCCAGTGAGATGCCCGTGTTCCCACTTGTTCAGATTCAACCGGGAAAATCACGAGAAAATACGAAATGTGAAGAGCTTTAGGAAGACAATATTCGGCCAGTAGACCACCCGAGTACATTTGTACTTAAGTACCTTGTACCATATGTACCTACAAATGTTAAATTAAAATGATTAATTTTCCGTTCTTCAGGGACTATAACATAAATAAAAGCTATCAAGCGTTTGGATGGTGCCTGAAAATCTTAGCGCTTTCAGACTTGCCTGAATAAAATTGACGCGTTTATATGATAAATAAAATTACAAATCTATTTTTAACTATTTTTTTGCAGACCTCTCTTAAAAATTAGAAAGTTAAAAATGAGTTTATAAATTATTACCTACTATTTCAAACCCATTAAATCTCCGGTACAACGAATTTAAACATAACATACTTTTCTTCTATTTGTTACTGATACATCCAAGAAAACGTGCTTATTGAATTTGACACTACAAAACGGAAATGTCAAACATCAGGAATAGCACTAATTCATACTATTTGATCATCTGGATAACCCGCGTTAATTTCAGCAACAATTTTTACCATTGATTCTAGAAATTTGCTCGAATATGCTAAATGTAAGTCTACCGAATGCAATGCATACAAGGCAAGTTAAAGCTGTTAAGTTCGTAGCTGTGAATTCGCTCTCAAAATAATCCAGCCAAATACCAAATGCCCTTGATTTGCGGAACAGGTTTACCAAACAGGTATAGATGTCTTGCAGGCAAGGACAACCGCATGTGTTAAGACTTGAGTGTCAGATTTTTTGAATTTTTTTTTATAAAGATTTCGAAAATCCATTATCATTTCGAGCGTATCTACATTATTACGAAACAAAATATTTTACGCCGAACAGAAGTTTACTGGAAGGTGCAAAGACAGATACAAATAATATAGTCCACGTGATCTACGGGGCAAGGACCACACTCATAATCAGTGTTCTTCACAAGAGTCGCGAGGGGGTTGGCGGTATTAGCCAAATCAAAAGACTTCTCTAAGGCCCATTACGCAAAAGCTACATATAAGCCCTAATTGTCTACTTAATTTTGCACAAGCATTTTCCCGGTGTATTTTATGTCAAACATTTTTGTAGGCCTACTCTTCTTATGCGTTTGTGAGATAAAAGCATTTATATAGGTACGGATTAACACGGTCGCAATACTTATGTAAGTTAAACTCGTTTATACCGAACATAATAACATTTTTGATTAATATAACTCACCCCCTCCTCTAACATTGTTACTCCCCACTTACAAACTAAGATGTCCTTGACCACGACCGTGTAAATCTGTCTCGTGCTCGCTCATACACGCACGCATGCATGTCGCGAGTGACCACACAAAATAAATTCAGCAACCCGTCCACACTTCTTTTATAACTTGGCAGGAACACGATTGTATTATAAATCGCACAAGGCCTACAATAATTTTATAAAAACACAATTTACTTTTTATTAAAAATCAGAAATCATGTTCTGTGGTTCTGATCGAATTATTTTATTTAGTCCTATTTATCAACTTGTCTCAATCAAAGCATTTTGAATCGAAGAGAAAGGTTTGGCAACCTAACCTAACTTAAAAAAAAAAATGGCCTGCCGTACATCAGACGTAATCGTGATTACCACGGCTCGTGCGTGTGCTCTGAATTAAATGCTGCCAAACATGAAGTAATTTAAAAAATCAGAATTTATCGTGGGTACTGCGATTACAGGTGAGAAACGACGGAACAAGCCCCCGTTTCCTTAGCAACAGCACGCGCCGAACAGCAACCTCCGCTACCGTGCTTGTGCAGGCCAGTGCGTTCCCTCCCACGCCCGCGACCACCTCTCCCCAACTCCGCATGACGTAATTCCGCGTCTGCGCTCCACCAACACATGAGCTGTCCGTGCTGACGTCATCCCGCCACCGCGTGACGTTATGATGACTCATCTGATTGCGAAACTCCAGGCAGGGGCGTCCAAACTTGTCGCCTCACCCGGCAATCAACGCCACCGTTACCGTGTATCACGGTAACGTTTCAATGCCAAAGGAAAACGTTAGGATAGCATTACGACCATCCCTGGCGACACGCTTTACAAAGTGATGTCTTCGTTACCACAATAAAACCTGCGTTCAGCAATATCCCGGCTGTAGAAACGAAATCACATCTCCAGTCTTATTTTACACCTCAGGGTTGCCAAAAAACAACAGCCCAACTCGAAATTTGTGCGACAATTTTGTCTTGCCAGTTGCCACAACATAATTATCATTTATCTTATTCCTTTCTATCATTGATAATATAGGCCTTCTTAGGTTCTCTGATGTTAGTTTGGTAGGTACTAAAACCACTTTCATATCCCTTGTCAAAAAAAAATGTAGCAGGTGGCTAGATGCATACACACATCAACCGTAGGTAGGCCTGTGTGTTGCAGTCTTATTTCCACAACAGACAAAGTAATATGTTACAGAACTATAGGTTAAATTGAATTCACTAAATTTGCGTTTTCCACATTGCAAGAAAATTACCCATCCGCTACTTTTTTTTATTTTCAAAAATTATTTGTATTGTTCTCTAATACCAGATATTTACAATTCAAATGTATGTAATTGTACAATTTGTTACTAAAAATCTCCGCCGAACTTTGGGATGTGATTTCTCCCACAAAACTAGGAGAAAAAAATTATATATGTATGACGTGTAGCCTAAAGCGTATCATTAAGGGTGTATACCTCTTAAAGTGGAGGTAAATGCCATGTTTATTGTAAATAAAACATGCAGTATCTGTGATTAGAGTTTAGTATAGTGATTTATCAAAACGAAGATGTGCAATTCATGATAAATTGGTTTGCCGACATCAACCTCGTCAATGAGAAAATAAGGGTCGACACCCCAATTTGTGCATGAAATAATGTGACCATCCTGAATATGTAAGGATTTATCTGCTGACGTATGCAGTATGGCCAATTTACCAAAAATGTTGTTGCCTTGTGTTATTATTCTACACTCCATGGTTTCTGAGAAGTGGATGTTTAATGCTCTAAACAGTGAATGTTCGGTAATGTTACATTAGAAATGAAGATAAACATAATACATAGGGCACAATCAGTCTTGTGTGCTTTAAATGAAATATAGCGGTAGCCAATAATGGTAATGAGCAATGCAATTTAACAAAAAATATGGTTTTGTCTTCCTATGCTGCGTAAGTATGCCACTTTAATATTCGGCCACCATCATTCAATACAAACATAATCCTCTGTGCAAACTAAACAGTCTTTTAGTACCTGGTAGCATAGCCATTCTTTTTAATTACTTCTCGCAGGAGTTATAGGTTATCAGCAATTATTTTCCTTGTATGTTCGGAGCCAATCTTACTCCATTCTTCCCATACATACAGACCCGTACACAGGACATGGAAATGAGAGGTGGTGGTGTTATAGGGACAATGCTATGTTAACTTCGCTATCAGCATTAGTTTCACAGTGAACATAATTTTATGGTGCAGCCCATTTATAAACCCCAAAACACTCAGTATTTCAAAATATCCACATTGCACAAAATTTTTGTTTCATTAAGTTTCTACATCTCCGGCTTTATTCATTATCCCCACCCCCCTAAAAATAAATTTAACTTTCCGGTATTTTTCCATTAATGTGAATGTTGGTCGAAACTTCCTATTGAAAAATCTATTAAGAAGTAAGAAAATATAATATATTAACTGAGTCCCAGCAGGAAACATCATCGTACATCTACTGCACTTCTGTTAGCCATAGATGGACAACAGAGACCAGCTGCATAGTAGATTTGTATTTGAGTCAGAGTTAATATCTTCAAATTACCAACTTATAAATAATATTGTATAAAAACATGATAAGTGAATAAATGTTTTGCACACAATTGTATTTAAATTTATCATTCACTTCGACTTGACTATATGCAGTTATTAATGTGTCCCAGATCACACTCCTCGGGCTTTCAAATTTATTCAAGCTGTGACGATAATTAATAAGGCAAATTAATCCTATATTGTTTGGTTTTGAGACTTTGAAAACCTTTATGCTGATGCAGAAGAAACACTTAATAGTAGCTAGTTTGCGGTTAACTTAGCATTGGTTAAAGTTAACATTTACAAAGAACTCACTGCCCTGAAATGTATATACACTAACATAACACCCCCCCCCCCCCAATGCGCATACAGACATACTGTGAGACAGTAAGTTATGCGAGATCTTAACGCCAAAATTAAAATAAAAGTGCACTGTTCAAATTGACAGCAACTCAGAACGGTTTTGTTTTGTTTTATACACATAAAAACTTATGTATCATAGTTTAGTGTCTCTATATCACATAGGCTAAGTCATACAAGTGTACTGTTCAGTGGTATGTCTCAGGCAGCGTTGATTTTTACATGTGATTGAAGGGCACGCAGAGGTCCAAAAGAAGAAAAGATGGGTTTAGAAGTTAACTGCAAACCAACCAAGTTAGTTCATATAAATCGTCAAAGGAAATAAAATTATTCCTTGTTCCTTTTACTGTAAAATAAAACAATTTCTTTCAGAAATGTAAAAAAATGTAAAACTTATTTGTTCACCAGTTATATCCTACCTACAATGCATATCCAACATTCCTACACTGTAGAAACTGTATAACTACATGTTAATGTAAGTATAGAAGCCGTATTTGAACCAGACATTTCAAGTTGCGATATCACTTTGCGAAAATCATTACATTACTCTGTTAGAGTTTAAGAAATGCAAGTATATATAGCCACATTTGTGCCTAGAACAGGTATGTTGAAAATGCTATTTATTTCGATTTTGGATTAGTGTTTAACTACCTCCGTATATGTTATTTTGTATGAAGATACAACAGGTGTATAGAATTATATATGTAAACTTAAAAAAATCATATATTATTTAATTTGAATGAAACATATTTCTATCTGTGAAAAGGGTAATGTCTGTATTTTATACTGGTTTGCATGGGTTTGAAAGTTTTGATACATAAATGGCCAGTGCAATAAATTTCTTTTATTCTCTATGGCGCGAGCCGAGGAACCACCTCCGGCCTGTCGGGAGTATGTTTGTGAAAGAAATGGCAACAGTGTCCGTGTTACACCTTTTTTTTGTTACGTTTTGCAGCTTCTGTCCCATTTAAGCGATAATAGTGTTACCTAATGGGAAACTCGTGAACTGCGTGCGTGCAATTTTGTTTGTATTTGCCATCGCCTCAGGTAGATAGCTCTACAAGCAAATTATAAGCAAATATGGCATCTGATATTACATCTTAACAATACAATATTACTTGGTTAGAGGACAATTTTGTTGCCACAGATAATTATTTGCAGGTTTTTAGTGTTATGCACACTGCTTCACTGCTCTACTGTGGTTGAGCACAGCTGCCGCTTCTTCAGCCGGTCCCTCGCGCTGGCCGGAGCCGCAAAGAAACCTGGGAATCTCACCCTTATCTGCGCCTCCTCTGTGCTCCCTCAGCTTCTGCATGGGGCAGGAAACTCAACAGCGCTGTGTGCTTGCTTCACGCAGTTGAAAAAAGTTCAAACTAAACTCATCATCAATTGTAAACTATCCATTTAAATAATTTCAAAATGTTACTAATATTTTCTAACCATGACGCAATAATACTCTTTTCTTTACTGAATATAATTTCTATGTAAAAATAGTAAAGCAATCGTCTGTTTTGATTATTTTCTGGATGTGCACAGGAAAAAATAACAAGCAAAAGACTTTTTTGTTTTGAGAGATAGATGGATGATGTGCATATAAAATGAAAAATAAACACCAAAGTTTATTTATATGTCCCTTTTAAACCATTACCTCTCATGATTTCCTTGTTATGGTGTGTAGAACTGCGAAAATATTTCAACCGTATATGAGAGCAGCAGCTACGAACTTTCTGCTTTCCGTTATCTTCATTACACTTCTCTAATACTGTATCTACATAACGTTAAATAATATTGCTAATTTTTAGTTAACAGATATTTACTCTGCAGCAAATATTATTACTAAAAGCAAGAATAACAAAGAAGACTGAGTACCTAAGTATAATTTTGTTATGACAATTCACAGTTTACAAAGTTCGGGTATATCATAGTTTGCAATAATTGTTGAAATTTTACAGTCTTACTATGCATGTACTTATACCTCATTAATTCTTGCACATAAAATATAGTTAACAGAGATGTTTTCTAGATTTTAAATATTTTAATCCAATACTGAGTATAACGTTATCTGTTTGCATTTGATGAGTGATGAAATAAATAAGTGGACTATGTTTTTGCATCTGTCCATGACTTTCATCCATTCACACCCGGCGTCAGCAGTTGTTTACATAACGAACAGGAAAGTTATTTTCGGCCGGGGCTGTACACTGACGAAGCTCAGTACCCAAGGATCATCTGTGTGCATAAATGATTCGTAAACCATGTGTTGTGCTACGAGTCTAGGTTGTAATGTTTTATATTGCTACAGCTGTACACGAAGTCTGCAGTTCATTGGTTGTGATAAATAAACAAGTGCCTTGTAGACTACAGCATTCATTAGATATTTTTTGTTGGCAACACCTTAAACTCTGAAATTATGTGGGTCTTAAAAGTTACCATTTCTGTTACAGTAACTGAAAAACTCTTCTCAATTTTTTTGTACAACCCCAAACTGTAGCTTATGTTCTGTACTGAAATGAATGTCTATCAATAGTGGAGTCCTTGTTGAGAATTTAATTATTGGTACAGTACTTGTAGTTTTATATTAACTTATGTTTAAGTAACATGGCGACTGCAGTTTGTAAAAAATATTCACTGGAAAGTAGCTGTTATAAAATTTTAAACCCACTAGGTTTACTCGTAGAATAATAGTTGTATAGTGTTAATAACCCTAGAAGATACAGATTATAATTAACAAATCCACAGAATTACACATCTACTAGCAAATTAATTATTCATTTGTTACTGCCGCTAAGTGTCGTGAGAAAAGACCAAACAGTATTGTCAAGGTTACAGAAAAACATTTCTCAATAGATCTTAGTAATGTTAATTAAACCTAATGCTCAAATTTTGGTTTGCATTTAAAATTGACATATTTCCATTGTGTATCAATAAAATTAATGAACTTCTACTATCTTGCATACTCTCATATCTTTGGAAGGAAAACAGCGTGTCATGAGTTCTGATCATTTTCAGTTCTACTACATCTTCAATGTGTAAACGAGTAATGAATTTGGTGGCAAAGTATGACAATTGCTATTATCAGTGGTAACATCTGATATATATACACACTGTTCCAAATACGTTTTCCAGCTTCTCATAAACCAGTCAATTTTTTAGAATAATTATTTGGAATGGTAGTAAATTTGTAAAATGAAGCCAGTTGTATGATCAGACTTTCAATAGAAAACTATTGTTTTTGTAAAGGTAAAACTATTGAACGTACCATAGAGTTTATGAGATTAATTTGTGGTTGATAGTGTAGTTTTACTAAGAAGATAGATGGATATGCAAAAATTTTTCACAAAATATACGTTGATGACTACATTGTAGCTTACTAAATCTCATGTTTTCAGGGAGATGGGAAGACGTGATCTCTACATACTTACATGTTGGAAAAATATTGTTGGGGGCAAGGTTTGAAGCTGGCTACATCAATACCACGGGGTTTGTTTTAACTGCTTGCCGCCACTGCTTACAGTACTAACTTTATGCATAGTTCGACAATTTTTCTTTCCTCCTAACAACTGCATGGAAGTAGTACAGTAAATACTTCTATGCACTTGAAAATCCCATCAAATAAATATAAATATATGTCATCAGAGAGCAAACATGACAAACTATAAATATACATTGAAACAAATGGCATATTTCGATTGCATGTTTCGTGAAATACGGAAGAATTTGCAAGAACACAGAAAGAACTTTGCTCAGTAGCCCGATCTGTGACTCTTCAGTAAACTGGTTCCTTGTATTACCTTTACTTCCTCCTCTTTTTCTTCCCACATGCGTGTGCATGGGCGTGTGCATGTGTGTCAAAGCCACGATTGGCTAGTGTCCAGCAGGACTGGATGATGATGATGATGATGGATGATGATGATGATTGATGATGATGATGATTGATGATATGGATGATGATTGATGATGTATGATGATGGGTGATTGATGGATGATGATGATGATGATTATTCTTCACGTTTGTTAAAGTTTCGTTACCTGATATATGTTTATGGGACCTCACAGTTGCCAACTTAAGACAGGGAATTTTTAATTCCCTGTGCTGGACTAAGGCAGCAGCCTACATACGAGTGCATGAAGCAAAAAATATTCAGGTACGTAATATTTAACTTAGGTTCTGCCTCCAAATTTCAATTTGGGATGTTCAGTAACTTAATTAATGTGGAATTTTTATTTATGACTACCTCATTAAAGGCATTAATGAGGGTGTCATTATTCCTACTTACATATGTTTATATTTGATGGTACAGCAAATAGTGAGAATGGCACATGGCCTTTGGAAACAAGAATGCACACACAACATATCTGCCTGAGGTTTACATGAAATGTGCAGTTGGTTGAAAGCTGCATAAGCACAACCTTCTTGAACTTGAACCATAACTGTATGACTTGCACTGTCCCCCCAACCAGACAAGTCCACCAGCAGAGGGGTCCCTGTATATATGTGGTTATTTGCAACACAGAGGATGGACCCTTGTTTGAAGCAGATTCAAACACCTAAAAAGCACCCACGAACCACCAGCCTACTAAGTTTTTCTTCACCACTCTACAGCTGGACATTTTAATCACAAACTAAAGTTTTATCCTACAACAGGTAACAATGCAACTTGTGTACTATAGCACAGTGCTCAACTGCAGTATCATAATACTAGATAACAGTTCTTACAGTTTTTAATGCAGCATGGCAAGAAGTGATAACTGATAGAGAAATATGTGCGTCACATGATAGAAAAGCGGTCGGGGTGGAAGTGGGGATATTGACCTTAACCAATTCAGGTATGTTGCACACACACGTCAGTCATAGCTTGAGTACTGAAGAGAAATGGAGGCGTCGAAGGAGCTTTTTCGGGTTGTCCGTTTTATGACTTTAAGGTGGGCTTGTCCGCAGATGCATAACGTTACTCAATATGTCAAACTTTTTGGGATGATGCTGTGAACGAACGCACCACCAGGCATCGGTTCCAGATGTCCAGGTAGAGAGATCTGTCCCTTTGTCATGATCCCTGGAGTGGGTGGCCATAGGTCTTGGATGAAGAGGCCTTGACGGTGGCCATAGAGGACAGCAGCCACACATGTGGTGAGCTTGCAGAATCCTCTCAGGTGTTCGATGGAACAGCCAGACTCCACCTGCACTGTATAGGGAAGGCATTCCCGTTGAGTTGCGCAAGTGGCTACCCTACACACTGTCGGAAGGCAGTAAGCAGCCTATTTCTTGTTGCTGTCTGTGCCCCACAGCACAGTCCTATTTAATCAAGTGCTCACTGGTAATGAAAAGTGGGTCCTTTATTACGCTTCCAAGTATGCAGAACATTAGTTACCACCACGGGACCCTGTACCGCACACCACAAGACCACTACTACAAGTGGTGCACTACAAGCTGCTACCAACGAGCCAAGCCATCACTACAGACAGTACTCACAGCAGTTGGGTAGATGGAACATGTGCAAAATGTGCTGAAGCAAAAGGAGCCAGCATTGGTTTATTACAAGGGTGTACCCCTTCACGATAATGTTAGCTGCATGTGTTGCAGGTGACTACGGATATGATACAGCCACTTCACTGGGACGCAATGCATCATCCATTGTACTCCCCAGACCTTGCTCTAACAAATAATCATCTCTTCCATTACTTGAACAACCATCTTCGTTAGAAATCCTGCACAAAGAAGGCAGACTTGTAGCAGGCACTCAAGGATATCTTTGCATCCAAGATCGCTGATTTTTATTACTAGGACATTGCACAGCTGAAGGTGCTGGATGCCTATCGTGACTATACGTCGAGGACTAATGGTGACATTTGCTGTAGTATAACTTACTTTTCAGACTATCTAAAACAACAACTTTTTTCGTTATCTTGTACTACAACTGAAATATAAAACTATGTATTTTTTTAAATTCACTGTGACGCTGGCTAACAGCCAGCTGCGTTAAGACCATGATGGTGCTCACCACTCACGTGACACGTGGGCATGTACGTATATAAAGAGGCTGTAACCTGAACTTTTCAATAACGGAATATTTATTTGAAGTGTAAAATTATATCTCTTGTATATTTTCCAGGTTTTCAAGTGTCTAAATGTTAAAAAAGTATGCTTGATAATATTGCAAAATGTTTGGTTATGAATTCCAAATGCGCGCTGCACAAAGACACAGAACATTATTATTCTGGCATGAACGCCGTCATAAAAGACATTTAATGAATACAGACAATTCACAATTTAAATATAAAATGTAAATCAATATTTAAATTATTTATGTGCCATTTATTTTAAAATATAAAAGTTTTACTTGGCGTGCATAGCACTTCCGCTTGTGTGAACCCCGTAGGCAGCCATGGTAGATCCACGTGACCCCTGCCTCTGGGCAATCTGTCAAGGAGAGCTGGCAAGATAAGACACTGTCACATACGCACTACAAACTTTTTGCACTGATGTAAATTACAATTGCTTCACTTTCGTACACTGGTTAAACTTTGCTTTGCATATGTTTTGCCAGACATTCCCCAGCATTATGTTTCCACTTAACTTAATAATTTGTGCCCTTGTGGCTTTTTCAATGTAAACGAGGAGGAGGAGGAAAAAGATATTGGAGAGGCCACGCGGCCCGCGCAACTTTGAATCAGACGCCATCCGCCAATGTTAAAGACGTTTCAGTGTAATTTCTGTATAATTGCTGCGTGAAATTTTAAGAACTTAATTTTCATGTATGAATTTAAGGGTAGTTTTCATGTTTAATTGTTTTACGGCTTCATCAATTGCGACCACGTGGTTAACCGCCGCCAAGTCAATGTCTGCGCCATCCATGCACTTTCAGGGTTTATTTGTGTAAAATAATGTGCCCCATAATTTATTTCAGGGTTCTATGTAATTTTTCATTCAGGGTTCCGTGCATTTTTCATGTAAGTGATGCTTTGTTTGTCCACGTGGTCTATTCCAAGTATGAGTTTCTTGCTATCAGGCATGCTAAAAGCCCATAAATGTCTCAATCTACAGGGGAATATTTTTCTCAGCAGTAATAACCATTTGTCTGCCCAGAATTTGTCGTTTCTACGGAGAAATATTGAAATTTCATCTGCACCACGTGATCTGCTACAAATCTTATCCAGCGGCATCCGCGCCATCTAAACTTTCTTTCACGCATCTACATGTTTATTTTGACCATCCATGTCGTGTCCCATCTTATTTCATGTGTATTTGGGTCATTTATGTACATCGTATGGTGATATTATTTCAGTCCTAGCCGGCTATGTGTATAGACCGTCACCACACTAACCACGTGCGGCAAGATGAGCCCTGATGAGTCCGCATTAACACCACCAAATAATCACACGTGTTTGTTCATTTCATCATTCTCTGTTCCCTGTCTTCAGGTAAAATCGATAGCGGACTGGGGAGCACCCGAACGGAGTTAGCTAGACATGTCTGAGTTCATGCATAAAATTAATCTTGGCACGATTGTGTATGAATGACAGAATAAAAGCAAATATCACAGTGCTAAAGTCTTTCTTTTGTAATGACAGCAACTTCTCACCATTTTTCAGTGATAAAAGTTTAGTAAAGATGTTTAGTAACGAAAAATGTTTTGTAATTTCGCTCAGGTGAGACTGACACACAGAACCGACAGCATCCCTGAGAACCCTGAGTCTTAACTATGCGGTGACTCGGAAACACTGCTGGCGCCCATCTACCATAAGTTTATTGTGTCACTGTTCGTCTCGTCTCTCACCCGATGGCGTCAACTGTTGTAAAACTTACAACTAGGATTTAATAGAGCTTATTGTAGTCTTAAATAAAAATCACGTTGTCACTCGACTTCACCAGTAAAAATGCTGCTTGAAGAACACTTGTCACACACGCTAATATAATATACCCTTACGTTCATTTAATGAAGATATACTTTGTGTGTTCTCTATATTTTTTGTTGTTTGTCTTTCTTAAATACGAATTTTACAACCAATGTTGAATTCTTTTAGTTTTAATTGTATTATTAAATGAAAAACAGTAATATTTGAAAATGTATCTTAAGCTTAAAGTTTTTTTTTTCTATTTCAACAAACTTTATACTGCATTTATAAAAAATTAAACACTGCAGTACTTCACAGCAAAAATGTTTTTTTATGTTTGTAAATAGCGTAAAATAATTCTAATAAATTGATTGTGGTTTTTCAAAGGAATCTTAAAAAATTACTGAAACACATTTTAGGACTTTTTAGGATTTGTGTGATTACCACACATACATTACAGCATGCTGACTGCCAAACTGGGCTGGGTGACCCATATACTCAGCAATGTGAAATTAGGGAGGTTACCTTCTCCAACACAATGTGCTGAGCATCCATAGATCACCCTAACGATGCCTGCACCTCCTATTTTTAAACTAGACTTGGAAGTTTGGAAATTCTACATAGGTCCTCACAGCAAGAGGCCCTTTAGTCCTGCATGAAAAAATTAAAGCACATTACTATGCAACAGGAACGATTAATAGTCTGCAGGAGTAAAGTTAAGATCCATGGGATAAGAGATATGTAGAGAAGGAAACAAAACCAACACATAGGTAAAGAACATTAAATTTACCTAAATTTTAAACCCTAACATAATAACTTATATCCAGAAGCTGTGGATGAAATTTTAGTCGCTATAAGGGTTTTTTATTTGAACATTCCCTCAGGTGCTTTCTACATCTACAAACTTCCATTAAAAAATACTCAATTCTGAATATGCAACTGTCCACCCCTGCTACAGGGCAGTCATTAATTCTCCTATGGCTGGTGTGCAAGCTTCGACACTATGTAGTTCCTTTGCCACCAGGTGTGGAACAGCACATGGCAACTGTGCTCTGTCAATATCAGGTGAACACTTCAGCTTCACTTGTCACCTTGCACAGGTTGCCAGCCCTCACAAATGTCTATCTTTACACTGCCAGATCAGTAAACACAACTGGTGTTATGTCTGAAAACATTAAAAACACTATTTCTTGCACTAGAAAGAACGTACCACGGAAGTCCCTTCTTCTCAGCCTTACCATGTAGCAAACCCTATTATTACTCGTGACAATATTAAAAAAGGCAAGAATTTTATATTACAGTAACTTCATACACCCAGTAATTCCATTTTGATGCATTTGAAAATTTGAACTTTTTCATTGCAAGGCTGCTGTTCATCAATAATGTGGATTCTGTGAGTACTTAACGGCAGGCAGCACCAGTATCTTGCAGATACATACATTTTTTCCTTACACCTTAACAATCCACATATAATACAATATTTTATTCAAATTTTCAATTCCAAAAAAAGTGGGGGTCACCTTATTTTCACATATAAGAGATTTTGAAGTTAATGCGGTTTGCCAAGGACAACGTTTATATTTTTTTGTAGAAAGTGAATAGTGAAAAAAAGGGTCATCATAGATCGTTACGTAAATTATGATCACTGTCTATGAATTACCATTGCAAGACGTAAAAAAAAGTCCTCTTGTAAAATAACCTCCAATGAATGGTTTGCGAGAAAACAGACCTCCAATATATTAAATGCCTCATAAGCATTACGTGGAATTTAATATGTTGGAGGTCTGTTTTCTCGCAAAACATTTGTCGGAGGTTTTCTTACCAAGAGGACTTTTTTTTTACATCTTGCAATGGTAATTCATAGGCCATGATAGTAATTTACATAAGGATGTATAAAGACCCTTTTTTCACTGGGGTGGCAACCCCCATTTTACTATTAAAAGTATGAGGTAGGTCAACATGGGTACTTGCATGTTACAGTAACTGAATTGTTTGGCATGCCTACAAAAATTCATCCCTTAATATCACATGGTTTAAGAGTAATTAAATAAAGTTCATAATCGCAACCCCATCTTCACAAGGGTTTCCTACCCTTAGGAGTGGTTTCCTGACATTCGTTGACAGATATTTTCCAACTGAAATTTTGCAATGAACGTCCTCCTGCCATTTTCATCCTGTATAACCAATGCTGAATCTCATTTTACCTGCCGCAGTTCACAGTCTGCGGACAACAATCCCCTTCTACCACAGCTTGTGGGAGATCAGCAACATCCACTCAAAACCGTTGAAGGCCAACTTCCATCTAATCTCCATCAAACCACCTCCCAATTCTTTCTCTAACCTTTGCTTCCCCATCAATATTGCATGCCTAACATCAAGGGAACCAGGCTGTTTGGAATTTTCTCTGCCGAGCTAAGAAATATGTAACAGTAGTGTGCTGATAACCAGTGGCGAAGACAGAAATTTTTCAAGGGTTGGGAAGGGGGGTGGGGGGTTACACTGACTGAAGGGAAGATGTGGGGTGGGGAGAGGAGGGGAAGAGGAGGGGAAGAGAAGGGGAAGGGAGTGAGTTTACACTAGCGTAGGCCTCACTGATGTACTTGTCAAATTAGGACAAATACCTCGAAAAACTTTCTCTGCAATAAAATGCATTATAGTTTCCAACAATTACATATTTTTATCATGGAAGATAGGGGTGGGAATTACAACCTTACAAGACCATAACCCCTCTGGCTATGTCATCTCCACAAACTGCAAAATATTATGCACAATTTACCTGGACATGCAGAATATGTCCCTTGAAATTAACTTACACTGGTGGCATTTTGCTGCTTATGAAATAAACTATCACAGTAAATAATACTAATGGAAAAAGATGTTGCACACCAAATAATAAAATAACAATAAATATACTGTATTTGGTGCCCGACTGCTGATATATACATGTATACTTCTAGAACAGCTTGACGCTGACGGGTGAGACACGAGACGGACAGTGACACAATAAACTTACGGTAGGTGGGCGCCAGCTGTGTTTCCATCACCGCACTGTTGAGACTCAGGGTTCTCAGGGATGCTGTGGGTTCTGTGTGTCTGTCTCACCCAAGTGTACTTACAAAACACTTTGCATTAATAAACAACTTTAATAAACTTGGACCACTGATAAAACTGGGCGAGAGGTTGCTGCCACTACAAAAGAAATACTTACAGCACTGTGCATTTGCTTTTATTGTGTTACACCATTCAAAATTGTGCCAACATTACGCTTATGAAAGACTCGGACATGTCTAGCTAACTCCGTTCGAGTGCTCCCCAGCACGTAATTAATCTAGCGCACTCCTAGATGGATGACTTCTCTGTGGTGCTAGAAAACACAATCTCCTCAAGGGAAGGGGTCGACAGCAGCTAGGGTGGACTCACGATTTTCCCTGGAAATAGGGCATAGAGGATAATGAAACGAAACAAAATGAACAAATTTCACAAACACGTGTGATTATTTAGCCTCACTAACGTGGACTCGTTGGGGCTCGTTTTGCCGCAGGTGGTAAGTGAGGTGACGGCCGATACACATAGCTGGCTAGGACGGAAATAATATCCCTGTACCCTTTACATAAATTACATAAATACCCTTGACATATGATGGGACACAACATGAGGTGTCACAATAAACATGCAGATGCGTGAAAGCAAACTTAGATGGCGTGGATGCCGCTGGATGTGCTTCGTAGCGGATTGTGTGGTGCAGATGAATTCTCAGTTTTCCTCCGTAAATATGACAAAGTCTGTCCAGATAAATTATTAATTCTATTGGGAAATTTATTCTTTTGCAGACTGAATGGGTTTTGAGCTTGTAACATGCCATATGGCAAGAAAATCAAACATTAAAATGACAGCGTGGTCAAACAAACAAATCATCAATTACGCAAAAAATTGCATGAATCCTTGAGCACAAATTGCATAGAACCCTGAAATAAATTACAGCGCACATGATTTTACACAAATAAATGCTTAAAGCGCATGGATGGCGCAGACATTGACTTGGTGGCTATTAACCACATGGTCGCAAGTGATGTGACCGTAAAACAATTGAACATGAAAATTACCCTTAAATACATACATGAAAATAGAGCCCTTAAAACTGATCGTAGCAATAATAAAGAAATTACACTTAAACACCTTTACCATAGGCGGATGGCGCCTGATTCAAAGTTGCGCGGGCTACGTGGCCTCTCCGACATCTTTCCTCCCTTTCTCCTCGATTAAATTTAAAAAAGCCACAAGGGAACAAATAATTAAGTTAAGCGGAAGCATAATGCTGGGGAATGGCTGGCAAAATGTACGCAAAGCAAAGGTTAACCAGTATACTAAAGTGAAGCTATTGTAATCTACATCAGTGCAAAAAGGTTTGTAGTGCGTATGTGACAGCATCTTACCTCGCCAGCTCTCTTCGACGGACTGCCCACAGGCAGGGGTCGCACGGACCTACCATGGCTGCCTATGGGGTTCACACAAGCGGAAGTGCTATGCACGCCAAGTAAAACTTTTATATTTTAAAATAAATGGCACATAAGCAATTTGAAGATTGATTTACACTGTGGGATTTTCTTTATCAATTTTCTGTATTCTTTGAATGTCTTTTACGACAGTGTTCACACCGGAGTAATAGTGCTTGTAATCTCCGCGCAGCGCACATTTCAAAATCATAACCAAACATTGTGCTTTATTACAAAACATACATTTTAACATTTTTAGACACTTGAAAAACCTGAAAATAAACAAGATGGAAATAAATATTCCGTTATAGGAAAGTTCAAACTGGAGCCTCTTTGCGCATGTGCATACCCACGTGTCACGTGAGTAGTGAGAGCCATCATGGGCTTAGCGCCGCTGGCTGTTAACCGGCGCCAAGCTAGTATGATATTCGAGTCAGGTGATAATACTACCAGAAATGTGTGGCAGTGAGAATGAAGGGTGGGTAAAATCATGTTTATCAGTCGCTCACAGGCATAGTGAGTTGGCTGGCCCTGTATGAACAGTTAAAGAACCATTTTCACACCAGGATATTAGACAGTGTTTTCTCATAGTCCTCCCAGGGTGCAGTGTGACAATAACAGCACTGCAACAGGATGTGTACACTTGTATTGTGCGTAGTTGCTGGAACTCCTGCAGTTACGCAGGCCGACATACCCTTGTGAGCTTTGTTTTAATTCTGCAGATAGCCTATAAGAGAGCAGTAAGCGTAGTCATTACAAGTATCAATTTACAGGAGCCTAAACCACGTACTGTGTAATTTTGTTCCCCTTGGGTAACTTGACAACATACGAATAATTTTTGTGGGCAATTAAATGAAATTTTGGAGACAATGTCTGTTTAAAATTTTTTTTTGTTTAAATGTAGCATTTAATTTCATAGACTATTCTGGCACAAGTGTGTTCTCATTCCCGTAGATCGGTGAGTAAAAAAATTACCTTACTAATGGGTGGTAATAATTTTATGAGCTTGGTACCTCTACGCTGTAAAAACTCACATTTACAAAAAATTAGGTTTACAATTTTTGTTGCCCAAAGAATTATTTTAAAAGCTGTATACTTTTTCATTGTGACGCGTGCCCGGCTATTGACTGTGTGGCACGGTCGTCGAGATTTGATGCGCTAGACCAAGTGCGCAGTTATAGGTAGCTGACGGGGAGGTGTTAGAAACCCGACTTACTAGGAAGGTCTTTGGTCGGTTGGTAACATGGATTAATTGGCTGAGAGAAACTGTTGCTACAGTTCTTGAGTTAAATTACATTGTACTTCAAGTTCCAGTCCGCTGACTCTTGACTCCAGAAGTTAAGATTGGCTAGACTGTACGTAGCTTCAGTCCAGTAGACTAAACCCTTTCACCACCGGTGATAGGGACTGGTTCGGACGAGCGGTGGAAAATGAATATATCATACCACGTGGACAGTCGAGACTGCCTGTAATCTCAGTGAGGCGGTGCGGTCCCAGTCCGCCTATCTTTCCTGTGTAGGAGGAGCTAAGGTACTCCGTTGCTGGGCAGCTAGATGAGCAATCTTTTGTTTCCTAGGCCTTCAGTTGTGTCTTATCTTGTAAGTCATAGAGTTTAGTTCGCCGCTGAACAAGATACAATGTGCACTTCGGACGAGAAACTATCCCCTATGATAGCATAGGTCCAGTAGCTGATTTGTGGTACAAGCTCGGTAAGAGTCTCTATTGATCCCCCATGTCCGCGGATGGATCAGAGATGTTGAGCCGTGTGGGCCACCAATACCACTACTGGATGTGAGTTTCCAGCCAAGGCCAGGTCGCAACCCCCAAGTCAATATCGCCCCCAGCACCTAGGTGCTCTGGTAGGTGATACAACCTAGGTTTGCTGTCTCTCCTTGGTGGAAGGTATTCCTAGTAGTCATGGCTCCTCTGTTCCTTTCTCCCAGCACCTGGGTGCTCGGGGGTAATAGGAAGCAACAGGCGGCAGTCTAATGGGTATTTTCCAGACTAGAGGTCCCCAGAGAGGAGGCTTCAGTCAAGCTAGTTCGAATTTACAAAAGTACCGCTTTCTGTTGGTAGTGCACAGTGCAACTTCCTAGAGAGCAAAGTAGACGTTACTCTAGAAATAAATGTGTTAGGATGGAGAACAAGCTGTATTTAATGAGGACTCTCTAAACATAGTGACTTGTGCTATCTCCTATCAAGCAGACGGAGTACTGAAGGAAAACTCCAGTAGCCAGGTGTAGGCGACCTGGTTCTAAGCTGGAGGGAAAGTGAACTAGAAAATTGAGCCATTATATATAAGAGAATCTATTTTGCCAGTACACAAATGTGGAAGTACATATATGCATATATACTGTTCATACAACTGTGTGATTATAAGCTGCTAGTTCTACGTCTTTCTTGAATAACGCCTATGTGCACCTTTCTTCTAAGGACTACTCAACTAAAGCTGTCTAATGCGGGTGTCTGTAGGACACAAAAGAAGTTAAAGTGTAAGTAGCAAGGTATATTTGTGTTTGATGGGTGATGAAGACTGTTGTCCTAGCAGGGTAGCCGTGATGGCTACATAAGACTCGAGGTTTCATTGGAGGCCCCAGTACTAAGGAGTGCTCGGGGTTACCTCAAGAGAAGAATATGAATGACCACTTGAACCCTGCTGAGCACGGACATATATAGTCAGAAGTCTAGGCTGCCACAGCTGGGTGCGGGAGGGCGCGTGACGTCTTTCTGCCGTGAAGGCTGGTGTGGGAAGTGGGAACCCTCTTGTCTGTGTTCCTTGGTTCGTGTATCTTCAGCAGCGTTCGGCCATGCCCGAAGAGGCTGACTGCTTGTAGGCACTCAGCGCAGGGAGAGGGGGGAAACGGCATGCTTGCTGGTTGCGCAATTCTGTAGCCACGTGTTTGGCCGCCTGGTAGATTCTCCGCGGCCGAGAACTTGTACAAAGTATTGCATACATCAACTCTCTCGTGGGTGGTTGAAGTAGACAACTCTTACGTTGGTTGAAGTAAGGGGATACTTCACGTAAAGAGCGATGAGTCGTAATCATAGTATATTAGCAGTATAAGCGGTGCGTGTCAATAGTAAGAAACACAATAGCTTGTCCAGTTTACCGTTATTTTATAAACATAGACTTTGAAATGGAATTATTTTCTTTACAAAATCTGCGATACCGGTAATGAATTCATGTAGAGAACCAATTCTCCGAGTAAATTTTTTCCACAGGCCTATAGAACTCTCTCTTCAGATTTCACAGCACACATAGCTACACTATGATAACTAGATGCACATAAATGAAACTATTGCATACTACAAATTGTTTTCTTGTGTGGTGTTTTAACATAAATTACGTGCAATAGCTACATTTGCAGTCCTTAGCAAATCTTATGTGTATGGCAAACTGAAGTGCGCAAGCAGGAAATCCGGGCAAAGTGTAGTATCTATCCTGGGATGGATTATATAAGTTTTTGTAATTCATGAATATGAATTATATCCTACGGAAAATGATGTCACAAGAGAAATTAACGTTACAAGAGAGCCGCAGTGGTCGAGCGACAGCTGGAGCGTTTGCCTCCAACCAAATTGTTCCGAGTTCGATCCCCGATGGGGTCACTGCCAGATTTTCGCAGGTGGGAATTGTGCATGGATGATTCTGTTGGTCCACGGGTTTCCTCGGGAAACTCCCCCTCTCCCCCCGCATCCACCTCCAAAAATAATTGCATTCCTGGTGCTGCTCAATATCCATCTCATTTAATTTCATTCATCAGCTCTGAAGACGGCAGAAGGCATTACTTGCGAGGTAATTTGGGACAGTTGTATTTTTTCCCAGTATGCTTGTTAAACTACAGGAAACTTAACACAAATGACATGTACGTTATTTTGGAAGGAAAGTAACAATTGGTTTTACATTTTAACATTTTCGCTAGCATGAAATTAAACATACCTTTAAATGCCCAAGTTACTGCACGAGACATTATCACAAGGAAAACTAATCCCACCTACCTAGCAGTGCCACCCCCCCCCCCCGCCGAACAATTCAACGCCTATCTCCTTTTCCAAGAACTGTGGATGAGCAAAACCACAAAAGGTTGCTGCCGCGACTGACTCCGCGCAATACCTGTCTAACGTACAATACCAGGCGCACACACTTTTCGACAAGTATTTGGAAATTCCTGTACCTATTTATCGCACTCTTAATATTGGATTGGCCAATTCCACACCACTTACCACCATGGAGGTTCACTAACAACTGACAGCACACAAAATACAGTCTGGCCAACAGCAGGCAAGAAGCTGCCTCTATAGTTCCGAGGGTGCTACCGAGCCAGTAGCATGGGGACATTCAAATTTGAAGCGTCCAATCCAGAAAAATTTCCCACAAAGCCAAAAATTATGAAGGCACATTTTTCTCACACACAGATCACACAGAACAGGTTATTATATATACACGACTAAACAATTGTGCACTCACTGCTTTTCATCGCTTCCTTTGACCTGTCTCACACAAGCGAACAGACGACAGAGTATTTGTGTGAGAAGTTTGCAGCAATTTTTCAAAGGCTTTCCACCGCATAAGTCTATTTAAACTCGTGCGATCCTAACCATCAGCTGATGAAATTTCTGCAGTTATCTGAAAGAATATTCTGGTTTATTGGCCTTGACTCTCTTAGAAAGACTCTGAGTGCGTGGAACCTTTCAGACTGAGCCACAGAGACTATTTAAGCCATAACGTGCCTCCGAGAAACAATTTTGACAATTAGAGAGTTTAAGAGTTTGGAGGATTGCATGACATTAAGCGACAGGTGTGCGAAGAGAAAGCAACACGGAGTCAGCAGAGTGTCAAGTGGTAGCAAAAGTAACCAGTGAGAGTAGCCAGTGGGAGTGCAGTCTGCAGACAGCAAGCAGTGGAGAGAGAAAGCGGATGCATGAGTGTAAGACATTTGGAGTGAAAGCAATAGATAGGTTGAACATGAGTAAATAATGAAAGTGACTATAACCAATATAAACACACTGAGAAGGACAAACGGAATTGAGATATACATGAAATATTGCACTCGCTGAGAATATAAATAGTAATAATGGAGACAGACAGCTTAATGTGTAAATAATAATTGTGTGAATTCAATTACCAAATTTAGTTATATTTCTTTATTAAGACTTCCATCCCTCATGAACTAGAATATGCCCTCTCTCATCTTGCACCAATATTTTACCTTTAAATTTATCTAATTATACCTCTGAATATTTTACTTTTGTTCCTTTTCAAAACCGATAGTCAAATTATTTTAATTATATTTACCTTTAATATCATAAAGGTTTGAAAGTTTAGCAGCAAACAGTATCGCTAGCTGACACTTTCCAAACACTAACATCATTACGCATTAGCAGTAACATAACCAAGACCTAATCACATGTCTTTTTCCTATATAATGGTTTTACACTTATTTAAGACAACTCTAATTAAAAAGAATATGAACACCTTCACTCATTATGGAATGTAATTGTTTCATTTCATCACTTTACAAACACGTCTCGTCGGTAACAGTTGTTCTTTACATCATCTAGAAAATGGTGGTGTAAATACATTAACCTTACCAGCCAACACACGCATTCTAGAGGCAATGTGACTAACCACTGCTCAGAGCTCACAAAAACGAGCACAAGGTTGCAATGTGTATGCTACCTTCTGGCACCCATGTGAACTGCCTGAGCGAGACAAGGTGATAAGAACGGCTCTGCAGATAATTACTAAATGCGTTGTTGCACAGACAATGCTTTTGACAATGGAAAACTGTAATTCACAAATGTCTTAAGATGTCTTGTTTATGTGGCGAGATGAGGCTAGATAAGTAATGATTTGCATTCGACATCTGACTCAGGAAGAACTTAACTTATGAGCACCGTGTCTGTAAGAAAGTGGCACAGGGCACACACTTTGATGCGCCACAGGTATCATCATACGCTCTAGCCTCGCCACAGCCCCCTCCACGAAGAGGCGTAAGCTGCACATGCTACAGAGCTTCACCAGGGTGTCAGCGGACCAGCTGATTTCTCCTGTAAGCTTTAAACCCACTCCATGCCTCAGGCCATCCTCGGCCATCTTCACAGCACCTTCGTCGCTTTTCTCTCTGCTCCTCCTGCGCTACACACGTGCCAACACTGTGTTATAAGGGGCACACAGACCAGTGTTTGAGGCGGATTCTCACAGCTCAGATGCCGGACAAAACTCTGCCCGACCACACACCGACACCACTAGCCTTAAATCATCACTAGACACTTATTGTCGCTTAAGACTAGAACGTCACGTACGAGTACTACTCTATTGGGGTCACCCTCACCCCCGTGCCACCGCGTCTACTGTATCTAGGCGTCACACTCTGGTTGGCATCCTAGGTCAGCCCTTCAGTCACTAGTCAGGGTATGGCTGGTTATGTATGTTTACTGTCTTGGCAATAAACAGATATAAACCAAGTTAGTCAAGTTATCACTCACAGCCACTATTCTTCAGCACCTTGCTTCCTGCTATCTCCTGCAGACACCAGATCCCATCCACACCTATTGGGAGACCAGTTCCTACAGAGCGGTGGCCCATGCAACTATTGCACCCTTCTAAAAGTGTTTAGGTTAGCTAGTGACTCCCTGTCCAGCCAACACACTTGCAGGAAACCAGCAACCAACCCTATCAGGGATTTCAGACTATGTGATACGAGGATATATGGTGAGTTCCTGCCTTCCTACCTAACACAGGAGCGGTTACTCTTACCCTGCTGTTGTTACCTGCAATTAAGTTGTGGGTCTGCTGGAAACTTCCCACCCAGCCAAATCACTTGGAGGCCAATAGCCAGGCCTTCCACTTACACCCCCCCCCCCCCCTAAAATCACTTCCTTTCAGGACATGCCCGCCTCTACGGAACACCCACCATTTCATCCCTACTTAATTTTACCCCACACATGCCTCGCCACAGTACTGGACAAGATAAAACGACCTAACAGCGACTAGTCCTGATTGGAGGCCTGGTAGGGGAAGTTCAGCATGCCGACCGGGTGTATTGATGGAAGCACGAGGAAGCAGCTCGCCAGAGGGAACTGCAACCAGCTCAACCAGTGGAAGTCTCAGCCTGCATTACGACCACCTATGGTACGTTCCATAATCCATCTCACCACTGCCTCCCACACCACCGAAGGAACCAGTGACTGTCAACCAGCCCTCAGCCTCAGATTGGGTGGTCTGTCGACTAGATCTAATCTCTAACTACACATACACTTGTACCCAAACCAGGCCAGCACTTCCCAGCGCACCCCCGTGTTCAAGAGATATTATTGAATTGCATAAGGCAGCCTGTCCCATTCCCAGTAAAAACCCCATCAAGCTATATACATATGCTTCCCAGCCATCTGGGGTAGAAGGCTCCAACACTGGCCAATGCCACAACTCCCACTAGGAGTAGAGTCAATTTTAGCCTTTTCGTGTATCCCAGTGTGGTGTAAAATCCAAACTTCTAGGTAATTTACTTTACTGGGTGTATTGGCAACAAACACAAAGTTTCTTATGTGTTATGGTATGTTTGTTTTCTGCATGTAAGCCACTGCTGACATTTATTACATTCAGAAAACCATATAATTTTACTAAGTACCAACAGAAAAGTAAAGAAAAATTTGACTTTGGATATAGAGGTAAAGAGTTTCTTGCTCATACTTTCTCTGACAATGATAGAGAGCATATGTTTTATTGAGTTTCTATATACATGGAAAATTGTGTGTAAACAACAAAACTGATTTATTTCACCTTCTTGTTAACATTTACAGCCATTAAAAAAATTAGTACATTACAACATTGTGTTTAGGCAGAAAAATCTAATATAAAACGTTTGGACATGAATGTAAAAAAATATTGCATGTACACTAAAAAAAAATTCTAATTTCATTCACTGTAAAAAAAAAAAAAAAAAGTTTCAACAAGAACAAGTATACTTACTTACAACAAAATAAAAATTGCTTACTGAACAGCAATCTTTCGGAATGTTATAAAATATATTAAAAGGTAAATTCAACAATTATTTTACAATGTTTTGTATGCTATACATATTTACATAAAAATATTTATATCACAATTATACACAAATTCAGTCAAGTAACATACATATTGCACTGAATCTTTCACATCAAACGAAAATCACCTAAAATGAGTATGACTTAAGAATTTTAAAATAAATGTTAAATTTGCAAATTTTCATTATTAGAAACTCATCTTCGCTTGTAAAAAAGCTATCTCCAAAAACAAACTCCAATGTTAAATGAAAAAATCACCTACTTCATACAGAATACACATCCATCCAGACACCCAATACAGTACATGCATGGAAGCTTGTGCTCTACGATCACAAAATCACGTATGTATTTAAAATACTGAAAATGAAAATTCACATTACTACAAGTTTATAAAACATCAAACAGTAATACTCTAGTAGTAAAAGAAAACATTACACAACATTATATTTTACAGAAATATTGTACAACAAATGTACATACTTATTTTTAAACACAACCATACTGGTAATACTATTATATGCTGTCAGTCACATTTACAAACAGGCAATAAGATCAGAGAAAAGGTGCTGTGATTGACATGCAGCAGCTTCCAAAGTTGAAACAAATGTTCGCTTCTGCTCCGCATCAGTCAACTGAAACAGAAAATAATACGCTATGGACAAAAATTACTGCACTATAGTACAAAAATATGAAGTAAATTTAGGTAGTTAACATTGCTGTTCAATAACAAAATAACTTATGTACACACTGTAACATAAGCTGCAGAAGTAAAAAAAAAAACTAAATACCAGTTGTCCCAAACTAAGGTTTACACTCCCAAACTAATGTTTACACTCTTTAAACAGGGAAAACAGAGAAACTATTAAAGACAATCTGAAGAGACTTCTTGTATTTGATGCCATGACAACAATGGGTGTGTGCAAATGTTAATAAGAGTGACACGTGTCCTATTTCGGTGGATAGGTGGTTACGGCACTGACTGCCCTTTTGAGATCATTAGGTAAGCCTACCGCAGCGTGATTGGCTAATGTTATTGTCCTGATGGGTCGTGGTGGTTTTGGATTCCGTGGGTGGCCACTTAATGAAAGGGTACCCTCTAAAATGAGGTGAGTCAAACCCCAGAGTGAAGCGGAATGAGATAGTTTGCCGCCCAAGGAGTTCTATCTTCCTCACTACTACGGTTGCCAATAAGCGGGATGCCAGTTGTCCCGGGGTGTACGAGATGGCGATGCCGTTTAAGCAATCGTGAGGGTGGAGGTGGATGGCCTGGCTGGGGAAATTGGGGCTACTTGTATGGGCCGAGTGTTCGATATGTCCTCCGGAGGGTCTACCTTGGTAGCGGTAATATTGGCTACTGGGGGGTGAAGGTTTCGGCTGAGCAAGCTGATTTCCATCCGAGTCGTACTCTGGCCAACAGGAGTCTAAATATTTGTATAGGGGTGACCAATGATCAAGAAGAATAAAGGGGGATATTGGCAGAGGTATTACTTCAGTTGCAGAAGACTGGGGTTTGTCCTTACTTGTGTCCCCATTAGAGGTGTCGACTTTGAGAGCCCTTTTTAAAGCACGGCGTTCCCTACGCTGACGACGATACTGGACACCACCCTTCTTACTATGCATTGGTTCAGTCCCGTGACCTTCCGCAAATGTGCAGTCCTGGGGGCGTGGCTTATGCAGGCACACCCAAGGCCCTGACGTGTGGATCCACCAGAAACCTAGGAGCTCAGTGTGTTGTTTGCAGACTAAGGCTTTCTGCAAGTTCTGGCTCCTGTAGAGTTCAACGCACCACACAGCTAGTCTCCAGCGGGAATTAATCACAGTACCTGATACAAGCTTTACTAATACACTGGCAACCAAATTAATTAATGACATAGGATCTAACGTAAAATGATGGAAATTGGACAGTCCCAGCTAATCAATTACAAGAAAAATAAATAACTAGCTAAATGTATATGAAAAATATTTAACGTACTCAAACAGGCAAAGGTGAGCCTGGAAAAATTAATAAAAAAATATAAGCAGAAAATAATCTACGGTAAAGTACACAATTTTACAGCATAACCTGATTGATAGGAATTTAATCCAGGAGGTAAACTAAGGCGCAACGACCTGCTACCGCTGAGTCATGGAAGTTGATTGGGATAAAGGGTGCAGGGTGCAGGAGTGGGATTACCTCTGGAGTGGTTGCTGCCCTCACGGTCAGTGGGTGCAGTGGTGGACGAGCCTTACACAAGCTGCGGGGTGGTGCAGTCTTCGCAGTCTGTGGAGGTAGAGTGAAGTCTTCTTGCAGGCTTCTGGGTGCTGAGCCATGTTGCAGGCTGAGGAGAGGAGAGATGTCTTTTTGCAGACCAGGGAGTGCTCACTGACCTATGTGGCCGGTGAGCCCGGCGTCTCTGCTGGAGCGTGGTTCTGGACTTCTTTATATACAAAAAATCCAGTGATCAGCGATCTTCCGGGGATGAAGAGTAGCGTAGCCTTCTAACGCAGGGGTAGGTTATCAGGGGTTGCGAGAGCGCCGCTCATTTCTTATCTCCCCGCTTGGAGGCGATGACAAATTAAAACACCTCTTTCTGAGGCTGGCGGGATGTGATGTCACAATGTCACAGGGGTGTTGCCATCTCTTGGGTTTGCTGGAACTTCTTCCACAGCTAAATAGAAGGGTGGTGGTTCGTCAAAAATATTTTGTTCAATTGTAGAGGCGGCGCTTGCATGCGGGATTTCAGGCGGGCTGCTGTATATTTCATAATAAAATGCATCAATTACTTTTATGTATGCAGCTGTCCAACGCGTGGAGTCTCCTTGCTTGATACGTGAGATTACTTTGTCACTGTTAATGACTTGCCCCGAGCTCTAGTCGCTCATAGATGGGGCGAAGTCGCTCATAGAGCGCGTATCTGCGCTGTGCAGCACGTTGGCATGCGTCAAGACTTACAAATGTTCACATGTCTACCACCAGCAGCAAGACATTGTCTGCAACAGTGTAGAACAGAACAACAAACAGCAGGTATGGTTTCCATGGGAGTGGATTAAAAGGCGCCACAATCGCATCTCCCTTGGCATCTAGTGTCTACGGCTTTGTGGCATACACAGCACTCTTAAGAGATCCCCATCGATAAAAACATATCTGCGTTACAGAGATCTGGATGGATATTCAACACCTCTTCCCAACATATTTTTCATACAGGAGCAACCATACGTCTTGACGGTAATGTGGCGGTGCACTGTCCAGTTGAAAAAAGCAATTACTATCAAGGTAGAGTAGGTGAATAGCTTGCGTAATATTTTTTTGCAACATTGTACAGTAACTTTTCCCTGTCACTTTTCCATCAAAGAAGAATGATGTCACTAGTTTTCTTTTAAAGGTTTCTTCTTCACACCAAATAATCACTTCAGTACAATGTTTGTTGTAATTACACATGTTCACAATCCACTCACAAAATTCTGACACACAACAAAGTAGTCTTTATCAGTAGCATGAGTAAAATGAGAATGTATACCCTCCACTTTTCCTGACTTTACAATGCGATGGACACTTGATTTACGGACACCTGACTCAGGAGCATCTTGCAGTACGGACTTTGCCTTCCCAGGGGAACGTGTGAAAGTGTGCAACATAGCCACAACACTTCATTTGTATGTTGTCATTCTCTTCCTGCTGCACCATCCTTTCTTCACATCACACACAATTCCCTGCCAATCAAACCGGTCATGTAATTATTACATGTGGCAATGGCACAGTAATGAATTTTGCCCTTCATCATCTCTGCACCTCAATAACATTCTTACATTTCCAGTAACACTTTAAAATCCACTTACGTTGATCAAAAGAAAACCTTGTTACCTTCACCTTTCCTCTACAACTGCAGTGCTGCCTCACAGGTCTGTAAATGGAACTGACACAGCAGAATGGCTACACATGCTACACACCCTCAACGTTCTGCTTATAGCATTGAATACATAAAGTCTCACTTTTAATAGTTTCTCTGTTACTAACAAGTAAAGTGTCTAAACATTAATTTGAAACATCCGGTGTTGTGTAATACCTACCAATATTTCCTAGTATACGTTCAGTATTCAACTAATAACACACACATAAAACCCAATAAGCAGCATGACGCTATCATTAACTAACAAATCTTTTCCTTTATCTCTGAAAACTACCACAATTTTAAATTAATATAGCACCACATGTAGAAACTAATTTTCCCGAAATGCGATATCCTGTAAATTTTCCATGACACAGCAAACTACAGCACAGCAAATGAGTATGGATACCACAGAGCTAATACTCATTTTAATTTTGGGCGTAGTAATGTAATACAGACTTCTAAAATTGCTCTACAAATAAGTCAATGGTAAAAATCGTTACTGTACCAACAGAGTGCAAAGAGTTTAAAGTCTTAAGTTATACCTCTTAAACTTGATGCGTGACATCCTTTGATTAACGGAGGATCGTTACAGTTGGGCTGTTTTTATTTGGTGTAAGGACAGACACACCAGATTACTTGACTTGGCCTTACTTAATGATGTACCAGACTACATCTTTCCTCAGTTCAAACTGCTGTGGGTGGTGATGGAGGAGATTTTTAATTTCTCGGTCTTGCTGTTGATGGAAAGCTATTTGGTTCCAGCTGAGTTGTAATTTTAACAACTTTATTTGTTCCTCGGGGTTGCGGTCTGAGAGTGGAGGAGACATCCTCTCCCATTTTTCGTCTGCTTTAGTGCCACCTTCGTGGTCGGGATAGGGCATCTGGAAGGTCGTCGTTCTTGTCTGGGCAGTGTTGTACCATAAATCAGATTCAGTAAGGCACATGTCCCACTGCCCGAGCTTTGCTTTACAATCGCGGGACTCGCATAACCATTGTAAGGCTATGCTATCAGTTCACAATATAAAGTGGTTGCCTTCCAGATAATATCTGTATTTTTTGACTGCCCAGATAACTGCCAAACATTCTAGTTTGTTTATGTGATAGCGTTGCTTGGTGGCATTTAGCCTCGTACTAGCATACACTTTCACTTGGGGTTGGTCTTCGGGGCTCTCTTGATATAGAATGGCTCTTAAGCCATTCTGGCAAGCGTCAGTTTGAAGTATTAGAGGGCTTCCCCTTGAGGTCGGTGGAGCTACTTAATACTTTAGAAGCTTTATTTGTAAGGTGTTGAAGGCATCACAGAGCTCTGGACCCCAGATCCACCTGGCGTCCTTTTCAAGTACGAGGTGTAATGGTGCCATGTGAATAGTGATATTTGGCACAAAATCCCTGGGCCAGTTGCATAGCCCAAGGAAATGCAGCAACTGTTTTTTGTTGGACGGTTCATCTGTGTCTTCGATAGCTCTTATCGAACTTGCTTGAGGGAAATTTCCCTAGGGAGTAACCACGTGGCCCAGGTAATCAACAAATGCTTTCCTGAAGTGGCTTTTTGAGAGTTTACATGTCATCCCATGTAACTCTAAGCATTCCAAGACTCATAAGTGGCAGCAATGCTCGTCCCACGACTGAGTATATTATGAAATCCTCTAGGTAGGCGAAGCAGAACTGGCTTATATACCTTGAAAGCACTTCGGCCAACATGTGTTGTTGGAACATGGCAGGTGCACTTTTTTTAAGTCGAATGGCACGACTCTGAATTGTAGAGTTTCTCCATACAGGGTGGTAAAAGCTGTATATTTTCAGATCTCTGTATGTACTGCGATCTGCTAGTACCCTGAATGCACTGACGCATGGTGCTTATACCAGTTAACATAAACGATTACGACTCATCTCACTGCAACCTTAGTGCACACTTTTACACTCATAAGATTTAAACCCCGCGCCATTTCATACATGGAAGTACTGGTCTGTCACAATCCTGGAGGACGGCGGACATGTGGATACGAGGGGTTGTGAAATACAGTGGCACGTCACCTCCCTTCCCCGCGCTGAGATCCACAAAGCCATCAGCCATCTCAGGCCATGCACGAGTGCCACCGAGGATATGCGCAAGAGATGACCAGAGGGTGCAACTCCCACTCCGGTTTCGCACCTGAGGGACGTCACATGCCCTCGCCCGCGGCTGCCACGACATGCACTGCCTCACTATATAAGGCAGTGCGCAACGGCCTTCGCCAGTTGTTCCTGCAGTCTTCTCCGAACACCTGGGTGCTGGAGTCTAGACTACTACGAGTCCTTCAACAGCCCCTCCAGAGGCTGTCACCAACAACTTAACAGTCTTCAGCAGCCACCAGAGGCTGCCACCATTAACGTTGTCGTTAGAGCTCTGCAGCCCCTCTACCGGACACTCCAGCGACGCCAATACCTACCAGAAGCTTACTGTACATAATACATTCCACACGTAATTATTTCTTTGTCTCCTACAGACACTCCTACAGACACTTAGCTTAGAACCAGGTCACCTACACCTGGATACTGTAGGATTACTTCCAACCACCGGTCTGCCTGGCAGGAGAGCACGTGTCACCATGTTTAAAAAGTTTTTAATAAACACTGCTTTGTTTCTCTTACCCTCAAGTCTAATTCATAGGGTAATCTGTCGCCAATTACTGGGAGAACCTCAAATTGAGCACCACCGACCGGCACCGGGAAAGTAGTCTTATTTCCGCAATTAGCTACAACTGGAGGAGCTACAACAGGTACTGGAGGAATAGAATAGATGCGCCATGATCAGTAGCAACACTTCTCAATCAGGGAGAGACGGTACATCTTAATTGTATCCCTACCGGAGCACCAGGGTGCTGGCAGGGGTATTTGCTTAAATGCTACAGCCTGGCCTTGGTTGGGAAACTCGCACCCAGTGATAGTCTTGACAACCCACACTGCTCCAACGCTTCTGATCAGCCCGCAACAGTGGGGGAACTTCTGAAGCACCGGAGCTGGCATTGGCAAGACTTTCGCCAGGCAACACTAAGTTAGGGATATCCGCACCCGTGGTGCATATTTTGAGTTCTCCGTAATTAAACCCAGTCTATGCCATTAAAGGTGAGACATGGCACCAGGAGAGAGGAGCAAAGAGTTGTTAGCCTTGCTGCCAGACAACTGGCTGGTCTAACCCTACTTACAGCTAGCCGCCGAGCCGAACAAGATTGTGCTGCCTTACTTCGTTCACTGGCACCACCTATGTCTGCTGTTAACCCAGCTATTTTCCCGTCAACTAAACCCACACGCAGAACTGACCTAAGTGCAACCAAAGCCACATGACCATGATCCAGCCTTAGCTATAGGATACGCGTCAGCACTGACGCGTGACGCATTCTGTGCTTCTAGTAAGCGCACTCTAAGAAACGACTTCGCCCCATCTTGGATCACAATCAACTACTTATGGACAAGTCACACAAATCAAACAGTAATGGAGGCCGGACACGTGCCTACAGAATACTTTGGTGTGGCCAAACTGACGCTATGGACATGTGCTCCTAGCTTTTATTGTTCACCGAAACTCATCCAAAACCCATCACATCAACACCCCCTCGAAAGTGTGTACTATCTACGGAGCCATGGACACCCTCCAGGAAGGCAGAGTTAGTTCAACAGCATTCCAATGGAGGGCAGCACACATTCCACTGGAGTGTCACAGCCACGTGAGCCTCCAGACCAGGCAATAACATGTCAATGCCTCTGATACAGGTGATAAGAAAAGGCACCATTTACAAAAACTTGGAATTTATTAACCCCTGCAAAGTGAGGATAGCTTCTCCCTTACCCTTCCGAGGTCCACCAAGGTCTGGATTTTAGTATACATAGGACTTCCAGAGCAGGTCTCAGGGTAGTTTGCTGCATCTCTTCTGCTGCGAAGGCCATAGGTGTCAGCCCATGGCAAGTGATGTGTTACCCTTTCTCCACCGCTGAGAAGGCCAGGAGAATGTCTGCAACGGTGTGCCTGCACTAGATTCCCATCCTGTGCCAATGACTGCGATTAACCGGTGGCCGTCGACGTCTTGAGTAGCTCCGGAGGACCATAGTCTTCCAGAGGGTCTTCCATCTTTTCAGTTGCCTCCCCCTACCACTCCAACAGCTCCTGACAGCCGCTGATGCAACTAGAGGGTCCTATCATCCCAAACTCAACCTCTTACTAGGGATGTTACTGACGAATCGGTAAGAGATAGGAACAGACCGAATTTCACCGGATTGGGGGGGGGGGGGGGGGGGGGGACAAACAAACATACACGCACGTGCGCAGAAAAGACCAATTTTATTATTGCATACATAATATACGTACAACATAATTTATCACACTTCTAATAAATAAACTGGCATTCAAGCATTACTCAAAATGCTGACCAAAGTTTAGGATAGTACTTAACAAAAGCGTGTCTCAAAAATAAATTGCCATAGAATATTCAGCAGCACGTAAGACTATTTTTGTAACGTCTGTAACCTAAAACTTTGATTTGACTATGTAGTTCACAAACAAAATTAACTCAAGACTTCACTTGCTCTTGGACTAATGCCAGTAAAATTACTTATAGCCTCACTTACCGTATTATAAATCCACCGTTATTTCGTTGTTTCAAACATCAAAATTACCACAAAAATGTGTCACCAGTATTTTATTTGGTAAACTACAGGAAAAAGGGCTGGTAGGATAATGTCCCTAGTTCGTAACACAAGCTGTAAAAGAGAAACGATAATATAACATATATTAAAGACATTTTTTTGTAAAAAAATTTACATCACGCAATATTTGGCGTTATCATTTGGTTAGAATTTATAACTTTTAATGGCCCAACATAAGCAAACAACACACCGGCCGCCATTGTGTATTCCTACACAATGACAACCAAATCCAAACTGCAAGCGTTGATCATCATAAAATTCAAGTTATTACTAAAAAGGTTTAACAAAACGTAATTTAAAATCTAACGTTACTGTTTTTATCATTTGCAAACAATGCATTTTGGCGTTCGATTTTCTACAAGATATTTACAAAACATAAACTTTAGTAGTCATATTAAAAATTTGGAAGTGCATAATTTGGCAGCCATGTGCAAGTTTTTTTTTTAGGTAATTGATTTGTTTATTATTACAGTGGATACGACATATGTTTAATAATTATTTGGCTTAATTATACTGAATGTGACGTATATAAGTTTAGAATTGCCCGATTTTTTTAAGTTTAACGGATCTTGATGTCTAAAAGCATGGTGTGGAATTATTTCACTGTTAAGACATGTGACGAAAGTTTTGCTGTGTGTAATTCATGCAAATGTGACAAACGCGGCGGTAAAGATAAAAGAACTTTCAATACTACTACTATGTACTCACAACAATGTAAGTTGATTGCATTGTCATTCAATTTTTAGTGGTACAATGTTCTGTTAAACTATAGTTGTACACACAGCTGTTGACATGATGTTAAACTAAAAAGTGATCAGGTATTTTGTGTATGTATTGGATTTGATTTTAATTACGTAACCTTTGTTTTCACAAGTTTGTGAGTCACAGCACTGAATATATTTTGTTAAATTTAAAAGCCGTTATCTTTTACTGAAATATAAAATACTTTTTTTTTCAGATAAGTTACTGCTATTGTTTTTTTAATTTACTATCCTGAAATTGTATTAATACATTACAATAATTTTTATTAAAGTATCATTTCACTTTTTGACAAAATCTGTGCATTACAATAAAAAATCTGAATTGGAAATGGTAAATATTTGAATCGGTAGTTCATATCAGAATGGGTTTTTCAGTGAATCGGCACATCCCAACCGCTTACCATTCCTCGTAATCTACCCCAGGTAACAACAGGTCATGGTAATGAAGTCCCCTCCGGGCAACCCCTAAGGCTCCAGCCTAGCCAACGTCTTCGCCCTTCTGGTGAAGACCCCCTTCTTGTTCAACATTAGGTCTCTTCAGGACAATCCCTGATAAATTCAATTAGGATTTAATTAATTGGCTAATTTTTCATTTATCTTTTCTTTCGCCAGAAATATATCACACCATACAAACGTCTTTTTTTGTATCCAGTTTGCCTTCTCCTGGCTTTTAACATACAATCAACTTCAGTTAATTCTTTTATTAATTGCTTGATGATTAATTCTAGGAGAGTGTGGAACCACTTGTCTCAATTACGTAATAATAAACATAATTTTATTTGTATTGATGCGTGCCCGGTTAGACTGACAGGCATGATGGGCGAGGATTTTGTCCACTAGAACAAAAGTGGGGTGGTTTAGCTTAGATAGGCGGTATTACGCGAGGGGTGTTGGCGATTAAAGCACACCATCGGCTTGGTTACTGCTGGAGATACTTGTTTTAAGGTAAAGCCGGCCAATGCGTAACAAAGCCACAAAGGCAAATATAAACACCTTAAGAGGCGAACTGAGATTTGCCAGCTGGTAGATCTTCAGCAGCATCCAAACGACCATAGGAACTCCTCCACTTGTGGAATCAAGGGACACAGATAGTCTCCTACTCCGCCATCGCTGGTGAACGGCCAGGCCGGAGAGAGAACTATTTTTGCCCCTTGACCCACAGTGGAACTTCACATAGGCATCACTGCATAAAACTATGTGAATATCCTATACTCTGTTTCACCATTGGCTGATGGCCGAAAGTTCCATCCACCGCTGGGTAATGGCCGGACATGGAACAATAGAGCGTAATGTAACGTTGAAAACCTGTGTGTCTAGAAGTACACATTAGGACTGCTGACTAATAACCAGCTTCGCCTTATGCTGCACTGCTGCAGATCACCTCAACGAGCCATCTGGATAGGAGTGTGCAGCTGTCTTGCTTTCAACAGTAAAGTCTCGAAAGCGGGTGATCAAAGTGATGTCTGACGTGCCCATACGCTAACCCACTCGACCTACCCTTTACACAAAAGTCTTACCTAAACGTTCTTAACAGTTCCTGGGAATATTTCTTGCGACACTGGCCTCGTGAATATTGAAGTCCATCTCTCTCACTAAAACTAAGTCTTCCTACTGTAGAACCTTGAATATACAATTAGGTGTAGGGGTTGAAATCCCCAGTGCCCAGTCCAGGAAGGACGTTCCAAAGCTCTCCAGTCAGTAATTATTCCCAACGTGGAGAACCCCAGCTACGCCGACGTTATTCACAAAAGGGCTTGTGTTCGACTTCGACAATAATAGGGTCACAGCTCTTTACGACTCCCCCTCTCGTAGGATGATTTCGTGTTAAGGGGTAATATCCCTCATTTTCCCACACACCACCGAGCCAATAGTGCCCCGGTGAGTTAAGTGATACCAACGTGGGGCACTTTCACCCTGTCGGTCCTCAATATTCTAATCCATTCCGAATTAGAACAGCCAAGTGAGCACGCATCAGCATATTGAGGGTATTGAAGATTGTGGCTTCTCCTATATTTCGCAAAGTTGCGTCAGATTTATGTTCGATGTGCAATAGGATGGATGACATCGTTTAACAATTTATAATTTACACAAATTCATAGCTGGCCATTTTTCTTGGGAACCATAACTATGTGAGGAGATTGAAGGTATTCTACAATTACTTGCTCTATTTCTGCAATCTGTTCCATTATCAACTGTCGTCTTCTAGCGGATATCCTGTAGGGACAATTGTAGATAGGTGCATTGGTAGAAGCCAGATTTGGTGTTGAATTGTTCTGGTTGGACGGAGCAATCCTCCATGTCTGAAGGCGCTGGAACGTTCTCTTAAGACACTTTTTACTTCTTGGAACTGTGATTTGTGATTAGTATCTTCGGCTTTGATGGTGGGAGGGATTTGTGCATCGGGGCAGTGTTCCCAATTGATGGTTATACGGTGTTTGTTGCTAAAGCATACTTTTTGATTGCCATTATCCATTATGCACTACTGTTGGCGTAGCCAGGGATGCCCAAGGATCATGGCTTCATGTATGTTAGGAGACACAATAAACTCTGCTGGTTTTGAACGTTTAAGGAGATTTACTGTGAGGGTAGTATGGCTGTCGACTGTTAGGGTACAGTCATGTTTAGCCATTATCACTAAGTGGGTTTGCAGGCAGAGTGATGCCCTTTGGTGGTGACGACATCGCTCTGCATGAAATTACACATTGCAGCTAAGTCTAACAAGGCCAGAACTCTTCTTCTGTTTTTTCCCACTTTGATAAGTTCCATTTCCTTGTCTAGGAGCTGAATGACAGGCCTTTGCTAGCAAGTGGAGTAGGCCTGCTTTGCCTGCTGGCAGCGGCGTTTCCTGCCTGGTTAGCAAATTTATCAGCCTGTCTTTCTGCATGGTGTTCAGTGGTCAGGTTGTGACCCCTCCTCTGCTCTTCCCTGACCTGGCTGCTTTAAGTGGGAAATCCCTGTTGTATAGTGTCGCTCTGGGCAGTACCAGCATTTTAGGAGTTTTGGGGTGAAGGGAGGAGGTGGAGGGGAGGGTCCCCTCTTCGCTCTAACGTTTCGTCTGGCTTCGCACGTTTGTTAATTCTTGGGTGGTTAATCATGCTTGCGCCTTAAAGTTCCGTTCGGTATCTTTTGCCTTATCTACGAGCTCATCTACCAATAACGGTTTGGGTATTAATAGCACATTTATTAGTTTCGGCAGTAGCATGCATGTTACATGGCACAGATAGCTTGATTCATCTTCATCCGGAAATATTCACTTAAACATTTGAACCTTTCTGTGCACAAATATTTTGGCTTCTTCGTCTGTAGTTTGTGTGCAGCTGGGCGGCGATGGTTTCAAAGTTGTCCCCACTCGGTTATGAATTTGCCATATTTATTTCACCTGTCAAGGGCTTTACCCTCGAGCTTGGTTTGTGTCTGGTTTACCCATTGTTTCATCGGGATTTCATTGTCAAGAAATTCCTTCTCGCATTCTGTCGTGAATGCGAGCAGGTCCTCGTGTGGACGTCCCACAAACTCTTGAGATTTGGGGTTCCCCTCAGCATCAGGTGGTGACGGTGTTAATGGCTGGCCCTGGGTTGCTTGGACAGCATTCAGCTGCTCCCTGACATACCTCGCAGCGATAAACGAGGCCGGACCTCGTCACTCTTTCTTCCGGCCACCCTATGCAACTGTGGTGGAACGGTTCTGAACATATAATGCAATGGACTATGTTAATACCTTGTCCAGGGCATGATACCCAATTGCAGAAGGCAATTTGTCATGTATTGGTATTCCTCACATCTGAACTCTAGCACGTCTGCATACCATATTCCATCGGCCCACCCCAGAAGATGTAATGGAATTTATGTTGGCAATGTACGCACACTATGCTATAGGTCCCGATGCCAGCACAAGTGGGGTTATGGCAACGATCAACAATGGCGTTTGTCATATTTATTTATTTATTTATTTTTTCCAGTTTCAATCACTTCCGTGTCCGATACTGTGGCTAGGTTTCTTGAGCACAACAGGGTGTTTTAAGATTCCTCAAAGTCTGGTTTGTTGATTTTAACTCACGGCTACGTCACTTAGTATCAGAGTCGTGCTGGCCTAGTTCTACTATTACCCTTAGTCAATTAAGCGTAAAGCCCTCACGTTGGGTACCAGAAAAACTTGACGCGTGACATCCTTTGATTAATGGCGGATCATCAAGGTCATGCTGTTTTTATCTGGTGCAAGGACACACACACCGGATTACTTTGACTTGGCCTTACTTAATGACGAACTGGTGCCCTGCCGGTATAGAGAACTGGCATAGTGGCATTCCGGCTTGGAATGAAATCGGGGACGGCGAGTATGAGCTTCCATCTGATTGGACATACTTTCACCTTCATACCTGGGTGACTGGAGTCCTGTGGAGGGTGCTGACCCTGCTGCGACACTTGTGGTGGGTGGCTAGAGCTGGCACCAGGATCTGGTGCGCTGACGGGTCGGCTGCGGCTGTCACTGCTGGTGGCCCTAGGTGGGCTATTGGGCTGGTTGTCTCTGATCCAGGGGTTAGCTATACCAAACAGGACTTTCTCACCCCTTAGAAAGGATTCAATAATGGGGTAAGTTTCCCCTGTGGTTTTGGATGGTTGTTCAAAAACAGTAAGGGATGTGGGAAGGGAAGCTTCTTCAAGGGACAGGCGGCCTGAGCTCGTTCCCGGGGACTGGGGCTGCTAAGTGCATTCGGGGTAGAGTTAAGCCCTTGTTTATACTGACGTGTGTCACTCAAACTCCAGTTGTACAAGAGACTTTTGTTTCTGCGCTACAATAGGGACTCAGTTCCACTTCTAGCCAGACACCAGTGCCAGCCTTGTAGGCTGTCTGCTGGGTACGTAATCAGGTGTAGTTGGACAGGCAATATGTCTCAACAACACTGGCCCTCTGGAGCAAAGTGGACGTACCTTGGCAAATGTAGGAGTAACGTTGTAGGCTGTGCAGGTGGAGTCCTTGGTTCCACTGGTCTTGACGGATGTTGGACTGCGATAGTTCTTCGCGAGGTGGCGATAGTTCCACTAGGTGCTGGCACAGCTGCTGATGTGTGGGTTGACCCGCCCGAGTCTGGTGTCGCTCCCACTGACTAGAGCCCGGATCACTGGATGCACCAAAATAACTGGTTCAAACTGGGATGGAGTGAAACGCGTAGCTTCCGACGGGAGATGCTGGTCTCCCCGCATGACAGGCGGCTTGGGCCTGCCCCTGAGCTTGGGCCTGTTGAATGGCATAGGCGTACAACACACTATATTTCTGTAAAAGACAAGCAACTGATGATCCCTGACTTAGGCGTGTAAAGCCGACAATGGCTGGCGGTGTGTTGCCGACTACTAACAGTGCAAGCACCTGGAGTCGTGGGTCGTACACCGCCTTCCTACCACTGTCGGGTGTTGTCCACAAACGCAGGGCCTCTAATCCTAAGCAGATACCCCTGCCAGGACTTTAGCTAGGCGCTCCGGTCAGCGATACAACTCAGGGTGGCTATTCCGTCTGTGTGGGGCGTGTCCTAGTGGTAGAGGCTCTACTATTCTGAGCACCGAGGTGTACAGAATGGGTGGCCGTCGAAAGATGAGGTATGTGTATTGACAGACAAGCCCTGAAGGGGGTCTGATGTCCACTCTAGGTTTAAAAGTACTCAGTCGCTTGTTTGCCGTTTGGTGGTTGAATAATACTGGCGGTAGATAGGCTATATTACTATAAAAAAGAACTCTTGGATACATTTAAGACTAAGAATTTATTAAAGCAATAAATACTTAGGTGACTCATATGTGCTACCAATAGGTCTGTGCTGCGAAAGTAATTAACCTACGCAGATTATGGGTGAAGGTGACCCATTCCTAGGCTACTTAGATGCAAAGGAAATATAGCTTAACTGTCGCAACTAACGATCACGTTTCGCCTAGAAGAGGTCCTCTTTAACAGGGGAAGCCTCTACCAGCAAGTAATGGCAGCTGAAGATCCAGGAGGTGTCAACAAGTGTTAGTAATGTCCGTTGTCTTCTGATAGAAGGAGCTTCTGGTGACGGCGATTACCAGGAGGTGTTGAAGCCTCTGGTAGGTGGTGGCAGCACTCACTGGAGAACTGGTAGTTCTTGGAGAGGACCGTGAGGGTCTATGTATGGTCAGTAGAGAGCTCCAGCACAAGAAGTATTGAGGCAAGCTACTGGAGATGATAATTCCCAACCGCAGCCACACACTGCCTTATATGTGGCTCCTCTGGAGTGAGCAGCGAGCCTGGAGTGGGGGGTGTGACATGCCCCTGTGATGTCTGCGTGGAGTGCAAGGAGATGGAGAACTACCCTCGTGCGCTCGGGATATGGCCTTAGGCACTCTGCGGCGCTCTGCTATCTTCGGTGGTGTGGCGAGACACTGTCTGCCGGGTGCGTCAGGAAGGCTGACTTGTGCTGCCGCTTCAAATACCTTTCATTTTATGTGAATTTGGGGTGCGTTTGAGTTGCAATACCTCTCTGCCCATTGTAAAACTCAATGCTTGGTTTGCTTCTTCACACGTTTAACTACTCTTCGTAGAGAGAGAACGGCAGGTCACGAACGGTCTGGGAAACTAAGTATCTTCCATGTCTCTGGCGAGAACATTTCCTGCTAGACATTGTTGGTATTGTTTCCTGTAGTTGGTATAAGCACGTGGGATGAGCTGTAGTTGTTTATAGAATATAGGTATAAGCAGCACACATCAATACATAAAGAGGGGGTAGTTGTCCCTTTCTATCCCTCTGTTGAATACCACTTAGATGGGAGTAGGGCATGAGGAAGAGGACTACTACCACTCCCGAGAAGTTTTAAGCAAGCAACATTTGTCCCTAGTTAGGTGTACTCCTTATGTTGAGGTTGACAAACCAATGTTGTACCTAGTGTTCCCTTTGCACCCGGCATACCAGGAGTGCGGTAGACAGGGAGTGGGGTTAAACCTCCAGATACTTCCTCCGACACCAGAAGCACGGTGGATGGACGAAGTATAACTTAGACTGGTTGAATAGTCACCTTGGGAATTGAATTTCTAATGGTTGAGGCTATACTGTTCTTATACATTGGGGTGTACAGAGGGTGCCCTTCTAATGGGTATGTATATTTGACGTACGGTCATCCCTGAAGGGGAACTCGCAGTCCATAAAAAAAAAATAACAAAAAAAAAATTTAAGTAAATATTCCGCGGTCTCCTGCTTTATCCGTGATTGAACAGATGTCTAATTAGGATTCAGAACAACATACTTGTTGGATAAAAATGTGCTTATTCCTGGGAGAAATAAACCCGGCGTTAAATACTACCTCCTATCAAACAAGAGTTGAATGGAAGTTAAACTATGGTTACAGGTGAAGGTGACCTGTTTCTGAACTACACAAGGTAGAAAGGCTAAGTGACTATGAAAACAACTTGATTTAACTTTCTATAGTCCTGGTGTCCAGAAGAGACTTAAGGGATTTACCACTAGCCAGAAGAAAAGCGTTTAAGTGTGGGCATTCCTGATTGAATGATGATATTTTGATGATATTTATGTGTGGTTGATCTTTTATTCAGGGGTTGGCTCCAGAAGATCTCTGGAAAGTGCTGAATCCGTCGGCGAAGGCGTTGCTGTGCTTCTGGTAGATCTGGAAGACCTGGGTGGCAGTAGAGCGTACCAGCACACGAGGTGTTGGAGCGAGCTGCTGCTGATGGTTCCTTCGGAACCAAGAGTGCGGTGAAGGTACACACTGACGCTTAATGGCCATGCACCGGTATTTACACTGGCCAGCTTGCCCTTGTCTAGGTGATGGGGGGAGGGTGGTGTGACGTCCTCAGGGCATGTGACGTCATCGGCTGGCCGGAGTTTCAGCAGAGGCGGCACGAGTCAGCACTTTTCCTACTAGTGCCATCCCTTGGCATGCTAGGGTACTACGTGGTCTTGAAACGTCATCTTGGCGGCTCGGTTGACAGCTCATTTATACTTGTGGAAATGGGCATGCTATTTTACCGTGGGGTGAAAACAGTACAATTTCTTGAAGTCAGTAATAGCTCCTGCAACAAGGGGCGTATCCTGTAGACACTTTTGGAAGACTTGTACTGTTAATTGGACCCCTCTGGTAGAGCTATGAAGGTTCGCACTGAAAGAGACGTCACACGTCAAACTGTTGGGTAGCCCTCACCAAACAGTTATGTACAATACAGTGTAATTTCACATTTTGACAAAAATCATCTCCCATAAAAAAAAAAAAAAAAAAAAAAAACAGTTCAAGAATTATACTTGGAGTTGAGACTATCCTACCCTCTTCACAGTATCTCCTTATCTCCTCCTATTCCTCCCTCCCTCCTCTTTCCCCCATATCCCCAACCAGACTATTATAATAAATTTGATTTAATTAAATATTGTGTTAATTTTTAAATGCAAAAATTGTACATTTTTGTGTATAGGGGTTGAGGATGGGACAAAATAGGTCCAAAACTCCCTAAAATACTTGTAACAACATATTCTACATAAAAACTTTATTACTAAAAAGAGTGAGGGGTCGGTTTAGAAAGATTCTACTGTACATAGTTATTCAAGAATATCAATACAAGAACTGTTGTAAAACTGATGCTCATGTTCACTCATACCTGGTTATAGAAATCAGCAGCTGCAATACACAGCAGCTTTCGATCTTCACTCTCGCATCTTCCAATTCTTGATTGCACATGTGGGAATCTGTACAGCATTAAAGAACTTTAAACCAGTTAACTGTTCTTGAAGATACATGCCATATGTACAAGATACACAGGGTTCTTGGGCAAAATAAACAATTCAATGCAAACAGTAAACCAAGTATAGTACATTCCCGCTTAATCGTGCTTCGCTTAACCGGTTTTCGGTTTATCTGTGCAGCGGTCAGGCAATGCTGTAAAGTGTGTCATTTAACAAGCAGCGGTAAATTACTTTTATCGCTGTGCTGCGTGAGACATCCATTTCTGTCCACTGAAGTGCGTCGGATTCCGACTCATCTCAGGCCGTGTCCGAAATGGCACATTTTGTTGACAAAATGATCACATGACCCGATTTTTGTATACAAAAATGGTAACGCTTTAGGTATCTAATTTAGTAATTGTTATTTTCTATCTAGCAGCGGATGTTAGCAAAAATAAACACATGCGCGAATGTTTTACAAAACAAATAATTGTTCATAAAATACACTAGGCATGTTTTAAAAAGCAGCTAACTGTTGTACATTGTTTTTATATTTCGCAACAAATTTTTTTGAAGTCGTTATCAGAAACTAATTTTCTTATTTATTAATGTATGCGCAGCATTCCAGTGATGACTGTAAGAATAATTTTCATTGTTAATGTAAAAATGTGTCACCACGAGTGTTAAACAAGTGACTGTCGACAACTCCTGAAGTGAAACTTCCGAAATGACAAATTACAAATAACGAATTCGCCATTTCGGTTTTGGACACGGTCTCAGTTATCCCCCGCCGCGGCGCCACAGGAATAAACCCATTTTTCCAGTTTGTCAATTGCCAATCCGGGTATTTGTTCACTTGTTTTCGCTACGTCAATTAAGCGTAAAAAGACAGTTTAAAGTATCGCGGAAAAGTTAGAAATAATAAAACAATTTTAGTATGATGTGTTACAAGTTACAACTTTAAACATAAATTCTGATACCAAACGCCAAAAAATTGAAGCTTTTATCAAGAAAGGTACGGCTTACCTTTTCCTACTTTTTTTTTCATTCAAGTGCTTAAATATTAACAAAAAACATTTCAGAGATTTTTAAACTTTTGTGTGTGTTTGTAAGTTGGTAAAATTTTAATAATCTTTTGTATTGTAAAGGTTATTTTTTAAAATGGGGATTGTACTGTATTGTTTGAATGCCAGGTTGCCTAATTTAAAGTCCTGTTATAGTCTAGTCTTTATTGCATTGCATTCTAAACTCCCAACTAACTCTGCCATCTAAAGGACGGGTCTAAGTGACGTACAGTGAGAAAGCGACACCCACACACAACTACGGATCGCTTATCTATCTCTCCGGGTCGCCCGCCCAACGTGCTCGCCTGGCGCCGGCGGAAGGCTGTGTGTACTCAATGCGCCATGAATTAACTACACTCGGTGCAACATAAATGTCAGTTAAAGTAGTGTGCACTTTCAATCCTGCACATACAGTGCATAATTTGTGTTTGCTTTGAAATGTATAATATGTACTGTGTTCTAACACGATTTTTGAAGCCAATATCACTGTTCCATTACAGTAAATGCCCTCCATTACGACCCCATTTATTACAACCACATGTCTATTACGATCCAATCCAGAGGAACAGTGAAAAAGTTTGGATCGAAAAAGGAGAAAATTTGAGGCACATCTAAAAATAGATACAGTAATTCCTCGCTATCCACGGTTTCAGTTATGGGCGGACTTGTTTTGTAGACATTTTCTCCAACAGTGGTATTAGTTTCTATTATCCACAGTTTTCAATCTGTAAAACTAGCCCTTACTGATGTTAGTGGTCATGCATTTTTCAAGCTATAGGCTGTTCATAGCAAAGTGAGCACTTTTGACGGCCTGGTTACTTTTTCCTTTCAGCCATTTTTTTATCCTTTAAACATCTTTTTAAATAAATATTGCCAAGTAAGTAATAAACAGAGTGAGTATATTCCACTGCACTCAGAAATTAACATCTAAGGCTAAAGTAAAGCATACCTATTGACTATTATTCCAAATGAGAGGGCTTTCAAAAGTGCTCACTTTACCGTGAATGGGCTTAGCCTTTACTATCATTGACTATGACATTGGTTGTCCCAAGCAGCATGAAGCAATAAATTACTTAATGCCAGAAGGGGACACTGGTGTATTGTCCGTGAAGATTGGGGTTTGGGGGGTACAGTAAGGATTCTTTGTAGTTACATGCCACCACCTCTGCCTTAACCTCTGTCTTTTTTCGATTCCATTATCCCTCTTATTTTGCTGTAAAAACAGTGGCACAATACACAGACTATTTTATTAATCAATGTATGTATGATAACTTTAATTTAATGCTCTTTTTTTAAATTTTTATTTTTAAGTTTGTGTGTGCCCACGCCTACATAATATGCTAATTTTTTATGGTGGGCAATTGTTTTTTTATTGTGAAGTCAATTTTACGTGTAAAGTGAATAAAGATAAGTGTGTGCAAATAAAATGTGTTCTTATGTTACCGGTACCATATTATGGTTGAGTGTGGCAGTGTGCGTGTATAATAGGGAACATCAAAACGTTTTTGATGAAAAATTTGGGATAGTAAAAAATTCAAGTAGACCGCACTAAATATTTATATTCCCGTAAACATTACTGCGTCTCGTTGTGCCAGTGCAGAGGCCAACACGCCACCTACATTTCGTATAAATTCAACACAGTGACGTGAATCGCTTCTATCAGCATGTTTTCCCAATGCCGGGCCAGTGTTAGGAAGTGAACCGACCCTGTAACGACAGCAGTGGCAGCGGGCGGGCGACCGCCCGCCATCTTGTAGAGACAGACTGACAGCTGCCCAGCCTGAGGATCTAGGGCTGAGCTTCAGCAGCAAACCGCCATGCCTGTGCCTGGCCGCGCTGCAGAGGATCTAGATGCTCATCCAGCTACGTACATGGCTGGATGCCATGGCACGCAAACACGTATTGCACAACATCACCTAAACATTTTGATCGCTACATGCTTCATAGCAATGTATGACCCACAAGACCTGAATAATAGATCTTTACTAATAACTTTATATTTGAATAATACATAGTCTAATCTTTTCACACACTTTCAATGTCCTTTTTTATGACAAGGGATGGTCCAATATGCCTTTCTTGGGAATCAAATTAATCAGGAGACGTCCAGCTATTTAAATATACATATTTATATTTAATTTAATTAAAAAAGTGTTTTTTTATGCGCTTGAGACGATTGAACATACTTCATGCCAAAATGGCAAGTTTGGGGGCATAGGGGTGGGTCAAAATCGGCCCAAAACACGATTAATCAGGAGTTTACTGTACTACATCACATTTTCTAGTAATGGTGTTATGTGTACCAGAAAAATGATTTCAAATAAAATACTTTACACTAACTAAACAGGTACAGTGTGAGAAATTAAATATAGGTAAAAAAAGTACTTGGAAAGACAAACTACAACAGTTAAGTCTGTGTACATAACTGAAAAACTCTACTTATAACATTAAAATTACTCATTTACATCTTCAATATGACGCATCACGCATTCCTATGTTTTTATGATGTGCACTCTACTGAACAACTTCACCCCATCATGAAGGGCAATATTCCTAATTGGACAGGTCAAGCATTACCAACAGTACTTGAAGCGGGACATGTGCCTACAGTGTACATTGGCACTGTCAAAACTACTACAAACACGTGCGCCTAAATTGTACTGTTCAGATCGGCCCAGAAGTCATCTCATCAACACCCCTCTCCGAAGATTGTAATGTCTACCAGTCACGGGTATCCTCCAACGGTCATACCAGTTTCACAGTGTGCCACTCAAGGGCAGCATGCATTCTACTGGAGCATCACAGCCTCCAGAGCCTTGCACCGAGGAGATAAGAAATGTCAATGCCTCCATCACAGGAGATAAGAAATGAAAGGTACCCATTTCTAAAGCAAGAATTTATAACCCTTCAGAAGCAAAGTTAGCTTCCCCCTCGCACTTCTTAGATACTACCAGCTCCAGTTTTTAGTATACTGTAAAAAGACATGCAGAGAACCATGCCTCGAGGCAGTCAATGCACTTCCACTACTGTAATGGCCAGAGGTAAGTGCTCGCAAACCCTCCTCCAATGATTGTCAAGGCCAGAGCCTTTCTTCAGGGTGCGCTAGCCACGAGACCCCAGAGACCCACCGCTGTTTTGGCCGAGATCTCTTTGCGCTGGTAGTCGATGTGCACCAGAGGTCCTCAACCTCTTCGGCAGCCACCAACACCGCAGAACCAGCAGCTACCGGATGCCGATAGTTGCCTGTGAAGTCAATAAAATGCCTATTAATGTTTCGACTTTTCTACCGTTTTGTTTACCATCACAAAGTACACACAAAGGGTCTTTGATAGTAAATTTTTCTTGTTCATCACAAACAACTTCTGTAGATTTATTAGCATCTGCTTTTCACAAATTACGAATGCGCAAACCACAAAATCACTTGGTGTGATAATTTTTTTACATAGAGTGGATTATAAAAATTACACACAGCAACTTTCTGCCCATTAAGTATATTTTTTGTAATAAAAGTTAGGCAAGAGAGAACATTTTTTGCTTCCCATAAATTTTTTGAAACTTTAGGAATTTTAAATTATCACAGCACTAGTGTCACAATACAACTAGGGAAAATAAACATACATTCCGGATGACAAATAGGTATTATGAATCATGTTTGAAAATCACCAAGATTAAATATCAGTTAAAGAGCAGATCATTTGGAGTAAAATAAAATGTTTCCATCTATGTTGTTGTGTATTTTTGTGAGCAAGAGAGTTTTAGGTTATGTTTGCACACTGAAACATTTGTTGGCTAGCAAGTGATACGTGACCTGCACAATACTAAGGGCGGAGACATACATTTTGTACTTCACAATTTATGAAAGTGTTATATGTAAGAGCACCTGTTTTTCATTTTAAAAATCCCACGGTTAATTGTTCTTTAAAGCACTTTAGCTTAGATCCATTTTTGTGATTGGATGATTTTAATTCTTATGTGGCTTAGCTTTCTGCCTTTGAATAGCGGATGGTCAATAATTAGAGCAACTTAATTCTGATTCACCTAGTCGTCTAAGAAAATGCCTTCTCAGAAAGGCGCATAGCCAATACGTGAAGTAAAGTTGCAGGTATGCACACAGAATATTGAAGTGTGGCCTGCCTGAAAATCTTTTTATAATACACAGGTAGCCCCAGTTATACAATCTATTCCACCACAATCTATTGTTCAGAAATTATTTCCCAATGTAACGCCAAATGCAAGGCTGTTTATGTTAATGCATGACCATCTAAGGGACTGATGTCATGATCAAACAAGGGTTCACTTAGTGCCAAACAGAAACACTGACTTACAAACTAACTGATGGTAAGTTAGCACTATAAGGCATCGGGCCTTCCCTATCCCTTGGTATATGGTAGGGACGGTAGGCCGCCTACAAGGCATAAAGTCTGGTGTGACGGTAACTAGCTTATGTCGGATTACAAGAGGCACTGGTTTTGATTTATCTTGTTTGGGTCTAACCCGGGGTAGATTTTGGATCGTAAGTTGGCCGGTTGCTGTATCCCGGCTGCAGGCGACAATCTGGATGGTCAGCCAGTTAGGGCTGCTCTAGCTCCCAGCACTGAGTTGTTCCTAAGTTTGTGGAGGTGTTAATGGCCTGAACAAAGGGCAGGTAAAGACGAAGATACACTACTAGGGGATGTGATTCTCCAGCAATCTTCTGGGGTGGCTGGAAAAGGGCACTAGGGAAGACTAGGTGAGGGTGAGGCCTTAACAGTCAGCGGGCGGCTTGAGCTCAGTCCCACGGGTAGGGGCTGCTGAGGCCAGAACGCATAGGGCTGAAGAACAGCTTGATAGGTTTGGCGGCAGTAGCATACCCTCTTACACCTCCATTTTGTACCACTTCTAAGGGTGAATGGTATGGGTTATGAGTAGGAGAGGGACGATGCCATGTTTTCAATACTCAACTACATTTTCATTGTTCTCGACTAAATTTATGATAAAGTTTAAAATCAAAGGAAAATCTCAAGATAATACTACAGATGATGTAAACAAATTTGAAATTTATGTAATTTAGCAATAGGCCTGTCAAGTGTTAAAAAATTATAAATATTAATTTGATGCCAAAAAATGAAAAAAGCACATCAGGCATGTCAATTTTCGAACTAAGAAAGATTAGTAATTTTTTTTAGAAAAACAAGCATTACATATTTTTCTGGATTGTCAGATAGAGGAATTGTGGGAATTGTTTATCGCCAGAAAAAAAAAACAATAGCAATTCTCCCGCTACTGAAAGCAAGATAAATTTATTATTCTGTTTGTTGATTTGCATTGGTTATTTTCACAGATTGTGTACACAAAACACATAAAATAAATATGAAATTCAGGTTGTAAACACAAATGGCATGTAGAAAAAAATACCTTTGTAGTACTTGCATTCAGAACATCGAGCATAAATTTTGAGTTCTAGAAACATAGCACGGCCACAATGTATCCTTGTGCCACAGCTGCTGTGTCTACGAATAAAACAATGAGTGTAAACAATGCTATGATCAATGTAGGTACCATTCCAACCTATTCTGTTTTTGTTATGGTTAAGTCATACTGCTGGGCCTCCATTAATTTAATTGCCAGTGGATTGGATGGGGTTGAGAGAGACATGACCAGATTTTATATACAAAAATGATGACGTATTTCGTATTTTGTGTCTAGCGGATGTTAGCAAAAATACAAAATGACAACATCAGCGCCATTTTTTGTTTTAACACATGCGCAAATGGGTAAATAAAATGACTTTTTACAAAAATAACCATTGGCTATATAAAATACACTAGCAATGTTTTAAAAAGCAGGCAAGTCATGTGCTTTGTATATACACTCGACTCTCGATTATCCACGATAATGGAGGGGATGATTGCCGCGGATAACCCAAAATCGCGGATAATCCGCATACCAAGAGAAAAATACAGTTTTTCCAACACTAAGTTTTGTATGGTTGTAACTGAATACTGGGTGTTTCAGTGTGAAACCTAGCCTATCCTTGACATACTACTGTATTTACCCAAATATTTTACGGCCTCGCATAATTTCCGTACCCTATTATTTATAACAAACCAAGAAATTAAAAAAAATGTGTAATTTATGCACCACTGATTTCTAACTTACAAAACCAGAATATAAAGAGTGTAAAATATGCGGGTAATCACTATAGTTCTCTCACAAATATTACAAGAAATGTGCAGCTACAGTTAATAAAAACAACGCAGCAGGATGCATGTGGTGTTTATCGCAGAGTGACACTTGAATCTGAAGTTGCATAAGAGGAAAGGCAGGCTGGCGTCACTAGGTTGCTAGGCAACAGGCTACCTCCCACCCCCCTCCTGGAGAGGGGAAACAGACGTGCAAAGCGAACTGCATGTCGCCCGTTTCATACACACACCTCCTACACTGTCCAAAGCGTGCGGCATACAGCTGGCTGTTTCAGCGCATGGAAAACAGTGTTTAATGTAAGAAAAAAGTTTCATCTTCCATTCCCAGTTCTTCAAAAAAATATTGGGCTTGTTTCACAAACACTAAACCCGATACTGGCGTTCCCGCAGACCATTTCTGGTTAAACCACTCCAGCATAGCCTTATCTAGTTCGCGTATGTTGATAGTTTCATAGTTTTCCTACTTGCCAATCCACTTGTCGAGTCTGCACTGCTCGCAAACTCAATAAGTTTGGATTTATTGTTTCGCATATCCTGAATTGTTACTCCCACTCCATACATAAATGAAAGCTGTTTTATTACACTTACTCCTTCAAGTTTATTAATAATTTCCAGCTTCTGCTGTAAATTAAAACCACATGTTTCCAATACCATGTTTTCTGATACTGATACCCCAATACCCTTCACTCGAATTTTAGAAAAAGTACTACAGTTAATAATACATTAAAAAACAATTTTCCTAGACTCATTTAAATAAATTAATAATGTCTTAAAATACTGCATATTATTTATTGTAATCCGACACAAAATGCAAGCTAACCTAAAGCTCAAACCCTCTTAAAATGCAAACAACATAACATCAAAAGGCAAGTCAAATTTTAAATGTCCCGCGTGCACTATCTGCTAAGAGCGCATGGATAAGTTATCAATCTGGCAGTGTCATGTCTGTTGGTTTACAAAGGGGGGAAAGGCGACGGGAGGATGACCTCTCAAAGCCCCTACCTATTGGCGACACCTTACACACATGGCAAATGTCTGTCTTTTACAGTAATTAATCATATTTTACTGCAAAGAAAACTTGTAATTTTGAGATACAAATGAGGCGATTATAATTGATTTCTTCACTCTCTTTAATAATTAATCATTCAAAACCACATCCTCTAATTTTCCCTGTCATGAGTTACACTACACTCGGCTCGGTGCTTACCTACCCATTATTAGACAGCAAAAAGGTGTCAAATAGGCACTTACATATTATCAGTTTATTCAAAGACACGTGTCCATTGAAATAAATTAATATAAATCCTCCGATTTCCTGCAAGAAATTACTGAAAATGAACACTTATAATATAAGTTGCTCGATGTTCAAACAATTTTTTTTGCTGATAAGTGGTAGAGTATATACTTTTGGGCATATCATATTATTCGCGAAGATGCTGACTTTTGAGTTAAATAAATATTAAGTTTTAAAGTCATGTTAATTTTACACCAGATACAATGAAACACCAAACCTTACTGGATAAAATAACCTTTAAACACAAAAGAAAACATCTTTACAAATAATAATTCCTTGTTAAAATGTTTTTGCATAACATTTTCGGGCGAAACCATTTACTTTGAAATACAAGTGATGTTAGGTGCAACTATTTTGAGCGACGCATAACGAATATACTTGTGTATAGCGCGCACTTGTGTATAGCACGTATCATGATTGTTGCAACAAGTTCCAGGGAAAAAGTTTTTTTAAATTTTTTAAATCAATATTTCCAGCTTCGTTTTTCTTTTTTCTCTGTTCTTTTAGCAGTAACCAGCTCTTCTTTTGCTGTGCTAGAATGTCACACTACCCTTATCTAAAAAAAAAAGGGTCTCCTCGGCCCTTCTCCCATCCCCTATCCAATGAACATGGCTTGCTAGCCTCTGCAATGGAAACAAAGATGTGGGTGGGGGGCCGTAAACACTGGCAGCTCTGGTTTTGTATTGTGGGGGATGGGGGGGGGGGGGGGGGCAGGGTTTCGACCTACATATAACTGAAGGATTGCCGAGTGAGAGAAAAAGAAAGCCGGGAGAGGAGTGATGTAATGGCAAGAGATGAGAGGACAGACAGTCCCACCACTTCCCTCAACATCCCCGGATAATTTATGGCTAACACTACCCCTTCCTCTTTTTTTTCTGCATATAGCTGGCACCTCAGAATTTTTTCTCTTTATTTTGGGAAAAAAGGGTGCACTATTCATGAGTAAATATGGCATTTGTTCTTATTTTCCTTTTTCTTTTAATGTTCAACGTATAAAAACCGGAATACGGTCATTTTTGTGCCAAAAGAAAGTAATAACCTGACTTCATTGTCTACTTATGATACTAAAGTATTGGCCCGATATCATAACCAATACAGATACATTGGAAAAAGGCGAAGTATTGCTATCGGAACTACTCTAATATATATCGCAAATAAAAGTTTTTTTAAAAGTAGTTATTGCATAATTCATTTTCTTATTTATTAACGTATTCGTAGTACTGCAGTGATGATTGCAGAAATATTACGTCTGTTGTAAGCATTAAATTTAGATAAAAATATTTTGCACTATTAATGTAATAATGTGTTGCCACGACTGCTAAACACGTGAATGTCGACAACATCCGAATTGAAACCTACCAAATCACAAATTTACAAAATAACTAAATAACGAAATTTCTCAATTCAGACACCACGGTCTGTATCATCTTTAATTGCATATTGTTTTAGTGGACGAGTCGAAAATTTGCTCGTATGAAAGAAACATTCAAATTATTACATAACCTGTCACGTTTTAACCTCACCGAAAGACAATGTGATAAATATGCAGTTCATATGGTAATTAGAATATTAAATACATTCAGGACTTAAAATTTTTTGGAGAAGTTCGTTTTTCATACAGTAAACATGTTATTATAAATCTGCAAAACGAGTTGAAATGCTGGTTTTTTTAGGCCACGTACATTAAAAACATTCTAATAACCATTTCAAAATACTTATTTACAATATACACTTTCAAAATAGATTATTTACAATACACACTGACTTACTGTTCGTAATTCTCATTTGCAACTCCTGAATACGTAGCTGGGAAAGCTCTATCTCCACCATTGCTCTCTCCCTCACTACCCATCACTCTGCCAGACAGGTATACATAGGCATCGCACAAGCTCCTCGTGACAGTTCGTATCTACTCAGTCTCTACGCTGTCCAGCTGCCTACCTATGTCAGTAACTACCAGCTTCATCTACAAGACTGTCTGACATGCTTCATGCAACAGTCTCTCTCTCTTAAGATGCCACCCAGTTTATGGATAGGAAGATCGAACTGCTGTGCTGGTACATCAATGCCAGGCACCTAGCCGTTTGCTTTACATCCCTGACAGATATTAAATTTGTGAACAACCCAATTTCTTAATACATCGCCATTCTAAAATTTTCTTACTTTATTGCATATATTTGCAAGTTTCTCCACATTAATATTAACTGACAAACACAGTTTGGGTTACAATTATTGTCTGGATATGAAAGGATACATGGCTCGTAACCAGGGATTAGTTGAAGCACTGATGAAAAAGCATGTTAAGCACCAGGTAGCCATGCCGACTGGCGAACATTGGGTAAAGTTTGAGAGACTCAGGACGACCCAGTGCTGCAAAAGTCCCAGCTGGGACTGCTGGCATGCTCGTTCAAATACCTACAGCAACACACCTAATGTAATGACAGATAAAGTAACACTATTTCTATGAGTATCCTGTTAGTGATGAAACACCATGCAAGTTTCATAATTCTGAATAAGACGTATTCAATTGTGAAAAAGAAATCACAAAATTTAAGTAAAGCAAATTTGTAAAAAACTGAAATTTGTAAAAAAAACTGAAATTAAACTATGTTAATATTTAACACATAATGAACATTAAAGCTGCCTCATATTTCCCTCTTTTCATAGTATTCAGTGAAATGAGATTTAACTGTACAAAAACTAAATTTGTTAAAATTTTTTGCTAACTTTTACTAAAGACTATATTTATCACAAAAATTACAAGAAAATGCAAATAAAAATACACTGCAAAATGCTTCCACAATTATATTAAAACCATTAAATAGATTCCAATGATATTATCTTATTTACCTGAAAAACAACCCCTGCCAAAAGACGAGGGTGTGGCTGCTGTGTAGACAAAAATTCACCAATTACTTTGGTTAGTATTTCAGAAGGTGGGAAAAAATCTGTGAGAAGATTAGGCAGAACACCACATAACAGTTCCACTTCAAATGGGTAACCCTTCTTGATCCTAAACATAACACATATTACAAAAATATTAAAAAGGTAAAAAGATGGAAATACAAACAAGAAAAAAATAAAACAAAGTTGGAAGAATATATAAGAGTGAGTGAGTGAGTAAATATAATTGAACGGCTGTTAACATCGAGGTCTTGAGAGTCGAAGAGGGTGAAGCGAGGCGAGTATGGAGCAGTGCCGGAATGTAAGGGTGGGGGAAACAGGGATATCCCAGAGAAAACCCACCTACCCAAGGCATTGTCCGGCACGATTCTCAAATGCAAAAATCTGGGGGTGAGCCCAACAGGAATCTAACCCTGTTCACCTTGGTGTGAGGCAAGTAGTCTAACCACTACACCACCGTGGCCCCAAGAACGTATACAAGAGAGGTTCAAATTATAACAGGCAAAAAGCACATTTAGACAAATTGTTAATGAAACTTGGACACAGTGAAATTATTTGGACATGTGTTGGAGAGACATGGTAAAGACTAATATATTGACGCGTGACACATCCTGCGCTTGAGCAGCGCACCAATTACAGGCCGACTGCACCCCATCTGAAATCTGGATAAACTCCGCTGAAACTACGAGTTTCCACTTTGCCGCCCCACACAAAAAGTCCGCACGGTTCAAACTGCATGCCACCAAGAAAGTGGCTAACCAGAGAGAAGTCAAGGCCTCCCCAAAGGGCAAGATGCTGCCTTAGATTTCATCGCCTCCTGCAAATTTTTCGAAGTATTTTGTTTATTTCAAGTCTTCTGGGTTTGATATAAATTATTTCTAACCATTTTGAGGACCTCTTAGTTTATCAAAATTAGAGTGTTTTAATAATATCCAAGCAAATTTTAATGGCTTTATGTTTTCTGGGTTTCATACAGTTTAGTTTCTGTCACTCCTAGCCATGCAGGCCGGCAGGAAGCAAGAGGATCTTCACACAGCCGACAGTAATGAGACCATGTCTGCTTGCATTCTTGTTATGGTATGCTAGATGTGCTTTACTTTTATTCCAATTTCTTTTCTTTTTTTTAAATGCATGTATGTTTGTTTCACACTGCAGTGTTGAGGAAAATGGTCTAGTGGGATGCAGGGTTGAGGACAAAGTTCGAGTGGGAAGCAGGGAGAGGAGAGAAGTCGAGTGGGATGCAGGGAGAGGAGAACGGTAAAGTGAGATGCAGAGAGATTACAATGGTTTGATTGGATGTAGGAGGAGTGGTTGAAAGGGGGCGAGAGTGTGTAAAGCTGAAGGCTTGTCATTACATTTGAGTACTAACAGTTGACTTTATGCTGCAGACTGAATTACATTGAATAGCACATATTCAGATTCTCAAGTTGGAGTTTACATCTGGATCTTTTTCAAATGAGAAATACTGTCCTTAGGTATCACCCAAGATGAATGTTTTCTCCCAGTGAAATTTGGGTAGTCCCAGTATATCCATAATCAATTCTATATATGTACATGTTCAATTTGAGCAATTAGGAAGGTTCCTGCATTCACAAAAGATACAAATGATTAAAATCAGACAACACAAATATGTATACATCCATGCTCTATCCATGACTCGAACACAGAACCCCTTGCACCTTAAGCACGCGTGTAGCTAGGTATGCTAAATAGGTCAATAATTTGATGACTTTTATACTTACAAGCCTGTGGCTGTAGGTTCAAGTACACACAAAATGTGTCCAGGTTTTGTAACACAACCTCCCTCACTTTCAATTATATGGCAATATGAGCACAACACCTGTTGCATATATACATATAGGGTATGGCTACAGGGGACAGTTTTGAGCATCTCTGCCAGAACTCTGTCCAGTGTTGCTGGGCAGCATGATTACAGATGCCTCTCCATCAGCTAACTAAAGTTTCAATCCTCAGTTTTTTACTGCTGGGTCACTTTACATATGGTGAGGCGTGTGCGCTCCTCCTTGCTTTCTGTGGGAAAGAGGTTACTATGCTGACCACCCTCTCGGGTTCAGCGAAAGAGGGAAGGCAAAACCCAGAGTGAGGCGGATCGAGATTGATTCACGTCCAGGAAATTCAACCTTCCTCATGACTAGGGCTGCCAAAAGACGGGACACCAGCGGTCCCAGGGCGTACAAATGGTGAAAAGGTGGTGATTAATTGAGGGTGACGGTGGCGGTGGATGATCTGGCCAGGGCTATAAGGGCTATCCACAAGGGCCTCGTCGGTTGGTGTGCGGGAATATAGTTGTCTGGGGGATGGTTTCAATGTGGTTTGGGAATGACCTTTGGTGGGAGTCAAACCCAGATGGTTTTCTTCGATGGCATCTTTATTATGCAGGAGTTTGGAAAATCTATCTTAGGCGGGTATCGACCCCGTATTAATTTCCCTGAGGCCAACTTTACAATGCATGAGCTGGGTGGGTCTACATTAGTTGGGGTTACCTTGGGGTTAGTTGTGCTTACTACTGGTGGGGGAGTCCCTTGCTGAATAGGACTCTGGCCAACAAGCACCTAATAAGTGGTCCAGCGCGATTCTAGTGTGGGTGGTAAGATAGACTCATAAGACAGTGGTACACACTTGGGTTCATACAGTGGCACCTCTAGGGCTCACAACATTTACCTCTGCAGTAGTCTGCTGGTGTGAAGCATGTGTCTGTCTCTCTATGTTTTATGCAGCTCGTAACGCCGCAGCGTTTACTGTGCATTTGGAACAGCCTTCTACCTTTCTGCTAACATACAGTCCTGGGGGTGAGACTTTGGCAGTCTTACCCAAGGCCCTGTTGTATGAGATGCAGTCCGGTATATAGGACTATGCTGAGTAACAGCTGAGGGAACACCGGAAACCCAGGAGCAGCGGCATGCCCACTTCTAGCTCAAAACATTTGCAAGCTCCGTCTCCTGTGGATACTGATGCGCCTCACAGCTGGTTCTCAATGAGGTTTATTATTGAAAAAGATTTATCACACCACAATTAATAAACAATGAAAAGGGGGCTAAAGCTTGAATGACGGTAGGCGAGACAATATTTAAATTCACGTAATATTTACTACGGTAAAATGGAAACTGGGAAGTCCTGGCTGACTGATACACAATTAATCAAACTAAAATATAAATAAAATATAATGCGCTCTTAAACTAGGTGAAGGTGAGCCTAGATGACCAATTAATAAAAATATGAAAACAAAATACTAATATACGCAATTCACGCAGTTCACAGCGTGTTCTTAGTAACATGGTTATCCAGGGGGCGTTAGTGTCGCGACAACCTGCTACACCGGGAGTTAAATGAAGTTGACTGTGATAATGGTAATGGGGTACAGGATGTCGGATTACCTCTGGAGAGAGAGCTGATGCCTTGCGGTCAGATGGTGGTGGACGAGCCTTCGCAAGCTGGTGGGTTGGAGAGGGTGCTGCCTTCACTGGGCTGGAGAGGGTGCTGCCTTCACAAGCAGCAGGCAGGAGTTTGAAGCCATGTTACAGACTGAGGAGAGGAGAGAAGTCTTCTTGCAGACCAGGGAGAGCTCACTGACCTACGCGGCCGGTAAGCCCGGCGTCTCCCAAGGTCACAGGGGTGCTGCTGTCTCTTGGGTTTGCTGGGACTTCTTCCGTGGCTAACTGTAGGGTAGTGGATTGTCAAAAATATTTTACTTATTTATGGGGGTGGCACTTGCACGCGAGATTTCGGGCGGACTGTAGATTTCATAATTAAGCGCGTTAATTACATTTACGTATGAGGCTGTCCAGCGGGTGGTCTCTCTGTGCTCGATATGTGAAATTACATTTGCCACTGTTACTGACTTTCCCAGAGTTCAGGTCACTCGTAGATGGGACGAAGTCGCCCATATTGCATATCTGCGCTGCGCAGCATGTTGGCATGCGTCAATGGCAAGTGGTCAGAAATAGTCTGAACATAATGCAGTTTGTTATTTCAAATTTGTTAACGTAATAAAAGCCAAAGCAATAAGCAACAACTAGTATACGATTCTAACATGTGGTACAACAAAACAGAACCAACAAAACTGAGTGGGGAATAATTATTTTTTAACAGTACTTCAATACTGAACCTGTCAAAAAGTACTGATGTTTTTTCCATGGCTTCAATTAGCAGTTCTGGATCAGCATCTCTACTTTTATTCTCAACATCCTGCAGGCTTCCTTTTCTTTCTGATTTACCTGTATTGAAAAATTATATATCATGAGATAAATGTCACACAAAATCATGTACACTGATGTTAAAATTTACTCATTGTCATAAAAATAATTATTATGAAAAAAATTATTTTTATGCAGACTGGCAAATAAAAACCACTGCTATTAAATTAAAGCAAAAATACAGTACTCTATGTGATGGTAAATAGAGCACTAAAGAACTTACATATATATGAAAAATTAATTAGTTTCAACAACCATCAATTTACTAATATGCCTACATAGTAATTACTATAATATATATGTGACTATGTTTAATGTGTTTACAAGCAGCAAAATATCACACAATGTAGTACCTATGTACATGCAGGACAACAGCAGTTCAAGGGCAGGCAAGAACACACTCGGGTTTGAATGTTGAAGCTGTTCCACTGCCAATTTTGTCACTTGCTCTCGCACCTTGCCCCAACTGACTTTGACACCACTAATCTCTCCAGGCCCTGCAATGTACAGTACCCAAAAAATTAATTTTTTTTTTACTACAAAAACTATTGTGACTGCCCCTGCTTTCAATAGAAATTTTTTAAGTTTAGCTTCAGTCACATATGCCTCTTATATGCACTGCAATGTTCTATTCACACCAATTCTTTAATTATTACGTAATAGGTTAAAAAAAAGTCCCTAATTGAGGGTGAGTGGTGTCTTGTATCAAATGCAATGTCAGGATGGCAACAGTAGCACAGCACAGCTATGACACCATGCTGATGGAAAACTACATATTACGCAACAGTCTGAAGATGATACTAAAGCACTTCAACAGTAATGTTTTGTTGAAAAGTAAGTTGTAGATTCTTTACAGCAGTGTAATTTAAATTCTGCAGTAATCATTGCTATATAAGGATTGGCCATTTCCCCAGCCCTCAATTTTCTGTGTACGAAATGCACCTGAACTTAAAATATTTGTTTCCAAAGAAAGACTGTCAGTGGAACACAGGTAAATTACGGTAAACAAGAACTACTACATACAGTTAACTCTCGATTCTACGACCCTTCATAGTTCCTGAGAAAAGGGTTATTTGGAGAGGGTTGTTATTCCAAGGGTCTTAGAATCGAGAGTTGCCTGCATACAGAATTGGGCAAAACAAATGGTATAATTACAACAAAGCAGAAAAGTGTGAGTGATAGTGGAATATATTTAATAAGTACTACTACCACCAGTAATTTGAGAATGGTTGCCATTTACATTTCACAAGTTATTTTTCAACATCATGCCAGGCAGGTCTCCACCATTACAGCCAAGTGGGGTATTAAATCCTGCAGCACACAATGTCTATACGGACAACCATATTTTTTGTGTTGACACAAATCTGGTGTTGTGGAATTATTTTACCTGGTATTCCAACAACTTGTGACATTGCAGGCTGAAATGGTGCCAGAAACATCCTCTGGACTGTGATGAGAGACTCGAGCTTCCACTGCAAATGCAACGTGTTGTACCGAACATAGCGCCACAATTACTAAACAGCATATTGTCTGTAGTCCTGCTAAACAGCCATCTGTTATGCATGCGCACACACTGCTGCATTACACGCATGCACAATGGTACTTCTAGCATGGTTTTTTTGCAACACATGTCTGGCATGATATTCAAGAAATAACTAGTAATGTAACTATCATACTTTACCATATATACTGATACTAGTATTAGATACACTCCACTAAACAGTCACCACTAGAAGGCTTTAATTCCAACAGGTTCCAGCCACCCACATTACTGCCACTCCTGCCAGAGTTATAGTTCAGCCAGCTACCAAATCAGTAATACCCAGAACCACCAAACCAGGTGTATACAGTCCAGCTCAATCAGATCAGGCTCATGCCATCACAACTACATTTGCACTGACAGACAGCCCTGCTCAAGGCCAACCATCAGGTAGGTGCGATCTCGGCCAAGCCAGGTCAATTAACCCTCTCCAGACTACCAAGTAACCCCATAAATAGCATCATGGACCCACAAACCTAGAAGGGAGTAGGTACTGATACCAATACCTGCCAGAGCTAGAAACAGTGAGGTGTCACCACTATTATCAATTCCAAACCTAGGCGATTTTGACAAAGGCTTTTCATACTTAAATATAGTGTGTTATGATTGTACGTATTTTTGTAGTGCTGAGACTGTACCTGTCAACTTTGACAAGGGCCCCCTTATCTGATGTCACCCTGCAGTAAGGAGAGGTAGCACCTGGCCAAAGAGGAAGCACTTTGCTGGGAAGCGAAATGGCTCAAGTCATGAATAGATATAGAACACCCACAAAAGTTTTACAATGTAAGAAAAATGCTGCTAATATACAGCCAGGTTACACACACCTATTTCATTGTGATTAGCTTTTCTTTGAAAGTAAATCAAATACATCATATATATCAAATATATCATATTAATCACATAATAGCACTTCTTGAAGAAGGGTTTGTCATAAATTTATGCAAAAATACTTCAACCGAAATATTTTTTCCAGCATTTCACAGGGGTAGTCTTGAATTCAGGTTTCAATATTTTTTTAGGAAGGTGTTGTCTTAGATTCAGTTTTGACTTCCTTTCGGGTAAAAAATACTGTATTTATTTGGTCTAACGCTGTACAAGAACTAGACATACAGTTCTTGCTCATGCAAGATCACTTAAGAGTAGTGGGCAGTATTAGTGTTTACCTGGAGCAAACACAAGTGTAGCTGAAGAGGCAGGAACTGGTAGGTGATTGGGGCAAGTGTAAATTGCAGCACGACTGGCATCAGCTCTGTTTCCGTCATTTGCTCCTCCACATTCTCCAGCAGGAAGAACACCAGGGCCCACATCACCAGTTGGTGCTCTTCACTCACCACACTATGAATTTCATGTAGTACATTAGTGCAAAACATTGGAGCTTGGTGACCTACATTTGTAATGTGTTAAATGTTTGTTTGGAAATACCTAAACATGTTACTACATCATGCCAAAATTCTATGCAGTGTCTCCGAAATTTAAGTAAATTTTAATTGTTTCCCAAATTATTTTAGTGAGAATTCTGTACCTCATAAGTTTACACTGCAAATAATAAGCAGTGTCAACTATGCTACTTCTGAGCATAGTTTTGATCAGAAATACCTAAGCTGGTGTGATTGCAACTAGGTCCTCGGTAACCTAGACAATTTTAATAATTAAGTTTTCTTTATTGTTTTGCACATAAGGTAGTTAAAATTGTCTTCCAATTGGTGAAGAATTGAGAAGTACATATTAAATAACTAAAATAATATGCACGAGAGAAGATAGTGAAGAGATTTGGGCGGCTCTTAACAATAATTTCTTGAGAGCCAACAAGAGTGAAGCAAGGTGAATATGGAGCAGCGCCGGAATGACAGGGTAGAGGAAATGGAAGATTCCAGAGAACACCTGCCGACCAGCAGCATCGTCATCCGACACGATTCCCACATGCGAAAATCTGGAAGCAACTCTGTCAGGAACCGAACCTGAATTGCCTAGGTTGAATGCGAGTAGTCCAACCACAATACCACCGTGGCAGCTTAAAAGAATATGTTAGACAACTTCTTTGAAAGTTGAAGAATGTGAATACTCCCTGAAAACTTGTAAGTTGCAAACACATATGTATAGGCCCAATAAGATGTTGATCAAATTAAGCTATTTCAAGAAAAAAAAATAGCAATACAAAACTTGATGTATAAAAATGATGAAAATTATACTGTGTTGCTCTTTGCATGTAACGTTTATGTGCACAAAAGCAAAACCACATGACTATCTGAAAGGAGTGGTCTCCAAATTACTTGTTAGATATAAATTGCACAGGAATATGATACTGTGGTTGCCACAACACCCCAAATCGTGGAAATGGTAATGTGTGATACATTTTGAATGGAAGATTTAAAAAATTGTTCTCTGCTATACAAACACTTACAGGGTATGTGAACTAAATACAACATACCTGACAGAACTGTCGATGTACTTCTGTATGTATTCAATAGCGAAGGGAATTATTTGGAGTGTATCCTCAGACAAGCCACCTTTCTGATGGGAATGTTCTATACTTAAACTTATTGTGCTTGGGCCCATGCCATTACTCTGTAGTAGGTACAGAATTCCATGAAGAGCAGCTATTCGTGATGGTAAGAATGCACTTTTCAAACTGCTCTCTACCAGTTTCTTCACTCGTTCAAGTGTTTCTGCATCCTGAAGTCATACACAACTATAAAATATTAATTCCATACCTTGTAAGAAATAAAGTATGCAAACAGAAACAACACGCATTGGTGCTACAACGAAACCCTCTTAACAAGTTTCCCAATTAAGAAATTTCTGCTTAGTAAGTTCTTTAATTTTACACTTTGTCTATATACACATGTATAATTTAAGCCTTTTAATAAGTTATCCTAGTAAATAAAGCATGATATTTTCAGTCCATTCAGAGCTGTCAACGAAGTTTTTCTGTAAATGCCTCATACAAATTTTGACAGTCTGATAAAAATAATTGATCCGAAGAAGTTGACACATTTCTAGGTGGGGCGTGGTTCTAAACATTGGGCTTGCTCATGCTGGGTATGAAACAACGACTGGGGAAGTTAAATATAATTCCTAATATGGCAAAATAGGGTTTGACCAAAGTGGTTTCAGTAGTACTTATAGTAGAAGTTTTATATCACGATGCCAGTATCGCGAGGAACATGGACAAGACAGGGACCTTAATGTCACATGGGTGCCAAGCCTGTATATTAAGACTGGCCTGGTAGGCTGTCTTGGAACAAAGTCCACAGCTACTGTCATAATCCTCCTTACAACCCTACTTACCTTTTACCTTTAGATGGCTGAGAAGAGGCCGTTTCCTCCTCAGTGGCTGGCTCAGCTAACAGCTATAAATTTGTTTGACATGAATGTACCTTGAGAGTCACAACTGTCTTCTGTTAACCAGTGAAAACCAAAATGTTCTACCTTAATAACTTTTTTTTCTTCAAACACTTGAAAACCCAAATTTTTGTACATCACAGCGTAGAAAAATGGTTAGGTCTAAATCAAATATAGCTGTCAATAAAAAAAAAAAAGGTTTTATTACGACAGCCATTAAAAGTGATATATAAAACATATGTTGTAATAGTTCGCACAGACTTGCGCACCATTCCCACTACTGCAGCTGCTTTGCATGCTCCGAGAACGAGATACTGGTGGAGGATTTCATCCTCTGGAGGGTGAGATCTGGAGAGCTCCAGACATGTATCTAGCATCCACTGAAACTGTGCTCTTTCCGTGAAGAGATCAGAGATTGACAGCACAGAATGAATAGCCTCATTGATCAACCTAAGTGGTGTCCTTGACTGAAACAACAGAAAAATATGTTGTTGATGACAGTTTTAAAGTTTGATACACTGCAGGCTATTGTCAATTAATGAGTAATTTTACACCACATACATTTAGTAGTGAGCATTTATCAAAAATACAGATTTCAGTCATTCCAGAGCTGTGTACCAGTTAACACAATTTAATAAAAATAATGATACAGTAGTACAGTAATTTTTAAAACCCTTAATTTACTTATAAATTCTAGTAGTTACTTCAGTAAAAACTTAGATAATTTTAATGCTATAATAATGTTTTATTATACTGTAATTACATTATAACAAAAATGTAACTCCTGTTAAGCTAACCAATTTGAGATTTGGGCCAGTTTAGATTGGAAATTCCCGACGGTTATGAATTTAAAGTACACAGGAATTTTCCAGCAATAAACATATTTTTACTGCAATGGTATGCAATGCTTATTACAAATTCAACACAATACACACTTTTGCACTGGGTAGTAAAACTATAAAAAAAAACTCTCCCAGCTGAGTTAGAGCCAAGAGTATTGCTGATCTCAGTGCTTAAAAATTGTATGGTCAAGATAATTTGGCTTGGTATGGTGTAGGTGAAGTGAGTTTTATCTGGTCATTGGAAGGAATGTTTTGTTAGCATGCATTTTGATTAGAGATGGGTCGAATAACAAAAAATTTCGGTTCCTGTTCCGGTACCGATTCTACATTTAAATATCGGTTCCAGTATTCAGTTATAGTATTCGGATGACATTTTAATAATTTCAGACTTAAATAACTTAAAAAAATGCCAAACATTATTCGTGTATCACGTCCAAAAGCTCTCGCAAAATACAAGCACATACTCTATTCCATTTGTTTACATAATTTTTTCTCTTGTATAATACCCTAGAATGCCGTATTTAGAAGAAGTTAACATGTAACAATTAGAACAATTAAAAGCTAAAAATCTGTACATAAACGTCAGCCATTTTGTTTCACTTGATGCTTAGTGTAATATCTTCTCTGTATATATTTATCTATGACATTGTCACCACGAGACTGTTTACGTTTTGTCTCGTTTAACTGACAGAATATAAACTAAATATATTTGATAAACGCCTGTCCTTGAAAATTACTTTTGTGATCATTGGTACCAAATAAATTAATATTTATATGCTTTCAACGGCAATAGTAATTCACTGTAAGGAAATATTGCTGCCACGAAAAAAATACTTGTTACAGGAGAATTAACCTATATTGTTTTGGTGGTAACTGCAATTTTTGTTTGTTTTGATAAGTTTCTCCTTGCTTTTTTGTAATGACAGAGTTTTGCAGTAACTAGATAAAGTCATGATGTTTCGTACTAAGTATATCATCTGAAAATATTACTAAAATTATTGCTGTGTAGAAATGAGAACCGAGTAGTCAACCTAAAACCGGATCAGAGTCAAACCTCAAGAACCGGTATAAATTGGAACTGACCCATCCCTAATTTTGACTTACAAAATATGATATTATTCACAAAAATGCACTGTTTCATTACAAATTACAGGAAGATAAAAAATAAATTTTTGTCCCAAGTTAAAAAAACACCACCACCACCACCACCACACTACATTAAAGCACATACACAGATCACTAAATTTCTCTACTTTCATGTTTTATGTATATCGACACTAGACCTAGACTAACATTAGAAATATTTACAGAATTAATTTGGTTTTGTTTTTGATGCCACAACACTATTGTCTTTCCTAAACTTTTTATATCGCACACATTTTATGTGAAGACTGGCTATGTATGGCCACAGTAAATACATGGCTGTAGTGTTAATAAATTAATTATTATAGTAAAAATCATTACTAAAAGAAGGGTTTATGTTGTGATAAACAGGCACGAGTGAATGTAATTTAGACTGAAATAAAACCATATGTTTGAAGAGTTTGTACAAATATTTTGAAGTAGTTTTGTAGAAAGGGAAATGTTTTTTAGAACAAAAGTGCTAGTTTCTCCATTATTTAGATAATTAAAACTTTATTTTTTTAAAAACAAATAGAACAGTACCAACAATTACATTAGTAATATGGACGTAGGATGCTTGCTGTGAGTATGGTAGGTTCTTTACCAGACAGAAAACTAAACTTGTTAAGGCTAACATTTTGCTTGTGTCTCGGAGCGAGGCATCAAAGGTCGGTAGTAAAATGAAAAGTGTGTCGCACTGATGAGATGCAGAAGGCATAAAAGTGACAGCCAGCAATGGTACATGTTATCCAGTCTGACACTGAAGTGGTAGCAAAAAAGTGATGATTGCCAGTCAGTAAGCTGGCACTTGAAATACACAGTTCCTTTCCAGTGTGAAGAAGAGGTTTAAGTCACAAGCACTCCTTTTTTTAATAAGTCTATTCACGATTTCTACACCAACCTACCCTTGCAAGAATTCCTACAGTCATGAAAGACCACAAAGATTTCTTTCCAGGTACCTGAATCATTTTTTACAGCCGGAATATCAAAAGGAAGAAAAGGTATGATACAATGGAATTCAGCAGTGGTCAATAGTAATGTAATAAGAGAGTGGACAAGGTAGTACAAACACTGCAGCAATACACGATCAGTAGAGATACTCTTCCTATGGTCATCCGTGTATAAGATGTTGACACCACCAGGAAATAAGCAATTTTATAGTTTATATGAATGACACGGGGGAAGACTCAACCAAAGCATGTTATGAGTACAGTTTCCTGCAGATGTTATGGTTGACCTGAAGCACAATGCTAGTCAGTGTTCCTAATTATTTTGAAATTGATAAAATCACGAATGACATCATAATGTTTATGATAAATTATTCTGGTAAGGTCAAATACTTTTATTGAATTGCGTTACAGCACAGCCAACATAAAGGTTCTGATGTTTATGTACCTGCGGAAGCGTCCACTGGGAGTAGAGATCCAGCAGAAAGTGTAGGCAGGAGTGCAGGTCCAGCCCACTGGCCGCAAGGCACTGCTCCCGCTCCAGACACACACTGGACACTGCAATGCACATACATAACATATAATGGTGCACTTTCAAGTTCACACGACTCATGTCTCCAGCAGCAAACTGCAGAGCTCCCACTACAGTACCTGTCCCATTCACGTGTGTTCCTGGTACACTGTTCTCTCCAAGGATTCTTGTTCCAGTCCACAAATATTCCAAACACACCTGGCTGTAGCCAAACCTGTTGAAAGAGCACTACATTAATAAGTACCTGGCTAAAAAAATTTAGAATACAGCAAAAACTTTACAGGGGGAAAAAAAAGGGGGGGGGGGGGAACAACTGGTGCAAATCAACGGTGGTGTCAGCAACGGTGATTCCCTGATGGGCAGCCTTCTTTCTCGGAATGATGTATACATGGTTGGGTCTTTGTTACTACCCTGTAACCTTTCTAGCCAAGACTAGAACCTTCCTGGCTGCCTTTCACCATCCCGCCTCGTGGTGGGATATACTGAGTAGGCAGGTGTCCCGCAGATGCTGGCACAACTAGTCAAAGCAATATGGGGTAACGAATAACGATGGTGGTCAGGGAGAAGTGCCAGATGGAGGAGGATAATCCTGGACGGCCTCCAGAGCAATGGCCTCTCAAGGTGCAGTGCCCTAGCAGCTTGTATATCCTTCCCAGCATTTCAGGTAGGGCAGGATTATCTCCAGCATGTTGAGTCCCCGTCTAAAGGTTAATGAGTTGCATCCCTATGCACCACCTCTACCATCTTTCAAGAAGCACCCAGGGTGGCAATATTATCGCCAGTAACCAAGTGCCCCATAGAAAGGTTAGGTAATGGTTAAAGCACTCCTCTCTGGTTATGATTGGCAAGGTGAGGTTATCGTCATACCTCAACCCCCAACGAAATGAAGGATGCCCCTATCTGCAGCCTTAAGGATGCCTCATGCCAACACCTAGATGTATGATTGAGGTTAATGTGGTCAAAACAGGAAATGGAGGGATTAGGTATCTAGAAAGAAAGTGAGCTGAAAGCGAACAGATGTGCAGTGATGGAGTATGATTGTAAGTCTTTTGGTGTACCAACAAAAACAAGCACAGGGCCTGAAGAGTCAGACCTATCTTGCCAACAACGTAATAAAGGGGCGCAATTGACACACATGCAAAGGGTGAGGGTAACCTCAAAATACAGTGGTGACTCAGATACTAGTATCAGGAGGTAACATAATGGCTCAATGAAGGTGTAGACTCTCTGCAACGAGCATGCAATCAGGCAGTGTAATGTTGTAGCTGAGCGAGACAACCTTGAACCATGGTTTGCGCAGGTACCCTAAGGCCTAGAGCGAATGAGGGGGGAATCCAGGTAAGTCACTCGTGTATTTTAATTGCCATTGTACTGTTTCACATGTTTCTGATATCTTCTTTAATGATATTGCTGTTAATGAGATGTCAATGCTTACTTAAAAATATAATTTTTTAATAACTTTGTAACAATGAAAGTTATTTATTTATTTACAATATTTAAATAGGATATTTGGTTAGTCCCCTTTTTCTTTTGTGAGCGAGTGTAATATTTTCTTCTCTTTGATGCCACGTGGAATAGGAATATCTCATCAGTGTTTGAAGTTGTGGACGTGTTTGGACATTTATCTGTAGTGTAGCTGGCTTTTTTTTCTGAAGTCGCAGTTGAGGTTTCGTCAGCTTCGTAGATAAAAAGTTTTTTTGACATTGTACATTTTTCCTTCGAAAATGTTCTAGAAATTTGATAAAGTTTGGCTGAGACACAATTTGATAGTGCGGAAGGTTGTCACAACGGGAGTCACACAATCTGACTGTTTGGAATTTTGCATTACTCGACGATTGTGAATTTCTTAAGAATTTAAATACAAAGGAATTAATGCAAGACTTGAAATTTTTTTTAAATTTCAATATGGCGCCTTTGAAGTTTTGTGTCCAGATCGACTTAGCTAAATTGAGCTGTGATGTCCAGTTACTTTGACGAATGCAATATTACAACTTCACTAAAATGTATTTGCACCCATGGAGAGTAAAGTAGGCTCATTAGTTATCAGTAACTTATTAATTGTTAAATTAACACATTAATCAAACTATACTAAAAAAATAACTTCACTGAAGAGATCCTGTACATACTATTTTTGCAAACATATTGCACACAATTGTAACTTTAGCACATTAAAATCAGTTTATTTTCCTCGTTTTTCTACGTAGTAACTTGCAGACCCTCAAACTTCACAATGTAACATATTCATGGTTTTAATATCTTAATGTACTTAGTTTCCAGAATACGTATACATACAGTACAACATGGACTAAGATAACATACCAAAGATTTATTCTTACCTTGAAGGCCTACTTAGTCTCTCTAAATTACCCTTTGAAAAACATGTTCTAATTTTACATTATTTTCCATCAGTTCCTGGTCTTGCAGCCTCCAGCAAAGGAGCTCATGGATAGTTTTCAATTCTTCGAAACCACTACAAAAAGTAAAAATTCAAACATTCAAAATTCAAAATTACAAAATGCAACATTACATTACACTATAGACACTACAGGTATTTGAGTAGAGCATTGATTGCATACAAACTGTGGAAACGGTGTGGGTCCTGCTTATGACCCACTTTACATCTGCTACATATGCTGGTTATTTTTAAAGTGTCAGCCAATATGGCTAATTGCAGCCGATTGAAAACTTCTGAAAGCTGCTGTTATTGTTATTACTGTTGGGTGGCACAAACTGTTGGGTGGCACAATAAAATATGAACAAATAATTATTTTTATTATTGTTATTAATTACTGCAGTCATAATTATATTCGTTATTGTAATTTTTATTTTTATTATTGTCGCTGCTGCCACAAATATAAACATTGCACTTCTAATACAGTGCTAACAAAGAACTACTATTCTCAAATTGCTGCCAACTTTACTGCCCATTGAAATACATGCAATTAAGGAGAGGGAACTTTTTTCAAAGGTTATTTCAAAATTGCTCCGTCAACCACGAGCCAATACAGTAATGCTGGCAGCAAGAACATGGAACGTAGTTCTGTGGATTTAAGTCTAATGAAAAGTATTCTGATGAAAATTAGCATCAACAGAAATAATTTTCTGTCTGTATTATAGACGATAGGGTAAGAGTTGTCCCATAGTCTCTATTCATGGTTATTTACAATTTATCTGTACCTGCTGAAGTTGTTTTTTCAGGATATTCCTCCACCTCATGTAAACAAAACCTAACAAAGTCTACAAAATTACATCAAAGAGAGAATGCGTCGCATTTGTGCTTTCTCAATTTAATGAAAATTTGCATGGGAACTATTTCTTTCTAGGTGTTACCAAACACAATTTCTTTTTGTTTTTATTCTTATCAATTATAAATTAATTGTGATTTTACAAATAAAATATAAGTAAAAGTTCAATTTAACCAAAAATATTCATCACATGTATAAAATGCATAGTTAGGAAACAAACAAACTCGTCATAAAAGGGATGATTTTTCAAATGTTTGATTAAAAAAATTTGTTGATATTGCGATTAGACTGTAACAGGAATACATTCGCAGTCTTTAACAATTTTACAGCGTCACTTGATCGATACATGTATTCAAGTCAATGCACTGACAAAAATATGGTTGTAGGAACCAAATTTCTGTAGCCATATCTGTGATTGGTGCTTGTAGGCAGGGGTGGGCAAAGCTTCGAAAATTTGAATTTGAATCTAATATTTTTAATATTCGGCTTTGTATTCAAAATCAAAATTTTTGCTTCGAACTTTGAAACAAAGACATGCTTTTGGGCAACTTAAATTATTTATTATTATTTGCCCAAAAAGCAAAAGAAGACAACGTGCGCTTAATAACATCAAAGTTTCTACCCCACGTTTGCCACACACATGGCTAGTGAAACATTAAAACATAACCTCAACTTAACAGAATGACTACAAATTAGTCCAAACTGCATTCGGTGCAAAATAATTGTCAGTATCTAATTTTACTTACAATATAGCAAAACTGAATTATCACAGGAAAAACCTTTTTATATTACTGAACACTTCATTATGTTTCCAATCTTAATTAGGCACCTCAGATTTTAATCAGTATTGTGTGTCTATTTTCCTTATGTCCAACAGAGTATTGCATTACTGTGTAATAAATAGGAGATTAAACTGCAAGTTTTACAGACTTAACTGCTATGAAAAGTGTGAAACTGAACCCAGTGTGATAAAAATCTCACATCTCAGTAATGCAATTTTAAAAAATGGGTAAATGTTAATAAAATACAAGTGTGGTTTCATGCCAGAAGTATTGTATTGACTCTTTACGTACGCGATTATGGTTTGAAGAATCAAACATAGTCGTGAAAATTGATTCTTCCACGTATTCAGACAGACAGACTTGAAAGTTCATCACATAAGCAAAAAAATGTTTGTACCTCATATTATGCAATGTTAAAACTACGCATTTATTGTGAACATTAACTAAAACTGGTTGTAAACTTGAACTACTATGAAGTTACGGTGAACCGTGCCATAGGCAACAACTGTGCGCACTGAATTTGTCTTATATGCGAGCAACATCTATAAGTTGAAAGTATCGATTGCTGGTTGATGTGGGACACAAGTTTATAAACACATAACCTAAACATTTATGTAACAATTGGCAAGTGCACAATGAATGTTTAATTTGACCCCAAAGGTTTAACTATTTTACTGAGATCTAACATGGTGTTTTTTAATACGTGTTTGGTTAAAATTATTCATAACCGCCTAAAAATTATCTTTGTTTCTCATTCAGGATGTGTTTTTTTTATGTGCTGTGCTCACTCGTTATCGTTGAGATGTTGACAAACTCCAAACGTACCTAGCAAATTTCCTATGAGAAAAATATAATAAATTAATTTATTTAACTACTTTTCATTTCGTTATCGATATAGGAATTAGCTTTGTTAGCATTCAGATTCGGTATGTTGCATTCATAACCATCTGAGGAGATGTATCCCGAGATAATAGCCCTGTGTTGTATGTACGGGCCCTTCTTTCTTAAATGTGCCACTGTACAAAAGTCAGTTGAAGGCTGTAGTTACGTAGTACAGGAATCGTTTGACAGATTCAACCTGCAGGGAAAGAAAATGAAATAAACACAAGCGGAACATGAACAAATCAAACACTTTGGAGCATTTACAAGGCTCCACTCAGGAGAGGCATGTTAGTTTCTGGCTTCTACCTGCCGTGGAGCTGAGGGAGAGGAAAATGTGGTTCTGCCTTGTAGCATTCCTAAACGTGTCACAAGGCAGGTAGCAGTTGTGTGAAAGGTAGCTAAGTAGGGTGACAGCAAACACAAGTACACTGACATGAATTTAAGCTAAGAATTGTCGTATGGACCAAGTACAGAGAATAAAAAACATGTAAACCCTCAAAAGACAAGTAATAACCTTGGAAAATATTTACAACAATATTTCTCTGAAAATTATTTACAAATTTTTTTTGTTCTTGTATTAAAGAGTCTTTGGTTCAGAACAGGCGTGTGCCTGGTCACATAATCTTTAATGGGAAGTCTTCTACATTGGTTTAGCTGGATGTGTCTGCACAAACTATATACACTGATATACTGGCACTAAGTATCATACTCGGGTGCAGTGAAAACTCTGGTTTGAAGTAGCACAAAGTCACTGCGCTATGGGATAATTTACGTTGTGTGTTCTGTCTGTTTTTCACTTTTCACCGACTTGGCAACTGTGACTAATAACGGCTATTGATTGCTGCTTATATCTGTCTTTGCACAAGTTACCAGCGCAGTTTTACAAGTGTTCCGAAACTTTATGTTTTATGTAATTTTGACATAGATATACAGTCTGTCTGTCACTGATTTTACGATAATTTATCACAGCATTTCAAGGCTGTATAAAACTGTCTGTTCATACTTCACATAATTTTCACAGGGACAGCAATTTACAGCTTTTCTAACATTTGGTTATACTGTTTGTTGGAGCACTTCACTACTCTCACTACAATTGAAATTGGGTCTTTGCTGGCTGGCCCCGCCTCTTCATGGCTATGTGCTGAGAGTATGGCCACATAAAGTGGGATACAGGTCACTATGGAGACTCTCTGTAGTGACCGGGCTGGAATGTGCCACAGCAGGCGCAGACTGGCTGCACTCTGGTTGACTGGCTGTATGGTGCTGGGTTCTTACCCTCAGCAGTGACCCGTTGGGGGCCACCAGGCACCGGGGGACAATCAGGGGCCCTCTCCTCCTGAAGGGGCGATGGCTGGGTGGCCGTCAGAGGCCGAGGCTCTTTGAATTCCTCGTTCTGGAAGTTGGACCCTGGTGGAGGTCACAGCATTGTTCGCATCGTGGACTGGGTGTCGACCGCGTCTCCTTAGGCAGGAGTAGTTGGAGTGGTCAGCTGACGCTGAGGGTCTTTGGGCTCCTCGGCCTCGCTGGTGTGGCTGTTGGGCTCATTCTCTCATTCGGGCGACTGGGTCCGGGTGTCTGCCTCTGTGTCTCCTGATGCCGGAACCTGGGGCGACCTTGTCATCGCTGCTGGGCTCATCCTCCCGTTCGGAAGGACAGGTCCCAATTTCAACTCACTGGTGTCACTCAATTTAAAGTTAGAATTGTAAATAATTTACTTAACCCAGAAATCACGCCTCTTTCATGAACATTTGCTTCCCCGTCAGTGATCAGGTGGCTTAAAATGCTTCATAGTTTGTGCTAAATGAGGCATACAAATAAAAGGTGTTTACAGACCTTAATGTGGCGGGGTCTGCAAGATCTAGCACTTAGTCTTTATAGTGCCTTTATAGAGTGTCGGGCGGTTAGGCTGCTGGCTTGGCATGAAGTCGATATGCGATAGAGCTGGTTTGTATTGTGGGGTTTTGGCGGAGCCGCTGGCTTACCTCCCACTACCGGTTGGTTGGTGTTCGTTTACGTTAGTCCAATGGCAGATCTCCTTGCCCGAATGTGGTTGGTGGCAATGGCGTCTGCTGGACGGCTTGGCAGGGAGATACACTCACCTGTGGCTGGCGAGCTGTCGGGCCACTGGTGCTGGCTGGTGAAGCTGCATTTAGGTCATTGATGCGCTCGATGCCTAGGTCTAAGGGTAAGCCTAGGCAGAGGATCTCAATGACTGGATGTACAGCCCTAGGGAGTTTCATCATGGGACCAAATACACGACTGGGAGGGACTGTGAGGTCATGCCTCAACAGTCGGCAGGTGGCATGAGCTCATTCTCGAATAGTCAAAACGCTGAAGGCAGAGGCTTTTGGTTTAATCAGAGCTGGTTTACCATACAGGATAGCAGCTGCCCTGCTGTCTCTCCACTTACTACTCTTCCTGTGGGTGAAAGGCATTTACCAGGGAATTAGGCACTACGGTACACTTCCGCAACGAGGTGGCCGGCAACAATAACGCTAGCTAGAGAGTAATTCGGAAAGGGTAGATAGTTCCTTGTCAGGCCTGTTTATATATGAGTTGGAGGTAGTGGGTTAGCTGACCAAGGGAATCTAGCCTCTTTGTCGTGTGTGTTCCTCGTGGTTGTGACTACCATATGTGTGCACCACATACCTTTATGTGCCTTGTCTACAGTATGGGTGGCCATCTAATGCGTTGTGTTTATTGAAGTACGTCCAGTCCTTTTCAGGGGACTGGCCACAGTCTTCCACTAAGTTCGGTAAATAAGTTTTAATTCCGCGGTTTCCTGCCTCTCAGTTGTGGGGTGTCGCTTACAGGGAATGACTAAGCACAATTCACACACGAAAGAGCAGGCGGTGGTTAAACTGGAAACGTGTTTTTTTTCTCTCTAGAATAAGACACTGTGACCCGTACTCTCCTACTGTAACCAAGGCTCTGATAAACTCTTCAGAAGGAAGCAAAGACAGGTGAAGGTGGCTGTTGGCTTGAAGAGCCTGGACTGATGAGCAAAAATAAAAGAGCACAGAGCAACCACTATGTAGACGCGATAACAACTAAACCTTAACTGAAGCTAAGTGTTGGGTGTCCTGAAGGGACTTAAGGGGAAGTACAGGGTGTGGGTGTTGACGGCAATGCCAAGTGTTAAGACGATTATTCTGGGGTTTTAGCGCGCGCAGGAAGAATTCCGGTGTTGGTAGCTGAAGATCAACTGTTGGTCTCTCGTGAGGAAAGCGATAGAGAGCAAACAGAGCAGAGAAACTTGGCATGATTTGTGTGAAGGAGAGTTGTTGATATGAACTGCCATTCTGTGGCAGTGCAGGGATATATTCTCCTATGCGGAGTGGAGGGGTAGCTCCTCCCTTTGTAGGTTGGAAACCGGCCTCCCTGCTATACGAGGTTGCATCGCCTGCAAGATCTCAGGCGCAGATGCACTGGCATGGCTTACTTGTACAGTAAAACCTTCTTAAGAAGTTTTCTGTTATTAAGTTGTCCTGCTTACTAAGCTTCAGAGTGTTTGCACTTGGTCTATTACAAATACACAATTTTACCCTTTTAAGAAGTTTTCCTGCTTAATAAGCATACATTTTTACGTATTTTTTTGAAACGTCTTAACAGGGTTTCACTGTATATTCCCATTTCACGGGGTTTTATTTACAGCAAGGCAATTTAATATAGTCTTTCTTTGGGTACATAATGTACACTAGGCATCCTTCCACCTTATTATAGGAGAGGTAATGTTGGCTTGGGTTACTGCAGTTCAGTGTTGCATCATTCGTAGACACGTTGCGCACATGTGATGATACGTAGTTGCAGCAAAAAAAAGTAGTAGTAATTTTTTAGTTACTACACATCATGTGCGATTTTTGTGCTAATTTATTCCAAAAACTGACGCATGCATGATACATTCCTGCACTTTTATGATGCGTACTCTATCAAATGACTTTGCCCCATTTTGTAGCACACTATTCCTCATGGGGCAGATCCAACATTACCAACAGTACTTGAAACAGGACACGTGCCTACAGGGTACATTGGTGCGGTTAAAGCTACTACAGACATGTGCGCCTAGATTGTACTGTTCACCAAAATTCCCCCAGAAATCATCACATCAATACCCCTCTCCAAAGATTGTACGCTCCAGCAAAGGTTGTGCCAATTACACAGCGTGCCACTGGAGGGCAGCACGCATTCTACTGGAGCATCACAGCCTCCAGAACCTCCTACCGAGGAGGTAAGAAATGTCAATGCCTCCATCACAGGAGATAAGAAAGGAAAGGCACCCTTTCAGTCCCAAGAATATTCAACCCTTCACCCTCTGAACCCCTACAAACTCCAAAATTTAGCATAAAAGGACCAGCAGAACTAAGCCTTGAGGCAGTCCAGGCACTGCACTTTCACAGGTGTCAGCAGAGGGTAAGTCCTCACAAACCCTTCTCCACCGCTGGCTGAATCAGGAGATTGTCTGCAGGGTGCGCCAGCCGTTAGACCCCAGAGTCCCACCGCTGTAATGGCCGGGAACTCTTTGTGCCAGTAATTGACAATCACCAGAGGTTTGTAACCTATTCGGCATCCACCAGCACCGCAGATCCAGCAGCTCTTGGACAATGTCGCCCTCGCCAACCTCCCCGCATTCTTTGGTTTAACACCTTGAGGTAACACGACTCGACGACTACGTCCCCTCTCGACAAGCTCCTCCTTTTGCTCACCTTCTAGTGCAACAGCTCTCAATTGCCCTTCTGGTAATGGCCTATTTAGCCTACATTCGTTCAGAACACTCTGCAGTAATCAATTAGGCTTCTTTAATTAATTAGCATTTAATAAAATAATCTTTCTTGCCAAATTAATTTTGCCCATGTAAGGATTAGCTTTGCATCCAGACCGCCTTTGCCTGGTCTATTAAAATAGGGATAACTTCCATTAACCAATATTCTTAATTTTGATAGGAGTATGCGAAACCATGTGTAAAATACATTTAATAAAAAAGTATTTCTTTTACAACTTAATTTTGCTGAGAGTATTCACTTCTAGTTTTGAACCTCACATTTAGGCCTTTAAGCTACACAAGGTTCTTTCATTTTTCTCAAACGAAAAGCCGGTTGAACTGAGTAACAACCATTAAGGAAACTCCATACAGATTAAGAGGCAAACTGAGTTCTGCCAGCTAGGGAGTGCCCTAAACACCTAAGGAACTACTCTACACGTGTTATCGAGCATCTAAGCATTTTCAACTCCGTCACTACTTGCCAAGGCCGGATTGGAGTACGAAGTGCCTTAGCCCACACAACCCAATGTGGATAACACACCTGAAGGAATGTTTCTGCATAAAATGACGTTAAACTATCCTAAGATCTGTTCCACCGCTGTAATGGCCGAAAGTTCCATCCCCCGCTTGCCAAGGATGGATCGGAACAGCAGAGTGTGATATCACGGCATAGAGTCACAGTGTTCAGAAGTACATGTTAAGACCGGCTTACCGTATTTCGGCATATATAGGCTGCACATTACTACAAAAAGTAATATGCGTCTTATATTCGAGATATCGGCACATTCAAATTTTTTTTCCCCAAACACATATTTAGAAATTTTTCAGCATACAGTACTTCTTTAATGTTTTAACTTAGAGGAAGAAGAAGACGATGAGGAGGAAAAAAATTTTTTTCCACTTTTGCAGTTATTTGTTCACGCACATTCATAAACAAAATAACTTTCATCCTGTACGTGTAAAATGTAAACATGTTGGACTCCATTTTGTGTAACATGTCGCTGTGGTTTTGCTTTCTCAAGTCACGTTACCGTCTGTGGAATAGTAATCACACAATGTAGATTAGTAAACATTGCAAAATAATACAAATTTTCCATCACAAATGTTTTGCAGGGGAGAAATTTAGCCGGAATTTATTATATTTGTACAGATTCGTAACTTATCAATATTTATAGAAATACAAAAACTCTGTGCAGCCTATAATTGAAATATTAACCATCCCAAATTTTTCATGAAAAACTTCTGACATGGCCTATACATGCCAAAATATGGTATATCCCGGCTTAACCTCATGACAATTTGCACTCAGATTCTTTCCTCATGTTGTACTCCCGGCAAGGTGGAGTTAAGAAATGGCTGAAGCGAGAGATCAAAGACATCATAGATGCAATTACCGAATTACCTCCTTCAGAGTCTGATAGTAATACCCCATTATTTCAACCTCTGATTAAGTTTCCCGGAGAAAAGCATTAGGCCATAAAATCAATTCAAAGGTACGGAGATACCATTTTCGGCCTCAACAGGCATTGGATGGAGACCCCTCCTATCATCTCAGAGAACATGATCAACAACTACAGCACTACTTCGACGCAGCCAGGGTCGGCAGCTGTTCCACCGCCAGACGTCCCAGCGTGTCAGCCAGCGAGGAGGAGCATGCCATGTCCCTTCATTAAAAAGGTACAGTCTCTGCAAAGGGTAGTGTGTGTTACTCCTGACTTCATTCCCGCTAGAAAGCCCACTAGGCCCACCTTAAAACCGGTCGGGCACCTAAAATACATAACGCCTCCGCCTTATTCTGATGCCCCTCGCGATACTGGCCTCACATTGAATGAAGTCCATACGCATATAGTTAATTCGGATTAAGTGACTATGGTATTCACTTCAGGTCTCCATTAAGGACACCCAATGTGGAGCGTCACTGCAAATCAATTAGTTTCAATTATGAGAGAGTTGGCTGGGCTTCCAAACACAGCACAAACTCACCTGAAATGAGACAATGGTTTGTCCCTGGGCTGGTGGGCCACTCGACTTGTGTTTGGGTTGCCTGGCATTGGAAGCAAAAGTGTCTGTACCAACAAGGCTGTAATGGCACCAACAGCCAGACTGCTAGTCTGAAAACAAAAATACAAAATAATGGATATCTAAAATTTTAGGTGAAAAATGTGGATAGAAAATTAACTTGCATAACTTGAAAGTCAAGTCTTAGTTATACAGTTATCACCATAATATTATACCTGTGCTGTAATTCCTGCTTCTTCCACTGGAACATTCTCATTTGGGTTTGAACTGAGAACACTCAACAAACTAACCCAAGTTTCCTCAAACTGTTGCCGACTTGTCCAACCAAGCAAAGTTACTCTAAAAAAATCAGTACAAAAAGAATAAAAACTGTTTATAATATTACTAAATAATGTTCAATTCTTTGCAGGGTTTAGAATATAACATAGTGGTTAATTTACCACTGTTTGTGGACTGCGCTTAAAATAAATATGTATAAATGAAAGCACAATGTGTTAATTTATATACTTTTCAATGTGAATATGAAAAAAAAGTGGTTCTATACCATAATAAATTAAAACTACCTGAAAATAAGTTGCTGGAGAAGGTCGACATCCCGTAAATATTCCACTGGCAGTGGTGGAACCAATGTTTTTAAAGGTCCGCTCAGATTCACAGACCAACCTTGTTTCCAAACATCTGGTGGCGTGGTAACAAAGGAGTTGACCAGAGGCATTCGAGATAGTGTGATAATCAAACTTCTGAAAAATAAGAAATAAAAAACATCTCAATGATTCAATTATAGCTTCTATACTAAAACTACCAGTCATATAAAATGTAAATTTCTATAAATAACTGGAACTCCAAACAGAGATAGCTCAAGAAGTTAATTCTTTGCTGCAAGTGAGCCAAGACTTGATTTACATTCAAATGTGGCATCAAAGTAAACCCCTTTTCTACAATTTCCAAGAGATCAGGAAATACTGTTGAAAATTCTTAGAAAAAATGTTTTATGCAATACTCGTCCATCTCCACATTAAATTTTGAAATCATTCAATTGAAGCAAACAAAACAAACAATAATTGTTGATTCATCACAGTAATTCCTTTCCCATTCTCACACTTAAAATCTCAGTGAAGTACTTCCAATATTACTCACTTGAGAGACCCTGCTAAAAATCTCAGTGAAGTACTTCCAATATTACTCACTTGAGTGACCCTGCTAAAAATCTCAGTGAAGTACTTCCAATATTACTCATTTGAGTGACCCTGCTAAAAATCTCAGTGAAGTACTTCCAATATTACTCACTTGAGTGACCCTGCTAAAAATGTTGGTATGTTGAGCATTTTCAAATGAGTTTTCTCCAACCAGAGAACTAATGTTGCCATCTGTTGACAAGAATATGTAGCACTCACAGAGTCAGGATTGTCAGATGACAAACAAAGACCTGAGGAGCCAAAGTATTTGATCAATCATAACATGACTATTGATAAACTAATTTACAAAATGTTACCCAAAACCACTGCAAACATGGTCAAAAACCATGGCAGCACCAGTAATTATTGAACTTCACAGTAAAAATGAGCTACAATATATAGGTATCATATTTAGTAATTAAAACTTAGTATCACTTCTTGCAATTATACTGAAATTACTATCCAATTGCTCAGCAAAACTTCAGTAAAACTGCACTTAAAAGCTACACAAACTCTCATAGTAAAATTTTCCAGTACCTGAAGGAAGCATAGCTGGTAATTTCTCTCCCACTAATAAAAAGTTGACTGCAGTAGTGACTGCACCACAGGATGATGCCAACCATGACACATGAGTGATCTGTCCTATGACAGCACCTAAATTTGGCTCCTTCAAAATGGCATCGGCACAGTTCAGTCCTGACTGGTGATAGCTGAGCGGTGGGCAAGATGAGTTCTGACTCGACAACAACAGCAACCACTGCACTGCCTAGCACACAGATAAAATTGCAGGCACTCTTACATCACCAGGATCAAACACAATGCTATGATCAAAGTTGAATAACGTACAGGAAAACTTGATCTCAAGCTGCTTCAATGATTAAAAACTATTAGGACATTTGACAACAAATTAAAAATCACAGTTTAATTAGCCATTTACAAATGTCTGGTCATCACAGAATGTTTAGCTCCACGTAAAGTACCTGTAATCAAGCAAATTTTTTTTTGCCAGTTTACAACACACTAGTGCTAACAGTTCCTCAGGGAAATTAACATTGCCATAACAAAATGATTTAACCATTAAAAAAAAGTAATAAACATTATTTAAAAAATGTGTACAGATTACACATTTTGGCTTGAGTTTCATAGCTTATTTCTCCTAATTCCTATAGATGAAGTATTGTGAGGTGTGTTTAGAATAATTAGTCACATATTACTCAGATTAATTTTTCATCACTTCTACACTTAATTGTGATGACTGAAACCTGTCAATTTCACATATGCATTTTTTTACTTTTGCTTATGTTGCTACCTTTATAAATCCAAAAAACAATTTCAATGAGTACACATGAAAAAACAGGAAAAATTAATAATCCACCAACCTCCAAGCAAATAACACCAAATTTTGCCAGATCATCCCAAGATTCTTGTGCTACCCCTGGCCAGACTCCCCGTGACAACTTGCGCAGCGAGTCTAGATAGCATGTAACAGCATGTGCCACTTTAAATAATGTGTTCCAAAACGAGGAATCCATGAACAGCTGATTCACATCATCAGAGTACTTGGCCTCTTTACTCGTTGCTTCTCTTCCTGTTGGACTATAAACCTATTTGACAAATGAAGGTACAATATAAACTAGAATCACTATACAGAAAATCACTAATCAGATTTGTCTATTTTGATGTATGTACTGGCATTTTCAACCTGATGACAAAAATGAAATAATGACAGACGACAAATGGAAACACATGAAAGCCCGAGGTCAAAGGAAAGTCAGTTCCCTCTGTTACCTTCCATCTCTCCACACCAAATACATGTATTTCAATATGGAAATTTTGATTAGCCTGCAACAATCTGTTGATCAACTTATTTCCTAACAAGTCAAATGGGTAGAAACCAGTGGCGATGCTTGCTATAAATTCATGGGCAAGCTACTGTGTGCAGGGCGCAGTACTGGCGTTTATCACCCCAATAAAGGGGGGAGGGGGGTCCAGGGGTCCTCCCCCAGGGAAAATTTGGATTTCAAGGTACAAAATAGTGCCATTTAAACATTTTTTCGTACCTAAATATAAAATATACAGTTTGTAAAAATATTAATATTTTTAAACATAAAATTTGCCCGAGTGAAAAATATTACAAAGATACCTTCATCAAACCCGGAACCTTGTCCACTCAAATTCAATATTATTTGAATACCAATCGACTGTCAGGTATTTAGATATGGAGCAATTTTATTTGTATAGAAGTGAAGACCGGAAAAATGATTATTCATTTGTGTAAAGATGGAAAGCAGTCAATGTGAACGAGCAGGAGGCAGGAAAAAAACAAAGCAGGCAGAGTGTGCATCAAAAGAGAAGATTCTTCTTGCACAGCATGAGGGGAGGAGGCACAGTAGGGGAGGTGTCCAGTGATAACCTACAGGAGGGAGGGAACGCGAGAGGGCAGGTAGCTGAATTCATAACAGCAGAGCTGAAAATATATTTAACCTAATCCTTGCGCCCGTTTAAGTTACAGTTTGTATCGTGCAGCTATATTTTACCAAAAATAAACAGATGATTACATTTCAACCAGTTGCAGCAAGCTGCGAAGATATAGGGACATATGAGCAGATCATGCGGTGTGTATGCGCGAAGACCGACCACGGGTGTAACAGGTGTTTATGATACCCTAGTGTCCTTGAATTGCTAATCAGTGTAATTTGACGCACCGACACTGAACATTGTCACCCAGAGTGATAGTTCGTGCCACAAAGTTTGTCTCGCAACCTGATACAGATGTAATATGCCTAGATTAGACAACAAACACATCCCACAGGCCACATCACTAAACATCTACAGGAAAATGTGCCATGAAAAGCCACCGTGTGCTTTTGGAACAGTGTTAACAGTCTTTGAAAACAATAAACATGGCTAGATGGGAAAACAGTTTGTTTAGGCTGTTACATCCAGCTAACCACGAGTGTTTCTTATAAATATTGTTTTGGAAATGACATACAAAATTACATTTCTTGCGTGTTGTCGTGATCGTAAGTTCCTAAAAAGTGAAAGAACTGCTGGAAAAATGCTTCACTTGTAATCCACATACACCACACTTACATCCACATGATTCTGTTGCACGCATCCTATCTACTCGGTTCTCAGTTTCACACGGTAATTTTATAATTTTTATGTAGGGTATACATCGCGCACGAATATGTATACCATTCTCAGCACCAAAACTAAATTAAATAAAAACAATACGATTTGTGTTGTGCGTGCGAACTTGCCCACGCATCAATCTAGTTACTGTATACTACACCACGCCAACTGCCTGCGGCCAGGCCAGCTTCGGCTATGTCTGCTTCAGTCTGGTGAAGAAAGCACTACCATCATAGCTTCTAACACAGGTTGAAGCAGCCATAAGCTACAGCCCTAACCCGGGCGGTCTACCTACCCTGCCACTTCTTCGTTGGCCAGGAAACCATTGCGACCGCTTACCTGCTGAAAGCATTACTTACAGCGCTTCCAAACATCTTGGTTTTGCTATCCAACGAGTTGCTTTCTTATAATGTACAGTATTATTTCCACCGCATGAGTGAAAAGTTACTTTAAAGTAAATATAAGTTAGAATTTAATATTTATTTTACATATAACATTGTCAGCAAACTGTCTGGGCAAACACGGCTTGCCTTGCTTGCCCTAACAAGACGCCGCTGGTAGCAACCCTCTTGTACAAACATTTCTGAGCACTCCATTATGTTAGCAAACAAAGCAAACTGTTATTGCAGTATGATCATTCATCAAGTTTCAAATTCTACTTTCATAACAAAAGATTACACCAATGTTTTAGATACTTTTCTTTTGATTGAGCACTTTAGAAAGCCCAACTAAGTTCTTTCATAGCATATCCTGCCATATATAAAAATTAACGCTGTCCTAAACATGTTAACAAATATCCATTTTTAAACCGAGTTACAAAGTGTTAGGTGGTACCATCAGCCTTGTTACAGCCTGTATGTGAAAGCCAATGCAACCCTAGTGTCTGCGGGCCAGCCAGCTGGTCACAATATATCCCTTGCCACTCACATCCAGTTGACACTTGGAAGGATGTAGCCACACCCCTTCTCCAATCTCTTCATTCATCTCATTTGCTCCAGAAATCAGCCTACATAAGGTACCACATTTTCACATTCTACATCAGTTCCAGCAGTATGTCTCCTAACAGTCATTGTTAAACATGTTGCAGCTGCTCTGGTTTGTGGTTTGACAGGATGATGTTAAGTGTTGGGGGGGGGGGGGGGGGGTTCCGACATACACATTACTGAAGGGTCGCTGAGAGAGAAAGAGAGAGAAGGGAGAGGAGTGATGTAAGAGCGAGAGATTAGACAACAGACAGTCCGCCCACTTCCCTCAACATCCCCGGACAATTTATGGCTACCACTCCTCCCTCTTTTTTTTTCTGTGTATAGCACACCCCAGAAATTTTTCCTTTATTTTTTTGGGGGGGGGGGAAGGGTGCACTATATACGAGTAACTAAGGTATTTGTTCTTATTTTTCTATTTTGTTTTAATGTGCTGTGTATATAAACCGAAATACGGTAATTTCTGTGCCTAAAGAAAGTAATAACCTAACTTCATTGTCTATAACGGATACTAAAGTATCGGCCCGATACCATTCCTAATACAGATACACCGGGTATCGGAACTACTCTAGTAAAGAGTTGTGGGTGCAGGAAGTGGATTACCTCTGGAGAGAGATGATGCCCTCACGGTCAACTGGGGCAGTGGTGGACGAGCCTTGGCCAAGCTGCTGGGAAGTTGTAGTCTTCACAGTCTGCGGATGCGGGCTGAATACTTGTGCAGACTTCTGGAGGCAGAGCTATGTTTCAAGCTCTGGAGCTGAGCCGTGTTGCAGGCTGGGAGAGGCGAGAGTGTCTTCTTCAGACCAGGGAGAGTAGCGAACCTTTTCGGCCGGCGAGCCCGGCATCTCTGCTGGACCATGTTACTGGACTTCCTTATATACTGAAAATATTCTGATCAGTAGTCTTGAGGGTGCAGGGGGTAGCGTAGCCTTCCAAATAGGGGTAGGTTATCTTAGCATAGCGGGAGCGCCGCTCATTTATCATCTCCCCGCTTGGAGGCGACGACAAATTAAGACACCTCGTCCTAAGGCTGGCGGGTTGTGATGTCACAAGGCCACAGGGGTGCTGCCATCTCGGGGGTTTGTTGGAACTTCTTGCGTGGCTAATTAAAGGGTAGTAGATTATAAAAAAATATTTAATTTATTCACGGGGGTGGCGCTGGCATGCAGGATTCCAGGCGAGCGATGCATATCTTAATTAAGTGTGTTAATTACTGTTACATATTATGCTGTCCAGTTGGAGTCTCGTTGCTCGATACTTTCAATCATTTTTGCCAGTGTTATTACTTGCCACGAGCCTGGCTCCTCGTGGATGGGGCTAAGTTGCCCGTAGAATGCGCATCTGCGCTGGGCAGCATACTGGCATGCATCATCTGTTACACAGTTGTAGTTGCCTTGGATGTGGTATGTATGGCTAGCGATTCTGCTATTGAAAGAATTTGAGGATTGGTGGATGGCACAGGAGCCACAGCGCGAGTTATTGCAGGGGTGTGATCCTTTGGGGGTGATAGTTTGATTGGTATTTGTGGTAGGCTGCAGCTTTGGACCAACCAGTTTGTTGCGAAGGTTAGGTGGCTTTTTGAAGACCAATCTGGGTGATTTGGAGAGCAGGTCTTGTGTTTGTGGCAAAGAAGCCAGACTTTTGTATCCAGAGTGGAGAATTTTTCTGAGTTTGCTTAGGCCTTCATGATATTAACCATCAGGGGAATATTACAGTTGTTGACCTTTGTTTGTGTTCCATTATTTGAGATGGCTTGCTGAATCTGTTTATGGACCAGGTGCCTGGGGTAGCCCCTGTCGAGAAAACAGTGTGAACAAATAGCCAGAGCATTCGTTGACAAGAGTCCCATTATCTGTGATGTCGCCAGCAGGCGGCAAAGAGGGAGCGTTTCGCTGGGAAGAAAAATGGCTAAAGTCACGAATATAAAACCCACTCAATTTTACCACAGCAGAATATCACAAACATCAACGACGTAAGGCATGTAGTTGAGTTATTGTTTTAATTCTGACACAAATTTTGTGGTTTAGTAAAGTAAAACTAATGATTTGCGAGATATGAAAGGTAATTATTAGGTGCGAGTATTTGTTTATAACCTAAAAGAACAGGGACTCAACTTGAGTGACGAGTTAATCCTTGTTTACTCAACTTGATTTCTTGAGACTTGATCCATCACTATTAACTTTATATATTCTATAAGAATATTTCGATAAATTTTAATTTTTAAAACATGCTTCTCTCTCATAGTAATATGTAATGTCAGTAATAACGTGTGAGATTTAAATAAAAGCTACTATTAAATTTACTTCTTAATGATGCCATCTTCATAGAGCTTGGGGTATGAAAATCAACTTAAAACACATTACCTGATGAGGAGTTGGTATCAGTGCTACTAAGTTCGCAACATGCTGCAACAGGGAAAGGCGCGTTGCCCTGTAGAGTGGAGATTCCAGCATGGATAGTGTTTCATCTGCAGCCACGAAACTTGTAACGTCTGTGTAGCCCAAGGGAGATGATGCAACATTCTGAAATGCCTACCACATTGACACAATATCACACTCATAACACCAAACAACTTAATTTTGTTGACACATAACTAAACTAATACATACAATTTATAAAGAGCAATGTACACTAATGGACATAGTTTAATCAAAAATATGACTTGGTTGACTTAACAGTATCCTGATTTTATAGTCCTGGTGATGTGGCCTAATTACAAGAAATACCAGTATTTCAAGAGCAATTTTAAAATTTACTAAAAGTAAGGCGAGACATTTGTAAAGTTCTTAAATGGGACTTTAGCACCCAAAGGGATACGGAAACGTCTAAATTCAACAATATTTCCATTATTGATACTACAAAAAGCATATTAAGCAACCAATAAAAAAACAAGAAGTTTGGTGTTCTCTGTATTAATCACTTTCACTATTTTTGATAACTGATTTTACGCACATCCATTTCAGCCACAAAAGTGTTATTTTTATAATTTGAAATGAATGAATGTACATAAAAAAATATTTTTAACCAAAGTATCAATATTTTCTTACGTATAACCATAGTAATTAATATGATTGCTCTCCTTGAGAACATTTGTCTTGTAATAAGTGCTTTCTAAACAATTCAGAATGGAGATATATGTTTACATTTTAATTACAAGTACACACATATTTATTGATTTTTTAAATAATTTAAATACATAAGGTAAATTCTACTGAAATATTTTCCAGTGTTACAAAATATCTGCATTCTTCTTTCATGTGTAACATACATAGTACTTTTCTGACAATTTTGGTTGTGTATACAACTGTTTAACAGGTTCTGAAGGTTGCATAGTTGTTTCATTGGAGGTTACACTACTTTTACAGTAACTTCAAAATTTTAGTACAAATAAATAAAACAAAAAAACATATCCTTATTCTAGGGTAAATACAGTATGTGTGATTTTTGCCTCTACCATCCGACAAGTTGTATGTAACATACAACTATTGAGTACTACTGTAGACTGTTTGTGGCTAACACAGCACTTTGGAAAACTCTGCCATGGATCAGGATCTGTTCTACCCATTTTGTATCCTTCTACTGTAATGTTACATAGAACAAAGCCATGTATCCAATAATGTTTACGAGGTGTCAAATAGTGGAGTGGAAAGATTTGAAAAACCAACATCGAGGTCTTGAGAACCGATGAGGGTGACGTGAGATGAGTATGGAGCAGCACAGGAATGCCAGGATAGGGGTAACGGGAGACCCCCAAGAAAACATGTTGACCATTCCACATGCGAAAGAGTGAACCCACCGGGATTCAAACACATTCACCTAGATGGGGGGGGGGGGGGGGGGGAGTAGTCCTACCACAACAAGTTGTCTAAAAGAAATTATGAAAATTTATTCAACGTAGGATAATATTCAAGGAAGGGAAGGGGAAGAGTTTTCACAAATATAAACATTACATTTTTAATAACATTAAAGATACAGGTCTACATTCCTACATTGTTGCCAACTTTACTGGGAGCACACTATTCAATGTAGCAACTAAAATTAATGTTTCTTTTTACCATAGTGTTTTTTCAAAAGTTGATTTAAAAGTGATCTATAATACACAAACAATCTGTATCAAGTTACATGAGATATGTATCATAATTTTCACAAAAATAATTACACAAAACCAGATATGCTTATAGTGGTTACAATATTTTTAGTTATTTTTTGTAGGCAGTTATAATAGCAAACTGAAACTGAAAAGGGGTCTATTGCATCTAGTATCCCTAAAAACTCCACTGTACAAATTTAAAACATTATTGGTTAACATTTTATTAGTGTAAACATTTACTGAACAGTAATACCCTTGTTTTTCCAATGATAAACAAATCAATTCATTAATTAGTAAATCAATACACAAACATTAATTCTAAATAATCCTCATTTGGACCCTTACTTGCAACATTCTATATGTGTGAATAACAGTGTAATAAATACTGGAACTATAAAACTATGTTTCACAGTAAGATGCCATGTTACACCCACAAATAAAATCACGGTTATCTTGTGAATTTTTTTTTACTGCTGCTTCTCCATTGCAACTCTAACCCAGGACTTTAATGAGACTTATTCATTACTTGAGAAATGTCCAATTATCTGTAAATCTAACTGGTTATTTTACTTGACACGTGACGTATTTCCTGATAGTACGACAAGCTTGACTTTGCCTCATCTGGACGTGCCTGCACTTCACTAAGATGGGGTTAGAACAGTAATAAGGGTAGGTCACGTGCCTACAGGGTAAACCCTTGCAATACAGAGCATTATTACAGACACGTCCGTCCAACCATTAATGTTCACTCTACATTTTTTTATCAGACGTCACGTCAACCTCCCCGAAGTAAGATTGTACTATCAGCCAAGCGGCAGAGCCCGCCCAAAGCCACATAGTTCTACGGAGCGCCAAGGTATGGCACCACTAGTATATAACCTGTGCTGTCTCAGCAGAAAATCACAGCAGCAGACAACGCTAGCAGACAGCTCACAGGGTAGCGCTCACCACCCCCGGACCTGCACCTCAGAGGGCCCATGGACAAGGAGTATATAAGTCCATTTGCTATTCACAGAACATCAGTACGCCTTGCTTCCTCTACCACGCTGACCAGTGCCAGAGGAAGCCACCAGATCCTCAAGACCTTACCAGTTCGTCTTGTTCCTCCCACCGTGCTGAACTGTACTAGAAGGAAATAACTCAGCATCACTTCTTCCACTGCGCTTAACAGTGCCAGAAGAAGTCACCAGGTCCTCACGACCCACTAGAAGCTCTTCAGCAACTGCAAGAACGCCTTCTCGTCCTACTGGTAACTCTTCAGCAACAGCTCCTGAAGACATAGTCAACCCTCTTGCCTTACCTGCTGCTAACAGCAATTGCGCAGACACTACACCTCTAGTAATCGTTGACCACTGTCCCTTCAGGACACCTTATGCTTGCCTTATCTCCTGGTGATGGCAATACCTCACCACTACCATTTCTGGTAGTAGTCGTCAACAATCCCTTCTAGACAACAGATTAGACTAGTTAGAGACAGTTAACCTTTACCTACCTAGCAAAATCACCTTTTTCTAGTTCAGGCAGGACCAGATCTCCTTCACCTGGATTCACATAGGATAACTTCCGGGTCACCGCATATATCCTATCAGGAATATATACGTATTTGCACTTACTAATTGTTATCACTTCATTGAGTTAATGTGTTTTTCTATGTATCCACAAGTTCTTCAGAGTGAGGCAGGAGGAGACTTCCAGTTTCGTATCACACCCCCATTAGACAGCCAACCTTGCTGTACCCTCTATGGTATAGCACTGTACAGCCTTCACCATTAGCAAGACCTCCTTAAGGTGGCTAGCCAGCCAGACCAGCCTATACTCTGTCCACTGCACTGAACTATACCGGAGGGAGTAAGAGTTTGGTTCTGGTCAACTGACCAATTTTGGAAACCACACGCAAGTCTCGTTGACGAGCAGCTAGAGGAAACCAAACGCTTTGTATCCATAGCACTTAACAGTGCCAAACGAAGGAGCACAGGATACGACTCTTGCCTATTCGGCTTCAATCTTGGTAATACACACCACTTGGGACTTCGCTACATGATTCACCTTGTCGAGGCTAGTTGTAGTTCCTTTCCTTGATACCTTATACTCAGAGAAAGGGTATTCAGTGGAAAGAAAGAACGGCAGCTACTAACTCCAAAGCTAAGCAGAGTTGAAACCCTGCCATACCTGCACTTCACAGCATAATCCCACAGGAACAAGCTCTTGCCACCCGCAAGCTAGAGAGGCCTCACCTTCCAGCTACTCCCACATCATTATTTCCTGCGCTCGTCAAGACCGTCGCAAAATCACATCCACAGGTAACAGCCATCCGCCGAGGTGAGGACATCTCACACAATATCACCAACCCCTGGTTTGGGAGCTACCAGGCAACCTCCAGCGTCACCAGTGCACCACATTCCAGAGCCAGCAGTAGCGGCCACCAGCAGACACCAAAGGTGGGTCAGAATCCACCCTGGGCCACCGTTCCAACAAGTAAACTCGTGGAAGTGTGCTGCACCTTCTGACGAGCCATGACAGTAGTACCGGACTTCATGCCTAGTAGGCAGGCAAATGCCACATGCAGTATGTACAAAATAATTTCTTGCAATCTTTTAAATCTCGACTACGTTGTATACTTGAGACACCATAACTAATGTTTAAATAGCTTGTAAAATCTCTCAAACTATTATCGCCTATACGGTTGTTGTATAAACAAAATTATAATTATGAGTGGAGAAAAGAATTACCATGGTTTGTACATTCCAAACAAAAACAATTACATTAAATATCTAAATGTTCTTCATATCCAATTTTTTTTCTGTAATTTGCCAATTTTTTTGAATTCCTAGAATTTTACAGGATTTGACCCAATGATTCCAGGATTCTACAGGAATTTTGTATAAAAGAACTAGTATTTCAGCTTCAGAGCTGATGGCAGCCCTGCAATAGTATGATCGCCGATTGCAACTTGGATCAAGCGCCTGCCGGCAACATCACACGCCCAGAGGATCAAGCACCACTTTACAGCTGCCACCCCCTCCACAACCTACGAAGGGAGAACCCAAGAAGAGTATAAATACCGAGGCCTGTCCCTTAACCACCAGTCTGTTGTTCCTTCACTGCACACTTGTGCCGAAAACCCATTAGCTCCCTGGTCTTCACCGCCCTCCGGTGCAGAATATCATCTCCAAACTACCTTGTCTTCACAGCACTCCTGGTGCCGAAGACTCCTGCCGTTGTCTACGTCTAAAACACACACACTTCCAGCCCCTTCAGGGCAAGCCAAGCATAGTAGCATAGTGAAGTTTTAAGTTATTTTAATAGTACTTCATCTACCTACCCCGTTAGCCTAGGAATAGGTCACCTGTCAATGTGTAGCAGCTTCCATTAAGCTCTTGATGTTACGAGGTATGCAACACCCCCTTGTTTATATCCCTCAGGGGAATAAACAAGCTTTAAATCAACTCAAGGGTATCTTTTCCATAGTCTTAGTACCTCTTCCTGTACACATCAGGCCCGTTGGAGCAATAGCAGATGACCGGGAGATTTGCTCGAACTGCCACACACTAGTAGAGTACCCAAAAGCAGCCTGGGCTGCCACCCTTTCTGTGTACCATGGTGTGCGAAATGTTAGAGCCCCGACACTAGGTACTCTGACTCTTGGGGTTAGCTTGTCACCTTGGAGATATTGCTATTCCCACCGCACTGTTTGTGCCAGAAGGAGTACTTTTCAGGGTCTGAGGTGACTCAGCCTCCGGAGGCACTCACCCACGTATTGGGACTGTTCACCAGTGAGACCTGACTCTCAGTATTCATCATGCTTCTTGCACCAAATACTGCAATAGAAACCACACTCTGTTGGCAGAGACGGTACGTGGTTGTACACCTGTAGAAGACCACACATCGCCTCCTCCACTTCAACGGGTTTTGATAGTAGTGATTCTGTCTTCCTGCCCTACTCCTGTCAGAGTGGTATCAGAGAGTGGGTTAAACAGGCAAACGCTGCCTCTGAGCACCAGCAGGAACTTAACCCCTTCCTTGCCACACTCACGCACCTCCTGCCGTGAGAGGCTCAAGCGATCCGCCGCTTGGAGAGACCAACCACGCTAGAGTCTCCCCCCGGACCTCTTCACAGCATCTGTCAAGCTACCTGGAGACACACACCCCGTGTTTGCTGCGTATCTGAGTGGTCAAGACAAATCCCACGGGATCGCCAATCCACGCTTTAGGGTAATCCCAATTGCTGAGCCGACCCCAGTGAGAGTCGACACTCACGAGAGCCTGCACGCCTCCTCTGCCAGTTCAATCCAACACACTAGCGCAAACACAACTGAGCCACCGCAGGTCTGACAGACTCCACAGGTTACACATCGCTCAGGTAAACCCACAAGAGTGGTCCTGCTAAAACGCAAGGTAGTTCTCACCATACCAGAATTCGTACCTTGCCACAAAGCAACCAGACCAGTGTTACCGTATGAACCAAAAAGGAAGACTAGGTTTTTTGACAGAAAAAGAATATAAAAAATCAGGGGTAGTCTACAATTCGGGGTCTTTTTCAATTCAAAACCTAGGCACAAATACTATACATGTGCGACACTGCTAGTCCAGTATTTAAGTTTGTGTTGCATGCATAAAATTACTACGGGCTTCAATTCATAATTATTATTCAGGTAGCAGTTAGTCCTCCAAAATTGGCATGCAATTGCAGGTTACACACACCTATTTCATTGTGATAGGCTTTTCTTTGAAAGTAAATAAAATATATCATATTATTCATATAATAGCATTTCTTCTTGAAGGGTTTGTCATAAATTCATGCAAAAATACTTTCAACATTCACAGGGGTAGACTTGAATTCAAGTTTAAATATTTTTCCCTCAAAAATATTATTTTAAGAAGGGGTCCTATTAGATTCATGGTGGTCTTCCTTTTGGGTACAAATGGTATATACCGGACGCGCTCCAGTACCACGTAAGGACTAGCGTCCTAAACCTCACCCTCAGGGTGCGTCTGTCCTAGAACCCACCAAAAACATTAGACGCTATGATGTGCCTACCTCTCGCCACAGAGCGTCACGCGTCAACGTAATAAGGGTTTTCATGGCACACCACAAAGGCCATTGTCTCTCATACTAAATGCACCATATGGTAATTAATTACAAAAAGACAATCTCTCTTGTTCATATCTGAAGAGGCATAAATTACTGTAAACCATAAGGTCACTAGGTGAACAAAAAATGCAAAATGAAACATGCAAAAAACTAAGAACAACATTTCATGGGTAACATGAACTCGCAAGCTAACTTTATCTTGTCAATCCAACATCAAAAAATGAGAGAAAAAATAAACTAATGTACCTGAAGTGTGATCTGTGTTGCCAATTGAAGGCAATCTTGCAAAATTGAAATGTTGAAGTTTTCACAGCTGAACACACTAAGAATTTCATCATAGTCTAACTTGCTCAACAGCTGTGCTGAATCCATTCCCGAGACACCTTTCTGGCAACATCTAAAATATTGCACAACATACGTAATGTAATTTTTTGCATAAAAACTCCTTCAAAAACCCAAACAGCATAAAACAAAGGGTAACACAAGCATCTACACACATAGCTCACACAAAAAACCACACACACATTCATAATCATACATAAAGAAGTTTAAATTCTTTCAATATAATCCTAATATAAAAAATGTACAGCAACTAGCATTAACACTATGGAAAAAAAAAAGTTATGACACGTGACTGGCTTGGGAACAGCTAATGGCGCAGTCACTGTCGGGAATAGTTTTGGGTGTGCACGTCAGTCACACGGGGTTGATGGCCGCCTTCACTTAATGGCAGGATGGGGCTCGACCAGTATAGCTTTGCATGTAGGAACAAAGTCAATGGCTGGTTGGGCAATCTGACGGGTTGAGTGACTCGCAGCCATAGGTTTACCTGAAGTGGCGTTGGTTCAGGTGAATTGCTGCACCAGTTGTGACTTGTTGGCAGCTGTTGTGGTAGCCGGAGAAGCTGGATATCCTGGTGGTGCTACGGCTGCCAAAGCTGGTGTGGTTTCTTGCCGGGCTGGTGCTCCTTGGCCATCTGAACCAAGGGTTAGTGATACCAAGAGGTACCTCTTCTCCTTGAAGGATGGCTGTGACAATTGGGTGGGGTTTCCCTGGAGTCTTCTTGGCGGCTGCGAACAAGAAGGCAAGAGAGCTGTGAGGTGAGGCTTCTCCAGCTGACGGGCGGCGTGAGCTTGGTCCCAGGGGTTATCGTGGCAGAATGCCGAAGAGGATGGGGTGCAGCTCCAGGTAGATTTGTAGGCGGTAGCAGCCTCTCTCTTCTGCAACTCCTTCCCAACTATTTTGGTGTAAGGCATGGAAGGGTACTACTACCGGCCTTGCGAGAGGGGAGCAGGCAACAAAAGTCCCTAGCTATAGTGTTCGGCCACAGCCGAAGCAAAGCCGTACCGTCTCCCCAACCGGCGACACAAACAGCATGGTAGTTATAGAGGTGGATTTTCTCTGAGTCGTCGATGACAACTGTGGGTGTGGGCCCATAGGGAGTCAGACCCACAGATTAAGTTAAATACTCCCTCCGGCGACACACCAGCGTGGTGGACGGAGTATAAACTGGCCTGGTTGACAAGCCTCATTATGTGTTGTCTTTCGAATGGTTCTGGCTCTGCCTTTTGGTACACTGGGTGGCCGTTGAGCGTGTGTGTTGTTCGATCTAAGAGTTCCTGAAGGGGGAGTTCGCAGTCCTACACTAGGTGCAGTAAAATCAGTTGGCAAAATCCAGTTTCTTTCTGTTGGGCATGGTGCTTATGTGGAGTAGCTAAGTCACCCAAAGAAATGAACTTGTGTTTTATTCCTAAGAGGAATAGTCACGGTGGCCCGCACTACCTCCTAACTACCTCAAGCAGACAGGAAGTACTAACTACACACGTGCCAAGTGAAGGGGACCTGGTTCTAAGATGGAAAGCAGATCAGACTAGGCAGCTAGATAACTGACCCTATCTATTCTGTTCCATGTCCTGAAGGGACTTAGGGAACCCACTTCCTGAAGGGTAGTGGGATTTGCAGTTACCAGTGGTCTGCTGGTGGAGATCCTCTCGAAGGTCTGGAAGGCATTGGAGTTGCTGCTGAACAGCTGATTGTCTGGGAGACATTGAGGTCAACAGGGAGCTCCAACACATGCGGTGGTAAGCAAGCCGTCGGGGCTGTGCTGCTCTGAGAAGAGCAGGCAAACAAATAACGTTTCTGGGCAGCGCACATGTATAAGTAGCTGCTGGGCCACCCTCGCCCAGGCTGCTGGGATGGGGGTCAAGTTATCTGCTAGAGGTGGAGCCAAGGGTTGTCTGCTAGCAGCTTCTGCTAGGTGGACGGAGCGGTGGTGGCGCCATCCCTTGGTGTGCTCTTTAATTAATTGACCATAGAAGGTGGTTTCTGCCGCTGGATTACTCATCTTCTGAGGGGGTGGCGTGGCTTTCTGACTGCGGGTGGCGAACAGTACAATACTGACGTCTGTATTAGTCCCCGCAACAAGGGACGTAACCTGTAGGCACCCTGGTTGATATTCATAGATGAGACAAAGTTGTTTACTATGGGTCAGTAAAGCATCAGGCATCAGTTCATACTAGCAAATTTTTTAATGAAGTTATGAAATGTAAACTTAATTCAAAGTAACTACTAGTAATTTTTTAGCCACAAATACAGTCATTAATTAATAATGGTTATACTAACACAAGAAGCTGATAGTAAAATACAACTTCAATTATGTTGATGCGTCACGAGCGCTGTCTGTTAAGTATCCAAGCCTCAGACTCTGGTACTCACCCTAGCATAGTGTAGCACAGAGTGCCTCTGCTCATTTCACCTCTGTCCTGTTCCTATTCACAAGCGAGTGAATCTCTTGCTGGCTAGGAGGCCGGCAATTCGCACGAAGCAGCGCTCCAGTCTGAATGGGTGGATCCACCTACTCGTTTGCCTTACCCTGACTGGCAGGTTCCAAACACGTATGGTTGCAGTGCATCAGGGGAAGTTCACAAGCAGTTCTGACCAGAGCATCTTCTGCAACTCTCGCTATCTTGCCACGCTTGCCATACAGCTTGCCTACAGCAGTAGCAGATAGACTTAGCATATAACGTTACTATTATCAGAACTTGTGTTCCTCAACACACTAGGAAGAAACGCTTGTCGCGGAGCATTCTCCTTGCTTCGAGTGTTGGCCACGTATCTCGTCCACACCAGGCATAGTTATACCAGGGTCTCTATTGCTCTGAACTTTGACCAATATCTTGGGCACCCTGCAGCAAACAGCTTGGCAAACTTCGTCTCTTGTCCATCAGATGTTAGCAGGTACAGATCGGAGATATATGTCTGTCCAATTCCTACTGGTAATATCATTCTCTTTTGCTTATATCTCCCTTACCCAATTTGCCTTCTGTGCATATCCACTTTACTTCCAGGTGCGCACATGGATGCAAAGATAGAGATACCAACCAAGTCCCCACTGAAGTATGCTCCCCCCTCGTCCATGATTGGTGTCTAGTGCTGGCTGGTCATGCTGCTTTCTAGCACCATTGTGACAAGGGGAGAGAGAACCTTTCTCTGAGGCTCCTGAGGGTTGAAGAGAACAAACACGTCACTACAACTGTTTCAGGCTACAATCTGGTCACGCCGCTTACTGAGAGCCATAGGGTCATTACTTGGGGAACGCTGTGAACCCCGAGGGGCAGTTGAGGTCTGTAGCTAGTGACACTGCTCACTCAATTTGTCAGAGGGGGATCAGAGGGCCCTCTCTCCAAGTCGTTATAGGCAAGAGCACCATCCACTGTGAAGCGCACTCTGTGGGGCTGATCGATAAATAGGACTTTGGCAGGGGTTTACCTTAAGGCACAGGCCTCAGGAAAAGTAGATTACTTCCTGGGCAGACAACACCAGAACCTGTCCTCCCCCGCGTTGCTACATAATATTAAACGACCTTTACGGTTGTGCCTGCACCTCCAGGACACCCAGTGAATCTGCTAATCAGCTATTTTTTCCTAAATGCCCCATCACTGAGTGGGCCAGAAAAAGGCAGACGAGATCACATGGGCTCAGACTACACAATCTGGTGAACCAGAGCCTAACACCCCAGGGTGTACTCAGGACCGAGAAAAGGCAGCCTTTTGTAACTGGCCACCTGTGTCCCTGCACACTCCTGGAACCCAGTGCCCGCCGCCCAGCATCTAGAGACACCTGGTATAATGAACCCTGACCACTGTTGCCCCTTCTAGCTACACCCCCAAAATAGGCCTTACCAGCTGTCATGCGATCCTATTGGGGCGCCCATAATAAGGCAGTTCTCGCTAAATGCCACTCGTCCGACTTCCATGGTTTTAAAAGTTAACTGAGCTGCCAATTCGGACCGCAGGACCCTGCAAATAGGAAGGTAACTAAAATCCTCGTTAAAGAAACTCAGTTTCCCAGGTCTCCTGTACTACTTCCTTTATTTTTCCATGTTAAGTATATTAGGCATCAATCTAAAGTGGTTTTATTTGACGAAAGAAAATAATTTTCATAAAATAAGGGGAAGAAAGTGTTTAGGAAAGAGGCAAGAAAGAGAGGGCAAGAAAATAGTTGTACGAGACATTTGTTTGTGCTTTTGTAATTCTGTCTTATCATTAATATTTTATATTGATGTGTTCCCAAGGGTAGTACGACTAAACAACAATTATTGATTGGGGCCAGTCACGTCAAACAATTACTTTAAACATTTGGGGTTGAAAGTTACACTGACACTGGTCACATAATGTTCGAGATAGGAAGATAACTTCTTAGTCACTCTCACAGTTTTAACTTGTGATGCCAGAATCAGGATGTACATGGGGCACCTTAATGTGTAACTGGCACATGGCCAGTGTATAGGACATGTCTGGTGGCCTGTTTTAGGCGCACAAAGTCTAGAACCGCTGTCACAGTTCTACAAGCTGGCTGACCCTTGATCACACTTTTACTTTGAGGTATGCTGGTCTTCTGCTCATGTGGTCTCAGCTGGAGACACTTTTCCTGGAGTGGAGCGGGCTGGTGTGTGCCTTGGATGCTCGCAGATGGTGAAGCGTTTTGGCTTTCTTGATGACTGCCGACTGCTGAAGGTTGATGAAGGTGACCACAGACCCAAAGGTTTGTGATCCCTAGTGAAGGTTCTATGCACCCTACGAGGGCCTCTACCACAGGATGAGGGGTGCCTTCGAACTTGATTAAGGACAGAAATAAAGGAGTTTGCAGTTCTGAGGGGTGAGGCCTCTCAGTAGGGTGGGCGGTATGAACTCGGCCCTACTCAGTGGAAGTGCTAAGTGCAACTGTGGGCTTAGAGTTGCAAGGCAAGCTAGTTACGGAAACGCAAGCTGCCCTTCTTAACTTTTTCTGCCTACCTTCCTTCCGGGTGGCATGGCATGGGAAATTAAGGGTGCAACTTTGCCTCGCGAAAGTAGAGCCGGCGCTGCAGTTCCCTAAAGTGTTGTTCTGAGTAGTTCACGGTCTCCCAGGCAGGAATGGTACCATTTTCTCGTTTCACCTGGCCCCTTGAGGAGTGGTGGGCAGAGCGGTAGAAGGTGATCAAGCTGTTTGACAGGAATACCCAGGTGTAGTATCCACAGGGGGTCAATCAATCCAGGCTAATTCCAGCTCCCTTCCGACCCCATGAAGAGCGGTGGCGGAGTATGGAATAGCTAAGTCTGTTTGATTCATCTCATGGAGAAGTTGCTAGTAATATAGGCTCTACCGAATTCTACCAGTCAGCAGAGCTCGGGTGACCTATAAACGTGTGGGTATTTGTCTTAGTGCCTTGTCTGCTGGCTTCACTTTAGTGGGCTGAAACTACATAGGAAAACAACAATGAGATACAAGAAATGAGCACACAAAAAATAGTTAGTAATCAAGTATTACATTGAGTATGTAATGTAACACAGTGGTCCTTTAATACCTCCTAGTCTAACTTACTTTGACGCAGAAGTTTTTAACCTGCGCATTTACAGGTGAAGGCGACCTGGTTGTAATCTGATTGGGAATTAGGCAATAGACATGGATAGAATTAAGTAATTTACAATCTGCTCCTAACTAGCTATCAGTTGTTCTAATGGAACCAGAAGTAGACAACTACCAGAGAGGTAGTGTCATCAATGCCAGCACCATCCAGTGGGCACAAGGTCCTGAAAGGACTTAGTGACGACAGTTACCAGTTCTGGGTTCTATACCAGGAGGTGATAAGGAAGGAGCAGAGATCTTCATGAGCCATTAGAGGGTCCAGTATCCCAGAAGCTGCTAAGAGTCTACAATACATACAGAAGGCTTCTGGTCGGGGTGTCTTCACTGGTAGTCAAATTCTGGCCCAAGAAGAGAGGTGGAATCTGCGGGCGTACCGGCAAGCATGGACTGCCGATGGCTTCCTCTGGCCCTGTACAAGAGTGATAGAGGACCAGGGACTGTCTTTTGCTGGTCGCCCCAGCTGTTTTATACTAATCTCATACAGGGTTTTAGATGGCCAGGGGTGCGGGAGGTGATAGCCTCAGTCACAAGAGTCGAAAATTCAAAAGTGCCGATGTGGCACTATCATCCCTTATCTCTGCCACAGGGTGCAAGTAAAATGGATGCTGCCCTCTCTTAGCTTGCAGTGGAACTTCGTGGCCATGGTTGGAGGGAGCGGTGGCTCAGTCAGGCAATAAAATCTTGTGTGCGGGGGGGTGTTGATATGACGTTTCTTGGAGAATCTTGGTGAACACTACAAACTGACACTGGCGTGTCTGTGATCTCACCCAACATTGCACCAGTGTATCTTGTAGGCACTTGTCCAGCCTCTTCAGTACTGTTTGGAGTAACTTGCCCAAAGAGTTGAACATTGCTTCCAAGATGGGACAAAGTTGAGTGTAGAGTGTGCATCAAAGATGCAGAAATGCACCATGCATCATTATTTACACTGAAGAAAAAATTGATGTTATAATGGAACTAATAAAGTTTCAGTGTTACTTGCCTGTGTTTTACTTGTGCCAGGAACCATGCTTTGTCGAGAGTGATAGAGTGAATACTGCTAACACTAAAGCCTGCCTTACTTTCTTCTCCTTCCAAAGTTGGCATATTATAGAATTGAGAACCAAGTTTATTCAGCAAACTCATCAATCCATTGTGCCTAAAAAAAATTGAGAAAAGGTGTTAAGGTTGCACATAATCCTAGTATTTACAAGTGAAAATATGCATACTTATGATTAACAATAAAAAATTATCTAATACAATTAATAGTTAAAAAGTGTGTGATTTTAAACAAATTAGTTAATTTTAAAACTAATTAACTTTTAAGCATTTAAAATATCTGGTTAAGGATTTTATATTAGTTAACTTTACAATCACCTGAAGGCTGAAGATTACAACAAAATATATACAAATTCCATTAGTATCTTGACAAACTTCTTTAAAACACACAATGTATTTGATGGCTGACAAGTTGCACACCACAACATACAGAGCGAGTCCTTTAAAAGAGGCCCCGTAGTCTGTATTTCCTCATTCCCTTGCTTTGTTGCACACATATCCCACGAGGCCTCTTTAAATGACTCACCCTGTATAGATTAATACATTGACGTTATGCACTGAATTGATCATCGTTAGTAACACTCAATGTGATTGTGAGGTAGGCAAGATGCCATCGTGCTATCTACCGATACAATCTCTCACTATGCAAAAATCACAATTGCACAGTTGATGGTCCTCGTGTAGCGTGCTGCACATCATGATTGTTTTTGTAATCACTGGCACTGGTCTGGTTTCATGCTAAGTTGTGCTGTAAGAGTTTATCTAAAAGTTTTATTTCAAATAGTTTTGTAGAAGATTGTTAATTCATCATTTTAATAAGTAGGCCTATCTGATTCAGCATCCAGGAACCAAATTGTGGTAACTTTCTCTGGGACTGTAAATTGTGATTTTAGTATGTAACTGTAATCAGTTTTTTGTTTCAACTTAAACTTTAATCAGTTAATTTATGTAGATTTTAACTTCTAACTTTACGCAGTTAACTTTTTCTTATTCTAACTTTAACTTTAACCAGATTATTTTGTTAACTTTCCGAAGTATGAAAATATGTTATAACAATTATTCAAAAACTACAAGGAATATATTTTTCTGAAGTAGCCATGTAAGGTTTCATTTTAGGATGTTTGAGTTAACAGATGCCAAGAGAAACACTTTAATGGAGTTGTGCAAATATTCTGTATACTGGGGAGAAAAAACAACAACCACCACCTTTAATTTGGTTACCAAAAGTTGTACCAAAACAAAAATCATCTGTTTCAATGAATTTTTGGGTGGATAATGAGTGTTCATTTAATGCACCAGCAAAGAAAATTTTTGCCTGTAAATCTTGCTTGTTTTCATTATTTCATAATTTAAATAACTACATACAGTAAAACGAAAATTTAAATGTAGACAGTAAGCATGTGGTAAATACTCCATAATCTACATTTTTTTAGTTTGATTTTGCAACAAATACATTATAAAAAATAACTTGCTAAAATGCTATGAAATTTTTTAATCTTCCGTTAAATTGAGCTCCAACGACACTATTATTCATTTTAGTTTCAAATTCACAAAAGTTCATTACATTTACTATTAGTTTTCGTTTTGGGAGAAAAGTCACATTCACACAACCTTACAAGAGTATTTTAGCAAAAGGTTATTAAATACTATTATACATTCTTATGCCTGAATAGTCTCTACTTGTACACATTCCTTTAATGTAATATTGTGAAATGCAGTGAAAAGAACAACTTTATTGTGTACGAAATTAAAGAGACTGAACAGCACCAATCTGAAAAACTGTTTGCCCACAAAGTTGGCAAGACCCTTACATAGCACTGGTTTTCTCTGTATTAATTTTTAAAATATGTATATGTACTGTGTTTAGTACTAATTTATGTCCCACATACTCTTCATGATTCCATAAATAGGGGACTAATGTCAAAATAACGGTAAATGGACAATTTAATTTTACGTGTGTTTTATTACGTTCCTTAGGAAAAGGGAAAGTCCCGTCTAACAAATACAAGATTAATCAACTAGCTAAATAAGTAATTTAATGTATTACATTCTGAAACAGGCGAAGGAGAGCCTGGCAATTAATTCAATAAAATAAGCAGCAATTATTCTAAGTTGAATTACGCAATTTTACAGCATCTCCCAATTCACAAGGATTTATCCAGAGGGTAAACGAAGGAGTGATGACCTGTTACTGCGGAGTCATGGAAGTTGACTGGGGTAAAGGGTGCAAGAAGTTGGGTTACCTCTGGAGGTGTGCTGCCCTCACGGTCAGCTGGTGCAGCGGTGGACAAGCCTCCTCCAAGCTGAAGGGATGGTGCAGCCTTCGCTGTCTAGAGGTGGATTGAAGTCTTGTTGCAGGCTTCTGGAGGTTCAGCCGTGTCGCAGGCTGAGGACAGGAGAGAGGTTTCTGCAGACCAGGGAGTACTCACTGACCTACGTGGCGGTGAGCCCGGCATCTCTGCTGGAGCATGGTACCGGGCTTCCTTATATATAGAAAAATCCCTTGATCAGCGATCTTCCAGGGGTGCAGGGTAGAGTAGCCTTTCAGCACCAGGGTAGAGTAGCCTTCCAGGTGGGAGTAGGTTTATCAGAGTTTTGGCGGTGCTGCTCTTTTCTTATCTCCCCGCTTGGAGGCGACAGCAAATTTAAACACCTCTTTCTGAGGCTGGCAGGTTGTGATGTCACAAGGTTGCAGGGGTGCTGCCATCTCGTGGATTTGCTAGAACTTCTTCCACAGCTAAATGTAGGGTAGTGGTTTGTCACAAATATTTTATTTATTTGCGGGGGTAGCACTTGCATGTGGGATTTCGGGCGGGCTGTATATTTCATAATTAAACGCGTCAATTACTTTTATGTATGTGGCTGTCCAACCTGTGGTGTCTCCTTACTCGATAAGTGAAATTACTTTGTCACTGTTACTGACTTACCCCGTGTTCTCCTTGGTTCGAGATGGGGCGAAATCACCCGTAGAGATCGCACTTGTGCTGCGCAGCATGTTGGCATGCGTCAGAATTTAGCACCACACAGACTTCAGACTGCAGCTTATTAAATTACCATAAACCAAACAAAATATTTTTCTTAACTCTAAATATTTTTTAAAACCTAACGAGGTAATTTAAAACATGTATTTTTATTGTAATAGCCAATAATCAAAATTAATTTCATAAAAATTTTAACCGGTGTTTAAAAATATTACTTTTTGTTTGTCTTAAAAATGTGTGTAGAATGCAGTAAATGTGATTTACCTGCAGTTATGTATCATACACACACAAAACCCGAAGAAGAAATGACAAATGACAGTGAACTCACTTGCTGGCCAGGCCAGTGGAAGTGAGTGTGACTAGGATCTTGTCAAGGTCAGGCTGCATGAACTGCGACACCACATCATCTGCGTGCAGTGTCAGCAGCAGCTCTGCACGGCGACATGCCAGCGCCCCAGCCAGCCGTGCCAGGGCCAACTGCCTGTGGCCCAGCAGCTTCGGTACCAGCAGCGACAGAACTGCCCCACTTTGTGAGGGATGGACCCCTTCCAGGCAGCGCAGCATCCGACACACAAAGCTTGGCTGGGGAACATCATCACCAGACTTTCACTATTTTACAATGTACAACCCCAGTGAGTCATTTTAAATAGCGATAAGCTGACTCATTTCATTATTTCGTCTATACCACTGATTCTTCCATTAACCTTGATATCGGAAAATTCATTATTCCATTACCAAGTCCCTTTATTAAATGCTAAACATTTACTGGCAGACAAAGATTGTTCAAATGAAGAAATTCAAATGTAATGACTTTCAGCTTTCTATCGAAGTCAAAATGAAAGTTGTACAACTAAAATGCCACAAACAGAACCATACTAAATTACTTAACATAAGAAATGAAATACTGTATTCTGAATAGTTTCAGTGTTTACTCACACTACATTTTTTAAAATTATATTTCATTATGTTAATGTACAAATTGTTTGTGAAGCAAACTCTTAAATTTCACATTAAAAGAAATTAACTAGTACCCAAGTTAAAAATTACTCTTGACTAATTTTAATATAGCTCCAATAAAAAAATGGCAACAATAATACTGTAAAACTACTGCACAGTAAAATAATCCATAATGAATACTATTCAGTAATCAACAACATGCATTCTGAATGTTTGGTAGGTAAGGCCTAACTTTCATGTGTGTTTTGTCTATGAATCACGTCACTATGAACCTTCAGGGAATGTAAACTGTTGAAACTAAACGTGATTCAAGATGACGCATGGGTTGTATGCACAAGTATGTGCCACTAAAACATATAGTCTCAATGGGGTAAAATGTCAATCCAAGTCATAATTGTTAAACAAATATATTGCAGAACTCATATAAATTACATTATGTGTTGCATACTCAAGTGTGTACAAACTTACGACATTACATTTTTTGTTGAGCTTAAGGTTTCTTAAAAATTAATACAAACACCGGCTACTAAAATTCAAAATAAAAAAATTAAAAATAAAATTATGATATGAAAAATAACCTACAATAAAATGTAATGAAAGGAGGAATAATGATGAAGTAAAAATTAATGCTCAGCTTATATTTTGTACTAATAGAATTACACATCCTATGCAACTTAAAATCTGTGTTGGAAATAAACCAAGCAAATCTTCCATGGTTTGGAAATCAATGCATCAAACTGCTGTGACTTTCTGAAAAGTTGTACCTTAGAGAGATCTTGGCATTTTGAGCCTACAGCTTGAACCAACAGGCCACTTGCAGCAGAATTTCTATTTACTGCTGCAATCAGTTCCTGAATCGGAGGCTCTGTAGATAAAAGCACAATTTCTTCCATGTGGTTAACAAGGAGCCAGGAAAGTTGCTCAGCATCACTCAGATTGTCACACTGCAACAAAATATTTTATCTTTGAAATACTTTTCAACTGTTAAGCCACAACTTTCAGACCTGTGTCCGTCACAAAGCACATCATTATGGTAGTTCCTGACCATCTAAACATAAACTTTCAAAATCAGTGTATGTTTGCTTATTATATTTGGAAAATAACTAAGACAAATCTGTCAAAAACAGGATCTCATAAAACACCCTATTCTTCTTCCAAAATTCATGAGGAGATAAAGGAAGATAAGAAAATCCAACAGAGTTTACAAGCCAATGTTATGTGCAGCTTAGAACCATCCAAATGGCAAGTTCATCAAAAGTTGACAGAGTTGTGGAGTCACTTTTAATCTATCTCGCGATGCAAAAAAAGACTGATGATTCTATGCCATGATCTATATGGTGATGAGCAAGGGGAAACTAGAGAAGCCCAAGTATGTATTTGTAAGGAAGGGGACCTAGCTGTATAAAAGGATATATATCGAACTTCAAGACTTGAAATGTAAATTTGTGACAATGCAGGAACTGAACTAATCACATCAATTTCTTTTTCACACTTTACAAGTTCACTTCTGTTGAAACTGATACTTTAAAAAGACCAGTCACCTATAAAACTTTTGACGCTGAGCCCAGCAAAGATACACAGTACAAACTGACAAATCTGGACATCTATGACAACATCCAAAACCAATCCTGGCTTTACGTGCAAGTGGATAACTATGAGCTCCTGGATCTTCTTGACATCAGGATCACCTGCCAGTAAAATAAGCAATAGCACAACAAATTCTGCACCATTTGGATAGCTTGACACTTGTCCAAACCTACTATAGTACAATCTGTCTATATCAACCATCTTTCTATAGCAATTTGTTTCTGAGGATCTGTAAAACTTTGGGTGGGGAAAAAATAAATAAAAAATGCATGTAACAAAAAAAAATCGATTTGTACAGGGAAAAAAATTTGAGGGAAATTGGTTGATAAATAAATGTTTCACTTTTTTTGGTGGTTAGAACTTTTGTTTTGGTGAGAGCTGTACTGGAAGTAGTACATATCTAAAAATAGATGCCAGACTCCTAGGCTGTCAGCACTAGCCAAAACCTATTTACTACGCCCACCCTCAGGTGGTCGAATGATTAAGCACCTGACTACCATCACGTATTTGACCTGCTGTTGTGCTCTCACTCACTTGCCCTCTCATTTTGCTTGTATTATTATGACTCTTGATTTCTCTTGGTTTTTCATTACTATTTAGACAATTCTTGGTGATTCATGTCATGTCTCACATGGACTTGCAATTTCATTGAAATAAGTGGAAAGAGAGCCAGCTTGTTGCACTGTAAGTAGACTGTTTACTGTAAAGAGAGCACTTTTGAAAGTGCTTTGTAGTTTCTTCTTCCTTCTGTTTGCATATCCTTCCAGCTCATGTCAATATAAACCATGCCACAGCATTTTATTTAATGTTTACATCTAGTACACAAGTCTGCTGTATTAACTTGATATATAACAAACCACATAATTACTGTTCTGGTGAACAACATATACAATAGAACATTTAGTTTTAATAACACATACCATACACAGTAATAGTAAAATAAAAATAAGTTCTATAAGTCAAAGAGTTTTTAAGTGATAAGCGTATTTTATTTTGGAATAGTTTTATGAAAATCACATTTGTACACTATATTAAAATTGTAACAATATCTGCAGACATATCAAAATGTCCACTGCAATGGTGTATGCATTTATGCACGTACACGTAATTAATATGTTGTTATGTTGCAGCCATCAGAAACAGCAGGCAAACTCAGCTCAGTTCACTTATTTGGTAGAAACATGAGAAAAAGTTTGTAAATAAAGATGCCATCATAAAACACAAATGAAAGGTCGAAAATTATCCTCTGAGATTTATTGTAGTTTATGCAGTTTACATACTTAACACTGCAGAAACAAAAAAACAGTTTGTAATACGAGCCATACAGATTATGGGAATGTCACAGAAGCCATCATAAATTCATGTTATTAAAAAGAAAACTTGCGCTGTGAGAAACCTAGGAAGGCATGAGGAACCTTTCCTTCCTGGCATCCTAACAGCCTCCCACACCAGCGAAAGAAATATTGTATAACGAGATGAAAAAAAACCATGGCTGCAGGTGCTTGAAGGGTACTTGTCACTCCCAACGTTTCGTCTTTGATTGCTTGTTGTATTCTCCTAGGTTGTAGCAGGCACTCATGTCTAACAATGCCGAAGTGCTCCAACCCCACCCTTTACATCCACTGCACCACATACCCAAATAACAGCATCATGCAGTGCTAATCTTATTTTACCTCCTGATCACTACCTAAAAATGGCACTGCATGGTGCAAAGAGACCTTTTAGACCCTGGTGTGAACCCTGCCACAACAACTTTCCCATGCAAGCCAAACTGCGCCAAAATAAATACCAACTGCAATACAAGAAAGTACTTGACAAGAAAGAACACAATCGAATATCTTAACAATTTGCATCGTTGATCAATGATGCCACTTCAAACTACAACTTTAGAAACAAACTCATGACAAACACACACACTACTAATACTGTCTAAATATCTGAAATACTGAAAAACAATTTCCCTTGCCAAAAAATAAAATTAAATGTTCCCTTAAAATCAATATTAACTTCACCATTACAATGTACTGAACATGTACGTAGTCCATGAGTGTGGTTTGATAGTTTTTTTGTCAACAGGTCCGGTAGAAAGGTTGACACATTATGTCATTTTAACTATTATTAAACAACTTCTACTCATCAGTGAAACGAACAAGGGGCACTTGCAACAGGGTTTGATTTACCGCCACCACCAGCCAGAAAACAGAGACTGTTGTACTTACTAAGGCAGAGGACAGACGTTCCATGCCCGAAACAATTATTGACCGGCCGAGCCACCAAAGTATTGCGATGAGGTTCACCAAGTACAGCAGCGTGCCGCCAGATACCACTACTAGTAGGGCGGTGAAGCATGAACCTGGATCCTGTGCCGGCCATTAACGTCACTCTCACCGAGGATCAATGGCACACACTTCATACCTGCTGCCCCCTCTCCAAGACAAGCACCTATGCCAGATGAAGAAGGGGCAAGTCGCCAGAGGAGTATAAATAGCGGGACACTCCAGAGCTCGTGACCAGTCTTCAAGTATTTGACATCTGTCTCCTACCTTGGTCCTTCATCGTGCACTCATGGTGCCGAAGGCCTAACCTCTCTTCTGAACTTTTCACAGCACCTCTTGTAGGGCAGAAGATTCTTCTCTCGCACCAGTCTACCAAAGAACGTGTCATCAGGGTAGGACTCAGCTGTGGCTGCTGGCTGAGGCAGGGATTCCGGGTGCCCCCAACCTTGCCAGCACTGCTGGGCTCATCCTCCCATGCAAATGGATGAGTCCGGGTGGTGATGGCCTCGACGCCATCCAGAATCGGGACCAAGACGTTGACAGTGTCTCCCTGGACAGGAGTGGTTGGGGTGGCAGGTCGAGGCTTTTCCAACTCCTCAACCTCTCTGGCACGGCTGCTGAGCTCATTCTTCCGTTCGGACTGGTAAACCCTTGGGTGGGTTCAGCCAGGCTGGACGCGGCCTGTGCTGCCATCTGGGGTAAGGGCTCTGGGATCATTCCGACTTTATAGGCACTGGTGAGCTCATCCTTCCTCTCAAAAGGGCAGGTCCTGGCGTCAATCCAAACGTCGTCCCATGTCGGGACCAGGATGGCTGTCACAGGCAGATGCTCTTCCGACTCCTCTGCCTCCTCGGCTCGGTGGTTCCTCTCTGTTGTCACGAGGCGAAGCGGCAGTGATGACTGCAACATCGTCCAATGTTGCGGCCTCTGAATTGGCCAGGCTCTCTGGGGCTGGCGTGAGCTGGGTAGCAAATTAAGTATAATAGCCCCAGGTTTAGATGGTATGGAAAATATGTTAATGTGTTAGGGTCGTGACCATGTAATTAGGTTACATATATTCATTGTATCTATATTGTTTTAAATTGTAAATATAAATTAAGTAATTAATGGTTATTAGGAATAAGGAAAGAGGGTCTCATCATAATTTGTTAATTTGGTGTACTATTTGATTATTGTTTGTTGTAACTTTGTGTACGTGCGGACAAGAGGTCATGTGCTGTGACGTACGTCTAATCCTAAGAATTGTTGTGTGTGGATCATGCCACCCTATAAGGGCATAAAAGTAAAGAAGGGACTGTGATTGGCGAAGTCCAATAAGGAAACAAAATGAGGGGACGACTGTGATTGGTAGGAAAATAGACTCATCCAGGAGAGCTGGACCTAAGCGGTGCAGAGTCCAAGTATGTCATGTTTGTGGTGACGAGGGGGTAAAAGCGTAGAACGCTTGTAATGTTGTATATATGTATATAAAATGTGCTGAATACGAAGTATAGAGTTGTGTTCCAGCAAAATATCACTGTTGTTATGTCTACAATTACTTAACTCAAGAAAACCTGAACACTTTCCCCGCTAGTTAATGTGGGTAATAAGTCGTAGGGATAAGACAAGGGAAGAAAAATGTTAGTGTCAGAAGTGGGGTCTTGAGACAATGGACATATAATTTTTCAGCCCATGGCTTCAGTCAGAACCCGCAGTCGCGATATCTGGAAAGTGGGAATGAAGACGCTTGAGGACAGCGCAATTGTTTGCACAAGGCAATATCAACATTGAACTTTGAGCAGCCCCGCGGAACTCATAAGCTCGCTGTGGCCAGGAAATCACTCAGCACGTGACGTCCGATTGACGGACATCACACTAGCTACCAACCGGATCGACAGAGGCAGCAAAGGGTCGACAGTAGCAGTTTTTGGGATCAGCACGGAAGACAGTGGGCTGGAAGTCCAACCATTACTACCACAGTGGGAGCTACCCCTCATCAACATCAACTGTGCAACTTATTAGTTTAAGGTATTTTAAGTTAATATTAAGTGCATTTTGTTTTATGTTAGCATCTTTTGTTAGAACTTCAGAACCAGATATGCCCCAGTCAGGAGATGAATATGCATCAGTGCATACAGGAGGTGATGTGGAGGAGGAATATTTAGCTCTCTCTGATGCAACTAAGCTATTTAGCTTACCGATTGATGGTACCAAGAGCATTTGAGTTGGTAGATCCGAACAAACACTGACAATTTTTAAAATTTGTGACGTCTAGAACTGTGGGGGATGCCAAAGACAAACTGTTGCATAGAGTAGGGACAGGTTACACTTGAAGCCGGGTAAAGGCAATTATTGCGAAAAAATTACGAGACAAAACATACATTAGATTTTTTTTTGGGAAACTGTTCATTGCTAAACAAGCACAGCATGAGAGTATTGGCATTGCCAGTTGGAGAGAAAGAGTTGATGCGTTAGGGAATGACTTGCGCGATGCTGCGTTAGGTGATAGCATGGCAAGCGGAAGAGAGAGAACAATTTTGATAGTGGCCAGGCTAAAAAAAAAGCTGCTTTTGAGGAAGGACTGATAGACGAGAGTATACAGACAGTAGTACGAAGTAGGGGGCCATTAAGTTTAACGGAAACTGTCAACATGGCACTCGAGCAGGAGTTAAATATTTTATCAGTTAAGGAGCGACGTAATATAGTTCCTACAACACGATACTCATTAAGGTGTACAGTATGTGGAAAGATGGGCCACACAGCGAAAGTTTGTTATTCACATACTAAGCAAACCACCCCAGTACCTTAAAGATGTTTAAAATGCTAGTATGTCACGTACATAACAGAACAGGGCATAATGCGTCACAATGCAGACAGAGACGGCAACCCAAAAATAGGCAGAGAATACCTTCAGACTGATCCTATGTTAAGAATAACCGCACTTGTTTTACTTGCGGTCTACAAGGGCATTTTGCTCGTGAATGTCGAGCGAGAAAGTGTGTCATTGTAGGCAGGACTGACACACACTTCCGGAGTAATCAGCAGCAGAATGGTAAGTCCAATAATGAGTATACACATACACAGGATGGCCTCCCACACATGTAATAAACAACACACAAAACCAAGGTGAAATGTTTCAATTGTGGTAAAGTAGGGCATTATGCTTGGAATTGTACACACAAAGTAGTATGTATGATGGAGCAGCACTCATGTCTCACATGAGGGGAGGCTATGGTAGCCGGAATCATATGAATGAATTCTGAGTTGCTCATAGCGGGAACACACAATACACTTCAGTACAGAGAAGAAACAACGATGAGGTAAGTGAGTACAGTTGTTGTGGTCTGAGAGGCCACTGTGCAAGTGAATGTTGCTACCAAAAGGACACGAAATCTGCAACCAGTTTCACATGTCCGTAAGAAGGATTCAAAGGACAGTCCCATAGGAGTTAAACAGAGAATAAGGGAGATTAAGAAGGAAAATGAGGATAACTAGAATCATGGGGCACCAATGGTACCGAATATAAAAGAGGTAAAGTAGAAAATGGGAAATATAGTAGGTATACTAGTAAGTAAGGAGCGAGTGTGAAAGTACGGGAGAAAAGGTAAGGAGAAAGGAGAGTAAGCACTGAGCAGAGTGCAGCGTAACTTACTACAGGGAAAATCAGAGGATGTGATTTAGAATGATTAATTATTAATGACAGTGAAGAAATCATCAATTATAGTCACCTTATTTATTCATTTCTGTCTCAAAATTACAAGTTTTCTTTGCAGTAAAATACAATTAGCTTATTTTAAAAGACAGATATTTGCCACAAGAGCAAGGTGTCGGGACTGGGCAATAAGTATGGGCGTGGAGCGGTAACCCTTTCGTCGCCACCCCTCCGCCACCTGCTGCCATGAACACACTGCCCAATTTATAACTTTTCCGCATGCTCTAAGCCTAACGAGTACGCCTGGGACATTAGAAATTTGACTTGCATCGGTGTCATATTATTTTCATTTTCAGAGGGTATGAAAATTTTAGGCCATCTTGCATTTGGTGTCAGATTACAATCAATTATAGGCTGTTCACGGTAAAGTGAGCACTTTTTAAGGCCCTTCTAAATTTTCCCTTTCATCCAATTCCCATCTTCCTGCTGCTTTTTAATATAAATATTGCAATGTGACCAGTAAACAGTGTATACATTTCCCCACTCTCAAAATGTAATGCCTCAGGCTGCAATAAGATACATTTATTATTGGTTAATGCCGGTATTTTGTATTTCGAGACGTTATATTTTCTTTATTTGAACGAGTTTAGGTGAAATGTTTTTTCGCAAATTATTTACAATAGTACTTTTTCTAAAATTCCCATTTTTAGTATGTTTATTAGCTAAACTTTATTCACAGATAATGTACAGCTCTTACTATACTCGACATAGTTTTATAAGGTTAGAAGTTGAATATTATTGATGTACATGTCAGAAACTTTTAATGAAATCCCGTATGTATGGACATTTTTCGACAGTCCTCTGAATAATGACAGATTGAGAGTCAACTGAAAAAAAAAAAAAAAAAAAATATATATATATATATATATATATATATATATATATATATATATATATATATATATATATATATATATATATATATATATATATATATATATATATATATATATATATATATATGCGAACATGGAAAGCTCTACCAAAATATAATCCGATACATTTAAAAATTGATTTGAAAAAAAAAAATGAATAGCAAGAGAAAGTATGTAATATTGGCAAATATTGAAGATAGAGAACAAATAAACTGTCAAATATAGGCATACTTACAAACTTTGTCTATAACTTTCTTGAAAACTTTTGTCGCAACTTGGAATTTTAATAATTAACCACATAAAAATAAGAATCAATAAAAATTTAGAATGATTATTTACTAATCCACTAAAACAGTTCACACGTTCCATTTAATTAGTCTTTGAAAAGAAGTGTCCGAGATTTGTGTCCGCTTCAGCTGCCGGCTCAATTTTTTGTCAAGGACATTCAGCTGATCGAAAATACTGCCCTCGCATTTGAATCTTGAGAAGTAGGTCCTCGCAGTTGAAAAGAGCTTGTAATACCTCACGCTTGGTGGGCATACGTACTTCTCCCTCTTCTTCAGAAGCTTCATCACCTTCTTGGTCTTGACTTTCCATGACCTGGGAACTTACAATATCTTCAACTGACTGTTCTTCATTGATTATCATGTCAGAGTCAGTATTGACAAAATAAGTTAATCATACATTTGGCTCAATTGGCTTCATCTTCATTACCAACCACTGAAAATGGAAAACCTTCCTTGAAACAGTTCGCAATCATTTCCTGTGCAACTTCCTTCCATACATAAGAAATAATGCGGCTTGCATCCATCGCGCTTACCTTCTTGTCGTGTATTTTGTCCACTATCAATAATGTAAAGAAAAAAAGTAAATAGCGGAAAATGAAATTATTGTGTGTTGTAATTAGCAGGAAAGACGTACATAGAATCAAATGGAGACAAAACTGGACTGAAAATAAATGGTGAAATTTGCAAGAAAATGTAAAAAGTGGTAATACAAGAAACGGGTTCTACTCTATAAATCATCTAGTTGTTTTAATTTAAGGATAAAGTTATCCATCTCTCTTCTCACCACTAAGAGCTTTTATCTAGAGGCAATTGGTACATGAGTAAGAGGTTGTAGTGGACTACACATGATGTTACTATGTTACTTCCCTCTGCAGCCCCAAGAACCATGAAGAGATCCCATCCCCTTTAACCTAGATGAAGCAAGTACAAAAAGATTTGGCTGGTCGCATTGCAGAGTGGGAGAAGATACTAGAAGACGAGCGATGGCAAGACAGAGCATTATGGAAAGGACTTGTTCATTACCACACCCGGTCCGCTGGAGTGGAGACTTGATGATGATAATTTTTAAGATTTTGGAGTCTTGTTTTATTTATTATTTATTAATGTGGAGCTCAGTCTTTGAGAGAGATACAATTGATTTAGAAATAGTTGTGTGAATTTTCAGAAGCATATAAGATTATATGTTGAGGGTTTCAGGACAGCCTTACAGAAAAGTTCTGTGGTGGAGGCTTTTTATTCTTGTTATTTCATTCTGAATGAGTTTGATTTGGATCTTGAGATTTTATTCTTTTCAGCTTTATTTATTTAGGATTTCTGTTACAATTAGGTTTGAGCATAGGGCAAACTAAATTATCCCCCCCCCCCCCCCCAATCAATCATCTAGTTACAATATCAACAAATTATTGAATAAAGCAAAATATTATAAAATTCGTACACAAAAAATAATTACAGCTTTTGCTTTATTCAGTTAAAATTTTCAAATAATTATCCTCAAAAATTAGATAAAAGAAATTGATAAACTGAAAATAAGACATTTGGTACACTGCTCCCCCACCCTGCCCTTTTTGCGCAAAAAAAATATGTATAAAGAAATTATTAAACTAATAAACAAAAACCATTTCACCACTGAACTGAAAATCATATTTCAATGAATCAGACTTACCGCAAAATCACAGAATAATATGGTTCCTCCTTTTCTTACTATCTCCAAATTAATACATGGTGAATGTATAGGAATTTCTGTACATCTAAGGGAACAAAACAACAACAAAGTAAGTGTGTGTTTCAGAACTGTTTTGTCAATTGGCCTTAATTTAAAAAAAATAATTAAATGTATATACAGTAAATATTGAACTAAAGGTCACAAGACAAATTGTTATTTGTATTATTATTCACTACAGACACTAATACCACAGCATACAGCATGCTTTCATTACAATGAAAGTTTTGAAGTCACTTTCTGTTTTAACTATGTACTTGGAACACTTTTTGGCAAAATTAACTGAATACTTTGAGTAAATTCCCCGAAATCAATATAATACAGAAACTGGTAGTACCTAATTTCAATTTCAAAAAACATATTAGTACTCGCTCAATATTATGGAAACCTGTTCCATTGATGAAATATTTTGTGACATTTTACAACCAACCTCATTACTAGTTTGCATATTAAGTGCGATTCAGGCGAAATCTGCAAAACAACCCCCAGCCTGACAGATATGTGTTTCAACTGGTGGTGTAGCTGCAATGTACATGGAAAAATCATAGTAACAGAGTGATGCATCAAAGTTCCAATGCACAAGGCACCATGGGATACTTTATTATTAACAATAGGTTACATTATTAATCAGTACTTCCACGATTAACATGAAGTAGCATTGAGTTATGGCTAACATCTCACTATTTCAAGGAATCTATTTATGAATTTATTAACATTTAATATACCAATCTGAAGTAAAGGCTTACCATTACTATTTTGAAAGAAATTCACTGTTTGTATTTGGCACACTACATTCTGCTCTCAAACAAAAAAGATGAAAGGTTCCTGGTAATAACTGGCCTGGAGGTGATGCCAGATATCCCAGCATTGCATGATGTATTTATGTAAGCAATTTAAATTGCAAGTCAAAACCAAACCATGCTGCTGCCATTTAATGGTAACATTCTTTCTGATAAAAAAGGATTCGGAACTGTTGGTGATTCCATAATACTAGAGATGGGATATTCGGTAATTTGATACCTCGATACCCCTCGATACTGGGCCGTATCAAAAGTATAGAGTATTGTGACATGCATATTGAATATATTGATACTTTCATTCAATAATTTTTATCGACACGTGTATGTGGCCTGGTCCACCATTTTCCCTACTGTCACAAAGCTGCACCATTAATTTTCGTTCTGCAGTTCACTAGTTTCGGAAAACCCGTGGATTGGCATATTTATTTAATGATTCAACTAATTATTTTCTATAGATGGCAGAGATGTGTGTAGTAAGGAATGAAACAGAACAACATGTGTTCAGGAATTGCAAATAGGAATTTCGATCAGTAAGTCAGTGTGTATTGTAAATAGCATATTTTGAAACGGTTATTAGAATGTTTGAAATGTACGTGGCCTAAAAAACCACCATTTCAACTCTGTTTTGCAGGATAAAAATAACATATTCACTGTATGGAGAACGCACTTCGCCAAAAATATTTACATCCTGAATGTGTTTAATATTCAAATTGGTACGAACTACATATTTATAACGTTTTATTTCAGTGAGGTTAAAACTTGACAGGTTATATAATAGTTTGAATGTTTCTTTCATACGAGCAAATTTTTGACTCGTCCACTAAAACAATATGTAATTAAAGATGATACAGTCTTGTAAGAAGAGATCAAAACAACGCCATCTCATGAAAGATGTTAAACTAGTGTCTCTCGAAACTCCCAATCCACTGGCAATAAAATTAACGGAGCCTCAGCAGTATGACGTTGCCATAACAAAAATATGGTAGGTTGGAATTGTAAACTACATTGATCACAGCATTTGTTTACACTCACTGTTTTATTCACAGACACAGCAGCTGTGGTGCAAGGATACATTGTAACCATGCTACGTTTGTAGAACCATCAAAATTTAGAGAACTTGAATTTAGAATGCAAGTATATATTTCTGTTTTTTACATTCCATTTGTGTTTACAACTGGAGTTTCATATTTAGTTTACATGTTTTGTGTGTACACAATCTGTGAAAACAACCAACGCAAAACAACAAACAGAATAATAAATTTATCTTACTTCTGTTAGCGGAAAAATTGCTATGTTTTTTATCCGACGATAAACAATTCTCCCATTTTCACTATCTGATTTAATCCAGAAAAAAAGGTACTGCTTGTTTTTGAAAATAAAATTTTTTTTAAACCTTCTTAGTTTGAAAATTGACATGCCTGGTGCTTTTTTTAGCATCATATAAATAGATGCTAAGTTACATAAATTTCAAATTTGTTTAAATCATCTGTAATAATATCTTGCATGATTTTTCTTTGATTTTTAAACTTTATCATAAATTTGGTTGAGAACAATGAAAACATAGTTTAAAAAAATTTGATTGCATTATTGAAATTATTTTACTCAAGAGTATCTAAAGTATCGATGGTATTGAGCTGAAAACTGTATTGAGTATAGAATATTGAAAACATAATATCATCCCACCCCTACTTAATACAGTATGTAAATAAAACTTTGCAGCAGTCAAAATTATTGCACTTCTTTCTGGTCACACTGTTTACACAGGTTCTATGAAAACTAAAATCTTACCATTGTAATTAATGTTTTATTTCAGAATTTTTTTCCCAGTTACTTAAACCCTAAAGTTAAAACAAAACAAAAAAAATCAAACAAAATACCTTTGGTTCAGAATAAGCTCATGTGGCTTACGTAGCACTTGAGCCCAGAAGTCTTGATTCTGATAGTTGAGCAAAGTCAGGAGATAGCACCACTGGAAAGCAAGCAGTGGACATCTAGTAGCCAGTTTCAAAAACAGCACGTTGATCTCATTCATGGGTGCAGAGTTCTCATCACTTTTTTTTGCGTCCACCATGTACATCATAGCTTTTGCAACTCGACAGTAACTGCCTGAAATTATTGAAAAATTCATGTTACTGTTTTGAGGTGCTGATAAAATAATTTTGAACTTCCATTAAAACTGTGTACATGAATGTGTACTCTAATTTGCTTAACTTACACAGAAAAAATTGCACATGAGAATTTGTGACAGAACAACAAACAGACTTAATGAATAATTAAGTATAGAAACATTGAAGAGTGAGCAAATAATAAACATAAAAAATTAAAACAGAGAAACGGAAACCAGAAGAGAAAAGGCAAATGAGAAACTGTGAAACTGTAGCAGAAACAAAGAAAGAGATGACAGTGAGTACTTGTGTTTTCTATCTCATTTGCAAAAATATTATTAATGTGTATGATAAAAAGAGAGAAAGGACTTCAGTACTTTACCTGACTCAAACATGTGAATACAGAAGAGAAGAAGGCAGGAGAACTGCTCGTGAAGATAATGCCACTCCTCATTCGCGAGAGGGCTAAACACACCCTTGTAAACTTGGTTGCTTACCAAACCAATAACCCGGAGCAGAAACCTGTACACACACAGTGATTCACTTTCTTTAAACAGCTTGCTGGAACTTGCAGTGAACAGACACTCCAGTGATAACATTAGCAATACTGGCTTTTGGTGTATGGCATTTTTTTAAAAATAAATAAATACATAAATAACCAAATAAACAAACAAATAAAAATTACATTCTACATTTATTGAAGATTTTTAACTGACATTCATTAATTTTAATTGCAACAGTAGATGAAAAATTAGTTTTAATTAATAAAATATACCTTTAATGCAAAAAATGAAATATCGTTGTCTGTTCCATTTCAGAGTCAGACTTACAAAATTTGATGAGACGTGATTTTAATGCAATTTGGAAAGAAAATAGTTGAGATGTTAATGTATTTTAATGTGTATATATAAGTTGTTACCAGCAATTCTCATAAAATTATTAATGTGGCTCTAGGATAAAAGTTCTGGTTTTTAAACTAGATGCAGCCAGCCACCAGAGATGTTTGAATAAAAGGACTAGCAGGGTGTTGTGAGTGGGAAGAGAGGACTCCGAGCCTACGATTTTTAGTTTGAGCATAGGCAAAGCCAGTCTGTTCCTAAACTTTGAGTTGAGCTGGAGCTCAAGCTCTTTTATTACATACAAAATGAGTTTTACAATAAAGAAAATATTAGTCTTTTGACAATAATCTGTCCTCATATCTCCAATCCTGCGGAATAATTTTAACGGGAACAAGTCTACCTTTTAAAATACCCTAGAACACTGATGCACCAAGAGGACATTCATTTGACCATATATAGCCTCCACCTATTCCATTCCTCCTAGACTTTCCATGTTTGCTGTTGTCTAAAAGAATGTACTTCGAGCCGCAGTTAGAACTTGCTGCCTGGTGGCTGACAAACCACCTGCCTTAATGCTTCTGCCTGAAAGTATGTGGACCCACCCCATCAGCGAAGAGCGAGCGGATAAGGCAGGTACCAAAGGAGCATCTATGCAGTGCAACAGTGGTGGTTACTCCCTCCATCCAGTAGTCTCGTTCTGCCCCTTGCTTTCCATGCACTAAGGATCCTCAAAGCACTGCTGCACATGCCAGAGACATCAGGCACAAAGAATAATGTAGTACAGCATGAAGTATTCAAATTTCTTCACCTTGCAAATTTTTTGGGGCCAAAATGACATCACCCAGTTCACAGCTTGAGACAAAAACTAAAAGCTTTGTTTGGGAAAATGGTGGTAGTTGTGCATCTTTTTCGCTGTTTATATAATTTCTTAGATGTAGTGCATTAGTGAAAGTGCTTCTTTATAAAAGCGCAACATTCACATAGTATCTGCTGACGATAAATTAACACATAAGTGAACTAATTTTGACAGAACAGAGCTGGGACTTCACTATAGATGGGAATTATTTACAGAAGGATTAATCGTAAAAGAATTACACTGTGTTGTTTTAGGAATTAAAAATGTAATATTTTCTAGAAAATTATATATAAACAGACTATCTTATTGGGCACAGCATCTTACGCTGATTTGCGGTGTGGTTCTCCTGCTAATTTTGATGGTAATCTGTTTGCATATCTGCAGTTTGAAGGAATAATTTTAACCAGAACACATTTGTTTACCTTCTAAAATATTTTTTTGTGAATAACTGTCATACTTGGTGCTTAATGATAATGCTGCATGAAAGCATTGCAGGGAGGGCTGTGTCTACACCTATGCATGGAAGAGTACAGCATAATGTAGGATACAGTAAACAGACAAATGTTAAAGGGAGAGCCTGAGTTAGAGTATGCCAGACTTTCATGTACCAGTTTATTGGAAAGTGTAATCCACGAGGAGGAAGGGCGTGTGGCTTCGCATGAGAAAGGGGGACACAGCTTGGCACGAGGGGAGGGGGCACGGTTCGGCACAGGGAGAGCAAGAGGGGGTAACTCTGCACACGAGGAGGAGGGGGTGACTCGACACAAGGGATAAGGGAAGGGGATGGCTCGACATGAGGGATAAGGGAAGGGATGGCTCAGCACAAGGAGGGGAGGGGAAGGGGTTGGCTCAGCACAAGGAGGGGAGGGGAAGGGGTTGGCTCAGCACAATGAGGGGAGGGAAGGGGTTGGCTCAGCACAATGAGGGGAGGGGAAGGGAAGGGGGTGGCTCAGCACAATGAGGGGAGGGGAAGGGGGTGGCTCAGCACAATGAGGGGAGGGGAAGGGCAGGGGGTGGCTCGGCACAAGGAGGGGAGAGAAGGGGGTGGCTCGGCACAAGGAGGGGAGAGAAGGGGGTGGCTCGGCACAAGGAGGGGAGAGAAGGGGGTGGCTCGGCACAAGGAGGGGAGAGAAGGGGGTAGCTCGGCACAAGGAGGGGAGAGAAGGGGGTAGCTCGGCACAAGAAGGTGAAGGGTAAGGGAAGTGGCTCAGCACAAGGTGTAAGATGGGAATGAGGGTGGCTTGGCACAAGTAGGGGGTGGAAAATGAGGTGGCTCAGCATGTAGAGGGGAGGAGAAGGGGGTGGCTCATGAAGAGGGGAGGAGAAGGGGGTGGCTGATGAAGAGGGGAGGGGAAGGGGGTGGCTGATGAAGAGGGGAGGAGAAGGGGGTGGCTGATGAAGAGGGGAGGATAAGGGGGTGGCTGATGAAGAGGGGAGGATAAGGGGGTGGCTGATGAAGAGGGGAGGATAAGGGGGTGGCTGATGAAGAGGGGAGGATAAGGGGGTGGCTGATGAAGAGGGGAGGATAAGGGGGTGGCTGATGAAGAGGGGAGAAGGGGGTGGCTGATGAAGAGGGGAGGAGAAGGGGGTGGCTGATGAAGAGGGGAGGAGAAGGGGGTGGCTGATGAAGAGGGGAGGAGAAGGGGTGGCTGATGAAGAGGGGAGGAGAAGGGGGTGGCTGATGAAGAGGGGAGGAGATGGGGGTAGCTCGGCATGAAGAGGGAGGGAGAAGGGTGATGGCTTGGCATGAGTGAGTGAAGAGATTTGGGTGGCTCTTAACAGTGAGGTCTTGAGAGCCGATGAGGGTGATTGAAGTGAATATGTAGCAGTGGCAGAGTGAAGGGGTGGGAGAAATGGGAAATCTCCGAGAAAACCTGGCACGATTCACACTTGTGAAAATCTGGTGACCCGGCCGGGGATTGAACCTGGTTCGCCTTAGTGAGAGGCGAGCGTGATAATTGCTCAGCCACCGAGGGGGAAAAAGGGGGCTTGGGTGGCTTGGCACGAGGGGGAGGGAGATGGCTCTCGGCACGAGAAGGAGGCAGGGGCAGATCAGCATGAGGTGGAGGGGGTGGCAGGGTGTGAGGGAGGGAATGTGTAAAAAAGGTATGTGTTTGGGGTGTGAAAAGGGTATTTGTGAGGAGGGTGAGAGTGAGTGGGTGAAGAGGTGAAAGCAATGGCAACTCTGCTGCATGGACATGATGCGTATGTTGTCTCTGACCTACACAAGACGTCCAAGTGGGTAGTAACTATCACCCACACAACTCAGGTGTGCTGATGCTGTATGAGTGGCTGAAATGAGTTGACTGGGAACACACTGGTTTTCTGAAACCTCCCATGCAGATGGCACTCAAGCTGGTATTACTCAGTGTATGTAGGAACGTATGGAAAGGGGATGCAACTGAGGTGAAGGCCTTGTGAGCAAGACAGCACCTATTGCATGTTAAATCTCAGGATACTACCATTAAAGTTTGGCAAGCATGAAATCACCAATCTTGAGGTCTTACAGTGCAATCCAAATTGAAATAAAAATTAGTGCATCTGGTAAGGTTCCTTTATAATGGATTTTCTACAAAAAAAAACTATACGATACAAAGTTTTGTCCCAAATTGAAATTTTGATATTATTAAGTACTGTATTAGTCTGAATATAGGTTGGCCTCGAATATACGATGACACCCACTTTATTAACCTTAAAATAGGGAAATTTTTTTTCCAGCTTTCAAGTGGTAATATTTTATAATAAACAGTTCCATAAAAGTATAAAGGGAATGTATGTTCTGGCACTACAGCATCTGACATTGGAGCCGAAACTGACCAGCCGCCATGTTGTGACATCACCTGGCTCACATCTTGAAAGCCAGTGCTCATTGGCCATTGACGTCTGAACATCTATCGTTGACCCCTGACCACTGACCCTTGACAATTAAAATACAAAAAAGTACAAAAAATAAATATTTTTTAAATTTATTATTAAAAAACAGTTTGAAGATTCTGGTTCCCCAGCAGTTATATTCCCCCAACAACTTACCTATTTTCCCTCAAAAAGTTTGCTGTAAGGTCAAAATGATCATTACAAACTTTTACATCGGTGGTATTTTATTTTTAGGTTCTGTATGTTTACTGGTAGGCCTACGGTACTTTAATTTTCACTTTTGTAGTGGTGCCAATGTATCTAAGGAAGAAGGTTTCACTACCTATTCTCTGAGAATATATTTTTATAAGGAAGTTAAAAATTTAATTAGTAACTAATTAGTATATATTATCCACAAAATACGTGCAAAAGGTAGGCTGTTCTGTCACAAAATTTCGTTATAAATATTGTAAATGTTTGCAGAGAGCAAATAAATGTTTCTGATATTGAATTTCTGCTGATAACATAAATAAGAGTAATGACTACAAGTGGTGACAAAATGTGGTCTTGATACAATTATCATACAACTCCAATGTTACAAAAGAAAATTCTCCACAGTAGGTGTGTAGGTAAACTGTAATTTTACACCAATATGCTATAAATTCGATACAATTTCTAAGTAATAAGTAGTTTTGCATGATACAATTGTATATCAATGTATCCATGTATTTTTATTAAGTCACATTATAGCCATAATCCTATGTTTCAAGGCTGCAAAATCAGCAAAATAGGTAGACTTATATTCGGACCATTACGGAATTTAAAAATTACTTCACCATTTCCTTTAATGCAGTTCTTCATCCCAGTCTTCAGATTTTAAAGCAAATTTTTATATCCTGAATAGGGTAAGCAAGCAAAAAATATTTACTAATTTTGCAGAAAGTTCACGCTGTCAAGAAACAGTATCAAAACATAACAAAATTTGTAATGGAGAGTTGAATTTTTGCACAGTACCTTGCCATAACATGCTCTGGTAGCAGTTGCTCGTGACTTCTCATAGCAGAAACCGCATTGAGAGGATCCCAACTCTCCTCATGGAACATTGTCTTTGGCGATGGGACAGACAATCCTAGCTCATCCAACCGGGCTAGAACCACCTCTTCTTTCCCTTGTGATATGAGGAGCAGCAGCATTGCCAACACCATGCCCAGCCACCGTTCAGTTATCAGTGGCGAATGCTACATCAAAATCCACAAAAAAAAATGTATAGTACATTTATATTTTGATCATTAAATACTATCTAAAAGCTTATGCTCAAAATTTTAAGCTGTAAAAATTAATATTTTGTAATTTTTTTATTTCTCTAAGAAAATTTTGTTAACTGCATAGTACTTTAATCTTCATTTTGACAAGTTTATTATTCTTTTGAAGGCTATTAAACTATTTTAGTGAGAATGCGTATTTAATTTTGTGATTATTTTAAGCAATTTGAATAAAATACTATAAAATTACTCTTGTTCAGACTATTGCAGCAGTAGCCTAACAAATTTTAGGGTTCAGATATTTTAAATTGGCAAATGCTACCAATTATAACGATCAGTTATCACATTGATGAGAGACGTGAGAATAAAGTAGTTATACGGACGAGATCAGAAGAGGCCTCGGCACACTTTTTATTAGCAAATTTAAGTGCTTTTGGTTGCAGCATTGGCAGTATTCTACTACAATGCCACGACACAATGCTCGATTTCCTGTACTTCGACGTGTCGGAATGTAATACTGGCCTGTTTATTTATTAAAACTGCACAAGATTTGAAAATTGCAATTTTACGATATAGCTTATGAACAAATATCCAGAGGTTTAACAGGAAGGAGAATAAAGCTTTCTGAAAGACTGGATGTAGGCCAGAACACAATTAACTCCATGTTTATATGAAAAAAATGTTTAATCTTAATGTCAGCAAAGACTTTTGCTCCTTGAAGTTCATTATTAAAGTTAATTAGAATATAGATGGACTGCAATAATAAGCTTTCAAGTAATTAAAATTAATGGTAAAATTTCAGTTACTATGTGCTGGATGTGAACAGGAAAATAATAATAGAAGGGGGACCACCACTACAAGTAAAATATTAGTCCTTTCAATAATAAAATACAGAGATTTTCACAACCTTTGTTTTTGTAAAACTATTGTTACCTATGATCAGGCGATCTACCATTTTGTAGTTGAATGGGAGTAACTGTAGTTAAATTATCTTATTAAAAAAATTTTCTGTTGTTTCTTTGTAAATTTTTTTTAAGTGTGTTATGTATTAAAGTATTTATTTAGGGTAAATTGCGTCTAGTAAAAGTGTCAAACCTTTGAGTACAGATGGCAGCAAAGTCGCCTGATCTGCTGCTGTACCTCAAAAGAATAATCTATCATGCCCTTTTAAAGGTAAATTTTCATCTTGTACGGGCTCAAAAAGTATCGGGTTTAAAATACATTACATCTAATTACCATAAAAAGATTTGAAAAATACCCTGCAACAGATCTGCACCTTCTTTAATTAATATGAAACATGCACAAGGCGACATTAAGACTAGTTACATCACATGAAGAGAGAAATGAAGCAAAATAATAACAAGCGGTTTAAGTTCCATTTCATTTTAAACACCTACATATATTAGAACAATGTTTGATTTGTTACACTAATAACTGCTGTTTGTAACAATATAAAATAAAATGCATTAGCATTTTGTCTAAGAACTCCTTTCTGCCCACGTATTTCTCAAATGCATGTTGTGCAAAGGCACGGCTGTCAGAATAGCCAATATGAAATTCTCTTTCAATCATTTAATCATCAGCTGATAAATGATTTTGTACATGGGATGTTATTTATATTTATGGCATGATGCTACATACTGGCTGTCAAAAAATGGAATCTTAGATTAAATGGACATTATTATTATTATCATTATATTTATGATTTTTAATTCTAAATATATGAGCTTGCTTTTCTCCAGTTCAAACAGCTTCATTCCTTTGCATTTTTCTAAAGTTTATATTTCGACATCATCACAATGAGTATAAACTTGATCCCAAAAGACTGAAAATGTTTCTGTACATTTTATGCCGTCCAAAAATTTCAGTACATTCAATTTCTTAGATATGCATAAAAATACAGCACAATTTTTCCTTTTTCATTAAATATACATTCCCACCACTCAAAAGAAAAGATATCAAAACTGATTAATTTTAGATATCAACCACATAGTAAAAAGAACTCCAGTGTGTTTGTGTGAAAAGAGAGAAACTCTCTTTCACAAATGTACAAACTAATTTGGGAGTATAATTAGTAAAAGGATTATGGTTGATCCGGCCCAAGGGAACGGGGAGTAGGAGTGTAGGAGCCAGCCGGCTGACCACCATGTTGTGACGTCGTCCGGTGGCCATACTGGAAACCAGTGACTTTGACCTTGGAATCCAAAAATGTAGAGAAAAATCCCACAAAAATAAAAAAATACAACAAATATCCAAAAATGAATAATTAAAAAATTATGAAAAAAAAAAAAAAAAAATAAATAAAAAATTCTAGTCACCCGGTAACCATTCTTCCCTAAAAATTTCTCTTTTTCCTTAAAAGTTTCTTGTTTTCCCTTGAAATTTCCCCAATTCTAAAAAAACCCAAAAAAAACATAAATTTATTATTAAAGGAATTAAAAAATTTACTTAAAAAACTTAAATTTCAAATTTCCAGAGGTCACCCTCACCCATACTCAATCCACCATCTTCGTAGGTGCGGCCGGCAGTCATGTTGGTAGGTGCAGTTTTGCCATCTTGGTAGGCATCACAGCCAACATTCACCATCCTGTTTTTTTTTTCATTTGTCCAAACACTTGAGAAAAAGATCGAATAAATTCATAAAAGTCAGCAAGCATATTAAGTTACTGACGACAACCACCGCCATCTTGTATGTTGGTGACCTTGACCCATGGCATTAAAAAAAATATATTTTTATTCAAATTTTTAAAAAATCAATATTGCAATCTTTCCATCAATTAGCACCACAATCAGCACCACAATCAGAATCAGCTCTGCAATCTTAATTAATGTTTTGTATGCAGTCAACTATCCATGCCTTTTTTAATACTAAAGTCTTTATTATTATTCTATATGCAGATCTTTACGTACATAGGCGAGTGCTCACAGCACCACTTTAAAGGTGTGAAGTATAAAAGGACACGACACACAAAAATAAAGAGAAAACAGTTATTTAATAATAATAATTTAGTAGTTTATAATTACAATTTCAGAAGAAAGCAGTTCATCACATCATTTGATGTAATCCCATTCCTTCAGTTTACTCATGATTGAATATATCTCAACTATGTGCAAGTCATACCAACATTTGTGAAGGTCAATAAAATATTCGAGACTATCAACTATTTCATTCTGGTCTTCAGTAAACATGTCGTCAGTATGATCAGCCTATCCTGCCTTCTTCGCATCCCTTGTCGAAGGAAACTCATTGGTGAAATGTGTGGGAATTTGAGGGAATCAGCATTGTCTGCAACAATATCACAGTCGTCATTGTCATTATCAACTGTGACACCATAGTCATTTTCATTTATGCTGTCTTCAGGATCGTCTTCACTTCCTGATTCGATCATCAATATCAAGTTTACTTTTTTTTTGTAGGTATGACATGGTCATCATCAGTACTTAGGGCCAACGACAGTTTATTTTGAAGTTCGTCGAATTCATGTGCATGTCATGTAAGTGAACATTTCACACATACAGACTCTCCTGCAATCATTTCATCATTAGCATTAACTGTCTTGTCATAATCACCTATCAAATTGGTACCCATTGATGCAGCAAGAGGTATTGCCGGACAAAGTTTCTGTCTCCCAGTAGATGGATCCTTGCAGATCTCGCTATGTTACTTCAATTTATCGCCTTCCACAAACCACATGGGACCAATGTCGTATTGCTCCATTGTGCCAAAAGGACTCTTCGTACAGGCTGTTCTCTCATGCAGATAAGCATTTTGATCATAGCTGAAAACCCGATCGCATAATCGACACTGATGACAACCAGATAGCGATTATGCAGGTGGCGGTTCTATGTTAGTTGAGATCAAAGGTACACCTTCGTTTTCACAATTCATCTTCGTCGTACGATGAGAGAATTCCAAATCTATGTTCACTTGGTGTCAGAACGTCAACTGTCATTTTTCTATATACGGTAAATGCAGTTCTTTTAGCAGTAAAGACTCTAGCTTGTACTCACAAAAAGCCTTCCACCATATAAGTTATATGTAAAAATATGGAGGCACTCTGAGATAAACCCATATACTCATTCACCCTAGAAGAAAATACGCAGATACTTACGTAGCTAAATTATATTTTAGTATGCTTGTAGGCAAATGTATATTTAATATAGAAATTTTAAATAATTTTAAATTTATCTAGTTATTCATGATTATTGATAATGTATAAAAATAATTAAAAATAATGTTATATTTACATATTTATACACCTATACATAATTATTTATAAAATTTACTAAATAATATTATAAATACATATTTATATATCTATACACAATTACATATAGTATTAATTAAAAACAATTTTATATTTCCTTATTTATATATATATACATAATTTGGTATAAAAATAATTTAAAACAAGTTTATATTCGCATATTTATAGTGACGCATGTCAACATTCTGCGCCGCAGAGAGGCGCTCTACGGACGACTCCGCCCCATCTGGGAGCACCCTACGCTCGGGGAAAGTCAAATTCAGTGGCTGAAATGATATTTTACTAGTTGAGCAAGGAGACTCCATGCATGGGCCAGACGACTAAGTAACCATAATTAACGCATTTAACTATGGAATCCTATGCCAGCCCGGAATTTAGCATGCAAGCGCCGCCCCGATAAAATAATATTTATTTGAATTTCCCCTATGCAACTTTGACCGACGAAGGAGTTTCGAACAACTCCAGAGATAGCAGCACCCCCGTTGCCTTGTGACGTCAAGGCTCACCAGCCTCACCCCCAGACGCATGAAAATATCTATGCCTCCACCAGGGGTGATAAGTAAACGAGCGGCGCTACTGCACCCGATAAACTTGCCCATGTGTTGGAAGGATACGCTACCCCCCCGCCCCTGGAGAATCGTTAATGCAGGGTAATTTTCATATAAATAGAAGTCCAGGACCGTGGTCCAGCAGCGACGCCGGGGCTCGCCGGCCGACAAGGTTCGTGAACTCACCCCAGTCTGCGAAGACTCTCTCTCTCTCTCTCTCTCCTCTCTCCTCAGCAGACAGAGGCAGGGATTGAACTTTCTACCCACTGCTTGGGATCAGCAGTGTTCTCTCCAGCCAGCAGCTTGCAGAAGGCCGTCAGCACTCTAACCTCAGATTGGACAAGGCCCGTCACTACAGCTGACCACCCAGGGACAGCTCACCTCTTCAACGGTAAATCCCAACACATGTACCCGCTACCCTTTTACATCACTCAACTTCCTTGATTCCCGCGGTAGCAGGTCGTTGCGCAATTACGTCCCCCTGGATTGAGCCCCCGTAGTGTCACGCTGTAAATAGTGTTGTTTATTAGCTAATTTGCTTTTAGTTAATTTGTAATTAATTTTCCCAGGCCTGCCTTTGCCTGTCGAGTAGCAAATAATTTTAATATTTAGTATTTTAGCTATATCTTAGAGTGTATCAGTCAGTCGGGACTTCGCAATATTCTTCTATTAGACGTAATAAAAATTACGTGCAATTTAAATCCTTTTATGTCATCTACAGTATTATTAATTTTAGATCCCTTGTTCCATGGTACTTAATCAAATTTGGTTTACAGTGTGGTGAAATATTTCATAATTGTGGTAAATTCAGTTGTGCAATAATTATCTTCTTTCTCACGTCATTACACTGAATTCCTCAGGAGAAGGGCCCGAGAGTGATTGGAATACAAGCTCGCAGGGGCATACACCTGCTTCTGGGTTTCCAGTGCACCCGCCACCGGTACGAGGCGTAAGGACTGGATACCTAGGTTTGCCCATTACACAGTAGGTCCTCAGGCGCGACTAAAGAACTCGACCCACCTAGGACTGTTCATCTGGTGGACAGCCTTTTAATTTTCTCAAATGCGCAGTCAGCATGGTGGTGCAGGTAGCCATCAGAGGCAACGCAAAAGACGCGTATTAACTAAGCAGTAAATCAAAACTCAATTAATTGTTGAATCAAACCCAGCCACACTATTACCCAATGAGCCTGTAAACTTACCGGTAGATTACAACGTTATAACACCTCCAACCCAGGAAACCCCTCTGAAACGTTGGTTAGGCTGGTGTCCACTGGATGAGGAATTAGAGATGGAGGACATTCCCACCGAGTAATCACTAGTACATGGGTCAACTTCTAGCATAGAAACTCCCTGCTCCGGGAACCCCCGTCCATGCCAGCACTGTAAAGTTATGACTGGGAAAATTAATTTGGATTCGACACTTGAACATAGAATAGCTTCCCAACTTCTGTGTGGTGAAATTGGCCTCTGGGAAGACGATAGGGGTTCGACTCGCTGCCAAGGTAGTTTCCAAACCAAGTGGAGAACGATTCCGGGCCAATTTTATCCTTGCTCGACAGCCAATAAGGCAGTGGTGGGTTAATCCCATACATTTTTCTAGATCACACACCACCACACCCATTATCAATTAATCTCCGACAGAGCAACTCACCCATATTTGGAACAGCTGGCATCCCGTCTCCTGACAATCCTAGTTGTGAGAAGGGTGAAACTCTATGGGAGGGATAGTATTACTACATTCAGACTCACACTGGGGACTGACACTGGGGTTTACATTTACATATTTATTAGTGATGTTCCAATAAAATGTTTTCCAATACAGATATGCCGGTACCCTGATACCAATGTCAATACCAATGCCCTTCGCACTGAATTTTAGAAAAAGCGTTACTGTAAATAATAAATTTAAAAACATTTCTCCTAAACTCATTTAAATAAAGAAAATAATGTTTCAAAATACTGTATACTATAATTTATTGTAATCCGACACAAAATGCAAGCTGACAAAAACTTTCAAACCCTCTGAAAATAAAAATAATATTACACAAATGCAAGTCAAATTTTAAATGTTCCGAATGCACTCGTACAGCGAGAGCGCACAGAGAAGTTATGACGGCGGGAGGATTACCCTTCCATACCGCTATAGGTTGGCGCCCATGTCAAATGTGTGTATTTTAAAGTAATTAATTATATTTTACTGCAAAGAAAACTTGTAATTTGGAGCCAGAAAAGAATAAATAAGGTGCCTATAATTGATTTCTTCACTGTCTGTAATAATTAATCATTCAAAACCATGTCATTCTGATTTTCCCTGTCATGAGTTACACTGCACTTGGTTCGGTGCTTACCTACCCATTATTAGATGGCGAAAGATGTCGAAAAGACCCTTACATTTTATCATTTTATTCAAAGACACCTGTCTACTGAAATAAATTAATATAAATCCTCCGATTTCCCCACTAGATGTTACTGAAAATGAACTTCACACTCATAATACAAGTCGCTCTATGTTCAAACAATTTTTGGTGACAAGTGGTAGAGTAAATGCTATTGGGCATATAATTTTATTTGCAAAGATGCTGCTCTTTGGGTTAAATAAGTATTACGTTTTAAAGTCACGTTAATTTTACGCCAGATGCAATGAAAAACAAAACTTACTGGAAAGAACTACCTTTAATCACAAAAGAAAACATCTTTCCAAATAATAATTCCTATTTAAAATGTTTTGTGCAACATTTTCAGGTAAAAGCATTTGCTTTGAAATATAAGTGATGATAGGTGCAACTATTTTGAGTGACGCATAATTTTCATAAAATTTATACTATCACCAGGCGCACATTTGCCCTGTGGCCGGAGTGCTCGACACCAGCTTCCACTCTCGGTGGTATTGCATGTACAGGGAGGAAGGAAGGTGTGCAGCTGAGACAGAAAGACGGGTGAAAGAGAGGAGGCTATGTTGTCATGCTTGTTGCTATAGGTAACCACCTCCCTTCTCATCAGACATGTAAGGGAAGTAGCACGCCAGTCTCGCACGCCGCACCAAGCCACAGTGTCGACAGATGTGTTGGAAAGGCAAGACACTGGACGAAGCCCCGCACAGCAGTGATAAACGACGACATGCGTGCGGTATTTCACATCCAGTTACTAAATGTTTGTATAAGCAATCAGCTTAAAATCGATAGTTGCGGGAAATCTTAGGTGATGGGACCCGAAATATACTTTTATAAGCTCTACATGCAATTAAAGATAAAAGGTTATGTTAACATTATTTAAATAGGAATTTCACAGTGACCACAAAAAATTGTTGGTGGATACCCTTTATTTGTTCTTTTTTACTTTTCTTTTAATGTGTAGCGTATACACACCAAAATACAGTAATTTTTGTGTCTACAGAAAGTAATAACCTGATTTCATTGTCTACAACCGACACTTATGTATCGGGTCGATACCATACCACATACATTACAAAGAAGGCCAGGTATCGGAACAACTCTAATATTTATATACCTACATATGATAATGAATAAAATTAATTTTAAATAATTTTAAATTTATATATTTATATTAACATACTTGTATACCTATTTACTAACATGCACAAAGGAAAAAGGGTTTTGATGTTCACAGATGATGCTGCTATCCTTAGTCCTATGGATTTATAGAGGATAGGATCAGTCGTGGCGGAACAGGTTCCTCCGTCCGACTCGGGTTTCTAAGAGCACTGATTACCCTCCTGAGCCCTGCTTATAGCCCTTCTGCGGTGTGTTCTCTTCTTGTAATATTTGTTTCGGTCTGGTAGGTCATAGTTTGCCGACGTTGGGGTGGTTTGGTGGGTGCCATCTAATGGAAGGGTTATTTTTAAGTGGAGGGGAATCAAACCCCAAGGTGATTTGAATTGCAAATTGCACTCCCGTCCAGGGAGTGCAATTTTACTCACAGTGAAGGCTGCTAATAAACGGGATTCCAGATATTCCAGGTCACTTGGACACTGTTGGGATGTTGGGACCGTAGATGGTAGCGAAGTTACAATGAAAGGGGGTCTCGTTATCCGGCTAGTGGTTGTAACTCGGACCTGCTTTTGCTACCGGGTTATCCCCAAGAACGCTGTCTCATCAGTGTACGGTTGGGAATGAAATTAAGGGGAGCGATAATTATGCGGGTTTTGGGGGGTAAGTTTATCTTTACCACCTTCCCTGTTGCGGTACGAATTGTGCATGTACTAAGCGGGTGCATGTTCTTTTCTGGGTTGGAGGTTGGTACGATTACGACAGGTGAGGGTTTAGCCGGCTGGTAATATCTCACATGTTCATAGCCAGGCCACGGCAGACAGATTCCCAGATATGCATGGAGTTCCAATTTATGGTCGCACACAGCTATTGGCGAGATGGGATGCAGACTGACATCAGGTACTGGAGATGGGGGTGCATCCTCGAAAGTGGAGTGTACTAGCGGAGCAGTAATCAGTATAAGCAGTTCTCGCTGTAGAGCTCATCACTCTCTACATATGTTTCTACTGGGTACCCCACCTCCTTTCCTATTCATTTGAAGTTAAGTCACAAGGTTTCATAATAGAACAAATACTTTATTCCCTTTTCTGCTGACATGCCGTCCTAGGGGAATGTTTTCTCCAGACATGCTCAAGGCACTGATGGAAGGAATTTTGCAGGCGAGAAATAGAGTGCCGCTGTGGACAGGCGAGCGTGTATCGGACATGCCCAAGAGCTTCAGTATGCCCTTGCGGACTAAACGCCTATTTCAGACCCCGTCTCCTGAGGTTTCGGCCCACTCACACCTATTTCCCAGGGAAAAGTTAACATTTACAGGCAAAACAAAACACTTTCAGTTAAAATCAGAGGGGAATTAAATAATGGAGTCAACTAAACTTTTGACATATTTATTTTACTTCTAAGAAAACACTGGGGAATACCGGTTCAAACATACAATCTAAACAATTATATAAATTAGCTTGGTTACTTTACACAGGTGAAGGTGAACCTGGACAAACTTGTAATAAAATATTATTTACTCTGAGAAACTCACAATTTACAGCGGTTTGCTTCCCGAGGGGTGGTCGTCCAGAGGGGACATCGCAATGACAGGCTACCACAGAGTCAAGGAAAAGACTTGGGTAAAAGGGGGTGCAGGATTAGGACGTTGAAGTTACCTCTGAAGAGTCTGGCAGGAGTTGCGAGATGAGTTGGTGTAGGTGGAACCTTCTCAAGCTGCAGGAGCTGGTAGAGCTTTGTGCAAGCTGGGAGAGAAGGTCTTGCCCGACCAGGGAGAGCTCGCCAACCTATGCAGCCGGCAAGCTTACGAACTCTGACTAGCGGTGATTCTGAGCCACCTTATATAGTCCAAAAATCTGTAATTCAGGATTCTCCCGGGAGTGTGAGGGATGTTAGTCATTCTCCGCAGGGGCTGTTTATTTCAGGGTTGCAGTAGCGAACCGCATTCCTTAACACCCTGGGTTGAGGATGGCGAGACCGGTTTACTACCACTGCTCGAGGCTCTGCTGCTGTGACGTCAGTGGGCATAGGGATGCTGCAATCCTGTGGGTTCTCACATAACTTTCTTCTCTGCTATCTGTGGTCCATGGCTCGTTGGGTGTCTAGGCTCGTGGAATCAACTCTGTTGGCACGTGAATATCGTATGCCAATGTTGTGACTTGCCCCTTGCTCTTTATAGTTCGTTCTATATTTATGTATACATAATTATCTACGCGTTTTCATCTGGGGTGAATGTGTATGTGGGTTTTCTCATAGTGCCCCACCCCCCCATATTTTTTACGTATAAATTTTTGGTGGAGGGTTTTTTGTGGGTACATGGTAGAATCTTTACTGCAAAAAGAATAACATTTATATAAAAGAATTACAGTTGACGTTCTGACACTGCGAGTGAATATAGATTTGGAATCTCTCTCGTCATATGATGAAGATGAATTGAAAAAACTAAGGTCTGCCTTTGACCTCAACTAACAGAGTCGTGACCTGCATCATCGCTACCTGGTTGTCCTCAGTGTCAATTCTGCGATCGAGTTTTCACCTATGGTCAAAATGCTTGTTGGCATGAGAGAACGGCCTATCAGAGTTCTTTTGGCATGATGAAACAAAATAACACTGGTCCCATGCAGTTTGTGCAAGGAGATACATTGAAAAAACATACAGAGATCTGCAAGTATCCATCTACTGGGAGTCAGAAAGTATTACTGGCAATCTCTCTTGCTGCATCAATGGGTACCGATTCAATAGGTGATTATGACGAGACAGTTAATATTAATGATGGACTGAGTGCAGTAGAGTCGGTATGTGTGGAATGTACACTTGCATGACATTTGCATGAAGTCTCAAACTTCAAAATAAACGGTTGTTGGCCCTAAATACTGATGGACATGTGACACCTACAAAGAAAAGTATACTTGATATTGATGATGAAACAGGAAGTGAAGACAGTCATGAAGACAGCATAGATGAAAATGACTATAGTGTCAGTGTTAATTATGACTATGACGACAGTGATAATTTTGGAGACAATGACGATTTCCTAAACATTCCCACATATTTCACTGCGTTTAATTCGACAAGTGATAAGAGGGCAGAACATGCTGAGAATACTGACTACATGTTTACCAAAGACCTAAATGAACTTTATGATAGACTCTTAATATTTTATTGACCTTCACAAACGTGGGTATGACTAGCACATAGATGAGATATATTCAATCATTAAATTGAAGGAACGAGGTTACGTCAAATGATGTGATGAACTACTTTCTTCCGAAGTTGTAATTACAAAATAATAAATTATTGTTATAAAATAATTGTTTTCTCTTTATTTTTGTGTGTTGTATCCTTATTGCTCACAATTTTAAAGTGGTGCTGCGAGCACATACCTATATACGTAAAGATCTGCATATAGAATAATAATAATTAAGACTGACGCAAGCTGCTTCTACATCTAAGCTAATATGATTACGAATCATCGCCTCGAACACCTCTTCCATCTCTACAGACGTGTGCAACACGTTGCCTACCCTACAGGCACGGGAACTTATAAGCAATTCCTTCTCACCTGGAAGATATGCAACCTGGCAAGCTTGCTTTAATTTTTTTTTTTTGGGTTTAACGTTACTGGACAAGGTAAAAGGTCACAGACATCCAAGATGGTGGTGGTAATAGTAACATAATATGCTCGTTGACTTTTATTTATTTATTCAATTTTTCTCAAGTTTTTGGACAAAAAAAAAGACTCACATTGACTGTGATGACTACTAAGATGGCGGACTGCATAGACTACCATGGGTGCTGGCCACACCTACCAAGATGGCGGACGACCGCATCTTCCAAAATGGTGGAATATGGGTAAGGGTTACCTTAGGATATTTAAGTTTTTTTAAAATAAGTTTTTAAATAATTAAAAATGATTTTTAGGTAATATTTTTAAAAAATAAATTGTTGGTATTTTAAAAATTTTTTTATTGAGAAAATAATAATAATAATAATAATAATAATAATAATAATAAGGGGAAAATGGTCATTGGAGGGCTGGAATTTTTGCATACTACTTAATAATTTTTATTTATCTATTTTTTGGATTAAATTTTTTTTGATTTCGAGGTCAGTGGTTACCAAGGTCGTCATTGGCTTCCAAGATGGCCACCAGACGATGCCACAACATGGTGGCCGGCCGGCTCCTACACCCCATTCCCTTGCATCCGCTCCACCATAATGCTTCTAGTATAATTACACTAACAAACCTCTACACAATAAAAAAAATTATATGCTGACTACTTTGTAAAGTCACACTACAGCGATACAGCTCTGTCTCTCAAAATTCAATGTAGGAGAGGTAAAATCTCATAAAACCAAATGAACTTATTTTTACAGAAATATTTTCGGTGACTTTTACACTCGTTCACCTAAAGTAATGTCTCTCTGCCAATGCAATTAAAGTAGTCTATGCAACCAGCTGGCATATTATGTTGACAGTGGAATTCAAAAATTTGCTGTATGAAATGACAGCCATAAAAGTGCTAAGACATCACAAGCCAAAAACATGCAGGTACAATAATTGCCAAGGACACAGCACACTGCAATATACTGACCAATTGTGGTGGCTCTGAAAAGAGAACACGCAAGAGGGAGTCAACTGGACGGAACACACAAGGTGATGCAGAGTTGAGGAGGTGATGAAGGGCAGACTGAGCTGCACGACATTCCAGACGGATACGGCCTTGAGCAAGAAGGGGCAAGAGAACATCCATCACCTGGCGTGACCAACGTCGCCACCTCTCTTCCCAGTCACAGCCTTGACGAGACTCGCTCAATACCAGACTCAACAGTTCCAGAACCTAGAGAAAAAACATTTGTCTGTGTACGTGTTAGCACACTAAACTATTTAAAGCATTCAAAAGGTAGGAACACCTTGAACATTAATGTCATACAGTCATATCTTATTTGGACCTCAAAAGAGACTAATTTATTATAAGTTAAATATGACCTAGTTAAAAGAGCTCAGAGAAACCTAATTCATTACTAGGGAATTATTTGATAGTTGAAACATTATAAAGAGGAAAAACACACACAACCTGAATTTACAACAGCACTAAGAATTTTCAAATAATTTAGTTTGGTACTTGAACATTAATTTATAGCATCAAAATGATGGTAAAATGAAATAAATTCATTTTGGATCATGATTGCTGTTATACTCAAGCCAATCTAAAAATCACTAACCTGGTAATACTCTACCAAACGCAGCAACACTGAGATGAGACACTCTCTCTGCGTATCCAGATCTTTGAGATCTGCTGGACTACCACTTGTTCCTCTCACCAGAAAAACATCTTCCACCACAGGCACGAGAGCTGGGATACCTATAATAGGGAACATATTTATATATGCAGTTGACTTATTTTGTAGTCACCTTTTGTTCATGGCATTCAGAGAAGGAAACTGGCTCTCATTTTGCTCCGTAAACAAAATATTATCCAGGTTGTTACATAAACTGTACTGGTCTGCTTGGAATGCTGAGCTCACATAACCTAAAACTTCTGGTCGGACAAAGCTCAACCTTGCACAGCATTATTCCTGTACAACAAAAAGGCTGCAAAATACTTCAGTTGTCATCAATCAAATCTCCTTATTGGTAGATATGCCTTTAGAAGTTCCAAGATTTCATACAGCTATCTGTCACTTTAATAAAACATCTTTCTTAACCGGGTCTACATTTCTGCAACCTGCTCACTGAAAAGATACAACTTATAAGCAGCAAAAGTATAAAGGTATGTGACTATTGAAATCTAGAGCAATACGTAACTTACCCCTGAAGAGTATAGTAATCAAGAGCTAAAACAACTGAGATTATCATCACAGGGAGTGAGAACCACAATTGCTGCCAATAGTTTTACACATCTTGTTCACTCAGAGGAAAAGACACAGTGTCATACAAGTTAGTATTAGCAAAAAGCCTCTTTTAAAGGTAGCAACAAGCCACCATCTACCAAGGAAGAAACACAGAGTCAGGCAGTCTTTTAGAAACCTGTGTAGTATCTAGGACAACACACTTTCATACCAGAGAAGGCTATCCAGGCCAGACATGAAGTTATTGGAAAAATGCTACTGCGGAATCAGCTTCACTTAGCATCCTCATATAGCATAAACAAGTTGACAGATTTGGAAGGCACTGAACAATGAGGTCTCTCATGCCCACGGAGGTGGAGTGATATGGAAAGGAAGCAGCAATGGAATGCAATGGTGAGAGAAATTACAGTACCCCAAGAAAACCCATCAGCCAACAACAACATCTGGCACAATTCTCACAAGTTAAAAAGTGGAAGTGACCATGTCAGAAACTGAACCAGGATCACTGCGGTGAGAGGTCAGCAAGTTAAATGCTCAAACATAAGAGGCTTCACTATGACATGCAGTACGTAAATTAACAGTTATCAAGCACTTCCAGTAATGGTTTGCTAAGAAAAGAAGTGATGGACATCATACCGCGCAGAGGGTTACAATCAGATAACTTCAATGACATCGGGCAAAAATTTTGCATTCTCTTCTAAGAGATTGAATAAGGGTGGTACATGAAGGATGCCACTCCTCAGAAATAAAACCAAAGCGGTCCCATTTAACAACTAACATTTACAAAAAAATTGCAATAAAAACAGATAACCCACATATAAAATCATACAGGTTTGTGACGGGTCATGAAAAATCTGAGAAACTGCCAAACTCACAATGGGAGACTGGTGGCTGACCACTTGCCATCAAGCCATTACACAACTGTATCATCTCGCTGATCCCCGTTATGCTCTTTGAGTGGTGTTTTTCATAAGACAGGTGCACCAAGAAATAAAATATTTTTGGAATCAAGTCTTCTGCCTGCCTGAAACATATCATTACCATTCAAATACCAGAGTATTTACATTACTTGCTCATGCAAGAAAAGTAAAGGACACAAATACAAAAAAAAAAAAAAAAAAAAAAAAAAAAGTCATGGTAACCTCATACTCACGGGATCTGACCTTCTTCCAAAAATTCAAACTGTCTGAGAACAAAACCAAAGAATATCTTGTCAGAATCAAGCAAGCAATAGTTGACACGAAGCTGGACCAACTGACTCAGTAGCAACAGGACTCGACACTGCAGTTGAACATCACTTGTCACTGTGTATTGCTGCAAGAAAAAATCAAGTTACCCATTGCAATATGTACCTAGCAGATTATGTTTTAATACATGTAACAAAAAATCAAAATATGTGTATATTTGTACCATAGCCAAAATTAAAGGTGTAATGGTGAGAATATTGCGAACACATATGTAACTATGCCTCTATTGTTAATTTATCATACCTCCTGCAGGAATAAGAGCGGGTAGCTTTTATTTTACAATGTTAATTATTTCATCAATACTCTTAACAGAATAAAAACAAAATTGCCATTTGTCATTGCTGTTACTTTACATACATCTCGGCTGTTATCCACAGTCCATTCACCTTGACATACAAGAACAAAAAGGCACATTTGATGGACCTCTCCATTCCTCGCAGTGTTCAGGACCCAGTATTACTCAGTACATGAATTAATTGCAACTATCGTGCCACAGGTTGTGTCAGAGCAGCCCAACTGACTGCATTATATATCTCATTAATTATTCATTTCTCTTTGAGATGATCAATTACAGCACTTAAAAAAAAGGAGGAAAAAGTATATTACATATTTGTTTCTTATTTCAGACAGAGAACGTAATTAAAAAAAACTGATAGTACTTTTTCATTTCTTGCTTTTCCCGATGCATTTTTTTGTATTTTTGTCACCTCCATCTTGCTGTCCCCTTGTGAGGTGGCACAGTTCACACAACAGGACTGCTACAGAATATTACAATTTAATTTCTCTGACTTTTCCATGTTTTTAGATGAAAATGGAGAAATTTCCAATGTTTTAAAGCATCGTTATTAAAAATCTTATGGAAAGAGCACTACCTTATAAAATGTAATTAAAATGAAACATGCAAAACTTATTGTTCCTAAAAATAGTCTACAGCACAAGGAGTACAAATCCTTACTTGCAAGGCAATTTCTCTAACAACTCATTTTGTTTTTACAAAGCAAACATTTTTTGAACAAATTTACTGTGCTGTTTATGAGGATGTCTTGGTTGTATATAAATTTTGTCATCTTAAAGCATATTGCACAAGCATTATACTGGCTCTGCATGATTCTGTCTTGATTTGAACATTGTGCAGCATTCTCACTCCCAAAAAATGCTAGCTTATGTGGTGAATGTGTGTTTTGCCCCTAACAGTGGAAAAATATAATTACATCCATAAATGCAGATACGGTCAAATCTAGAAAAATTACCCCGGTAACTACGTATTTCATCACATTAAATACATTTTGTTGGGAATTCAGTTAAAAAATTGAAAAGTTTGAAGGAAATATCAAAAAATTAGTTTATTGCATTTATTTTGGCTGCTAATCGTTGTAATTCTCTTTGCCACTCCTGTACAACTTGGAAGAAGGAACAATTTAAAAACAGACATAGCTCACTAACACGTAGTTGTCCACCCTTCCATCAAGGTCACTTACGTTTACTCATGCCCACGTGCTCAGCCTGCCCTTACACAAGTTATGCTGTAAAGTTGCCTAGCCCAGAGACCACCCTTTGTGAGAGGAAATAATAATAACAACAACAAATTGCTGAGAGGAGGAATAAGGACTATCTTTCTTTAATACAGCTCTCAACAAATATATTAATCACAAATTCATATCCAAATACAGATTTCATTTTATACATGAAAGTTATTAGGTTATTAGAAGCTAAAAAATTCCCCCATGAGTCAGCAAGTGGGAGAAGGGAAATTAGAATTATTTTTCTCAGTCTGATAGAGGGTGAGTAAAATGTATTTACAATCCAGGAGAACCTCAAAATAGCATACATGAGAAAACAGACAAAATTAGCATAAAAAGGAGGCAGCGCTGGTGTTAAGAGTGTTTACAGTGATGTCATTCATTCACAAAATAATATTTTAAAATGTAGGAGTGTTGTGATTAAAATAAATTCTCAGAACTGCATACATGTTGCAGAAAAACTTTGTGACGTAAATGAGAGGAGTGTTAGAGGGCACAAAAACAAGTATTGTGAACATAGGAACCATAGGTCTGCGGTGAATAGTTTAGGTGCTACACGACATTTGCAGAGGTGCTGTCTACGCGACTATCCTTCTGTCTTCCTTGTGTCCATCCATCTGTTGGAGGGTGCACGTACGGGTGTTTTGAACATGGTAATGGTGGGTCTGCGGTGATTGGTTTGGGCACTGCACGTGCTTACAAATGTAAGATCGGCTGCCAGCCACCCGGGTACTCGAGCGTAAACATAAACATGCCACACGGACAAACATATAGTACCTCAGAGTTGCAACTTGCAGATGAATATTATAATGTGGCACAACCTGTTGACATGCTCATGGAGCGGAGCCTTTGGGCATAATTTATGTACCATTCTGCTAAGTACGTCATGTGCTTTGGAATTTAATCCTCTTACCTGCATTATTCTTAAGTTTATCAGTCACCTTAGCTTACCCGTAAGGCTAGTTAATTTATTTATGATTTTTATAGCTTTGCTTATGAACTGTGAATAAGGCCTCCCAGCTTTAACTTTGTTACAACCGTTGAGATCAACGAGTGTCACACAGTTACGTATCCGAGAGCAGGAATTTGCGTTAGCTGAGCAGCTAACCGAGTTTAGAACTACAACCTATCTGAAGTCTGCGACTACCATCGTAATTTGTTGCATGCTGCAATGTAGTAATTATGCAGTTATGATGGAACCACTACCATGAAGAAGTAGTAGACCCTAGAGAGCATTGCTGGGAGCATGGAGGGGCACATCATCAATACCTTCTTTAGGATCCCGACCTGGGAACTCATGATGACTTCAGGACAATGGATGGAGAGGGGAAGGGGGGAGGGCATGATGCGCCACGAGCGCTGTCGGATACATATTCAAAGCAGTAGGCAGAGAGCTCTAGCACACGATGGAGTGAGCTGCGGAGTATCAACTGGTGTTTCGGAGCTGTGCGCTCGCGTATATAGAAGGCCGGCTGCGGGTCCTTCTGCTCCCTTTGGCTGGTCAGGTATCTTTGGGTTGGAGCTCCTTCCACAGTGGCATAGGGTGCATTCTCTCGGGGAAGGCTAGAAGTGCGGTTTTATTTGTGTACAACTTGCGTCACTCCTGCAAGCTTAAAGGCAGCACTGGGCTGCGTGGCTGGCTTATGTCGCATACGGAGGTGATTACTGGACACGTGACATCTGAGACAATAGCATAGATGGCTTTGACTGCCATGTCCTTGGGTGCCCTTTGCCTAGAGTCATATTTAATAATGTCAGTATGTATAGCGTCAATACAATTTAAATCAAGTCAAAGCTGAAGGATGAAAAATCTCACATAGTACTTTTGACATTTCAAGAGCTTCCAAAGCCTCTCATATCACCAATTTTTTTCGCAGTAAAATATTCTCAAATAATGTATTTAAAAAAGTGACATTTAAATTAATGAAAATCCTGCAGTCAATACTAAATACAGTTTCTGTGCTACTTTTATATATACAATTATTACAGTAAAAAGTTAATACAGGATCAGAAAACTTAACCATAACAAATAAGACCTTACCTTTAGAGCTTTTATGACCATCGGCTCAAATAAACGAATATAGGAAGCCAAGGCAGTTTTGTCAGCTCCACGACTAACTCCCTTCAAAGCACTTGAAATTTTTCTCTCACCTCTCTTAAGAAAATACGATAGCCATCTAAACATAAACAGTAATAATTTACAGTTCTCATTTAATAAAAATAACTGTAAAATACAAGCCTAGAATTTAACACTTACTTGACCAATTTTGTGAATACCAAGAGCACAGATTTTAACGTTGTTCAGTGAAAATTTCATTATTTAAAACTGTGGATTTTGTTTTATTATCATAAAGATGATATACCTTATGTGCATCAATATGCGATTAAAACCATTTGCAACATATTTATATTGTACTACAGTTTCATGGTTTTATTTTAAGCTTAACTACATTTTAAATATTTGGGATTCCAGTATTAATGGTGACGTGTGATGCTATCGGGAACAGTCTGAAAATACATCATAGCTAGAGCTAACTTTTAGCGTGCAGGCCCACCACACACAGATTTAATACTGGCTGGTTCAAGTTCACTTGCCAACAGGGGCCCGACCAGTGCACAGGATGGGTCGAGTCGCCTGGCGGCTTGGTACAAAATCGAGTCCTGGATTGACTACGTGCCTGGTGATGTGACTAGAGGTCATCTGTTTACCTGCGCTGGTGCACAATCGGCTCAGCTGTGGAGTTGGTAGAGCAGGCAGGTAGTAGTTACAAGAAGCGCTGGTGGAGCTGGTAGATCCCCAGAAGCTGTTGTGACTGGAACCGCCTTAAGAACGTCTGGGCTGGGCTGGTGCTGTGGTTCCTGCGGAACCAGGGGCAGACTATGCCCAGCGGAACTTCTTCTCCACTGCGAAATGTAGCAACCATTGGGTGTGGTGTCCCTGGTGTCTTCTTGGGGACTGAAAAGAGAGAAGGGGAGGGAGCAGGAGGGTGAAACCCCACCTGCTGTCGGGCGTCTTGAGCTCGGTCCTGGGGGTTGTGGCAGAATGCCTCATCGGATAGAGTGCAGCCCCAGGTAGCTTTGTAAGTGGCCGTGGCCTTTCTCTCCTGCAGATCCTTACCACCCCTTTTTGTTATAAGATATGGAGGGATGTTACGACCTGCAGCATGAGAGAGGAGCAGGCGACTATTAGTCCCTAGCTAGGCATGTTCTGCCACAGTGGCAGCCGGGCTGACACAGAGCCGTACCTTTACCCCAACCGGCAACACAAGTGGTGATGCGGTCGTTGGAGAGCGGGTTTTCTCTGAGTCCTCCGACAACTGCGGGTGTAGGCCCTAAGCCGGTCAGGCCCCCCCCGAAATGGTGAAACACTCCCTCCGACAACTCAAATTGTGGGGTGCACTGAGTGCAAACTGGCCTGGCTGTCTAGCCTCATTAGGGGTTGTATGATTAGTGGTTGGGGCTCTGCCCTTAGGTACACCAGGGTGCATCGAAAGGGTGGCCATCCAGTGTGTGTGTGGTTCCGACATACGAATCCCTGAGGGGGAGCCAGCAGTCCTACACTAGATGGTAAAATCAGGTTGTTTAAAACCCGGTCTTCCTGCTCCACTGGCAGGTGTGGAGTTTATGTGGGATATCACAGTCACCTAAGGAAATGAAATTCAAAGTAGGTGAGAACACATATTTTACTCCGAGGAGGAATAAACACGGTGGCCTGTACTACCTCCTATCTTGAGCTGACTGGAAGCATAAACTATGCAGATTCCATGTGAAGGGGACCTGGTTCTAAACTAGGGGGAGGCAGATTCAACTCGGTAGCTATTAACTTTCCCTATATACTCTGTGCCGTGTCCTGAAGGGACTTAGGGGGCCCATTTCCTGAATGGTTGTGGCGTGGTTGTTATCAGGGGTAATTGGAAAGGGGGTTTGATGACTTCTGCACGGTCTGCAGGGAGATATCCTCTGGAAGGTCTGGTAGATGCCAGCAAGGGTGCTGAAGAGCTTCTGGGCTGTCTAGGCGACGAGTGATCCGAGAGCTTTAGCACACAATGCGGTGGAGCGAGCTGTGGGGGCTGTATGGCTCTTACAAGAGCCGACGAACAACTGGTGATCTTCGACTGCGCACAGGTACTTATACCGGCCAGCCCTTGCTAGGCCTGCATGGTGGAGGTGGCCAGTCACGTGTACTTAGGTGGAGCTAAGGGCTGTTTGCTGGGCGTCTGCTGCTGGCTGGAGCACAGGTGGCACTATCCCTCGGTGCATCCTTGAACTAGTTGACCGCTCAGGGGTGGTAGTGGCCACTCGACTGCTGGCTCACTCATACTCCATCTTCAGAGGGGGTGGCTTGGCATACAGTGGCGGTTGGTGAAACTTGAAACTGGGAGGACTGTGGCAATCGTAATGCAAATCATTATAAATAGCATTTTTTTAATAGGCCATTGATAAATAAGTTGTGTACAACAGGCTTATGTAAGTGTAGCTTATGTAGCTAAATACAAAATTAAGTGTGGTTTGTGGTTGTTTAAAGAAAAATTTATAATAGCTCGATTTGTAATGGTCAACATACTGTGGCCACTGGTTCAGATCTAATCAGTAGCACAGGTATTTGTTCGTTTTAAGTTTGTGTAGGTTATATGACTTCCGACCAGTACCTACATGGTGTGGTACAGTACATGAGATGAGAGATAAGATAATAATACTAATTCTACAATACTAATGATGATTATAATTTAAATATCCTAAAACATACTTTCAAAACCCAAAGCCATTATACATACAATACAAACAAAATGCACGTTAAATTTAAATTCTATGATGAATGTGGCATATCTTAATATATTTGTAAATATAAAATCCTTTCTTCAACCTGTATGCACTATTTAACTGGCAATGAATATTCACCTTACCAATCACTGGAAATTTTAATATGTTGTGAACGTGATTTATGTCTTTTAACTTTGTCTCCCAAGTATTTCAAATCTTGTACCCCATTGACAGTCCACACAAGATCATAAGGTTTCACTTTTAATAATAATAATAATAATAATAATAATAATAATAGTAGTAGTAGTAGTAGTAGTAGTAAGAGTAATTCTAACTTCACACCCGCATAACCATTCTGCTAAATTCTATGTACTTATATTGCATTTTTGCATGTACGAAACACTGCGTTTACCACCTTGGCTTTGTTGTTGTTTTGTTATATTTAACTGTGGCTTTGCTGGTCCCAAATTCTTAAGCTCTAGTTTATTTTAGTAATTAAAAATCTTTGCCGTAATAAGGTTTTAAATGTTACTCACAGAATTATCCCATATTTACAAGTTTACACAATACGATATTAACAACAATTCAACCCTGCTTCTGACAGATGCTCATGGCTCATCATTAACAACAAACTTATTCAGAATATAACCTACTATATTTGAAGCTCATGCAAATTTTAACAATACCTGTAAATAAAAAATATTCGAAATAAATATAAGTATTGTAAAGAAATTAGTTTAACAACTGCAAAAGAGCGGTGTGCGAAAGTGTGCCTACAAAACATGTGCTATATAACTGTACAACACTTTCTGTTAAACAGTGGAATTCAAAGTTTCAGTTTTGGTAGCCTTGTTAAGTTCCAGGAAACCGTTTTTGTGTGAGAGCAAGGGCGCACCCTACTCTCTCTGATTTACAGCATACAATTGGCTGAAAAGGGATGAGGCCCTGATGTCTCCCCTCCCTCCCGTAGCATCCCTATACCCGTTAGAGCCGTCTCTCTCTACTCGCTCCACCCACTTCGGGGCAAAGAATCTGCCGCCCCCCACTCGACATTTCCAAAAACATTTCTCTCGTAATAAGAGTCTCATCCATTTCAAAAACACTGGCTGCGAAATAATCTCCGTATTCATACGCAGTATTATTTGCAGAATAGCAGATAAATAGAGGTCTGTGTTCTGAGATTTTATTAGGAGGGCTGCCTCCTGCAGCCCTCCCTCAGCAGCAGCCACTGGTGGCATAGCTTACTGACCATGGGTGACGAACAGTATAACACTGACGCATCTGTATTACTCCCCAAAACAAGGGATGTAACCTGTGAGCACTCTGGTAGATATTACACTGGTTTGGACCACGTCCAGTGTGCCAGGGAGATTACACACAGTTGAAACTAAGTCGTCGTTGCATGGATCAGTAAGCGCCACGTGTCAATGGTTTTACTTTCATAAACAGTATTTACCCGAAAGGAAGACGACCCCTTCCTAAAGACACATTTTTGAGGGAAAAATATTTAAACCTGAATTCAAGACTACCCCTGTGAAGTGCTGAAAAAATTATTTAGGTTGAAATTATTTTTGCATGAATTTATGACAAACCCTTCAAGAAGAAATGCTATTATATGAATAATATGATATATTTTATTTACTTTTAAAGAAAAGCTAATCACAATGAAATAGGCGTATCTTACCTGGCTGTATAGTAGCAGCATCTTTATTGCACTGTAAAACTTTTGTGGGTATTACATATTTGTGACTTGAGCCATTTTGCTTCTCAGCAAAGTGCTTCCTCTTTTAAGGTCAGGTGACATCAGATCAGGGGACCCTTGTCAAAGTTTACAGGTACAGTCTCATCACTACAAAAATATGTACAACCACAGGAGAGACAGTATTTAAGCATGAAAAGCCTTTGCAAAAATTCTCTGTCTCATGGTCTCCCAATTTTGGAGGACTTAAGGCGACCCAGAATTGTATTTTTTCTATTCCTTTTCTGCCAAAAAAACCTTGTCTACCTTTCGGGTAAATACTGTAAATACTGTATGCAGTTTAATCAGTACTAGGTCAATAATCTAGGGTTGGGCCAATACCGATACCCAGTATCGGTCTATATAAATAGTACGTATCAGTATCGGTAGCATCAGTATATTTTGCAGATACTACTTTGTGCCAATACTGCTGTGTTTAATTTCTATTTATTCATGTTACCACGTACCTTAGTCTTGCTATAAATAATGTTTGGAGTGTTACATACATATATGCTACTTTTCATAGCAAATAATTATTTAAAATGTCATATTTCAATTTACTTGTACCATAGGTACTTTATTGATTAGTGAGTAAAACTGTATTTGTGGTGTTATGGAGTGAAATGTTTAATGACAACTACTAAAATTATTGTAATATGTCTAAATGTTCTAGACTGCAAAGTGCAGAAAATAAACCATGACAGCATTTAATGTTCTCTCATTACATAAAAATCACTCTTAACATTGATATAGGCTGTTCATGGAAAAATGAATACTTTTGAAAGCCCTGCTTAAGCTCTATTTGTATACACAGTGTGCATTCTTCTGCCTAATGTAAAATTAACATTGTCATGGGCCTCATAACTTTCATCATGCGTCGGACAAGTGAAACTGTGAAATTATCACAAAAGTAAATATTTGACAAATATGCTCATTTTTACACTTCGATGCATTAAAAATACAGAAACGAGAGAAATAATTTAAGTTATAGCAAATGGTTACCTAACACTTTTTATTCGACACTAAGATATGGAACTACTTCCCATCCATTGTTACCAACTTTACTGGGCGCATGTCGCTAAGTGTGCCCGTTAAAATATACGCAAGTAGGGGTAGTGACCTTTTTCTAAGGTTGATTTCAAAAGTGTTCACTTTATAAGTATTAAATATCAGCATTATTTGCTCACAAGAATCAGTATTGGCGAGATCATTAAAAAGTGTTATCAACCCAGCCTTAGTTAAATCAATCAAATTTTTCAATATTTAGCATGTTTACAACTAAGTAAACACAGAGTAAGCATTGGATTTGAATTTAAGGCTAACATAGCACTATAACAAAAAAAATCCAATTAAAAATTACAATTACAAGTGTTGGATTTTTTTTTGGTGAGGAAACACATTACGTATTCAGGAAATTAAAAAAGACATTCCTTTATTCCTTTGGTTGCCAATTATCAAACATACTTTCAATGTGATTTTACACAAAGTAATTCTATCACGAAAAGCCAACTATTTTTATATTTGTTTCTGAAAATTTGTTAACCTTATGTAATATATCTTTTTACCCACATTTAAACAGTACTATCTGTTACTAATTGATATTATTCGCTTAAACTGGATGCTGAAGACTTGAAGCTCATTCTTTCTGTCTTTCTATCTTCCAAGATGTTTGGGAAACAATTGTGTTCAAATTTATATTACCACACAGTTCAGACATTTGAGTTAAAGTTGTTTAACTCATAGTTTAACAGATAACATAGTGCATCTTCACTTTTTTTTTAAATTTTTTTAAAATCTTAAATTACGGTGTTGTGTGTTGTAATGACTTGTAAATCAGTGTCCTGGTTTGTTTGCTATTTCACAATATAATCACACCTCTATGAATAGTTTATGTTTATTCATTCCAACTTTATAGCCGATGTAAAAAGTGATACGAGGACTCTTAACATTTAGAATGATACTACTGAAACTTGCATAAAAAGCGAACATAAATTTTAATTTTGTTGTTCTTTAATGTGGTGACTATGTACTGACATAATGCTAGTGAAAAGAAGGCCACACAACTAACATGATAATATTAAGAATGCTCCATGGTTGTACTTATGTAAACATGTATTGGCTAACTCCATAATACACAAACAATTGCCAGTTTCCAAAGCTATTGTAAAAAAATTGTCCAGGTATTTGATAGCACCATGCCTTACCTTAAAATGAGTTGCGTCAAATATAAACTAGTAAAATTTAGTTAGTAATAAATGTTAGCTCGCACATGAGTGACTTTACAAGAATAAAGAAAAGGAACATTTTAATGCTGCATGAATACACTCACAATGCCAAAACTTAAAATTGGATGTATCACACACATGTTAAAAGTGAGAAATGAAGGAGGATATAACTATACAGGAACAAATGTTAGTGAATATACAGTAAAAGCCTTTTAACTAGTTTACTTCAAAGAAGTTCAATCTTAAAAAGTTTTCCAACTTAATAAGAAACATAGTTTTACCTCTGGTCTATAAACACTCAAGCAATTTGACTTTCTCTAAAGAAATGTTCATGGTTTAAGTATGTTTTTCGGTCCTTTTATTGGAAACTTCTAAAAAGAGTTTTACTGGTAAGGCTAATGCATGATGCATAGCTGGCAATACACCTTGAATGAATCTACGACTTCAATTCACCCAGTGGGAAGCCATGGCACCCACACCAGGGATTGAACCAGGGACTGCTACACCCAGAAGATAATTACTACATGCCATTGCCAGTAATACTAAATACACATGTCAATCATGCACCCCTGACTAGCACCTGAACAAAGTCGGCCTGCCTTTAAGTGAGCATCAGATACTACCTGCAACCACAGAGCTATCCCGCTTCCAACCCTCGCCAAGAGAGAGCAGCAAGTGATGATACCGCCCACACAGGGAGAAGCCGGCTGGCCGAAGATACCCAAACAGCTAGAAGGAAACCGAAGGAAGGCTCCATTCAGTATTTAGACCCGGACTCACTATTTAGACCCGGACAAGACCCCAGAACACCAGCTGATTCCGAGTTGTCATCATATTGGCTTCTTCTACTTTGGAAACCCAGCAGCTTATCCTACCACTGCCGTGCTAGGGCTCTCTGTCTCAAACAGAACTTCTACCAGCAAAGCTTGCTTCGACCCCAATACACCCACTCCACTTGGGAGTGGGTGTATTGAACCTACTTGGGAGTGGGTGTGTAGACCCCTTCAGGTCTACACTAGACAACAGTAGAGTTTCAGTAATTCTCACAACTGATTTATTAGTTTCTCTAAACTTGCTCTTTGCTTAACAGGCCCCCTTCACCTATTATTAACGTAACTTCCGCCGGTTGCTTGTTAACCACAAAAGCACAGCAGTTAATACAGGTCACCGTGTTTATCTTCAGAGAATAAATACTGTCAAGTTTACACACTGCATTCTGATTCCAAGGGTGATTTGTAACTCTCAACCCCCTGTAGAAGACGTCCCCCGAAGGAGAGGCAGGTGACCGCATCTTGCCAGAAAGTTTCCTACAGTAGAGTAGGACTGCAGGCTCCCTTAACAGGGCAGTATGTACATCGCAAAACACCACACAATTTGCCGGCCCCCAAATTATGGACTCAGTGTGCAAAGGCCCTTGGCGCATACGTACAGTAGAGCCCCCTACTAGGTACATTCCATGAAGAAGTAACTGTACCACCTGAGTTAGCTAACCACTCCTTCCACGATTTGGAGTGCTAGGCCTGACGAGGTGTGACCTGGTAGCCTTTGAGCGGCTCGCAATGAAGCTTTAGCACCACCCCAAGACAGCTAATCTGCTCCATCCACCATGCGAGAAATGCATATTGAAGCGCTAGGAATGAAGCGGAGTGACGTTATGGCATCTGGGTACTATAGCTAGGGAACTTATTTCATCTACCCCTTGCATGATTCGACGACCCTTAGTCCCTAACCCCATTTGATTCACCTGACGAGGAAGGACTAAGTGGGCCATTAAGAATGCATCTACGGTTCCTACAGCTAACCAATTGCCAAGTAACCCAACCCAGTAGATCTTCAGCTTTTCCTCTGCTCGGGATCAGGTACAAGCCGCCTGCCAACTGCAGGGGCATCACTCTTTAGTCCCCCTTAGCCATTTATTCTAGTCCCCTGAGAAGACTGGCGGGAAACCACATCCAGTCATAGTCCGCCTCCGGCTACCCATGGACCTGGGCCTCACTCGTACCACCCATAGAGCACAGCCGCCTGCCGCCGCCACCCAGAGCCCAGCAGCTCCAGGACCTGTCAGCTCCAGCTGCACACCAGCCACCCCCCGACGGGGTCCAGAAAGTTGCCTACTGCAGCCAGTCAACGGTCAGCTACAGCACCGGTCTACAGGTGATAAGCCAGCATTCACTTCCAACCAAGCTGCCTTAGATGCCTACGTAGATTGCTGCAGGCCGCCCCTGTACACAGGCTCCTTAAGAGCCAGGGCAACTCCACAGAAACCAACCCGTAAGACCACCCAAAGTTCTCTGCCTGAACCCGCTCAAAAATTATCTGTAGAGAGGTGATGTGCCAAGCATCTCTGCCATCACAAGTCAAGACTTTAAATAATAACAGACTCTGAAAGCAGAATTTTGCTAACATTTTCAGAAAAACACAATACACTCAACATCACCTTGGATTAATGAGACTAAATAAGGACTGAGAATGATCCAGTATTTTTAATTCTAAAAAAAATTTTAAGTTATGAACCAACACTGAGCTATCTGGTTTATCAATCTTGTTCCCTGATGATGCAATGCAGTTGGCAAGCTGTCTATAGGGTGCCTGGAAGCAGACACTATAGAAGCCATTCAGATCAGTGGACTGTACAGGAGCACTTCCAGAATGTCCACCAAAAGTTTTGCCACTGAGAAACTGCGACTGGGAAGTGATGTTTGTACCAAACAAACATTTCAGCAACTGTAACAAAAAAAATTATGGGTTACAGTATAGCACAGGTTTGACTTCACAAATAAACATGCTACATGAACAATGTGGTAAATACAAAACTAAATCTATTTAAGCTACCATAGGAATGCAGAGCACTGATTGAACACATTAGGCAGATTAACTCGTTTCTAATTTTGAAGCTTATAAAAATCAAGTATTTTACTGTATGGTCCCATGGCAAAGATAAAGCATTATAGTTTGCAGGCTTTCGCAGCCATTTTCATCAATTTGTAGGCTTCTGGGTTTGAGCCACGTCGTGGATTTATTCTCAAAAATTTTGGCAGTCATTGCAGCTGCCATCATCAGGGAACAATACCTGACCAATTGAGGACAGTCGAAGGAAGAGGCCCTAACACTGGGCGGATGGGCGGCACTGTTGGTCTAGCGGTCGAGTGGCAGCTGCTAGCGGAGCCGGTGGGTCCCCAGATACTGCTGAGGCTGGAGCTGCCGGTGGTTATCCGGTCCGGGCTGGGGTAGCGGCGTATGTTGAACCACATGTAGGTTAGGCCCACTGGCACCTTCTTTCCTCGGCGCAGAGCGGCAACAGCTGGGTGTGGTGTCCCCGGCATCTTCTGGGGTGTTGCAAAAAGAGGGGAGGAATCCCCGCCAACTTGCGGGCAGCTGGAGCTAATTTTCGGGGATTATTCAGGCAGAATGCCTTATAAGAGTGGGTGTAGCCCCAGGTAGTTTTGTACATAGTAGATACCTTCCTCTCCTACAAATTTTTACCACCCCTTTTGGTGAAAGGTATTGGGGGTGGGGGGTGCCAAAATCTGCCTCACTAAAGGGAAGCATTCGACTATTAGGTCCATGGCTAAAGTATTCTGACACAGCGGCAGTCTGTCTGATGCAGAGCCGTACCGTTACCCCAACTGGCAACACAAATGGTGCAGTGGTTGGGGATTGGGTTTTCTCTAAATCTTTCCCATGTCACTGCGGGTGTGGGCCCTAATTCGGTCAGGCTGACCAGAACCAATCAAACACTACTTCCGGCACCTCGAGTAGTGCGGTGGATGGAGTACAAACTGACCTGGTGGCCTCTCCTCCTTAGGGGGTTGTACGACTTGTGGTTGGGGCTCATCCGTTTGGAACACCTAGGTGCACCAAACAGATGGCTGTCGAACATGTGTGTATTATGAAGTTTGAGTCCCTGAAGGGGAGCCCACGGTCCTACACTAGGCGGTACAATTATTAAGTTTAAAATCCCGGTCTTCTGCTCCACTCTAGGAGGCGTGGTGTTTACTGGAAATCACATGGTCACTTAAGGAATGAAAATAAAAGTAGGTGAGGAACAAGTTTATTCCGGAGAGGAATAGAACACTGTGGCTTGTAACTACATCCGAACTACCTCGATCGACCATAAGTGAATAGACTACGCAAGTTTCATACTGAAGGGGACCTGGTTCTAAACTAGGGAATGGCAGTTTCGAGTATGTAGGTAGCTGCATACTTTTCCTGTCCATACTGTACCATGAGCTGAGGGGACTTAGGAGGCCCTTAGGAGGGGACTTACCAAGGGCAATCGGCTGGGGAGGATTGAAGTCTTCACAAAAGTCTGCTGGGGGACAGCCTCTGGAAGGTTTGGGTGTTGTAGGAGATGATGCTGATGAGATTCTGAGTTGTCTAGGTCAGAGAGCTCCAGCACAAAAGGCGGTGGAGCGAGCTGCCGGGGCTGATGTGGCTCTAAAATGAGCTGGCAATAAACTGGCGATTCTCAGCCAGTGCACAGGTACATATACCACCGGCCGGCTCTTTGCCTGGACAGTGTGACAGGCACTTGTCTGTGGGTGGAGCCAAGAGTAGTCTGCATGGCCTCCATGCTGGCTGGAGTATAGGGTGGCACCATCCCTCTGTGCACCTTTAAACTACATGCTCTCTCGGGGGTTGCAGCGGTGACTCACCCGCTGACTCATTCATACTTAACGTCTTCTTGAGGGGGTGATGTGGCATAGCTTACAGACTGCAATGATGAAAAGCATAACTGTGACACGTCTGTATTATTCCCAGCAACAAGGGAATAACATGTAGGTACTCTGGTGGTAATTGCACTTGTTTGGACCCGTCCTGTACGTTAGGGAATTTATGCACAGATGAAGCAAAATCGTACGGCTGGGCCAATAAGCGTCAGGCATAAATATACACAGTTAAATTCATGAAAAACATATCCTGTACTGTATTTACTTTACAGTCATAGAATAAGCTATTGAAAAATACCTCCATGGCAAAATATCTGCACCTTTAGAAAAATATTTTGTGAGCAGAAATATTACAATATAATCCGACTGCATGTATTTGTAATTTTACCATTTCCAATTTAGAAATTAATTTTTGGAATTTCATCCCTGTCCCTGGAAAGCAAACTACTTTGATATCTAAATAATTCTGAGAGTATAAGTTACACCAAAATCAAAATCAAACAAACCTGCTGCACACACATAATTGTGTGAGTTGGTTCAACTGTGATGGTAAAACGCATGTATGCTAAAATTTCTTCTACAATTCGGCCCATTTCACACAAGGTTCCAACCTCCAGTAGCTGGGACAATGTTTTAAGAACAGTTCGTAGCAGGCCCACAAACTTCTCACTGGACGCATTGTCAAGAGTGATCTGGTGACAAATGAAAATACGTTACATTTCAGGGAACACAAGAGAGGAAGTATCCAAATCAAATTTGGCACACATTATACTCTTTACTCATGAAATTCACAGTACTTACAGATGGTTAACAATTGGGTGAAAACTTTCAAAACCATAAGTGACATGGTAAAATTTACATACTAATATATATATATATATATATATATAAACTAGGGTTGTGTGAATGTGACTTTTTTTCTCGCAAAACGGAAACAAAATATATGTTATGAACATTCATGGAACGGAAACGAAACTGAAAAATAATGTTTTTAGAGCTCAACCTTAATGAAAGATTAACGAATTTCATAGCGTTTTAGCAAGTTATTAATTATAACAAATTCATAACAAAATCAAACAAAAAATAAGTAGGATAGGTAGTATTTACCACAGGGTGCATTTCATACATTTAAATTTTCATTTTATGTAGTTATTTCATTTAGAAAAGAATGAGAACAAACAAGACAATTTATAATCAAAAGTTTTCTTTGCTGGTGAACTAAATGAACATTCATTAAAGAGACAAAAATTCATTTGAAATCAATCACGAATTTTTGTCTCCTTGCAACTTTCGATAACCAGATTTCATACCGAAATGAAAATGAAAGTTGGTCATTTTTCGTTTTTGCTTCAGTATTCTGAATACTTGCACAACCTTAATAAAAACATTTTAGTATTTTACTACTTTACAGTGTACAAAACAAGAAATCTAACATAGTTGATACATTAAGACATGGAACAAGGTACTTTTTATAATCTTCTACCCATACTACAACAGGACTTAAGTAAAAAAGGAACTACATGTTTGGAATTGGAGTTGGAATTGTAATATAAATGTGGCAGCTGATGTTCATCATGAGAGCATGTAAATGTTTCACAATATTCAATAAGAGAGCTACATAAGTTTTTGAAGTTAACTTACATGAGATTATTTGCACACAGCTAGAACAAATCATTTGTTATAGTTGCAACAAATCATTTGTTTGCACACTTTATGCTGAACTGCTTGTTATCCCATTTTATTTCATTACTTGACCCAATATGGCCACTCTCATTCATGGTAATCTACAGAATTTTTCACTTACGAAGTAGTCCCAAGAAGGTGAGAAATGCAGATAAACATGAAACCAATCTACATACACACACACCTCACTTTTATGGATACTTAGTTTCTCAAATTAGCCTCTACAAAAATGTACGACCACACTTTTACTCATTTTGGTATTTTGAAATTTTGTCAGAACTGTTTATTTTCCAACCTGAAAGCACAAATGTCATATTTACACATCTCTAGCTAGACACTTTACGAAAAGGAATGTTAATTTATTTAATACTGCATGTCCTCCAAGTAAAATGATATTCAACTGTGCATACATGACCACTGAATAAATCAAAATTAATGAAAAATATGGATTGTGATGTTACACATGGACCTAACATACAGTGAATGGTACGACCCATGTTTACTTTCCCATGAGGAAATTTGTTTTACATTAATGAAATTGTAAGAACTTGACAGGTAGCCACAGGTTGCTGTCTTCAAAAAAAATAAATCACCCCATCAGTGCAGATATGGTCATGCATAAAAAAAACAGTGCTGTATTAATGTTAATACAATACTTTGTGTGACTGCCACTTAAAAAAAAACAAATCTGTCATGGGAAAATAAGGGACTATCATAGATATACAGCAAACATGGGTACTACAAAATGTACAGACATTACGATATATAAACAAAAGTCATATGCAGCAATACTTGCCAGAGGATTCCATCAATGGTGTTTGGATTTTTTGGTTTCCATTTGACACCCCTGCTTTACTGGCAAACTCATGCAAGACAGGAAGCAGGTGATCAGAAACACACTTTGTGCACAGTAAGGCAGTTTTTTTGGCAGCTTGAACACATGCAGTAGTGGCATAACTGAAGCACATATTCACTTGAGAGGGAGAGAGCAGGAAAGAGTGACTGAGCAAAAAAGCTTGACAGCTGATGAGGGTGAAGTGAGGTGAGTATGGAGCAGTGCTGGAATGAAAGGGCGAGGGAAACTGTAGATTTCTGAGAACCTGCAGACCAGCAGCACAATTCAACGGCGCATGATTTCCACAGTGCACAATTCCCACTTGCAAAAAATTTAAACTGGTTCATTTAGGTGGGAGATGAGCAGTTGAACACTCAGCCACCAAGGCCCCAGCAGAAAAAAAAGGTGGGGGAGAGGAGATACACACATCTATACACACATCTATGTGTTGATACCGACACACTGGCGCCAAGGGTGGGCTGTGAAATTTAGCGTATTGTGCACGTATATCTCATCAGACACAAGTTAAGGACAGGACAGCACAGCAAAAGAAAATGCATCAGCAAATGAGTTATGACGAAACACCTGGCGCGCGCGCGTGCGTGCACACACACACAATCTGCTACTGAAGATAAATTTCAACAGTATTTTTCTACTTTTTGGAGCAGCAGTTAAGGCAGCTATCCTACAATGCCTATTTATTAATTGCTGCAGGCATGGAACTATGTTTTAATACAATTTTATAGCCAATTATTTAATTTTTGTAATTTTTTTTTCTCTCTAATTCTTGGACAGCTTGGAAAATTTTTTTCACAGTTCCTTAAAATTTGTTTTTATGAACAAGTTATGTGTATCAGCATAAACATGAACAAGTTATCTGTATAAATAAGTGCAACAAAATAAAAGACTAGGTGTAGCAGAGCAGGGGAAAGGGGCAAGACCCAGGTATTTTATTGTACTGCCAACAAAATGTGTGAAATGAAACATACTGTAGTGTAAGTTACTGAAATTATAGTTTTACATCACAATAAATTCAAAAGTTGCATTATGTATTTAAAGGATTCTATTATAATATTTAAATCCTACCATTTCTTGAAGTTTCTTGACTACTCTTTATCATTTAAGACTTGTGTTTATTTCTAGAAAATTGGTATAAATAACACAAAAATTAAATGACTAAGAAAATATTGTAACATTATAAGTGATTAAAAATTTCTAGTTTCATGTGCTCCATTAGGTTAGTATAAAAAATCCATTGTCTTTAATACCTTGTAATTTGTGTAAGCACTCTTGATCATATCATGTAGTTTCATGTAGTGAGGTAAGTTGGCGAAAAGACCCATTGTAGTACTACGGGCACTTTTTTTCTCTTCAAATTTTTCTTCCCGATCTAAAGAAATAAAAACAGATAAAAACTCGGTTTGAAATAAATCAAGCAATACTGGAAGTAACAAACAGTGGGTAAACCTGGAAATAGCTAGTATCATACAGGAAATTCTTCACACACGAATCTAATAAAACTTTTGTTCACACTAGATAGTGCATACTTCCATTTTCAGTTAAGTTAACAACACTGACTGACAGCCTATTAAGGTCTCCACCTGGCTAATGCATGAACTGCATTTAAGAGATTTGGTGTAAAACACCTGATTCAAAAACCAGTCAGCTAATTTTGAAATGGTGCATGAAAGCAAAAAACATTTGAGAAGTGTTTGATGCCCAAAAACAAGTAACAAGTTCTCATTTTAATGATAATATTTTTTAGGCATGAAAATAATTCAAATGGGTGTTTTTAGAATCAGTTTTAGGTGCTAAATTTTCTATACAGAAAACTTAAGTGTTGTCTTTAAATATGCATCACACTTTTACCTTTATTAGCATACCATAAAAATATAGGGTCACCACTTAAAGTAACATTTAGATGCACACCAATTGGTTACCTTGCATCTACAGGCGATGAGGCAAGTGGTGAGTAAGAGTGAGTGAAGAGATTTGGGCAGCTCTTAACATCGAGGTCGAGGACAGAATGTGAGTAAGAGTCGTTGGCTTTACAGCATACACGTTTTGAGGTCTCAAGCATACAAAATAGCTGAAGACAGGTAGAACCACTCATGGACCTTGGTTACAACAAATTACGTGAAAGATGAAATAAAAACAGTGTCTCTCGCTGCTATTTTTGCTGTCAATGTTGCAATTACTTTACTGTAAGTTCAAAGCTCCTGGTAAATTTTATTACTGTACCACTTTGGTACAAGATCATTAATTCCAACAGCCAAAACAAAACACCACATAAAATTATGTACTCACCTGTGCCCGACTTGACTGGCGACGACCCTCTTGTTCTGACAGTTTCAGATGATTCTGCTTTTGGCTTGCGCTTGATGGGTGACAAGGATGGTGCAGTGGGCAGGGACGGAAGAGAAGGTTTTGGAGTGGGGATACTTGGTATTGTTTCTTCCAACACATGGACAAATGCACACAACAGCCTCACAACATGGACTAGAAGTTGTTCCGATAAAACACCCAACTGAAAAAGAGCAAATCACCAACACATAAATGTCTAAAAATGTACTACTGCATCAGACATTTTGTTTATTTTACTTTATTATACAGAAAATAATTTTTCCTCCACAAATTATTTGGGCATGTCATTTACCAAGCTTATTTAATCTTGATTTCCCTCCTCCCCTTAAAATGTTTGTATTTATTGGTAATCAAATTAATACTAACCAAAATTTTGTTTTATGATGGCAAATTAAACCATTACACCTTGACTAATCAGAACTGCAAACAATTACATGCAAATGGATGTAATTTGTAACTGAAAATATGGAACAGCTAACCATGTGTACACCTAAATTTTTCAAGGCCAAAATGTGAATGTGTAAGATAAGCTTTGAAAGTTTTGAGACTACTTTATTTTACAGGCAGTGTTGTGTTGCAATTCCATGATGTTTTGTGAGTTTTTATTAATTACTGGTGTCAAGTGTGATTTTATTTCTGCAGAGGTTAAACACTTAAATATATATCTTAACTGCAAGTAATTTTGACTACAATCAAATATATAACCTTAAAATTATATACGAGATGGTTTTGTAATGTTTTAGGACTTGTTACACATTATCTATGTTGCTTGGTTCAAGCATTCAGATATGGTGATGCACCAAAAAAAAAAACAGTTACATTAATAAGACATTTTAACTACAATAATATAATTACTTGTTTATACACTGACAAAATATTCCCTTAAAGATGGAGCAGCAATGGGGGGAAGTGAGGTAAAGATGGAGCAGCAATGGAATACACTGGTGTAAAAAATGATAAAGCCTGGCTTAAATACACTCTACAAGAAAATTGCTAAGTTAAAAATTTGTTCTGGCCTGAGAAAATCACATTAGGCCTACATTTGGAGATTTTTGTGCATGTTTTTATAACAGGTGTTAGTAGAACTATCTTATGTTTTACACACTATATTAATGCTATGTTTGAAATGTTCTATAAAATTTCTGTGAAGTTTGGTAAAGGCATATTAGTTTCTTTTTCAATGACCATGAGCAGTGACCTAGATGCAATCATGAAAACAATATTATGTTTAAAAATAGATGGTAAATTGTGCTTAAGTTTATTATGTAAATGGCGTTTCTTTACCTTTTCCCAACCAACTTCTCCAAAAACAGGAAATTTTCTGCTATACGGCATTACTGTGATTGTCTCATATTGTGCCTAGACCATTATGTTGTAGGGTAATAAGAGTCTTGTTTATACTTTATGAGATTGTCTCCCGGAGACATGTATGCTCGGCGCCATTGTCCAGTTCTCACTGTCTCCCGCCACGCATCGTGCTCAAGGACACAATATCTCCCCTTTTTATTGAAAGTCTAATTACATGAACAGAAACAACTCTGCTTACAACCTCTTACATTTAGGCCTACATCAAGAGTGTCAACATAACATGAAAACTACAAGTGGGTTTAATTAATTGTATTACACAAACTGATATTTCATTAATAGTATTACACAAACTGATATTTCAACAACACCTCTGAGTTCATTGAAGGTTATTTACATAGTTACATAATCTCCCATCCAAGTTAGAGGCACCAGCCTCTTACTGGACCTTCATAAGTTGGTTAAGTTTTTGTTCTCAGTAGGCCTACCCGGCCATCCCCTCCACTCCGGCTCATACACTTCACTGCCCCCACTGCCTCGGTCGACACTGCTGGAATGTCTAGGTCTGCGCTTGTGTTATCCAGGCTGGAAGGTGATCTGTGATTTTCACAAATTCCAAGGTTGAAATTCCAGTCTAAAGGATGGTCTTGTTATCAATGCTCGCCTGCTTCCCCCTACTAGGCCTCGTCTGATCCGACGCACCTACTTGGGTTGGCACTAGGTGCTGTCTGTTACGCCTGTAAACCGTACCCTCTGCTTCGACTAAGTACGATCTGAGAACTGAAGTTCCTCTGGTGTTGCCGTGACCTGTCCATATGCTTTCCTATTCTGTATCCAAACATTTTCCCCCCATCTCGATGGCCTAAGCTTCCGTACCCTGTGCCTCCTATCATACCAGCGTTTCTGCCCCTCTTTCATGGTTGATCTCTGCTTGCGTATTTTCGCAAACGTAGCATTATGGGGTGCCATGAATGCTGGCACAGTAATTCTTACTTTTCTCCCAAGTATGATATCCAATAGAGACATTCCACACTGCAGAGGCACACTTCAACATGCTAACAAGGCTTCATGGATGTCCTTGTTCTTCTTGAGTATCATTTTGGCAGTCTTCACCGCTGCTTTGGCACAGCCGTTTAACTGGCTGTAATAGGGGCTACTTGTCCTGTGACAGAAGCCATACTGCCTAGCGAAATCCTGGAACCGCCCTTTAAACTGCCGACCGTTATCCCTGTGTATTATCTCTGGTACACCAAATATTGCAAATACAGCTTTGCATTGGTCGATGATGCAATTCTCATTAAGAGATGGAAGATTTAGCAATTCGAAAAACTGTGAAAAATAATCTGCTATGAGCAGGTATCATTTGCCCTCGCACTTGAACAAGTCCATGCCCACTTTTTACCAAGGATACCAGGGTACGACGTCTTCTATGAGGAGCGAATCCTTTGGGTTGCTGCGCTGTTGTACACAAGTGGTACAGTTTTCAACGAGTGACTGCAGCTGCATACTGAGTCCCAACCACCAGACTGCTGGGCAAGAACTCTGCATTTGGAAATGCCCAGGTGTCCATTATGTAATTGGTCCAAAACATAATCCTGTAGCTTGGGGGGAATGACTAACCTGGTGCCTTTTAAGAGAAACCCTTTGTTGAGAGAAAAATCAGCTCAATACTGATAATACCGGGCCAGCTCTGGCTGCAAATCCTTCTGCTTAGGCCATCCCTTCTGACAATACTCTGTGTGTTTCTGGCAAATTGCATCTGTCTGTTGGTGCTCATTAATGAGACTGAGAACGTGTTGGGCTACCGATAGACTGTTAACCATTATGTTAACATGAGCTGAGGCTTCTGCGGATAACTTCTCCTCCATGTTTTCAGAGCTCTGGTTTGGAGTTCGCGATAATCAGCCAAAACTAACTGTTTCCCTGGGACATGACAGAATAATTATACTTCATTAGCCATATTCTGAAGCGCTGCAGCCTCTGTGTTAACTCGACAATGTGTTTTGACTGCAAAATTTGAACTAAGGACTTATGGTCTGTTCCAGAATGACATGTTAACATATGATATATTCCTGCAGCCTTTCACATGCTCAGGTGAGTGCTAAGGCCTCTTTTTCTATTTGGGCATACCTATGCTCAGTTTTTCAGAGAACCCTGGAACCATAACATACCACGTCTCTAGAGTTATCCCTATTTAGTTGTATCAATGCACAACCCAGTCCATACGATGAACTGTCGGCACTTACGATCAATTTCTTATCTGGATCAAAGTGCGGCAAACATGGTGCCTGAAGCAAGAAATGCTTAATTTTCTCGACGGCATCCTGCTGATGCGGACCCCACATATACATTTGGTCAACCTTCAGTAAGGAGTTTAGTGGTTCCAGCACTTGGCTTTTCCCTGGGATGAAATTTCCTACATAGATCACCATCCCTAGGAAGCACAACAACTCTGCTTTATTGCAAGGTTTTGGTGAACTCTGCAAGTGCTTGAACTCTGCTAGGCTGTACCTATATACCCTCAGCTGAAATGACATGGCCTAAAAATGTTACATTGTCTACACCAAAAACACTTTTGGACTGCTTTATGGTTATACCATGCTTACTGTACCTGCTAAGGACTTCACGCAGTATCTCGTCATGCTGCTCCACAGTTTCTCCAAACACTAGGACGTCGTCAACATAGTGAAGTACCACAGGCACTCCTTCCAAGACTTGTGCGATCCGCGAACTGAAATATTCTGGGGCCGCATTCAATCTGAACGGAAGTCGTGTTAACATGAATCTCCCAAATGGTGTTATGAATGTCGTCAGGGGTTGGCTCTTCTCACTTAATGGTACTTGATAAAATCCGGAGTTGGCATCCACTTTACTATACACTTTGGCACCTTTGAACTGTGCTAATGTATACTTAAATTTATGGATAGGAAACACTGCCCTGTCTACATACTTATTGAGTTTAGTAAAATCGCCACATATTCTTACACCATCCCCTTTTGCAACCACCACCATAGGTGCACAAAATTCTGTCTGCCCTTCCACCTGAGCTATCACTCCAAGTCGCACCATCCAGTCTAATTCTTTCTTCACTTTCTTCAACAAATAAATAGGGACGACACATGGTGTTGTCAAGGCACATGGTTTGTAGTCACTCTGGCGGTGTATGTCCATTTCAGCATCAAGTTTACCCAGGGCCCTGAACACTTGGGGAAATTCCTTTTCCACATTTAGATTGTTGAGGGTTTTCAGTACATTTAATCCCTGGATTGCATCTTTACCCAGGATCGGATTAAGGTTATCGATGAAATAAACTTCAATGCATTGTTCCAGTCCTTTGTGACAGAATAGTAAGGTCTTGGTGCCTATAACCTTCAAAGGACATCCATTTGGGCCCTAACCCTGACAGACTTTGATTGTGGTCTGATGTTCCCACAGCGCAAAATATTACTGTTAAGGCATGTGATATCAGCTCCTGTGTCAATTAGGAAATTAACCCTCCTTCCTAACTCTTTAATCTCAATTTCGACAGCAAATGGATTCGCTGCCGGCACTGCTGGGGGTGGATGTAATGTGCCCTATCACAAAAC